>OX388147.1:11534017-12750017 GCA_947579745.1 Apocheima hispidaria
GGGTTGTTTGATTCTGCTCATATTCTGAAGTTTTTCTTTTCACTTTAGGCGCATCACACACCAAAGACACATTTGTATGCAGTAAGACATTTGTGTTACGTGGTACACTTTTCGTGAAGTTTTTTTCTTTTTTGCGCATTCGTATTTAAATGTAGGTCTACGATAAATGTTTTGTGTGCTGTACAACATTTGTAGTATTGGTTTGTGGTGTTCCTTACAGACGCACATCCACTTGCGTAATGTACCTAATAAATCCTTATCCTAACTAATATTATAAATGCCAAAGCAACTCTGTCTCTCTGTCTGGGTGTTTGTCGCGTTATCACGGCTAAACGGCTGAACGGATCAAATTTTGCATAGATTTCGCTTAAGGCGCGGCCTGATCGTGATTTGAAATAAGTATTGTACCCGCTCAAAGTTCTAAGATGTAAAGTTGAAACTCACATATCATACTTGATGAATAAAATGGAAATTTGTAGTTTTATTGCTTTTTTGCCTATTATCGGAAATATACAAAACGAATAAAAAACTACCTGGTTCGCCGTATACACTATATTGTAGTTACATATATTGTATATTGTAGTTACCGTAAATTCAGAGCATTTGATTTCAGAAGGGTTGTTCAGGGGGTCATTTTGCAATTTTTTATTTTGTAACTAAGACAGATTTTCGGAATTTTATTCGGTTAAACGTATTTTTAGTTTTATTTTACACGTGCAGTATTTTTTGCACTTGATGATTTAAGCTCGTCACTTCAAACTAGGCGCTCTAAATACTAATTTTTGTAGTTTTTGCGCTTAGACCTCGTCTTAATCTCGCCTTCTTAATCTGACTGTTGGGTATACCCAACAATCAGATTAAGAAGGCTGTGGATGATAATGATGACATTACAATTCAGAATCTACCGTAAATGTTCCGCTTAAATTTTGTAATGAGAGATCAGGGTGCAACCACGCAACATTGGAACTTCCACACTTGAAACAAGTTGCAAGAACGTGTTTGAACAACTTGAGCCGTATACTGCATTACATTTACATGTGAAACTAATTAAACACAGCTCTCAAAGTTTCACCAAATAAATAGTTTAATAGAAGTGACTACACCAAAAACGGATAAAGCTGGTCACAAGTATTTTTATTAAAAGAAAACAAAAAAAAAACCTAGACTGCAAACATACACCCCAAAAACAATACGTTCCTTCTTGGGCAGTCGGAAAAAATCTTTCCCCGTAAAGTAAGGCCTATCTCACTGCGAGCGCGAAGCCAATATTGCCTTGAAAGACCCAGTAAGGGCCGCATTTACATCTAACCCAACGAGTGAGAAAATGACAGAGCGATCTCTCTCGCCGTACGTGTTACGTGTTGGTATTTTTTGGTGTGCTTGCTACAATTAACTTTACTGCGACGCTCGAGAGTCGATACTTGTTTAATTGCTATTTGGAGTGAATTTTCTCCATTTGCATTTATCGTATTTACTCTGTAGTTTGTTTAAAACACAATTACTATTATTTTTTTAAACGGTCAAGTGCCTTTGTTAACTAAGCAAAAAACATACAAACTGCAACTACCCAAACTACTTAGCCTACTACATAAAAATAACAGTTTGATTATCCAGAGACCATTAAAGGTCTATAGATAATCCAAATGTTCAAGCTCCCTACCAGTTGGCAGCATGCTGGCGGCATTACCACGCTGAATGGCAATGCTTCAACGGCAAAAAAATTGACTTCAGTTGGAGTCTATACTGTCTCACAACAAAATCTCTTAACGAAACTATTTTGACAGGACTAAAACTATTTGTCTCATTTTATTTCAGTGGCAAGGGTGGACACAATACATTAGTTTTTAAATTCAGTTTCGCTTATAAAATGGTTCAAATATATTTAATTTTAATTTTGTATGTATTTTTAATACTGATATTTTATAATCAATGTGATGTTAATCACACTTTATCAGTAATTTTATAATGGGAAAGTAACATACTGTCTTTCTGTCCCCCTGTTTGTTAACTTTTCGGCTGAAATGATCTGGATGAAATTTGGAAAAAAGGTTAAATGCTTTGAACGGACATAAGATACTTTAAACCTTGGAAAAACTAGGTAAACTAAACAGTGGAGAAACCGTAGCGAACAGCGAATCCAAAATAAAACACCTGCAGTTTTAATACAAAGAATTAAGATCACAAGATAGCCCCTGTGATTTCACAAAATGGGAGAGGAAAACAGAAGACAATTTAATTTATCGCAAGCCAGCTCCGGGTAAATGTATGTGTTTTATAGAGTAAAATACCTACACCTTTTTGTTTTATGTCGTAACAGAGATGTACGGCTGTACGCCCTTATTTTCGATAAAAAGTCGAGCGTGCCGTGTCACGGGAGCTGTCTAATTACAAGTTTTCCCTTTGTCTCATTTTTCAAGAAACAGGACAGGAAGGTTGTTTGCGTAATGTTACGAAATAGAAGTTGTCTACTGCACTTTTAGTCTGTAGTAGATCGATGTAAAGTGAAAAAAAAGTGAATAATTGTGCATTGTATCAAGGGCGTAAAATTATGTTTTTACGGTGAAGGCGTTATTTGCTAGAGTTGAATCCCTAGCTGCGCTCAGGGTTCTACTCTACAATATGTACTATGGACTCAATATACGTAGCCCGAGGTGATAATATTATTTTACGGCCGAGTAAAACACTCTACGTTTCACATTCCGCTTCCTTTGCCGGTCTTCCCTCTCTAAGAAAAATAAATAATAAGCGCTTTTACATACAGACATGGACTTGATCGTGATTTATTATTCTGGACTTTGACTTATTTGATTGTACTAAAACTTGAAAGTATTTTGACCCTGGCAAATAAATGCACAAGACGTGCGACTTCAAAATCTGGTCAAAGAAGAAGAAAAAAACTCATATATTTTTTAAATACAGTAACTAGTAGCTAACCCAGTTAACAGGAACCAGCTAGCCCAGCTACCCAGTAACTTTTTCCATACAATATTTTCGTTCGATCTCTTTGGTCGCAGAACACTAGGGAACAATTTTCATGTCCTTCGAATAGATTGGATTTAAAATATTTTTATTTATTTTACCGCACAGGACTGATTAGATGGCACTATAGAAAAACAAAAAAACCTAGTAATTCTCAAGCAGAGGTACGGACTGCAGAGGTGCCCTTGGGCTAGTCGCCCTCAAGTCCAGTAAAGCTGTAGACGTCGTTAAAGGCCAACATCATAGTCATTAAAAATAAAACTACCAATTATTTTTCTGGCGATGTGTATGAAAATTACGTACCGATGACTATTATTTCATTTCTTATATACCTATCATAAAAAGACTTAGCAATTATGTTAAGGCGAGGACTGGTCGTGATTTGAAATGAGTATTGTACCCGCTCAAAGTTCTAAGGTTTAAAGTTAAAACTTATCATACTACTTTATCATACTTGATGAAAAAAAACGGGAAATTGTAGTTTTTCATTTCTTTTTTGCCGATTATCAGAAATATACAAATCAAATAAAAAAACTAACTGTTTCGCCGTATAAACCACTAGCCTGGATATTTAATTTGTAAAAGAAAATTTGTAGTTGCCGCTGAAAATTCAGAGCATTTGATTTTTGAAGGGTTTTTCAGGGGGTCATTTTGCGATATTTTTTTTTGTAACTAAGACAGATTTTCGAAATTCTATTCGGTTAAACGTATTTTTATATATACGTGCAGTATTTTTCGCACCTGATGATTTAATCTCGTCACTTCAAACTAGGCGCTCAAAATACTACTTTTTGTAGTTTTTGCGCTTAGACCTCGCCTTAAGTAACACACTATAGTAGTAAAAAGTACTAAGTAACAAGATTTAAAAAAAATAATGAAGGGTGTACCTAGCTGTCATTAATTATTATTTTGATTTATATATAGACGCCTTATCCTAACATTGCACAATATTCCCTACAGCTCTTGTTCCCCCCTCCTCCGTTCTCCTATTGTCTCTCCCTGATGCTTGTCATAGCTCCTCTTTTGTTTTTCTTTCGTTTTGTTCGCAAGTTTAGTTTAGTCGATAAAATATCGGACAACGAAGTTTACTCTCCCAGCCGAGATTAGAGGTTATTCAATTGCGATTTTATCTAAACTGTTTTGGTAAAAAAATATTTTGTTTTAACTTGTTTGGAGTGGAAATTGATTTTTCAAACACGGGACTGACAATGTACTTAAATCGGCTGTACTTACATCTAAGTAATAATAATTGTAAGTACTTATAATAGTATCGACGGCTTTAGAACCTATTATAGTACTTAATACTTACTCAGTACTTTAATAGCTGCTAAAACAATTATGTAAAGCATTTATTCATTGCCATTTTTTTCCCTCCAACCTTCTGTGATTGCTGGTTTCAGCCACGCAAGTGAGTCTCGGGACTGAGGCTCACCTTTCGGCCCCCTTTACAAAGTTATTACTCAGCAGGATAAAGTAAACATTAATTGCCTGCCCACTGACACATCAACTTTGTAAACAGTGAGAGCTATAATTATATATGTCGATGTGTTTGGTTCTTCAGAGAGCTATAATTATATATGTCGATGAGTTTCATATTTGTTTATTATTATAAGATACCCTAGATTATTATTAAAAGGAAAACAAAAACCCGACTCCAAGATTAGTCTAAGACACTCCATAAAGATGAATCGTACGACACCTCACTCGTCAAAATCAGCCAATCTGTTTAGGCTACAGGAGGTAATATAGGAACACACAAACATGTATATTAGTAGGTACTTAATAATATAATATATAAAATATAGGAACACACAAACATGTATGACAGTAGGTGCTTCAAAACATTACCCTCGTTGCAGTCGGGTAAAAAGCCAACATTTGAAAACTCGCTATACCGAAAAAAAGCTTCATAAATCTGAGCCATAACATCAGTTATCGATGAAAACATAAAGGTATAAATAAACGGTGTTGCAGCTCTCGTCGGGCGTGATAAAGTGCACAGACACGCCATATCGCCGATTGATGGATGCGACGTCGGCTCGAGTCGGTTTGCCGCCGACATGACGGCTGTGGGGAATTATCACCACTATCGCTACAACTTCAAGCAATTGGTGCAATTGATATAACTTTTTTAACTCACTTTTTATCGTTTTGTTTTTGAATGGAGTGAAAATTCATTGTTTTGAAAAAGTGGAGTTCTTTTCATTGCACTTTCAGATGAGTAGCGATTATGCAGAATTTATACTAGGACAAGGGAGAGTAAACGAACTTTTTACTGGCATGTAAAGTTTCTTATATTTTGATATCTACCTACATCAGCAGTCTGGTTACTTTAGCTGTCAATCGAAAACGCGCCATCCCGTTAATGCCAACTTTCTTCCGCTACGCGCTCGTGTTGGGATGGCGCGGTTGCGATTGCAAGTGGCAGCTAACGCAATCAAAGTGTAGTTCCATAAAGAACTGAGCAGGTACATAATATACCTTTTTTTAAATTGTAGTCATTATAAATAGTTTAAATAAGTTATTAGCAAAATTCAAGCAAGCATTCCTTGACAGAGGCACACAACAGAGTTTGAGGTGCATTCAGAGCAGTGACAAAGCTAAAAAGCCTCTTTTAGATCTGTATGCAGGTTACACGTTCCACACATTCAGTTAATTCCATTGTCGCCTTTATTAAAATCGCCCTTTGGATCTCATTTGTTTCATTTATCCATTATCTCTCTCACATGTTGCGTATTTTGGCTGATTTTGGTAATGCTGTGTTTGCTTTTACGCAAGCTTTAGTACTATGTTAATAAAGTCGAGAATAAAATAAATACAAAGCGGCTTTCGCTTCGAACGCGTCCAAGTGCGTTGGAAATGTAAAAAGTGCCTATCTCGTTTGTGCGTCGCGTTTGTCAGCATGACAGTTAGTAGTAAAGTTGTCTAATATCACGTAATGTTTCCTCATGGCCTAACCAGGTTGCTAAAGTGATTTAGCGACGAGGAATAATTTTTCCTCATGGCCCAATGTTGCTTCACAGTGGGATAACACATAGGTAATTATGAAGGTAGTCAAATATGATTGTATTTATAGGTGTTAGTCTTTTATAAGTATCGGCAAAATTCTAATTTCTATTAGAATGTGCAAAATAATTAAAAATAGTTTTTTTTCACCAAGTCTAAGTGTCAGGAATGCATAAGCCATGAAGAGGTTTTCCGCTTCGCGACCCGAGATCAGACTCTTTGTGAATCTAGAGTGAAATACCGCTAATAAGATCGCCATCGTTTCTACTATCCTGGTACCTGGTATAGACAAGTTCATTTATGCATGTTTAAAAAGTCATGGTAGGAATAGGTTTTTTATTTAACCCTGTTTTATTAACAAAAATAATTATTGTGATCGAATTTATTGCAATTTTCACTCAAAGTAGTTCAACTATTTTTTAAAGTTCATAAACTGTTTTTATGTGGTTCTGATAGGTGAATGAAAAATTTGTCATGAATTTGTGTGTATGACTGTAATTAGCCCATGATACAGGTTGAGTCAATAGATTATTGACAAGCAGTTTGGCAACGAGGAAAAATTATTCCTCGTAGCCATATCAGTTTGGCAACCTAGTGGGGCCTAGTTAGGCCACGAGGAAACCCTCGTGGCCTAACTAGGCCCCAAAATTCTTCCGACGATATCACATGCGGTTTTGCATTTAGATTAGCTGCTATTTAGTGTTCTAGCGGTTCGTAACAGTGAGCTTAATCAATTTAATGTCCATGTAAACTATAACTCGAATCTCGAATTACTCGTCATATTCGATTGACGCGTATACTATATTTGTAATTGTGTTTTACATATCAATTACTCTAGAGGTATAGCAGTCATACCGCTATGATCATAACTTGCAGGATATGCCTCTTAAAGAATTGTAGGAGTTTTCTCGTAAATTTTACTAACACTAAAAGAAACGTGAGCGTATCCCTACTTACTTATTACTCATGTTTATTTTTAGTAGAACGAGATAAATCTTAGTGCGTAACTTTATTTCGATGTGTTGCGTAAAGGAAAATTGAAAGGAGATGCATATCAAGATTGGGATCTTGGCCAATTGATTGATTGTCTATGTATTTACATAAAAAGATATCACTTTTTTTTAAGACGAAAATCAACAGAAGTCTTTGTTTGGGACAACGCACTATATTCTCATTCACAGACTTCAATTTTATAAACCGTAAGTACCTACATTTGATATACATACAATCAACATTTATCATATTAAAGGGTCTCTATATGCGAATTATTGACAGAAATGTCCTTCGCCGAGTTAAGGCTGCTGTAACACAATGCGCGCTTTTTTTCCCGCACAATTATCCTTTTTTAATTAAATTATATAAACTTAGTAGTAAAAGTATGAAACAAGAAAATATTATTCGAAATTCAAAATGGCATGGTCAATAATGTACATAATATTGTTCCAGTGAGTTTTAAAGTCCCTTTATCCGTAGTCTAATGCCTTATCAAATACTAATATTGGCATTAGACTATGCAGACTAGAGATAATATTTGTCCCAATTTTATAATTAATCTTGTTTTCGTCTCCGAGGTGTCCTACACATTTTAGTAAGTAATCCTTGGCTCACACATAGCAAAATGTATAGGAAATCTTTTCGACGATAATTGAGGTCAAATTCACTTTAGGTAAGTTCGTTCGGTCATACATTTTTTTTTGTAGCGAAGTTAGGTTCTAAAGTCCGCTATATTAGATTAGTGTGACGTCATATATCCTATAACACCCGCTGTATTAAAACGCTTCGATAGACGCCTAATTTGCTAAAATCTGATTAGTTGTTTTGCAGATACGAGGGAACAACGAAACGTGAAAATAGGCAGCTACAGACATGCATTATTAAGCTGCTCATATATAGATTGGTACATATTTTTTACACATTTGGAACATACTAATAAAACCCTTTATTTTGATACCAAATACGATATTCCTACCAAAAAAGAAACTGTGTTGAGAAATTATTTGATAAAATCCGCCATATTGGATTAAGTATAAGTCCGTAAAGCCTATGTGACAAGCGGAGTGTCAAGACGCATCAATAGACACCTATCTATAACTGGTTGAGGATATTAGAAGGAACATATTAACATACATACATATATAAAAATACTGCCAAACTTAAAACCCACCTTTTTCGTAGTCGGGTAAAAATAGTAATCAGTGAATAAAAAGCATTGAGAAACATGACAATTAGTCTAAGATATCTTAAATGTAATAAAGAAAATGTTGCAAAAACATTTTTCAATAATCAACATCAGTATTTTTTAACCATAAAAAATATTGACTGTGCGATCGAGAGAGAACGAAAGTTGGTTTTCTGCTCTTAAATTAGTGCATCGGCACATAACTCGGGGCGTTCGCGTCAGGGCTGCAGTGGTGGCCTTGCTATGATTAACTGCCGTTATCACGGTGGAAATGCAGATTTATCACGCTCGACGACAGCGCTGCTAGCCTTGCCATAGGAGGCGGCGCCAGCAAATGATTGGACAATACAAATATCATACAAGGGCTCTCGCTTGACAGTTAGGTACTTAGCTTGTCAGTTGAGAGTGATCGTAAGCTCGAGATCACTTGAGAGCCACGTTCAAGGCGTGCTATGCTTCCGGCCACAACTATGCATTTAAAATCATGTGAGCTCAAACACATAGCCTGTCAGTGAAATATCGCTCACTTAACGAAAAGTATAAAAATGGTTATGACTGCGGTATTTTGTTTGTGACCAAGATAGAGCTTAGCCAAAGATAAGTGACAATAGTATAGCGTACTTTATTTCCCTACAACAAAAAAAAAGAGGTCTGTCAATTAAGAAGGCGTTTATAAGAATAAACCCTCTTTATAAGACCTCCGGGCACTGACAATCATTATTTTCTTCAGATAATTTCGCAACTGATCCGTAAGGTTGTTTCTTAATCATCAAGTAATCGTCGCACTGGTCAAGTATAATACTCTCATCCATGGTGCTGGTTTCAACCATAGAAACTAAATTTATTTACCTCACTGCTGACTATTTTCGTCAAATAGTCTAGACACGTAAAAATAGCGGTCGCATACGCTACCTCTAATTCAGCGTTCGCTGCGAGGCGCATAGTTCGCGTGCGGCGGCCGATTCGCACCCCGGAAATGGCATTCGGCGTCATGGCCACACTGAAACATTCGCCTGCTTCAAGTAAAGTATCCAGAATAATGATCGACGCGTGTTTATATATATATATATATGGCTCTTCGTTTTTAACTGATGACGAGAAAAGAGGAAACATTCTTAAGGAATTATACATAAGTAGCTGTTAACAGCGTTTTCGTTTGCGTGGATATACAAAAAAAAAATGTAGCCTATGTACGTCTCCGACCCTTACGCTATATCTATGCAAAAATTCAGCTTGATTCGTTCAGCTGTTTAGCCGACATAACGAGGCAAACACTTAGACAGATAGAAAGAGAGACAGAGTTACATTCGAATTTGTTAGGATTAGGATATACTTGATTATATTGTACAGACTAACGGAATTGATTAAAAGAAAATGTTGTGAACAGTAGTAGTAGAACCAAATTAGTAATAAAAATATTTTGAGTGATTCTAAAACCTTGGCTATTTATTTCACGAATTACTAGATGGTCCGTTAATTCTCCGACACATCCAAAGTTAATTTCAAAAGTAATTTCCCGTAGACAATCCTATAAAAACTGTAAAAAAAACTATCCACAACCATCCTCCAATTATGGTCGATCAACTTACCTTCTTACTTATTTTACTTATCGTAAACTAATGGCATGTGCAAACCAATAAACATACTTTTTTAGAAATCACGATATTAGAAATACGTTCGTTCATTTAAATACGTGTTTGAGTCCCTTGCCCATAGTTTTTTGTGCCGTCGACTGAAGTTCCGAACAAAAACAAAATAATTTGTAGGATTTACATGATTAAACGCAATATTTCAACTTTTTTAAGGTATCCAACTTTAAAACTACTGGGCATGGCGCCGGTTCGGTCACGATAAGGATATTTTATAGCTTGAATACCGGCAGTACTTCGTTTGCAAAAAGATAGAACATAGAAAAATTACAAGCTGGCATGGCAGCGAGGAGAGTATCAGGAACAAAGTGAGGTCTATTCCCACCCATAATTGCGATATTCCGATTCGTCATAACGCTGCATGATAATAGCTCTTGTGCTCCATCATACAATACAATATAACTTTATGAAACACCGAAAATACAATTAAAATTAAAGAATAATTAAATATCCGGCAATATAATGGGCGGCCTTATCGCCTAAAGCGATTTCTTCCAGGCAACCTTAGTATGGACAAAAATTTAACATCATGTTACATGTATAATTATGAATTACTTACCTATCTTGATCGGAATAAGCGAAAAATCAAATTTTTACTCACTCGGAATTTACTGGCAGATGGTAAAATTACCTGAAAAAATAACAACAACAAATGTATAAGAGTAGATTGATTAGCTGAAAGTAATAAACAAAATGTATCATACTAATATTTCACATATATTTGCATGCTATTTAAGTAAATTTTGTTTATACTTATTGTGATAAAGCACTAATTGCGTGTACTAAAGTATTTCAGTCACACTAATACTTAGTTAATCTTATTACATGCTAACTATTGTTAACCCTATAATTAGAGCCAATATATGTGCTGGTATAATTTATAGCCTAATTGAGTAGATCTTAATCAGTTGATTAGCTGGAACGGGGATTAGCATTGCTTTATTCAAAAGCCTCGATAGCATGAACATTTCTTATGTTTACTTGTTTCCTTATTTGTACTTACTTGGTATTTTTTATCGTGTTTTTTTTATGTTATTTGAATTAATACAAAACGATATTTTATTTTTAAAAAAACTGCTGTTCATGAGAAACAAAAAACTAGATATACTTTTTGTAAATATTCATATTCATATTTATATATAAATATGTCACTAGTTGTTTTAAAAAAGGATGTACCTAAACATTTTTTTTTTTAATGTAAACTTAACAGGATTGGCTCAGCACAGTGACGACAGGCAGCAAAAAGAGGAGGTCTACACTCAGCAATGGGGAAATAAGGGTTGAAAATTATGATCATCTTAGCTCTACCAACGCGACTCTGAATACAAAAAGTGTACTTACCGAGTTGACATAATTGATGATAAAATATGAAAATAGGTACATAAAAGTCATACTGCTTTCATTGCGAATACAATGGCCCATTAGTCATTTACTGACCCTAAACACAATACCTTCATTAGAAATGGTAATACCACCTTCCTACGGATTCATATCTCTCGGACATTAGGGTTGTTACCGATTTAATTATCCAAAGAGATTGCGTGTCGGTTTGCCCTTTTAAATTCACCGTAGGAACAATGGCAACATTGCAGTAAAGGCCGGAAGCTCGCTGGCTCTATTAGAATTGCTAAGCATCTAAGGTTAGGTTGAAAAGATTGCGACAAAACGTCGCACGCATTGTATGCATACTTATTGTCGCTAATCGCTCAGCCACAAGAAAGTACGCCTGAACAAAATAAGAAATAATAAAAAAACAATAATACAACAAACAGAACAAAACAAGCCGTTTTATACTCTTAAGTCTGATACTTGTTACTTTAATTATGTACTAAAGGTTCTTGATAACATACAAGAAATATTTAACAGAACCAGATATTCAGTTAGACGACGGATAAATTGATATAATCAGCTGGGTGAATTTTTTTTTTCTAGGAAACAGCAGATTTTCTTCCACGCGATTTCAGTTTTGGCTCAAAGTTGTTCATAATGATGAGTACAATGATACCCTAAAACAATGTCCGTCGTCTACACGAGCATCCAGTATACAATTTACCGATACGAAAGGTCCGAAGCACTGATCTCTATAATACTGCTAGTATTAGTATAAAATATAAATCATTATTTGGACCTTTGTAGTCTGAATTAAATAATTTGAATTATCTTGATACAAAAGTTGTAGACATTTGTTATTCCGAAAAGGTGTCCTGTTTTTAAATTTTACTCAAACAAGTAACAAATGCGACCACGAACACGTATATAATTTTACTTATATTATGTTTTTGCGTAAGTGACAATTAAATGTCTTTGTTGATAATAAAGTTCTATAAACCTAAACCTATTATGGAGGTCAGTGGTCCGAAGGAAAAACGATGAGTCTAATGAAATTAGGGGAAACGACGATATTTCAACGCAATCTATTGTCTTGCTTTTACGCAGCCTGCCTTAACTGAACCGCGCGAGCTGCCCTTCCACAATCCTCGGCAGTATATTTCTGTATATTACCGCTTCCAAATTGTTGCTATTTTTGGATAGAAACTATTTTCCTCCCCTATCCGTCTTGATAGGCGCCTTCGTCGGAAATTTTACGAGTTTAGGAAATGACGGGAGCATCTCAGCGAAGCAAATGCAAGGGTAGCGTAGGGAATTAATTTTGTAAGATTTTTATGAATAAGATTTTTATGTAATGTTGATCGTAAAGATTGGCATGATGTTGCGTTTTTATGTCTTACTACGTAGCTGTACTTTTCAGCTTTACTCGCTTTCGTACGGGAATTTTACATTTAAGTTGCAAAGCAGAATTGAAACTTCAACAAGTTTTATTCGAAATCCGTTCAGTTGTTTCATATGTAATCAGTAGCATACATACTACAGAAATTGTAACTATGGTGATATTTTAAAATGTTTTCTTGAGATATTTGAGCAAAGTTTCAATTGGTGGGACGGGGAAATAAACTCTACAGATTCTGTTCCTTTTTTGTATTGTTCTGAGTCTTTTGAGGTATAAACATAGACATGTAATACTCATAAGCATACCCGAATCATGTGAATAGGTTGTAGATGTAGATTCCCGAAATTGCAACATTTCCATAACAAATTCCATCCACTCACTTGCATGATCTCACTATCCCAAGTTAATGTCGCTATTAGGTTTCGCTACTCACTAAAATTGATAGTAACAAAAAGCCAGAAGTTGGCCGACGTAATGCCCGCCATCGATCATGGTGGACGTGGTGATGAATAGCGCGATGGAGGCCCGATAAACCCGCTTCACTATTATTCTATTGGATAGGTATTGTTGTGAACCACCTACAAGTTTATCTCGCGTTTTATCTTAAGCCTATCTTAAGCCTAGCTTTACATAGCTTAAGGCGTCTACAACGCAAAGCAAGAACGCGAGCTAAATACTTTTTTGTTGTACAGGAGCACAAGAAAAAAGCATTTGGCTCTCGCATTTAGGCTTTCACAGCACAGCCACGCCATAGCTTTTTAGTTTATTGTGGTTTACAAAGTTCCCCAAGTTTATACAGTGCCGCTACAGGACCCGTATAGTGACGTGCTTATAAGGTCCTACGTTTGAGTGCGCTAGGAAGGTAGGCGCCAAGAGATGGCGCTGTCGTTGCGATGACTTTAGGTAAAGCCGACCGCGTGACCGCATCGTATTGCCGTGCGATAAAGTTCTCGGTTACGCAGCTTCGGCGGCTGAACCTAACAATCATCGCAATAAGGCCTGAGCGTATATATTAACCATTGAGCAACACAGGCCTCCGGCCGGTTCGGGCTGTGTTGCTCAATGATACCATTGGGTTTTTTTTAATTCGTAATTTTTTTGTTAACTGTTAACTCCTTTGATGTTATGTAACGATTCGGTCTACGATAGAGCATGCTTGCCTAGAAGAAACCGATTCATTCGTGACTTCAAGACAAATTATCACTATCGGGGAACACCCACTCAGGCAGCGTAGGCCTGCTACGAAGATTTGTAGCTAATTGCTAGAAGGATAGCAATAATATCTTGCTAGGGCCATAGCAAGATATTGTTTATACTACACTTAGTATTTTAACACGAAAGTAACAGTTTATTTGCATCTCCGTATGTCTGCACATCCGCTTGTTTGTTTGTGCACAAGTAAAGGTTGAAGATATGAAGATGAAATTCGTAAAGGCATAGCAGGCAGGTTAAAGCACTGAAAATACGCTCTGCCTGAGCGGATTTTCAGTGCTTTAACTTAGCAAAAATGCATGAAAATCAGCACAAGCACGGTGCTCTTGGTAATCGTTTAAAATTTTTACATTAGACTAACTCACTGCTCAATCAAAAATCAATATCATCAATAAAAATATATATATATCATTTAAAACAAAAAAACTTTAGGTCACCGACACGGTGTCATATCAAACATACCTTTTAACGGAACTCACAAAAGATTACTAATTAAAAGCACTTCATAATCTTGACATAATCTTAAAGTTTGTAATTCAAAACATGATGGATGAGTTATGAATTTTAATTTTCTCTCATCCTATGATGGCTGGCACTAAAATAAACTTCTTCGCTTTAACTTGCACCCAAAGAGGATTTTAATTACTTGAGATACGAACTGAAATGTTCATCTTTTTATGAGTACGAATACAATACTCACTCACTGGAACCTATAATAATTAGTTATTTCTTAGTTTATCGTGTAGTTAGTTTCTATTAAATTATGACCACAAAGGTGTAAGTTATCTTGTGACATTATCTACTAATAAAAAAATATGAGTCGCAACCAAATTGTTAAAATCAAATAGCAATCGTCCACTCACAGATCCGTGACCCAAATGCATATTTTTTTTTAATTTATCCTTTTTTTACGGTTTAAGATATTTATTTTCTCATAAGACACAATTTCACTTATATGAGAATTTAGCTAAAATAGTAATGAATGTTGTTGTCTCGTAAAAAATAGAGTTTTTTTTAAACTGGCAAGTGCCTTTATTAACTAAGCAAAACACATACAAACTACAACTACTTAAACTACTTAGCCTACCACATAAAAATAACAGTTGAATTATCCAGAGACCATTAAAGGTCTATAGATAATCCAAATGTTCAAGCCCAATACCAGTTGGCAGCGTACCCAGCATGCTGGCGGCATTACCACGCTGAAAGGCAAATTTTAGAGTTAAATTTTTTAATGCGAATATAATTATGTTCATTGAAAAAAGAGTATGCTTAGTAAGCAATATATTTCTTTAATATTCTAAGCAATTATTATCAAACCTAAATTTCGAATTCATGCTTCCACTGTGTATTGCGTGCTTTTATCATGTATTTTGTCCATTTGTAACCGCTTACAAATCCTTAATTAAACTATTCATTATTTTTACAATCTTTTAGACTAATGCCACTTCGCGTGCTGGCTTTCATTATTACTCCGTTACTGGATTTAATTTCCTAAACAATCAACGCAGATATCTGTGGGCAGGTTATTGCGCCTAAAATTACGGCGGTAAAGTTTAACACATAAACTTTAAGCACAAACTTCGAAAACGTTTATTTATGACGAAACAAGCGCAATAAAAAACTTTAAGGACACGATACGTTCGCATTTTTTCGTAGAAAAAAGACCGGCTTAAGACTTTTTAGGGTAAAGCACACCTTTCGGTATGGAACCGGATCACCTTCGCCTCGCCTCGACGACCCGTCGACTTAACTGAAGATCTTAAGCGAAATGACTCAGTAACTCCGAGGCGTTGACAGGGCTACGACGAGGAAACGCTGCGCTTAAAGGTACTATTCCGAAACGAGCTGCCAACTGCAACTACCGACTGCTTGCAGTTGGTTGCAGCTATACGACTGGTTTGTATGTTTTTCTATGAAATTACTTTCCGTGCCGCGGCAGGAGCACATGTAGGCGAGACATAAGCGCGGATAAAACCCGATCTCAATGCGGCGACGATCCGACAACGTTTCCGCGGTGACAGCTTGTTGATCACAAATCACATACGGTTCACTAGCTTGTCCCGAGGTGAGGTGATGTCATAACGATGCTGGTTAGAGTGTGTGGCTCGATTTTAAGACTATGCCGAACTTGCGCCGATTTGATATGACTCCTGTGACCATAAAAAGTGACTGAGTGAGTAAAGCTGTCACGTGATCCCGTGATTACGATGTGTAAATTTCATGAAGCATTTCTTTATTATTATTATTGTTGTATTTATTGTTATGAGACCATGAAAGCTAGAATAAAAGCTCTATATTTCCAACTACATTTCCTGCGATCTATAGGTATATAAGTGTTTGGCTACTAGGTATATGCATAAAACCATTTAAAGATACCGTGAGCATGTAGGGGCTATACAGAACATGAACTTTTAGTCTCCGCAACTAAACATTTCACATGTGTAAATTAAACCGTTGGTTACATTACATGCAATTCCACGTCAATAAACTAAATTTTGTCATGCTGGCATACGAAGCAAGAGGAAAATAAATAGTAATAAAAAAAAAGCTTTAAAGTATTTTGAGTCAATTAAGCCGTTGTCCGAAGGCTGTCACGCTCAACGTTACTGACGCACGATGCGAAATACCTCTAGGTCCAGTTTCAAAACTTCACTACTTTTTGTACTGAGATCTATTTTGTATTTTGTTTTTTGGTATTGAAGGAAATTGTACTTCTTGTGTGTAATGGATAGTTTACCCACTGAGTTATAGAGATGCGACTGCTATAATTTTTACTTCAGGCTCAATAACGTACATACACGCACACATCTTCACCCACACATGCACACACACACACAAACACTGGTCATCATCACTGCGAACCCTGACTCTTACGAGTACTTGAGTATAGCAGTGATGATACCCACACACATACACACACACACACACACCCTCACACATATTATGTAAAGATGTGCTACATTAAGAAAGAGTAGGGACTCTTAACACAGGCATTTGTATGCTTAAAAAGTGTCCCTGGTTGCTTAAATCTGTTTTTGTAATGTGTGTTTACTGAATAAAAAACTTATTATTATTATTATTATTGTAATAGTTTGTTTTCAGGTCAGGAATATAGTACGTTAAGTTTGTATAAAACAGCTTCTTGTTTAATTGATAAGCACCATAAGTAATATGTCAAAATTGCCTCTCTTACTTTAAATTTGATCAAATTGCAGAAAAAAGTAATTTTGAAGCTTACATACTGAAACCTATTTTCATCTTTTATAAAATCCAGGTAGTGGTTTATTTTCTGAGCTATTTTTCAATAGTTTAATAAAAGTATCGATAAAATTGTTACATGCTTCAGGTTTCATGTTTTCAGCGTATTCACAATGCGGTAACTGTTAACAAGGTACCCGATATTAATAAATAGCCTACCGTTGTTTTTGTGCCGGCATTATTTCCCCTGCGTAATAATTTATTGGAATTGTTCCGAATGGAGTTATGATTTATATTTTTCTGTGTTACCTTTTTCGTAACCCGCAAATTCGCTTTCCTTTTTTTAGCTCACGGTGTAATTTTAACAAAACAAAAAACGACTTCTACAAAATACATTGAAAAAATGCACTGTCGAGATGTTCTTGGCACCCGTGAAATACTTATTGTGGTGGCCATTCTGTGGTCTTCTTTATCAGTTCCACTTCACCAAATGATACTTTCTGAATACAAATGCTTGACTTGTTGATGAACATACCAAAATCACTATAATTATGTATGCTTATTCGTATTTGAGGAGTTCCCCCAATTTTTGGATACCTTCATCTGAAATGGATTTTGATAGAAATGGGACCAAACTGTTAGAATATCCTTTCAATTTTTTTTTAAATCCAAGTCGGTGTATAAATGACGCCTGGACGTTTTGGAAGTCTAACCGACTTCTAAAAGACTGGACTTATATCAATCCGTCTGTTTCTTTGCATCATAGAAAGCAAAACTTTTCATACTTCCAGATAATAAGGTAATGAATAAGTAAAATCAAAATTCTATTTCAAAACATCGTTGTTAACTCTGAAATAAAATTGTATTTATGGAAACTCGTGAACTAGTTAAAAGTTGTGTCACGAAACGCAAGCGCTTCCCTGCCTCGACCGGACGGTATTTACACCCAATGCGGCAATTTCATATAAGTCTGTTATAATTTAAACCATTTCCCAAACTACAGTAAAAGAAACGAATTTCAGGAGAGCAGCAGCGGCTTTCATTCATTAAAATTTGGGTCGTAAGTTTGAAAGTTTTATTCGGCCGAGTGAGACGTTCTCGCTAAAAGTATCCACTTTGAAAACTCGACCGGTTTACGATTTAGCCTCAAAATGCCAATTTTTACGAGAAAACTTTTTCAGATGTAGTACCCGAACGCTGGGGTCGTTCGGGACGAAGTGATTATACACAGAATTTGCATTTGTACAAACAGATGCTCGTAAACGAAGGAGATAGGTTAAATGTGTTTTTATGGCGATAATAAAGTTGGTGGTTCGACCAATTTGGGTTTTTGATGCACGATAGCATTTACTTATATAAGTATCAACTTTAGATGTGGCTCATTTGGACTAGAATATTTCAAAATTGAGACTTGATTCTGAAAAATATGTAGTTATAAAAAACCTTAAATGATGATTTTGAAAACTTCAAAATTAACTTACAACTTATATTGTTGTAGATGAAAAGTGAAGCATTTATTGAAGCACAATTTTTCATTTACACGGAACCAGTAATGTTATCATGCTTCGACTGAACTCTAGCCTGTGATGGGAAGGGTATACGGTGCCGTATTCTATTTCCCGTGTCCGCGGGGACCGCGTGAGGTCTTATGTTCGTGCGCCGAGCATAGACCGCAACATCGCTGAGTAATTGGGCGTTGTGCTCTAACATGACACGTGCTTGTCTGAGCATAGCAAATTACTAACCTATGAATTATTCATCTTCAGCGGCAGTATTTTACCGGCTGCGGAAATGTTACCCAATTTCAGTGATGTGTTGCTATTCTAGAATATTTGTAGGCTAAATATTATTGTCAGGCATTATATGTTACGAAAGATTTAGTAGATGTGATTGTAAAATAGTATTTTTAAGGAAAAAAAATAGATGCAAAAAACAGCTAAAGATTCAGTTTGAAATTTTCTGTGAACAACATTTATTTATACGAAGAGGAAACGGCTTAAGGTGTAGATTGGAGCCGAAATAAAAATCACCTAAAGTTCGGACGTTGATAAAGAATGGGTCCAGAGAGAATGGCCCGCTGATTGCAGCGCAAGGTGTCGACTAAGCGGAGGACTTTTAGGTGCCTACCTCGTTAATCGAAAAATGTACCTCTTTTAAACTTTAACAAACATATAAACTCGAACAAGATTTAATAATTTAAAAGCCACAAAAAAATTAAATGATCCGCTAAATGCACTAGAATTAGGACTTTTAATTAAATTCAAGAAAAGCCTACGAATCTCTTTTCACGCGCGCCGCCGTCTAGATGTCTCATTACTCTTTTTTGCTTTAAGTCGCATTTAGGTGAGAATTTAATTAATTTCTACGGTTGAAGCTCGCCTATTCGTCCTGGGGAGTAACCCGTAAAACCTAATGGACTTTCGCTGTCTAGAGGCACGTAATTTCGCCGGGACCTTTCTGGGCCTTGCGAATTGCAATATTACCAACTCACAAATATATTTGGGTAGTTGGCTTTCTAAACATGGATGTAGAATAACCAACATGAATTTTGTTTTGTACCAAGAAAATCAGCATAATATTTTGGAATGGAGCCAATCACACAGACTGTGCATCCAAGTTTAATGTTCAATTCACGCATTATATTACTGAGGAGTACGGTACATGCGTATAATATTAGATAAGTGCTAGAAAGAATCACCGGAGGATGAGCAGCAGCCTGCTCTTAGTAAACGGTGCACGTTCTGCGTTCCCAAAGCTGCCTGCCAAGCGCATTATGTCAACAATTAAAGGGAAGGCCTTTGTTCTTTTTTTTCTTCGGTGAATAGCCTCGTTCTGGATTTTATCGCGCGAAAATCCGAGCATAGAAATTCCCTATCTCGGAGATCAGTCTCAGTGAAATAATTACATTACACATTTCATTTATGATTATACTTACGTGAAACAACACCGTGACTAATACGACTTTTATTACTAATTTTATGATCAGAGAGCATTATTTATAGAGCAAAAAAATTATAGACATAGGTCATTGTTTTTTATCGAATATTCAAGCTATCGATACTTTTTAATTTTAAAGTGTACCATATGAGTAGCTGTGCCGATTGCTACATTTCTGTGTTTGGCAGTACAGTTAAAAACTAAAAAGTATCGATAGCTTGAAAAGTCGATAAAAAACAATGACCCATCTCTATTAAACTTCAATTGTTTTGCCATTAGATTCCGCTCTCTGGTTATGATACAAAAGTAGGCATTTGTAGTAACGTGACTTTTAAACCCAGTAAATAAGGTTGCGTGAGAGATTGGAGTTCGAGCAGATGTGGGCGCATTCACTGCTTTTGATTACAGGAACAGGTTACATACCTGGAAGCTTATTTTTAATAATGGATTAAAAAACTTTTTGCAAGAACTATAGAAGTGAAACACGCGAGGAAGCGATGTATTTGCAGCGAAGAGATGCGCTCTGGCTCAAGTCCCAACAACGAGCTTCAGCAACCGGTGAAGGAAAACGTAATAGTAACATCTTAAGGTGCAGCGTTCCGCTCTGCGCGCCAAATTCAAATTTAGTTACGTTTTTTGTCAATTACAGCTCAGTGTGGATTTATTGAAACCAATTTTGCGCCAATAAATAGGTTTTGTCAATAAAATAAGATAGATAGAGAAAAAAAATAGATGCAAAAAACAGCTAAAGATTCAGTTTGAAATTTTCTGTGAACAACATTTATTTATACGAAGAGGAAACGGCTTAAGGTGTAGATTGGAGCCGAAATAAAAATCACCTAAAGTTCGGACGTTGATAAAGAATGGGTCCAGAGAGAATGGCCCGCTGATTGCAGCGCAAGGTGTCGACTAAGCGGAGGACTTTTAGGTGCCTACCTCGTTAATCGAAAAATGTACCTCTTTTAAACTTTAACAAACATATAAACTCGAACAAGATTTAATAATTTAAAAGCCACAAAAAAATTAAATGATCCGCTAAATGCACTAGAATTAGGACTTTTAATTAAATTCAAGAAAAGCCTACGAATCTCTTTTCACGCGCGCCGCCGTCTAGATGTCTCATTACTCTTTTTTGCTTTAAGTCGCATTTAGGTGAGAATTTAATTAATTTCTACGGTTGAAGCTCGCCTATTCGTCCTGGGGAGTAACCCGTAAAACCTAATGGACTTTCGCTGTCTAGAGGCACGTAATTTCGCCGGGACCTTTCTGGGCCTTGCGAATTGCAATATTACCAACTCACAAATATATTTGGGTAGTTGGCTTTCTAAACATGGATGTAGAATAACCAACATGAATTTTGTTTTGTACCAAGAAAATCAGCATAATATTTTGGAATGGAGCCAATCACACAGACTGTGCATCCAAGTTTAATGTTCAATTCACGCATTATATTACTGAGGAGTACGGTACATGCGTATAATATTAGATAAGTGCTAGAAAGAATCACCGGAGGATGAGCAGCAGCCTGCTCTTAGTAAACGGTGCACGTTCTGCGTTCCCAAAGCTGCCTGCCAAGCGCATTATGTCAACAATTAAAGGGAAGGCCTTTGTTCAGTAGTGAATACTGGACATATTCTGGATGATGATGACAAGAAATAATTTTCAAAGATTATTTAACTGCTAACTGAGAGATAATGTCTTACTTATTTTAATCACACTGAATAGATTTCAGATAAAATGACAGACAGAATTTTACAGATTTTACTCAAGCCAAATTGGAAATTAAAACAAACGTCTAATCTAAAGGAATCTTGAGCAACGAAAAGTCGTCAATAAAAACCAAAAGAACTAACACTAACTATTATTCAAAATAGGCGAGTACATCTAGTAGGCAGAAGGCACCAGAATCACAAGTGAACATTTTTTCGCTTCTTTTATCAGAATAATTCACAGTAAACAATCATTAGAGATAGATACATCTCAGTGTTTCTCGTAGATGATTAACGTATTCGTCACGTTCACAAATCTTATCATTATAAGATTTGTGAACGTGAGGAATCTCTTCATGCAGTCCAGCGAACTAGAAGAGAAATTGAGCAAACACAAAACACACGCGACGAATTGCTATAGCAGAGAGCTTCAAAGTGTCCCTACTGCTACTGAAGCTGTGAGCAGAAAATACAACCGCTAGGTACCTATCCAGTCCACTCACGGGACAATCCCCGGGAGACGTCTTTTGAAATTTAAATAGGGTTACGTCGGGGACCAAACAACGGAGCTACTAAACATATTCTATTATACTAAACATTTATTTTATGAAAGCTTGGTGTTCCTCCGCACGACGCTACGAAACTTAGCGGGGTTCGTTTTCAATTTGTTTGATTTGGGTGCAATCGTAAAAACTTTGCATTTACAGGTTGCCCGCGACATTCCCAATGTACGATAAGATACGCTATTACAACGATGTGTCTTCCGGTTCGTGTCGCCACTAAAGAATTTTTCTTCCCCATCAGTTATCGGTCGAGCGATGTGCCTGGCCTGCCCACTTCAGCTTGAAAACCCTGAAAGCTATGTCGGTTACTTTGGTTCTTCGGTGAATAGCCTCGTTCTGGATTTTATCGCGCGAAAATCCGAGCATAGAAATTCCCTATCTCGGAGATCAGTCTCAGTGAAATAATTACATTACACATTTCATTTATGATTATACTTACGTGAAACAACACCGTGACTAATACGACTTTTATTACTAATTTTATGATCAGAGAGCATTATTTATAGAGCAAAAAAATTATAGACATAGGTCATTGTTTTTTATCGAATATTCAAGCTATCGATACTTTTTAATTTTAAAGTGTACCATATGAGTAGCTGTGCCGATTGCTACATTTCTGTGTTTGGCAGTACAGTTAAAAACTAAAAAGTATCGATAGCTTGAAAAGTCGATAAAAAACAATGACCCATCTCTATTAAACTTCAATTGTTTTGCCATTAGATTCCGCTCTCTGGTTATGATACAAAAGTAGGCATTTGTAGTAACGTGACTTTTAAACCCAGTAAATAAGGTTGCGTGAGAGATTGGAGTTCGAGCAGATGTGGGCGCATTCACTGCTTTTGATTACAGGAACAGGTTACATACCTGGAAGCTTATTTTTAATAATGGATTAAAAAACTTTTTGCAAGAACTATAGAAGTGAAACACGCGAGGAAGCGATGTATTTGCAGCGAAGAGATGCGCTCTGGCTCAAGTCCCAACAACGAGCTTCAGCAACCGGTGAAGGAAAACGTAATAGTAACATCTTAAGGTGCAGCGTTCCGCTCTGCGCGCCAAATTCAAATTTAGTTACGTTTTTTGTCAATTACAGCTCAGTGTGGATTTATTGAAACCAATTTTGCGCCAATAAATAGGTTTTGTCAATAAAATAAGGCTAATGAAATAAGATTACGCTAAGCTACGATTCTTACAGTGGTTTTTGGTTTAGTGAGAAGTGTACTTATACTAGCTTGCAACTTAATATTTTTTTGGTGGTGTAATTTCTTGATACGAATACAACCTATTTATTAGCGCAAAATTAGTTTTTATGAACCCACTATGAGTAATTGAGCTGTAATTTAGAAAAAAATGCAAGAAGCTTTGAATTTGGCGCGTTGAGCGCAACCGTCCACATTTAAAACCTTTCAACCTTTCATAAAGGTATGTAATTCAAATAAAAATAGAATCATTAGGTAACTATAATGTATGAGAAAAAATAAATTTTTTGAAACCACTAATGTTCGATAGTTGTGGTTGTGGTCTTTATTTTCCCATGTATCTAACCTACACGTAGTGTTTGTACATTTCGTAAATATTTTTTCTTGCGTCGCGTGCCCAATCTCAATAGGGTTCCACGTACGTTGCTCGTAAACGTCATCTGCACTCATAATCAGCGGTACCGTGAGGCTTCCAGCCGTTTTACAGCCTAACGGCACCTCTTCACGCCTCATACGTGTTTACGGATATTTACAGGCGATGCATGAAATACGGTGTTTACTGCTTTAGGCCAGGTTATGGTTGTGGTCACGTGAGATTTATAATGAATACCTAGACTTTCAGCTTTTGACGCCTTTGTTGTAGTTTTTGTGTATTTCTCTATATATTTTTTTAGAAAAGATCTTTCTTTAAATTAAGTCAAAGTAAACACTATTTAATGGTAAATATTCATCTACAAGTCAAAAATACAAGTAGTTTTTTTTTTGTGTACAAGTAGTATGCAAATTAAGTAGAGGCTATTCATTGAGTATAATGATCACTAAAATGCATTATACAATTATAATAATTATTACGTCAGAATATGAAATGTCAACAAAAGTTAACATAATTTTATCCTCAGTTTACAATTTACCATTCAAGAACTTATTAAAGTCATAAAATGTTTGGTCGATAAGCCAGCGCTTCAGTCTGCTTATATAGCAACTTAAGCACGGAGCTGTTGTTACTGTATCCGGTAACATGTTATATACCTCCGGCCCCATAACGTGTGTCAGCTTGCCCGATTTCGCGAGGGAGCACGGGATACTGACCAGCTTGTCAGCGTTGCGAATGTTGCAAGTGTGCCTGTCTCTGCGCCTCTTATATGAGTCAAGGTTGTTCCATACATATACTGCCTCCTGATAAAACAGAATAGCAGGTAGCCCACGATGGCACGTACGGCACGTTCGGAATGCCGCTCCCAGTCGGCAGCGCGCGCGTTTAGCTGGGCGCCATACTGCAGCCTGGAGTGCACCGTGGCGAAGTAGCATGCGCGAGACACATCCGCCGACACTACACGGGAGCTTCTCTTAGCTTTTATTTAAACTTGCTAAATCATTACTAGTTTAAACAGCAGAGGAACTGGCGCAAAAAAAACCTCTGCGAGAAAAAATCCTAATCACAAAAATTTAAGAGGCTAGGATATTTCGGTCTAGTACAAGTGGTGCTTTGGTGAAGGTTTCGACCACTAGGCTACTTGCGTAAAGTAAATGTCCTAAGCTTTTAGGTTTTGAGATGTCTATTAACTAGCCCGTAACAAAAATGGCTCCATTATTATTAGTTTTTTTTATTTTATCAATAGAGCAACACTACCCTTCGGCCATTCAGGCCGGTATCGAGTTGGTTGTTCAATGATTTTACCCTATCATACATTCACGTCTAGCTATACCTTCCGCACAAATCAGACCAGTTGTAAACATCATCAAAGTTACACTGGCAGTATGGTGCTAATGAAATGCAAGCCACTATCTGATGGCGATCGCCAGCATCGATACACGTAATTAATTTACAGCGACAGAAGCTTTGTGACGCTAATTGTTTTGTTCACGTACTCGTAATTGGAACTTTAGTGCAGACAAATGAAACTGTTGAAGTTATTAATGGACTCAGATCAGCACTGGCTTTATTATGTAGATATTCTTATGATGTGTAATGAGGACTTAGTTAAATAATACTTCTTCGCTTTAGTCGTTTTATTTATTTATTGTGAAGATCTATAAAGTTCTTTTGTTGCTCCACATTTACTTCGGGGATGTTGTCATAGTGAGTTTTATTTATTCCTTGCTGTGGCAAGGAATAAATAAAACTCTAGTGTGATCTAGTGTGATCTGTGGATCACACTAGATTCTGAACGCAGGAGAATCGAAGACCACCACGTATCGGTCTAAATACACTTATAAAAATATACTCTCGTTGATAAATTTCTTGGTGCGAGTACAGGAGTACTTTGATTTAGCCAACGAGAACGCTTGGTCGCAGCCTATGCTTTCCTCCAACTTTAGTGACTTTTTGTCGAAACAAAGAACCCGTAATGCGGTATCTAGTGTAATCTGTGTTCCATGCTTATGGTCCGCATTCTCCAGTTATTAGAACATAATTTACTCACATTCCCTATCCCCAACCAACAGTTAACCCACATACGCGTACAATAAATTGCGAACACGAGTGTCTTCAAGTTACAGATTAGTTAGCAATTAGTAGCCATATATAAATCACGAACTTTCTCATTTGGCAACCCTAGGGCGCTACAAGAAAAACAGAACATCTTTAATTAACGTCAAAGGACAATAAATAAGGCGTTCAAAATGTCGCAGTGTGGACGGAGATTAGGGACTGATAGAGATGGCGTCCGATATCCGGCTTAATCGGAGAAAAAATTGCGGTACCTAGTTAGGCTAGCTGCAGTTTTTTCTACTACTAATACTAACATACCTATTACAGTTTGTAGTAGGTATATTAGTATAATAGTCTATAATAAATCTGTTATAATCAAACAATCTGTAATGTCACTTTATTAGCCAAAGTAAGCCAATAAACGGTTACATAGAAAAAAAACATACAAAAAAAAATAAAAAAAATAAAAATGAAAAATGTATATAGACATTACTTTTTGTTTTCAAATGCGATAAAATTCGTAAATTCCTGGCTTTAATATTATCAATATTTTTTAAAAGAAGGTAAAATTATGTTAAATTTATAAGTGTACTCTGAGTTTGTTTCTAGGCTTTAAGAATAATTTTAGTTTCTCATTATAAATGAATAAACAAATTATTTTCAGAAATGAACGCCTTAAACTGTACTTGAACTGCTTGCTAGCTTGCGAAATTTGTTAGAGCAAAAGCATTTATAAATCAGATTTTGAAAATACATATTAAGTACTTAGCTACATATTTACATTACATGAAAAATACACATTATATATATTACATGAAAAATTGTTATCCAAATCCACATGATTCCAGTTACCTATCATGTCACTGGAAAGTAGCAACCCGTCGTAATTTAAATTTGAAAGCATGCCCGATGGTATAAACTGGTATGGTTGGACTTTTTTGCTCTCATTGGTCTTGGAATAGAAACGATGGAGAAGATAAGATATGACACCTGACAAGCGCCCCATAAAATAAACAGAAAATAATAAACCTAATAATTATTTTGTCTTTTTCGGTATCCGGCAAACATCATAGCAGCCCATCTCTTCAATCTACAACAGAAAGTTTTTGGATCGGTCGCTGCGCAAAACGTATTTATTCGACTTTTGAAAGCAACTTCGGAAGTCTTTCGACGTTTTCTTTGGGAAGGTATCGTTTCGAGAGCTCCATAAAGGAACTTGAGGCTTATCAATCTTTAAAACGTGATAGGTGTCCGTGACAAGACGATCAAATGGTGAAACGATACTTTTGTTACACCTGCCTATTTACTAATTTTATTTTTGCGATATTTTTAGACAAAACGGTTATGAAACTGGCTTGAAGCTGAACGCCTTGTATTTTATCCTCAAGCACGCTCGCCTCACATTCGTGAGGTTGAACCCGGGCGGGCTCGTGCCAATTCTTTGGAACGTACGTACGGATATACCACTGGTTTTTCGGAAAGATCGTGAGGAAACCTGCATATTTCCGGAGAAGAAATTCGATGGCGTTTGTGAATCCGCCTACTACGCACTGGGCCAGCGTAGTGGGTTTGCCTTAATCACCCTTCTAGGGTTGGTCGATATCCCAGCAGTGGAAGAAGAAGTATACTTATAGCTCTGACTAGCGCTGTCCGGTTAGAAATAACATATCATACTCGTAGCTCTGGGTCTTACAAGTATATGTGATGGAGATTCCATAGGACACTTGTTACGCAGACGGGCAAAGGTACACCTGTTTTATGTATGACAGGCTATATATGCATTTAACCTCAAACTCATCTGATGTTATGTGACGTCGTGATCGAAGAATTGAATTATTATTATTATATAAAAATTCTACATTCAAAATAATGTTGTATTTATCTATTTCATTGATTAAGCTAAGTTTGTATCGCTATCCATATCTCCCAGTAATTGTTAGTCGAATCGTGTCACTTCACAATATGAATAAAAAGCCGGCCAATTAAGTGCTTGTCAGACTCGCGCACTGATAGTTCCGTACCAAAGTTACAAAAAAAATATAGTTTTTCTTAATTCATTCAGTTCTTGGTCCTTGGCGCGAACCCGACTTTTGACCGATTTTACAGCATTGTTTGTTATACTATAGAGTTTGCACTATAATCACACTAAGTTTGACGCTTTTATTTTTATCGTTTTTAAGATGGAGCAAAATCGAGAATGGTCGATAAATCACGTTTCTTGTATGGGACCCCACTTTTGTTTTGTATTATTATTTTTCAGAAAATCGCTATAATAACACAAAATTCAAGCGGCTACTTATTACGATTCAAAAGATAGAGCCCTTTGAAGGTATGACAGAAGGATAGACCGACAGCATTGCTTATTAATAGGGTGCCGTTGACACCCTTCGGGTACGGAAGCAGTCAGATATTATTACATTAAGCGAGTGGCGGTACTAATAATACGGTAGCGATTGAATCCACGATAAACCAATTACGCCCACATAATCAGATCACTTAAAGTGGCCCAGTTTTTAATTCTACTTACTTCAGTAACGATAAATGTGCGTCAAGATAGTTAACTTGACTGTTAATTTGTTCCTCCCTTGTACTCATAAAAGTCATCACATAACAATACGATTCTACGACGGTCAATAAACCTATGATACTTATGGTTGCCTGGAAGAGATCGCTTTTAGCGATAAGGCCGCCACTTGTGGCACTATCTTATAAGATAGTTCTGTACGTGTATTATTATTATTTTGGTGTACTAGTATGAGTGTTTGAATTCATAGTTATTAAGGTGGTCACAACCTGAATCGCACTCGTCCTTGTATAATTCTGTTTCTGTTACTGGTTTTTATTTTACTTGCACTATTCGTAGCGATGTATGTTGTCCTTGTAGTTAGGAAAAAAAAACCCGACTGCATGATAATCACTCAAAAGATGTAAACAAGGCGTATTTAAAATGAAATTATGAATTTTACTCTCAAAGCCATGAGAGAAAATGTACCAAACAACACTTAAAATAAGGCTACAGGCCGTCTTATAGGAACACACAAACATACTCACATTCTCACATTTTTATATACTTACATACACCCCAAAAACATTACCCTCCTTCTTGGGTAGTCGGGTAAAATACAAAATGGTCCTTCCGGAAAATTTTATAATTGATTTTTTGTCCACCCCTCAAATTTAACACGTATGCGCGGCTCGAATAACGTCTTCATCATCTTCCTACTCTTATCCCACTAGATGGGGTCGCCACAGCACGTTTCATTTCTCCATCTAACTGTGTCAACCGTCATCCCGACATTTACTTCCCGTTCACTCAAATCCTCTTTCTCACAGTTCATCCACACTTTTCTCCAGGGACCTCCTAGCCACATGATTATCCTCTCTTCTCATGATTATGTCCATACCAGGATAGACTCTTTAATTTTTCAGTCACTACTCTCATACTTCATACTCCACTACTTCATACTTCGCTACTTTCATACTTCCTCTAACATACTCGTTCCTAATCTTGTCGATTCTTGTCACTCCATACTTCGCATCTCCGCGGCATGCAATTTCCTTTCATGCTTTCCTTTAGTAGCCGAACACTGATCCATACAACACGACAGGTCATTTAGTTTTAATAAAACGGGAATACTCGCGTTAAATTGAGTCGGCTATTCCGACTATAGTTTCGATCACATTCGGTGACCAATGCAAGCAAGGAATGCTAAGCGAGACGCGCGCGACCTCGTCTTGCCTTGCACTGATAGGTCATATAATTGTTTTGTAAATTTTCCCCTTTAGTTTAAGGGGCATTCGCAAATCGCAAGCGGCTCGAATGACAATAGATGATTATTTGCCTGTCACAAAACTTAACTTTGTCCTTGCTGAGTTTTACCCCGTAGGTACGTTAATAAATACGTTCGCTCAAGTGTACTCCATTTCCGCCGTGATCAAATACTCAATGTCTCTTGGACGGAAGTTTTCTGGCACATTTCTCCTTTACCTTGCGTTTTTATGACGCGAACTAGATATGACGTGTTTTTATGATCTTCTCCCCACGTGCCACGTCCTTCACCTTATATTTTAGTGTACGAATGATATGTAGGCCCTAAAACTGTTATTTCTGTTTATATTATTGTTATTTCAGTTTTATAGTAAACGAAATAACAATTTTACGGCGCTCGCAATGCACTTAAGATAATTGACTGTAGAGATAAAGATGACTGTAACAATATTTGGGTATGATAAAGAAATTTCAGGCGATTGGTGTTGACTTTAGGTCCGAGGGGGCCTGGAGCACATGCTTTTTTTCAAAAATGTATCAGAGCGCCTGGTTGATGCCACTAAAGTGCTGGTGTTTTTCTGGTGCAACACATAAGCTTTATCATTCGGTGTTGTAATATCGCCAACTACCAGTTGGCAGTGCATGCATGCAGCATATGCATGCACTGCCAACTGGGCTTGAGCATTTGGAATTATCTTTAGCCCTTCAATGGTGTTCGTTTTGTGTACTAGTAGGTAGTTTGTTTTAGTTTGTATGTATTTTATATTGGATCTATAATGGCATGTGTATATAGAACTATCAGTTACTAATTAGGTATTGGGTTCCGATAAATAAATAAAGATAATAGGATCTAATCTAATCCGATCCAAATTAACTGTAAGCTAAAATATGGTGGCGCTTCTCATCAATCCAGAATGTTTAAAACTCTGCTTCCACTGCGGGCCTGATGAATATTTACTCATGTTAACGAGCTCTAACACTGGTACCTATTAGATAGTATGTATGTATACTCACACCGAATACCGACCGGATTCGAAACTAGGAAATGCGCTTAGGCCACTTACACCCACTTTGCTCTGTTTTGCTCGTAAATTAGAAATGTTCATTGATCTGTTTATTACATTACAATTAAGGACATTTTCGCATTGATTACTAGTAAAAGCCCCAGTCAATTTTAAAAATATCTATAAAAAAAGTGCTAATGGTTTGATAAAAGCTATAAAATGGTTTTTATACTTTGAGGAAATTACATTCAGTGCTTCAATAATGTGATACTTTGCGAGTGAGACAACTGTGCCTGAAAATTATACACTTTCAGCGTGATAACAAGATGTTCAGCTGCTTAGTTAATAAATGTATTTCTTATCATTCTTACACTGCGTCATGAATAATATAATCATGAATAAATAATTACGAACGTGGTCTAGAGTAGAATAACACCTATCTTGAAAAATTATCTATTGTCATTGTATTACAGAGAAATGATAATAATAATTCAATCATAGTAGCAGTATGTCCTAAAACTGCGACCAGAACCACCGAAGGACGGGCAGCGTATCCTCTTGGTAAGCGTGGGGTTTATGGCAAACAGTGAATTATATTTCCAAGTAAATTTTCTCAGTTGCAAGTGCACTGTAGTGTACATATCGCATTTCCTGTTACAACTACCCCATAATCAGTTGCCTAGTGCTTTTATTAGCATAGCGTGCAAGGCCAAGATAAAATAAAATATAAACGAGCTAATTTATACGACCTTCAACTGCACATTAATGCAACGTTCATTCATCGCGATAGCGCCAAGGCTAATTAATGTAACGCTAATAGTACCTTGAAACTAACAGATTACAGTATAGTAGCCCTGTGCAGTGATAAACGGACTTGCGCACGCTATTCCCGAGGCAACTTTACTGGGGTAGGACCATAATATACTAAGAATGGACACTGCATTATAAGTTGTGACATTGTTGTGACATACATGCTGGTGTTTGGCGCACTGTTGCACACTACCTATATACATAAGTGTAGTGTCCGAACGGATAGAAGATGATTTACTTGATAATGTCATAACCATTACCTACATTACATTATCGGCCAGAAGACGTCCACTGCTGAACGTAGGCCTCCCGCTTAGACCGCCACGCCGAACGACAACGTGCCACTTGCATCCACCGGTTGCCCGCGACTTTCACAATGTCGTCGGTCCTCCTAGTGGGAGGCCTGCCTACGCTTCGTCTTCCAGTTCGTGGTCGCCACTCAAGAACCTTTCTTCCCCATCGGCTACCGGTTCTTCGAGTGATGTGGCCTGCCCATTGCCACTTCAGCTTGCAAACCCTGAAAGCTTTATCGGTGACTTTGGTTCTGTGATGAATATCCTAGTTGCGGATTTTATAGCGCAAAGAAATTTCGAGCATAGCTCACTCCATCGCCCGCTTTGTGACTCTGAGTTTCTCCAAAAGGCCAGTAGTCAAGGACCGCGTTTCAGTTCCATATGTTATCACTGGCAACACACATTGGTTAAAGACCCTTGTCTTCAGGCACTGCGATAAACATAGATAGTGCCCTAAAAAGGAGTAATAAAATATACTTCACAGACTAATAGTTATAAACAGTGACCAGTCGTTATTTATTCTTGAGACGAAGCCTGGTTTTTTCTACAGTGATTATCTCGAAGCTCGCGTAAAGCTATTTAGATGCAATCTGAGGGCGTCGAGCATTCTATTAAGGTGCACGCAAGAACGGGTAGCGCCTTAAAGCACCATTATCGCATTTCCGCTGCTGTAACGTGCCCGTTTAATGATGATCCTTGATAGCGTAACTGCTAGGTATAATGGTAAGTTTTTTCAAGGTTTCAGGTAGTTTATTGTCGACTTGTTAATTCAGATAGAAAATCCAAGTAGGTTACTCACTTAAAAATCTCTTTTATTTTCGTATTGGTGCTTCGAGCGTGTCACTTGCATCCACTGGTTGCCCACGACTTGCACAATGTCGTCGATCCACCTAGTGGGGGGCCTGCCTACGCTTCGTATTCCGGTTCGTGGTCGCCACTCAAGTACTTTTCTTCCCCATCGGTTATACGTGGTTCACGCGAAGTCGCGGGTAACAGCTAGTTAGATTATAAAAGTAAGTTGCCAATGTCTTGCATTTTAATTTGTCAGTTAGTTGGGTTAGTTTATTGTTAATTTTTTTTTTAAATTCGTCAGTTGAGTAGTTCTCTTTACCGATAAGAATTTGCTTAGCTTTATTTTAAAAAATTGTTTCGGTTTTCTTCACCTATTATTATTATTATTATTATTATTTTTAACTTCACAAGTAGGCATGAGTTGAATGTTGTTGTGTTGTTGGATGGACGATGTTGGATGATCTTTATATAAGTACATTTTAGTTTGTCTTAATTACAAGTAAGCTAGAATTATGCGAACTTTAAATTCCCAGACAGAATATATATGGTTTCATCTGAAAAACGTTGTTTCCATTATGTTGGAAGAGCGCCGGAGCAAATAGTTTCGGCGAACTCGCCGAGATGCTACGAAGTTTTCTTTATCTCTGACCGTAGTTTTCAGACTAGTATTAAACTTATATTTTGTAGCAAAATTATATTGCTATCGTAAATTATACAGGGTTATAAGGGTATGCTAAGCCGAAAAGGGCTCATAGTACTCATCATTATGAACAACTTTTACTATGGGGCCAACACTGAAATCGAAAAAAAAAAGCTGTTCCATAAAAAAATGTCAATGACACTCGACAAATGTCGAATGTCGTTTGATGGAACTTCTGATTTTTTTGCTCGATTTCAGGGTTGGTCCCATAGTAAAAGTTGTTCACAATCATGTGTATCAGTGTGTGTCAGCCGAGATTTTCTACAAATATACTTATCCCACACACACACACACAAATATATAGTTAAGTGATGTTTACTGTGTTCAATTTATTTAAAAAAAAAGATTATTTATAGTTCTAATAATTTTAGTAGCTACATATATACGAATTTCAGTTAGACGTAGGTAACTAATTTTAAATATATTTTTGTAGCTGTAGTTTAAATTTCAAAGAATTTTCATCAACCGTATGATGTTTCACAAAACATTCAAAAGCATCAACATGTATTATATAAATTATAGTGGACGTCATCTCCAGATACACGTCAAACAGCTATAAACACTAGCGCATGATTGCCTAACTGCGCTCTGGGCTCCAATATGGCCCGGAAAATGACTAGAATAACGGGTTAAGGCACCGAAACATTTGCTTGCTCCTATTCGCAGGCCCAAGTTGGAATTTATGGCGAGAACCCGCAACCACATATACTTGCCCGCACTTCATGCTCTCACGAAATATTGTTCAAGACGAAATTATAACTTACTTCCTTCAGCTTTAGCCTGTGTACTACAAGGAATAAGGTGGCCCCAAATTAATTTGATTCAAGATGCTACGCGAAATTAGGTAATAAGCGAGTTAGTAAAGCCCAAAATATACAAGGAGAGTAGGCACGTAAATAAGGTTCGAGAGAAGAAGAAAAAATAGGATTAGTACACCAAATAAGTATTTGGTTGAAAGTAGATAATGGTGTCGTTTCCCGCTAAACCAAACTTAGTGCTATTGCTGTCTTTTACTAATAGAAACACAAGAAAAAGATAGCATGCATTTTAGTTCTGTCAAACGTGTTTACCGATTAAAGCCGCGAAGAAAAACTTACACTAGCGACACTTAAAGCTTGTATTAAACCGGCACCCGCTACGGTCTCGTCTAAGTTTATATGGAGAACTATCTGACTAATTTGACAGCACTATAATTCATGCCATCTCTATCTTGTGTTTCTATTTAGTAAAAGACAGTGATAGCTTAATTGCACTTAGTGAGTGCACGGTGGAATTGCGGCCAATATATCCAAAATTAGTCTGGTGAAAAGAAACAAATAGGATAGCCAAACGAAATTGGTGACAGTAAAAAATCAGGCCGCAAACCGCTAAGAATGTTGCATAGGTCCCACTCGCGTTCTCAAAAGATTTCGGTTTAAGATCCGAACAAATCGGATTTGCGTTCAATTTTCCTAGACTTTCAGAAGCTCTCCAAATTCGAGCGAGCAAAACCCGACCCAAAATAGGAAGGTAGCAAGAAAAATCCACAATTCTCAGCTCGCACTCGTAACTTAGAATTTGAAGGATTTAAATCTTCGCTGACTCGGAGAGATTGACCTGAATCGGTCCCGATGCGATTCCTTTTTGCGACTTAAAAAGTTAGGCAGAGGTACATAAAATACAATCTCGAATTTGTACGAGGGGCGGATAATTTAAACTTATTTTTTCATATCGTATCTTCAACGATGTCAGGTAACAATAAAACGCTTTACGGCAATCGTAAAATGGGATTATTTGTCACGTTTGTAGATGGCTGTTTTGGGGTACGAGGAAGGGACGTGCTCGCAGGTATTCAGGGGCAGGAAGGAAGAAGTCGCGCAGGTGAATGTCACCTGGCTCGGCGGAGGTTCCGGCGTAGGCGAGCCAGGTGAGCCAAGCGAGCTCACGCGACGCCCCGAGAACATTTGTTACCTTTACGGGCAGCATTTATTATCGCTCGCCGGCTCTCGGGGCTCGGGGCGCACGTCTCGCCAAATATACTTAATTAAAATTACCACACCGGGCCCGAGAGGATTCATACGTGAGGCATGAAGACGCGTTATGAGATTAAACTTTTGTCGAAAGCTCGTTCGTTCGATGAGCGCCGTGTGTGTGTTTATACAAGTCCTTGACACGCGCGAATGTGTTAATTTTATTTACATGATGCTGTGAAAATTAACAGCGCATCCATTTAGAAGTAACGTATCTTTTATCTTTACGACATTTCATCTGAACGGAATGTAGCCATCTAAAAATAAGTATTAAACAGGTACAAGATTTTTATTTAAATATTCTTGTAAACATGATAAGTTCTCATTAAGAAAATGAGCACTTACTTTTTTTGAGTATTTGCTCTATTTTGTGAAAATGATGTTGTAGTGTTTTGTGCCTAAAATAAATGTGTTTCTTTCTTTCCTTCTTTCAATAACATGTGAAAATCTGTGTGAAAGTTACAAGTTTGTAATTTTTTACAGAATTATAAAGAAAGTTGAAAAATAGTACCTACATAGGTACTTTCCTGAAATTAATACCGCCTTCATAACAATCTGATTACAGCCGCCGAAGAGTGCGAAAGAAGATGCGAAAAGTTAGAGAGTACAAAAGATAGCTATAATGAAATTTGTCTTATAGGACAGATTCGCGGGGTCATTATAAGTGCGCTACAATCTTAACTCTAGTAAAATCTCATCGCCTTCATGGTTTTAAATGATTATCCACCACTTATAGTAAGTAGGCACTTATCTGCTCCATGAACATTCAGATAATTTGAGTGAAAAAAAAAAAAAAAAAAAAAGCCGAGCTCGAGTAAAAGCCGAGAATTCTAACACTACTTTAACCAAAATGATAAATAAGATGGCTTAAGAATTTTAGTGCACTCTAAACTGACCTGCCATAAAAGTTATTGCTTTACTTTAAAGTGTAAGCATATTATGCGATTGCAGTTCCGTGTTTCGAAGATTTATTCGAGCGAATACAATGGAAAGTAAAAGGTAATAACGTGTCACAGGCGTCGTGTTTGTATTAAGATTTGCTATTCTGATATTCCATGCTTCTATTACAGCTTCGTTCAACCAAAAATGTATTTTGTAGAAGATTTTTCAAACATCTATTTAAATAGTTTCTAGTCTAAAAACCGTTTTACAGTAAATAGTTATGGGTCGAGCTGAAAGTATGTTATTAAACGCAGCGAAGCAAACAAGAGCAAAAAGAAAAAAAAAAACAAATGAGTTTTTTTTAGAGTGCTCTATTCTATAACAGGATACTGTTTAATAATTTGATCTCCAAAATGTCCGGATATATTTTTCTAAAGCGAGATTACCGCTCACTCATTAACTGCCTAATCGGAAAATCTCGAAAACTCCTTGGGTTACGTAGCTCAAATTTGACAGTAGATTCTTTATGTGATTTTTTTCTCACTAACACAAGTTACACGAAATAACACAAGTTTTGGAAAATAATACAATGACGCGACCTGATTTCTTCACGTTCCCGCCAAAACGAAGAGTTTTGCCGAAACGTTTTATAAGATGTAAACATCCGGTAAGAACTGATTGTAAGGGATTTAAGAGGTTAAAACCATATATAATTTATATTGGATCCTAGTTTTTACACACCCTACATCTCATTTGGAAAGCACTCCAATATTCCAGTGCACTCAAAAAGCAACTAGAAGCACGGATCCGAATGACAGATTGCCATACCGGGAGGCAATTAATTACGAAAGTGTTACCATTAATTTCCAATAGCGCCAGGTGCTGCTCTTGGTGTGTACGTACAGCCGACTCGTTGTTTATATATTATTTTTGATAGACGATGGTGAGATAATGGTGCTGAAATACATTTTTGCAGGTGATTTATATAGCCATGCTATTCTGTCGTAATATTTCAGCAGACCATTAATCTGTGTTGGGAGGTTCTTCGGTAAGTTAAGACCGAAATTTGAAGTATTGAATTATTTGTTTTTTGAAAGAGATGTTCGGAAGGAGATGTGAAGAAATGTTCACTATGACCATAGCGAAAGTAGATTTTCTTTGCTATAACTGAAAAAAACTAGTAAAGAAACAAAACGAGTTTTAGCGGGAACGTGAAGACGTCATGTCGCGTCATTGTATTATTTTCCAAAACTTATGTTATTTCGAGTGTAAAAGTGAAAAAAATGTGTAAAAAATGTGGCTTTTTATCCATTAAGTGTTCATGAACGTGCACAAGTTTTGGTGAATAGTATAATGTTGTGAAACGCGACTCTCCTCTAGTAAAGTCTGCAACACTTTATTGGGCATGATGTGGACTTGACCGTGACTTACTTTGCTTGGCTTAGACTATGACTTATTAGAATTGTGAAATATTTGACTTCACTTGAAATATTACAATACTTGACACTGGCTAAATACAAAACGTGTGGAGCCAAAATATAAGAGACAAAAAAAAACAAATCAATTACAGTGTTCACTTTCACAGAGCTGAAAACTTCCGAACGTAGGTATTCAATTGTATACTATCACATGCTTATCTGCTCTATACTTTTGTCCTTGCGAAGTTTGTGCCAGATTCTGAAGGCTTCTACTAAGTGCCTTGAGGGTCCGAATCCTCACTTCGTAGGCTGTTTGTGAATGTTCTCGCCATATGACGTAACTTTACGCATCTTTGGTACTTATACTATAGACGCAGGAAGGTAGAGAAATAGTTACGCATGGGAATGGAATAATATTGACATCTTTGAACTAAGATAATGTTGTAGATTGGTATACACATTTTTTCTATCCTAGCATTGTCGTTTATGAGTATGTGTGGACTTTTTACAGATCAGACTAGACTATAGTTAGGCCATGATCTCTGTCTTTGGGTATTAATGACACGGCCGAAAGCGTAGCATTTTAGAGAAACCCCTTATGTTCTCTATTTGAAACATATAGGGTGAAAATAATTCTACAGTTCACACGATTATATATACTAGGCATCCGCTATTCGCGTTTGTTGTAAATATAAATAGAATACGTTCTTCTACCATAAAAACGTTGTTACGTGTACGAGTGAGAAACAAAGTTATGTAATTTATTAATATGCTCACACTAACTGTAGTATCCACACTAAGACGAATATGATTGTATGAACATTTAATTTAATTTATTTTAATTCACTATTAATTTATTCAATTTAATATTAAATTAATTTAATTTATTGCTTTATAAGGGTTTACCTCTACTAATTGAACCTTATTTACCCTGACCGACTTGTAGCTTTGCTATCAATAAATATTTCATTTAAGGTGCAACTTTTCGCTCAGCGCGCGAAATTCAAATTTTCTTGCGTTTTTGGTGAATTACAGCTTAATTACTCATCGTAGGTTCATGAAAACTGTTTCTGCGATAATAAATAGATTGTTTCATGAAATTACACCAACCAAAAATTCAAATTGAACGCTAGTATAAGTACATTTATCACTAAATCATAAAACAGGGTGAGAATCAGCTTATTGAGATTTGTAGCTAGACCAATGTTATCTAGGTGATAATTTTACCCGTAATTTCTTAAAACAACTTATTTATTGGCGCAAATTTGGTTTTAATAAATCCACAATGAGTAATTAAGCTGTAATTGACAAAAAACGCAAGAAAATTTGAATTTCGCGCGATGAGCGAAACGTTGCACCTTAATTTCATTTCATTTCTAAGCATGAAGAAAAAAATCTCATATTATGTAGCACAAAAATCAAAACGCGCATTGAAAGTAAGTACGCTAGTGAATTTCAAAAGTTCCCATGCGTCAGATAATCGCGTGGATTTACACTTACTCATAATACTAGTTATTCAATAGCAATCAAGAATTTTTTAAATCTCTATTCAATTTGAATTAATATGTTTCAGTATGTCTGATGTCTTCGCTTGTAACGTGGGCGAGCGATAACAATCTTTATGATGTGTTGAAGTATATTTCCGCGCTAGTCTGTGTGTATAAACTTTATTGTCCGAAATAAATGGCGTGTATGTTTTGTTTATATAAATATGTACGTCTAAACTAAGCAATTAAAAATAACGAGAGAGACGTAAGATTTTTGAAGATTTTAAAATGATGTCTACCTACATTATTATTTGAGCTGAAGATTCAATTATTGTAGAAAAGAAATATCGGTAGGTTTATGTTAACTTCACAGAATGTTTGCTGAGAGGGCGCTCTAAGGGTGAGGCCTATGTTCAGCAATGGACGTCTTCCGGCTGATGATGATAATTTACAAAATGTTAGTAGGTTAGGTTAAATGTACCCTATTGTCCTAAAACAGCGATCAGAACCACTAGAAGACGAGCAGCAGTATCCTCATAATAAACGGTGAGAGTTCCGCGATCCCCAATGCTTGCCAAGCGTAGTGACTTTGGCAGCACCCAGTAGTGGACGTCATCTGGCTAATGAACGTTAAGAACAGGAGGTTAGCGTGTATTTTAAATAGATACATAGATAAGTAGTGTGGTACTAGCTGCGGTTTCATCCGCTCCTCTATAGAAACCGAATATTTTGCCGGGATATGTGTTAATCCAGGGTATAAACTACCTCCATACCAAATTTCATATAAATCCATTCAGCCGTTACAGAGTTAAATAGGAACAAACACACATACAAACTTATATACACACTTACAAACTTTCACATTTATAATATTAGTGTGATTGATCGTTTTTAGTTTTTAAGTCTATTTTATTACGAAATATCTTAAATTTTTCATTGTTTTTTTTTTAACTACAGAACTTACTTTCTACTGAAAAGTGTAGGCACCTACTCGTAGAGTTATGTAAATTTGAACGAAGAGGAAATGTTAATTGTACAGTTTCCATGGAAATATAGAAATTTAATGACAATTTGTTCGCAGAGTGCTTGCAAATAAAAAAATATATAATCAGAAAAGCATCACATAGGTATTGGCAACATTCACTGTTTTGTCTCTATTATTATTTCTTTAATATAAATACGGATATTGCTAATTGATGCCTGTTTAGGTGATTACCACAAAAACCACCAAAAAAAAAAGGTGAGAATAGTAGGCAATGAATTAATAAAAAGTACAGGATTTGAAAAAGGGGGTATAAATAATTAATGCTTTGAAGTAATTAAAATGTGATTTTCTACTTTTTAGTTTAAGTTTGTACATGTAGGCATATCTCGTCATGAAGTCGTTTTTTTTTCTAAAAAATAATTTTATCGTACATATTTTTGATTGCAGCCAACCAGACGGCTGGTCGCGTTTCGGTTACCCGCAAAGTGCTGAGGTACCGTTACAACTGACTGAGAGCCAACCCCTTACCTACCAGCGGTTCGAGGCTCTAGGCAATGCAAGCGTTTCGTGTTATTTCATTTTTCACAGGAATTTTACAAGTAACTTAGGTGAGCACGAAGAAAGGATTTGTGGAAAGTCAACGAATAAGTTTTTTTATTATGAAGCCGATTTTCGAGACAAGCAAGGCGCTCGCCTAGTGGTACGCGTCTCGCTTGCCTAAAATAGTTTAACGCCACCCAAAATTGTGAACTGAAGCAGTCCAAAACACTGCGTAGCATTGTCCTGCGCTCGTCAATCTGAGATATTAGATGTTAAATCTCTAAGTAAGGGATTATCCGTGGATGAAAGTTTTAATGAGATCTAGCTATTTGCGAGGCCGAGGGCAGAGCCTCGGTCCCTAGACAAGCGAGGCCGAAGGACGAGCAGCACTGCTTGTGAATTCACGGGCATCAGCTAGTTATGAGTATACTTAAATAAAAACTCTGTTTATATCAATAAAGCGTTATTGAACGACTGAACTGTTGAAATTATTTTCATGGAAGGAACAGAGTATTCTGTAACCTCGGAGAAGTGCGAACTTAACCGTGACTTACTTTGCTTGACTCAGACTTGTTTTAATTGTCAAATATTGTACTTCACTTGAAATATTACATACTAGACACTGGCTGGCAAACCGGCAAATACATTGGGTGTAGAGCCAAAATACAAAATTAAAAATGGGGAATCTTGAAAGTAACGGACAAACCCGATTGGCGCTGCTAGTAGGTAGAGACTTACTTTATATCTTCGTCACTGTGCTGAGTAATGGCTATTGCTTGCATTTTGTGCAGAGGAGGGCGCGAATGGCCTCTCTACTTGATTGGATTCCGGCTTAATATTCCCTCAGAGCGTTAGGGAAACTTCATTAAAGAATATTGTTTTGTGGTCGAGTGAGACGGAATTGTTTGAGAGTGTTCGTAATAAAATGTTTTTAAAGTGATTAAATGTTTTGAAATGTAGAAGTAACAGAAGTTGAAATAGCTATGATTATGTAAAGTAGTTTAATTAGGCGAAGAAGCATTTTTCTTAATGCAACTGTTCACGAGATAAGCTAGTCACTTGCGCTTGTCCTAACAGTTTAGTACCACCTAGATTTTTTTAACTTCAAGTTAAAAATCACCCGTAATCATTTCGCTGGAAACATAGCCTTTTAATCCAAAACACAGTTATTTTTGCATACTACTGTTTGGTGGTATAATAACTGGCAAAGGATTGGTATCCAGGCGGACTCTGCAAAAAAGTCTTACCAGTATAACTTTAGCATTGTAGTAGAGAATGTTTTAAGACCAAAATGTACCGCTCAAATGTACAATGTGCGCGTATGAGTAACCACCGAATACAGAAACTTTTGTTAAGTTTGACGACAGATTAAAGTCTATATCTGCCTTTGTCATTTGCTTAGTGAAAGACAAAGGCAGTATTAGAATTAATCTGTTGTCAAAGTTTACGAACGTTTCAGTATTCAGGGGTCAGTGTGTGGTACTTAAAAATAATGTACAGCAACCAAAACCTTGCCTGTAAATTTTATGAGTATAAAGTTACAAGTACAAACAATATTATTTTTCTAATTTTAACGCAATTTTTCATTCTATTTTAAAAGGACCTCGACCCCATGACATCCGTGGCTTTTCGCTACGCCGTAGCACTTCTGTAGTAACTGTCGTATAACCTGTGCCGCTTAGCCTCGTAGCCGGAAGCTCTGACGACACGAGTGACGTCACATGCCTCCCGCTCCCCTGCGTGCGTCACACCTTCTCGTTGCGAGTCATTGGCCAAAATCAACAGTGATTAAATATTTGAGAAGCGGCTGTTATCGGAGGCTGAATTAATGACGAATCGGCTGTTTTCGGTTATTTGTTCTTTGAGAACTCTTAATTAGGTTTCGTTTGTAAGTTTGCGATCTTGTTGTTCTATATATTCCCTGAAATTAACTTGCAAGAGAATAATAAATTTTGTCGACTTATTTTAATAAACGAGATCAATTTAGAAATTTAGTAACTCATTGATTAAAACTAAGTGTATGACTTGTACATACATATACGTAATATGTATGTATGAGTATGTGTAGTTAAGTACGACATTTGTTAGTTTTATTATTTAGTAAGTATATAGCAATAACTACATCCGAGCCGTGCTAAGAAGCATTCTGTCAGTTGCTATAATATTGTAAAAAGCTAAACGCAATCTCTTCTGCAAGTTTTGTGAATGTTAGAAACTTGAATGAAGCTGCTAGCCGCCATGATAAACTATTAAAAAATATATAGCTTTTACTGTAGCTGTGAAAACGTTTCTTAGCACGACTCAAGTATAAAAACATACTCTTAGTTCGAGCACATTTGAGTGAGTACATAGTTAGATAGTTTAAGCCCGCAAAAATGCGCTCCTGATAGCATACAGAGAACATTTCAAATGTGTTATAATAAGAACTGACTGTTGCACTATACGCGATTGAAATAAATATTAATACCTACTATGCAAAACTGACCGCTAGACTATACACCATGCTATAATTCTTCATAGCACTATAACAATTAGGTATTCCATTTAAACATACGTTCCTTCAATCTTCACACAGGTACTTTTGAAGGAGGTAAGCTCATTTAATAATATTTGCCCTGTCCCGTACTTTGCTACAGCAACATTTCAAGTGAACCGTTCACATCGCTAGCGAGCTGACAGCGACGGCGGAACAATCGGTATAATTTCCTGAGCCACGGCTGTGTCTGTCAGACTAGAGCAGAGGTAATGGTATCGTTTATTAGCAACTAGCTGTTACACACGACTTCATTCGCGTGGACCTACAAAAACAAAGTTGTCGATTTTTTTAAATGTCTGCCATAAAATATTCAAGATTTCCTGACAAGTAAACATTTGTAAAAATGTATAACGTTTAATGAGACATGTAGCGTTACGCATACGTAAATACCAAACAATATTTGAATTAGGTAATACTACAGCAAAATTAAATCAAACATTATGTGACAGATCCTTTCGACAATGCGCTCAGCTTTTATTACGACAGCACCACGGAGAGGTATTTACAGGGTGTGGAAATGCGCACTCTCGGGACCAAACGATACAAGCGGGACACGAAGCGGAACGAAATATGACCGAAAACGATACAAAAAGGACACGACATTACACACAAGAAAAAACAATGTTATTATGCATTCAGGAACGATAATTCAGGTGTGGCTGACGATAAAGTCGTGTAAGTATTTTTTTTATGCCATAGGTGGTAAACAAACAGACGGGCCGCCTGATGGTAAGCGATCACTGTCGCCTATGGATACCTGTAACACCAGGGGCATCACAGATACGTTGCTGACCTTTAAAGATTCTATTAACAGCCCTTTTAAAGAACCCCATGTTGTAGTTACTCGGAAAAACCGCTGGTGGAAGCTCATTCCACGATTTGCAGGTGTGAGGCAAAAAGGACATAACACATATACATACACATATAGGACATATACATTTATTAATAATCAAAGTGCTTTAAATTAATACATGTATGTTTGAAAAAATGCGACTGGCTGTCATTTTGTAATGCAACAGGCTGTCAGCGTATAGATTAATATTGCTCTCGGCATCCCACTCTAGAAATGTTTACAAAGCAAACACAGACACGATTATTTATATTGGGGGAATGACTGCAGTCGGAAAACCGACGCGAGAACGAGACGTCAGAATAAATATACATGTCGAGAATTCGCAGTTTCATCCGCAAATACAGGTCTGCGGATCACATCGAACTACTGCGACCGACTGCATCGATTTAATCGAACGGGGATGGTGTTCTTTGAAAACAACATCTACCTGAAGATGCATTGTTGTGCGAATTTCTACTCGTTTGTTCAAACTTTCTGACTTGAAACTTGCATTCGCGTCCTCGTGACGGAAAATACATTGTTATCATAACATAATTCCGCTTGTTTCTCAACGTTAAGGTGCAACGTTTCGCTCAGCGCGCGAAATTCAAATTTTCTTGCGTTATTTGTCAATTACAGCTTAATTACTCATCGTGGATTTGTTGAAACCAATTTTGCGCCAATAAATAAGTTGTGTTAAGAAATTACGGGTAAAATTATCACCTAGATAACATTGGTTTAGCTACAAATCTCAATAAGCTGATTTTCATCTTGGTTTTTTGTTTAGTGAGAAATGTACTTTTACTAACTTTCAACTTGAATTTTTGGTTGGCGTAATTTCTTGAAACAATCTATGTATTATCGCAAAATTAGTTTTCATGTACCTACGATGAGTAATTAAGCTGTAATTGACAAAAAACCTAAAAAAATTGAATTTCGCACGCTGAGCGAAACGTTGCACCTTAAAGTGTACGCTAACGGAACGGAAGCAGTATTTTCTACCGAGGCTCGAAGCCTTAACTCTTAACTTTGGTATAAATGTGGAATTTTCCAGGTAGTATAATGTAAAATTACGTTCCATTTCCGTGCCTTGATTGAAGTCTACAGTCGGGCCCACGCCCCTTGGGCTGGCGTACACTCATAACAATGTTATTTTGTAGTATAAGGATACTACAATAGTTAAAGGAAATTTATTTGTGATTAATAGTCACAGTTAAAGTTTCTTTGACCGTTTCCTTGTAGACTAAGATCTAATTTATGTAATACATTAAAAAAGTTATATTTAATGTTAATAAAGCATTTGATAAAAGCTGATAAGCAATTAATCAGCTTATCAACCATTATTTATACCTGTGTATATATATATGTAGTTGTCGCATATTTGCTTGTGTAAGAAATGTAAATAAAATCTGGGACATTTTTTGCACACACGGTCATCTGACCCCAAACTAAGCAAAGCTTGTAATATGGCTGCCAGAGACTGATATACGTACATAGATATTTTTAAATACATACTTAAATAGATATTAACACCCAGACATAGAACAAACACAAATGTTCATCACAAGAATGTTTGTCCTAGATGGGAATCGAAACCACGCCCCTAAACACCGATGGTAGGTTCACTACCAACTGAGCCACCGGGGCAGTCGTCTGTTGTGTCGCCTGTTGTGTATGTGTCTTGTTTGAGACGTAACCATCTTAATTTCGTAAATATTGAATCAATATAATGATACTCGGATGTAGTTGGTACATTAATCAGCGGATTTCTCGACACTCCAGAAACTTTACAAAGCTACGTCACTAAGTCAATTTCAGAAATACGTTTACATAGAGGTTGAATACACTGAAAAAAAAACACTACTAGTCACTAGTACCTGAATATTACGAGTTATTTTATGAAATTTCTTTCCGGTATAAAACTAACATTCATTTTAAATAACCTCCATAGCAAATTTCACCCAAATCTGTTGAGCCGTACAGAGAAACCGTTTTTTTTTTGTTGTGATTTGGATAAAAGATTTGAACTTATAATACCGTTTTAATGAGATACCTAGTTGCAAACAATTTTTTTCAGGTAAGTATCATACTATTATAAGTCCAACCACAAATCGTGGTAGCTAATTGGGAGCAGTCTCGTCTCATATTCAAGGGGTCACGGGTTTGAGCCCGGTTGGGCCCGTTCCTAGTTCTTTGGAACTTACGTAGGGATATACCGCTGGGTTTTCGGTGAAGGAAAACATAGTGAGTGAATGTGAAACCGCTAACCCACACTGGGCGATCAGGATGGATATGACCCAATCATCCGTCGAGGGTAGGCCGGTATCCCAGCAGTGGGATGTTTAAAGGCTGATTTAATTAGTAGTAAAAACCATTAAAAGGACGCAATTCATTAAACATCATTTACTTTTTCAACAATCTTTATTTTTAATTAAAGAACGATTAGCATCAAGAATTTTAGGCTGACATCTATAGAAAGCTTCGTTCTATCCATTGATCTGTAGACAAAGCAGGGAGGAAGGTTTTAGGGCGCAGGTGGCCGCTGGTCATTGATGGCCAAAACTCGCCTCTGTACACTACACAATCACCCTATTCTCTACGCTATTGTGAGGCTGAAAACAGCAGTGTCCTGTGTATTATAAGAAATTCTGTCTGCATAGAATATGGTAGGCAATAATAATCAAGTAGGTACCTGTAAGTAAAAAGTTGCTACACCAAAGTTGTTGCAGTAATGAAAAAAGCTATAGCAGTTATAGCAATGTTTTATGTAGTTAAAAACATTTTTATTGAAGAAGCATAGGATGTAATTTCCATATGTTGTAATCACTCATGAAATAAAAAAGTGTAACTTACATCCTAAAAACGTAATCTTGAAATAAATCTTCAAACGTTTTTTAATAATTTTTTATCACGAAAAATTCGGAACGGCATTTTGAACCACAATAAAGCAGATTATCTTTTTGATCATCGTGCTACCTAAAAACTTTATTATAAAAGGAAGATCTGTGATGTACAGCTACTTCGTGCCGCTTTGACACAATAAGCGCTCTCTCGCTCGTACAATAGACATTTTTAATTTTTTTAAATTACTGGTATTTAAAAATATTTTTATGACATTAATTTTTCTTAGTTACAAAATTTAAAATGCTTTAATTAAACTTTCAATTTCATTGAAGTATATCATGTATTATAATAACTGAGCAATGAAAAAAACATCTAGTAATTAATGTAAAGAAACGAAAACAGAAACTTTATTATTGTAAGTTTAATTTTATAAAAAAATAATGTGCGAGAAAGAGAGTTAAAATAGTTTTAATTATCGCGGAGGATTTTTTTACAGGGAATTGAACTTACAACTGGTAAACCGGAAGCTAATTACCTCGCTTATGCCGCATAATCACAGCTCTTAGTTATATTTAGTTTATATTAAAATAATTAACCTTAGTAAGGCCTCGGTGAGTGTCGCGGTGGCTGGAACGTCGCCAACGTAATAATAGGTAAGTACTACCTACTCAATCTGATTCCATTATAGATAGCAAGATTACGTTTTGAAACAGAGACAATCGGCGTTCTCAAAGACGCAAGCAGAAATTACGTGATAGATGGCGACATATATCGGCGATATTTTGTAGCGAGTCGTAATCATCAGCCAGAAGACGTCCACTGCTAAACAAAGGAAAAGGACTCCCCCTTAAAGAGTTGCTATATAATCTAAATGCTTGGCAGGCTTGGGGAACGTGCGAGTAAGTACTTCCAAGTTGAACGATGTAATATTGATATTACCTCCATTATGTATTTAATACTAGCTGTTACCCGCAACTTCGTTCGCGTGGACCTACAAACAAAAAAGTAGCCCATGTCTGTCTCTGACCCTTCAGCTATATATATGCGAAAATACAGCTTGATCCGTTCAGCTGTTTAGCCGTGATAACGCGACAAGCACCCAGACAGAGAGACAGAGACACAAAGAGACAGAGTTACATTTGAATTTATAATATTGGTTAGGATTTATTTAAATATTCAGACAAGTATACGTCATCATCATCATTAGCCAGAAGATCTCCACTGCTGAACAAAGAACTCTCCATTAAGGGGTTTTCATAATATGCATGCTTGACAGGCGGCTTGGGGAACGTACGAGTAAGTACTTCTATGTTGAAAAATACAATATTTATATTACCTACACTGTATTTTTTTTGTTGGCAGATGAAGCATGTTCTATGTCTGTCTGGCTTGCAGTGTGCCATCCGATTCTTAGAAACACAAACCCTTGCAAGAAAATTCCCACAACGGTATGCGTTCGCAAATGATTTTTTGATAGGGTTCTACAGGCTACGTGTACAAGGTGGTCAGGCTTTATTCGGAACAGAAGGCAGCTACTGTTATAGTTAGTTAAACACGGTTATTGAAGACATTCCATTGAATATTGATAAATTTTGCTAGGTATTGGCAAAAATGTATTCAGTTATTATAATGTCAGCAAAAAATTTGGACAAATAAATTATGATCCATTTGCTCTTGTTTCGTATAAGGATCAAAATAAGATGCCCTTGCAAACTTACAACAATCATTATAAAAACTTAGAAATCGCTGAACAGAAACATCAAACCAAAAACAAAAAACAGTTAGCGGGAAATTCGCAGTTTTAAGACGTACCCGCAAGTTGTCGGTCGATGTGGCGGTCTAAGGGGAGGCCTATGTTCAGCAGTGGATATGATGATGATGATTGTATAAATTGTTGCATGGTGATTATGGCAACTACCCCTCCCCCCTTGCTTTTGTTCAGTCTTCTTGAACGTCTTCTGGCTGATGATGATGATAATTTACTGAACACGCTGAAACGGTTCTTGTAGAATCGAAACACGTGTCGTGTTGTCCACACCCCGCGCATACGTCGAGTAACTTCGGCTCTGATGATTTTTCACTGTTGATTTAATATAAGGAAGCGAAACTTTTGCAACTTTGGTGAGTTTTATCGAGTTTAAGAAAGTTTCTGTGGGAACCGCTAGGAAACCCATTTCCCGGTAAGAAAAATCGAAGACATGCCTTTTTGTAGAAATCCAACATGATTTGTATACTTACATGATTTTTTTTGTTGAAGGGTCTACCTTCAGTTGTAGGCTGCTATTATTATTTCTATTCACATAAAACTGATTTGGCATGTTACTGTGCTCTACCTAAAAATATGACTCTATAAAACAAAATGTAGAGACAAAACAGTCGGGTATTTGAGGATGTTGTTGCCAATAAATGCTGCTCATAGTAAACAGTGTAGTGACCTACTTTTTACTTTCGAGCTCACGAAACGCCTATTGCTCTTGGAAGGACCGCGCAGGAAATGAAGTCTTGGCGAAAATATTTTGATCATTCCCAGCTGTCTTTCTTAGAATAAATGTTGCATGAATCTACCCACCTAATATTCAAGTTAAAAAGTGAAAGAAGAATAAATGATGTACTATAATTATATTGATATTGTAGTAATCAACTAATTTTGGTAATTGTTTAGCTTAGAGAATTCAGTCGGCTTACGATCGAAAATACGAATAGCGGTTTACAAAATATGTACTTATTTGTTTAAGCCTATTTTTAATTATAGAATGGCACTTACCTTTAAATCATAGTTGAAGAATGCGGCAGCTTTTTTTGTCTCGAACGTTATCATACACTTGCTGTTAATTGAAAGTTTAATCACAAAATAAATTTACACTACAAAATTAGTCAGTGACACTAACTACCGTAAGCAATTACACCATGGGTATTTTTAAAATGAACTATGAATTAAGTGCCTTAGTCATTTGAGCTAGGCAAATATTATGTACTTATTGTTTCATTAAATTGTCTGTGGTCATGTGATTGTCCACCTGTAACAATAAAAGGTTTATGTTAAAACAAGTTAAGGTGAAAATTACCGTTAGTACAATAAATGACGGAACCTACACACTAAGGCCTGGTTGCACCATCTAGGTTAACTTTAAACTGCAGTTAAAACTCCCGCTATGCAGAAAAATGTGTTGCACCATTTTAGGTATGGTCAAAATGACGGATAGCACATCCTGGCTAAACTTCATGGTTAAAGTTAAAGTTATAGTCAATTTAACTATAACAGTTACTTTAACTGGGATTATGGTGCAACCCAGCCTAAGTATAACATCATTAAAAATAATGACTGAATTATGAATTGATTGAGATGTTTTTTTTACTAAGATTAAGATTTTACACTGCTTATGAAACAGCAGCTGACAAAGTTGTTGTTTTTATAAAATATCAATCGATTGACCGAGCCTATACATATTCAATATTTTCGAGGCCACAGCGGCTCAATGCGGCCATGAGTGGATGTAGCCATCTATCGGCTATGCAGCTACAATCACGGTTTCATCTGCAGTCTCATCCTTATAACGAAAGCTTACGTAACAGCAGTGCGAGCCACAGATCAACATCCCCTAAGAAATCTTGCAAGTTTCTCATCAATCATTCGGTTGCAAAAAGCCGACAGGACTAGCTTGATTTATCTATTTGAATATTAGCCCACCGCGATGACGCGAAGTGGGTCATATTTAAATATTTCTGCGTTTCAAGAGGATTCCCGCGAATTTCTTTCACTGTTCATCAGTTATTGTTTTAATGATGAGTTTGGAATGGAACATCATTTTGTCGGCTTTTGAACATTCGTATGGGAAACGTTATGAATATTCGTTTTTCTATTTTATGTTGTTAGTTAGTGTCGTTACATTTACATTCGTTTATGTACTTACTGCATTTCAATATTAAAAAGCGTTAAGCATTGAAGCGTAAACTCCTTATACTAATTTAATTCCTTCTATTCCGAATACCAACAGTATTTTACCAATTTTTCATCATTCAACCGAAATAATGATATTACTTTTCATACGATTTACAGACAAAATAAGGCTTGAAGAAGCCCGACTCCAGAGGCGCGAGCTGAGCGAGGGAGGCACGGTCAAAGCGTAAGCCGCTTATGTCTTGTACCTGGCAGTGCTAGGTGGTAAGCCGAAATACTAAAGCTGGAAAGTTGTTAGGAACTAAGACAGTCTCGCCTTCTAGTAGATTCTCTAAAATATGAAACATTAATTGAATCAGCTCCAAGATTAATCTATCTATTTGTCTGATTCAGAGACTTCCGAGGCAATGGAATTGATTAAGAAACTTAACGAATATTCCTCTGTTGCGAACCTCCTCCTTTTTTTGAAGTCGGTTAAAAGTAACAACAAACTTTTATGTTTTATACTATGATTTCAAAAGTACCTAATCATACACGCAAAAATCGATTAAAGTGCTATTATTCGTTTCCAAAAGCTAAAATAACCCGTAATAGCCAATTACTAATTCAATTTTATCCTAACTATATCTAACCCCTAGAACAATTAAATTAGACCCCCCGCACCATTATCTGAAAAAGAGTACAGAGAGATAAAAAAGAGAATGAGAGAGTCAGAGTATATGTCATAACAGTTTTTGTTTTCTCTTATACTTTGGCTCTTACACGTTGTGTATTTTGCCAGTTTCAAATAATGTAATATATTTCAAGTGAAGGCAAATATTTCACGATTAAAATAAGACTCAAGTTAAGCAAAATAAGTCACGGTCAAGTTCACGTCATGCCTCAGTAAAGTGGTGGAGACTTTACTAGAGGTTTCTATGGAGTCTTAGAGACAACACGAAGAGTCACGTTTCACAACATTATACTACTCTCCAACACTCGTGCACGTTCACAAACACGTCTTAATGGGTAAAAATGTATACGTGTCACAATCATAGAGGTGAAGGCAGCTTGCAAAAATTATTGAGCGAGAAACTATATTTATAAATTTAATTGAGTCATAAAATTTAAATTAAAGCATTTTAAATTTCAAAAAGCAAGAAATAACATTAAAATACGAATTGCTATATTTGTTCAGTTAATTAAATACCCTTAAATTCTACCTAAATGTCAACATCGGTTGTCATGGACACAATACAGGGTTATAAAGAAAGGGTATGCTAAGCGACAAGGGCTCATAGTACCCAACATCATGAACAACTTTTACTATGGGAGCAACCCTGATATCGAGAAAAAAATACTGTGTTTCATACAAAAATACCAATGACTCTCGACAAAATGTATGGAAGAGCTGTTGTTTTTCTCTCGATTTCAGGTTGGTCCCATAGTAAAAGTTGTTCACAATCAGGACTACTATAAGCCCCTTTCAGCTTAGCATACCCTTTCTTTATAGCCCTGTACTATACACACTATTATGTACTATACTATACTGTACTATGACTTATTTTGTTTGACTTGCACTATGATACTTACTTGGACGAAACATACTAGATCCATGGATACTTATTTCTTTTATAAAAATATTGACTTGTGAAATATTTGACTTCACTTGAAATATTACAATACTTGACACTGGCTAAATACACAAAGTGTGGAGACAAAACAAAAGTTAAAAAAAAGACGGAACATTATTCAGAACTTTGGCGTCGCACGTCTTGTGCGGAATATTTAATCAACCATGAGCATTTAATCATAGATAAAAATTTGTACAAGCATTGAATCCCACGTTTTTCAAAACCCAAATTAAATAAGTATAAAGGATTTTGTGTTTTCTTAAATGCTTTAAGTACTTAGCATTTCCAAATAAATATGTATAAATAGAAAAAGTATTTGATATATTGAATATTTGATGTCGGAGTTTTGAATTCGAAACTTTTTTAGATTTTTTACACTTTATATAAAACACAGAATCTTCCTTATACATAAAAGTATACGAATACCTGAGGTACCTTAGGTATTACCTTTAGGTATTCGAATAGGTACAATACAAATTATTTGGGTCTTAGCAACTCCAGACGTGGACATAATTGATCCGGTCACGGCGCAAGCGGAGCGGAACTTGCTTAACTAGCTTTGTAGGGGAGCAATTAGGCGGAAGGGGGAAATTGCATCTCTTGGGGACAGTTCTCAAATTGCCTCAAACGTCAGCAACTCTCCAAGTGAAATGACTATTTGCCGGCGACTAGCTGCAGTACTTTGGTGAAGCAATTTGAGTTGAGGCTTCTTGCAAGACCTTCGAAAGTTTCGTTTAGGTAAGTAATAACATTATTTAATTAGAAAGTGAAATTCATTCGATATTCTTAAAGTCAGCAAATATTTTTCAAGACAGTTTTAAGTTGTTGCTCCAAAGCTGATTTTATCACCATTAAATAAATTTATGGTGTATTTTTATAATACTGTTTCAATTGTTGATATAATCGTTGCAATTAATTTCGCTTCCAACAGAGTGCGTATTATTTTATGTCAGTGTTGCCCAAATAACGCGAGTGTGGGCGTATTGGTATTTATAGCTACTTGCTACTTGCTCAGGGAATACGTAGATATTTGTTTATGATTTCCTTTCATAACACAAATTGTCTTGTCTTGGGTAAGCTGTAACAAGATATAATTTTTTCCTCTACATTAAATACTAGGAATATTCCGATCTAGGCGTATTTATTCTTATTCATATTTATTTCAGCCACAGATTTCTCCCTATTATTGATTTCAGCATTCTACAATGTATGTAGGTAACTACACTTAGTAATTTTACATTTTGGTCACAATTGTGAACCCCCTTGGGTACAGTTAAAGAAGTGGGAGGTTAGAGACAGGGCCAGCAGTAGCTATGTTTAAGTTAAAAGTACTATATAAATTTCATCTATGTAATACCGTACTTCAACTTAATATTAATTCAGCTCAGCAATCTAACGCCCAAAAACCCATAAAATACAAGATAATGATTAAAAATTTGGTGTACTTAAAAATTAGGAATATCAAACATATGTATATGCTCAAACACCATTCCTATAAACAGGCAAAATTTTTAAATTTCGATCTATACTTAACCCAAAAAACTCGGACCACTTAAATACCACGTGCTCTGACTGTCTTATCACTACGTAACAGCACCTCGCGTATACAAGATCACAAGAAGAAAAGCGTCTTACAAGATACATCGTTTACTCTACCTATTCCTTGCAATCATCTTTAATTTAGAAGATAGGTAGGTGTGTATTTACATAGATAGTAGTTGAAGGTGGGTACACAGTGAGTAGAGACAAAAAGTTGCCGTAACTTCTTACTTATTCGTGGATCTAAATAAGTATAATCATTATATTAGAATTTTACTATGAAAACTGACGTGGTTTTGATACATTTTGTTTTAATAAAACGGGAATACTCACGTTAAATTGAGTCGGTTATTCCGACTATAGTTTCGTCTTGCCTTGCACTGACAAGGCAAGACGAGGTCGCGCGCGTGTCTCGCTGAGCATTCCTTGATAAAGCTCACCGAATGTGATCGAAACTATAGTCGGAATAACCGACTCAATTTAACGTGAGTATTCCCGTTTTATTAAAACAAAATTATATTAGAAGTTCGTCCTTAATTTTTTTGGCTACGTAAAAATTCTATTGAGTAAGTAGGACAAAAACGAAAGAGTGCTTCATAGACCAGTATTTTCTTAGAAAACAGATTATACGCCAAAGTCATGCTAATTTCAGACAAGTGCGTTTACTAACCGTAAACTGTAATAAATTATCGAGAGTAATTTTTTCTCATTCTATGAAATTCCAGGACAGGTTGACGGAGAGCCCGGCGTTACCCAACCCTTCAGTCTGGCGGAGTAGGCGGCGGTACTCTCTGAAAATCTGTTGCTTTTTCACTGAAAACATGTGTCGCGCAGTTTCCAGTGTTGACTAATCTCATTATATTATTATCACGATCTCTGATATTTCTAAAATATTTTGTACTGAAAGATGTGTGCCGCGGTCGGCATTTGGCATCAAGCCAGTACTTTTGCTCTTTTCTTCATCATGACAATTTCTATGTGAAAAAGTGCGACGCAGTCTTTGCGTCTAAATAATATTATTACAGTAATGGATTTATTAATGCTTTCATTTAATAAGGCATAAGGATAATTAAAAAGCTTGAAACGAGTTTTGAAGACTAGTCTTTTTTCGGCTGCCATTAATAAGACGTACGCATGTCTGTTTTCTACTTTCGTTTCCTTGCAAAATAACTATTCTACCAACTATATTAAATCCTTACCGGTTTAATTTAAACTTCTTCAGGTCAACTTCGATGCGTCGGAAAAACGAGGAAAATAATTTGTGAAATGCGTAAATACAAGACAATTCAGGAAAGATCCGGGCCCATGCGAAAACGCAGCGAAAGACTGCTTAGGGATGAATGAAAACCGTATGTGGATGGCCACCGGCGTGTGCAATGAACGATGTGGCGACGCGTCGCGCGCTTGGATGCGAGTTCGCGAGCGCAACGATGCAGCGGTGCACCGAGAGAGCTCAGGGTGACGCGAGCCGCCCGCCTGTCTCTGAGCGACTGCCGCCCGGGCCGCCACCGCGCGCGCCCCGCCCGCGCCACGCGCCGCACCACGCACCGCGTGCACCGGCAGCACGCACAAGCCTCCGCCGCGCCGCGCGCGCTTTGCCGCCTATCCGCCGCCGCCCGCCTAGCGCCCGGATGCCCGCCTCACGCACCGCGCGAATATCGATGTGTTCCCTTCTGTCAGAAGATGTGCGGTGGACGGCCGCGGGGGAGCAGCACGCACCGCGCGGCGCGGCGGGGGCCGCTCCTGCGCGCTGCGTCACGCATCTGTCTCGCCGGCCGCGGTCCTCGCGCGCTCCGCAGCCCGCCATCTGCAGAGTCGTGCTCGGCTCGCGCTCCGGACCCACGCTGTCTCCGCGGCCGCGGCCCGCCCGACTCCACATTGCGGCGGTGCTAATGCCCTTCGAGAGCGCCTTTTCGCATTACCTCTCAAGAGCACGCCGTGACGTGAATTTAGCGATATTCTCGTTTCACACCATTTAAGGAACATTCATTTCAACTTATTAAATTCCGCGCGATAATGAGAATAGTCTGACTAGGTATGTTAATAAATAGCGCTAATTAAATCTTGAGAGCCTTTATATAACACCGATCTGGGAGATCGACGATTCAAGATCTGTCTGTCAGTCTGATAATGATTGGCATTCGCCGAATTTCCTATTGATTTGTCGAACACGAAATTAAAATGTTCTCCATCGGACCGATCTGAATGTTGGCGATTCTTGGCGAGTGGATGGCATCAATCACTGTACAATCAATTCGCCGAATCGAATACATTTGGATGGAAAGTTATTCGGCCGTTGTTATTATTATTGAAGGACGGGGAATTGCGGAAATGGGGTTAATATAGGTTCTATTATTTTCCTATTTTATGTAGAGTCAAGTAGGCATTTGCATTTACTACCTATCTGCAAAGCTAATTGGAAAAAGGCATTAGGTAAGCAATTGTTCGAACGTTGCTACTTACAGGAAAACCGATGCAAGTAATAACACTCTGAAAGCTAATTTTACATATGATATAAGTAAATTATAGGATATAGATTATTTGTATATGAGTCGTTTCTTCTCTCTATGAAATAAATAAGTAGATATACATAATTTTACTGCAAATATGTTACGTATGAAGCTTAGACTTAACTTATGGCTAAGTATAGATTTTGTCAGCAATAAATTAACCATAATCTACCTAATGTATAGAGTAGTGTAAGAACTTTGAAATACAGGGCTATAAGGAAAGGGTATGCTAAGCCGAAAAGGGGTTATAGTACTCATCATTATGAACAAGTTTTACTATGGGACCAACCGTGAAATCGAGAAAAAAAAAACCAGCTGTTCCATAGAAAAATGACAATGATACTCGACAAAATGTATGGAACAGCTGATTATTTTTTCTCGATTTCAGGATTGGTCCCATAGTAAAAGTTGTTCACAATCATGAGTAGTATCAGCTCCTTTCGGCTTAGCATACCCTTTCCTTATAATCCTGTATAAAAAGGAACTCATCACTTTTAATGAAAAAGACAGCAATTCCCAGCATAGCAGATTTGACGTGGTATTGAAATAAATCTATAATAGGTACTATTACGTACTCCCGCTTTGTTCGCCGATGTGAAAAATGAATGCGGATAAAGCGAGGTACACATCGTACACGGTGCTAGTGGCGTGGCCCTGAAAGTACGAGTAACTGAGTAATTCGAGTTATTGCGGTTTTCTGTTCCGCTAAGAACATGTTATACATTGCGATTAATATCGAAGTACATTGGTGTTTGAGTATTTGGAAATCAATTGATCGAGAAAATTACTAATAACTCGGAATCTGTGTTACAGTGCTTAGCGTTAGCCCTGCACGGCATGATCTAATAATCCAACAATGATATTGAGGTACTGGTGAAAGTAAACATCGCAAAGAACCATATTATGGTCAAATAATACTGCTACTACGTAAAGAATCGACATTCCCACCCTCCTCGCCAAATAATTGTCGCCCGAATCGTAGCAGTGCGGCTAGCAGTATTCTCATGCCAAAATAACCCCTTGATGGCAAGGGGTTCGCTGCGTACCTGTCTGTAATAGTAACCCTGTACATGGCTCGCATGTCGCTGACGTTACCAATTTGAAAATAAGAATTTGTATAGTGTCGAAATCGAAAACAGAGCACCCAACATCTAGTATTTCTAGTAAATTTTGTGTACTTAAAGACTTGAATAAAATATAGGTAAAGCACTAGCTGTTACCCGCGACTTCGTTCACGTGGACCTACAAAAACCTATGCCTAGCCTATGGCCATCTTCTACCCATAAGCTATATCTATGCAAAAAATCACCTCGATCTGTTCAGCCGTTTAACCTTGATAACGCGACAAACACCCAGATAGTGAGACAGAGTACTTTCGAATTTATAATATTAGTTAGGATACTGATGTATTCTTTGGTTTTACCCACCTTAGTACAAAATTATTGAAAACGCAAACGCTTCAAATGAAAGAGCCACAGCTAGAGCTGTAATCATGGTCACTCTATTCGTGACTGTACTAGTAAGATATGTGTAGATACCTACATCGCTTCTTCTCGGTCGCTACAGCGAGAAGTAGGTAGATAATTATTGTATTATAGGTTTTCCAATATTTCGTGGTCAATCACACTAATATTATAAATGCGAAAGTTTGTGTGTAAGTGTGTAAGTATGTTTGTTCCCGTTCAACTCTGTAACGGCTGAACGGATTTGGATTAAATTTGGTATGGATCTCCATACCAAATTTAATCTAAGCTATCTAGCTTATACACTGAATTAACACATAGGCTTTTTATCCCGAAGAAATTAACGGTTCCTGTAGAATAGCGGATGAAACTGCGAGGCGCAGCTAATAAATGAATTAATGCAAAAAAAAATATTTATTATTGGTCAAGTATGTTCTACTAGCTGCACCCCGCGGTATCACCCGCTATTCTACAGTAACCGAATATTTTCCGGGATAAAAAGTAGCCTATGGGTTAATACAGGGAGTAAGCTATATCCATACCAAATTTAATTCAAATCCGTTTAGTCGTTACAGAGTTGAACGGAAAAAAACACACTTACATACTTATACACTTACACAAAAACTTAGACATTATAATATTATATTGTGATTAACGATCCTTATTACGTGATACAAATTTGCGCACTACTTAAAAAGTTACGCGCAACTAATATGAAGAAAATCTGCAGGCAACCTGTTTAAAGTATCTAAAGATGCTAATTTTTTATTGCTAATAAGTACTTTTGATTATTCGTAAGTAACTTGCGACATTGAATATAATTAATACATAGGTTGAGTTCAAGTTTGTATGGCTGGTATTTATCTGAAGTATCTGTAGTGCGTACCTAGGTATTTATCATAAAACGTACGTTGGAACTTACGTTTGTTGGACACGGATGTTGTTGGAAACTTTGGAATTCTGGAACTCCAGATCTCAGGCGGTGAACTCGCTGAAACAATTGAAGGGATCGTCACGATGATTGTGATCGTAAGCGTAAGCAACTTTCACGAGCTGCCATCAATTATTTATGAAATTCCTGTAGGAACACACAAGTGTATATTTCCGGCATCGCTATAAAGATCCGGGATTGCGGGGGCTGAAAACGGCGATGATGGGGGGAAAAGGACGAAATTTATTCAACCGGACACTAATCCGTGGAATGTATTCCGTGCGGTGCGGCCGCCGCGGGCGCTCGTTACTTGCGGGCTACGAAATTTGAGACCAAACTGCACCAAAACGGCTATACCTGTACTAAGATACAATAGTCTCATATATATACAGAGACCGGCAAGCGTCTTGACCGAAAAGCGGTAAAAAAAAACTAAAAGCCGACTGTTGCGCAGATGACGTAATTTATTTTTAAGATATTTGCTGGCTATACTAAGTACTAATCAGTAATTAAAATTGTCAAATCTTACATTCTATTACCACCGTGGCTCGGAAATTAAGTATTTATGCTAAAATGTGGAATACTTATGGACCCCTAGTCATTTTGGGACACAGAACATTTTGGGACTGACGATTTGCGAAGCGGTCTGTTTGGTATGTAAGACGGTTTAATACTCCAGCCAAGTAACAATAAGGCAACATTATTAATTCACTTCAAAAGGCCTGAATTACTTTTGTAAAATCACTCAACGCAAGTTGAGTGGCCCAGGCACTCGTGGAAGGTGGTCGTTTATCGGCCTCACTTCAAAACAGGCCGTGCCTATTCAGTGCCCGAAGTGCAAACACGTCGGAAAATGACTCAATCAGGCTGTCCGCGGTGAATAACAGAATTACCCGCCATTACCACCACGGAAATTTTTTTGCTACTGAATTAGCTCAATGCGCCCAAGTACAATACTTATATATTGGTTTGGAGTACTTACCTATACCTATTTGCTTTCATCGGTTGCTTATCTAGTGAATAAATAGGAAAGGTTTCGTTTTAAAGAAACTGCAGAAATGTAGTAATGTAATGAAGTGAAATGCAATGTGCATGTTATGTAGTACCTAAGTACTTATATAGTTCGACGCGACGCAACGCGACGCACCACATTAGTGTCTTAATATATAGGCCCCACATACGCGAGACCAGATTGTTGCGCGCGACCGATTAAATAATTTTCTTTTCTATAATTATTTGTGGTCATCATACATAAGATAGGTAGCAGGTACTAAAATAGGTTTATTAATAAAACCATTTCCCTAATTAAGTTCTATATAGAAATAATATTATCATTATTGCTTATTGGTTTCAAGAAGTCTTATGAAATGCCGACTGGCAAAGATAACCAAGTCGAGTTAGGTCATACATGCATTTGGATCTTATAAATTGCCATCTCTGTTTCTGGTAAAGACTATACTATACTAAGTATATACTGTATAGCACAGACACAATTATGGTCCCTGGTGTCTCTACAGACCTAAGGAAACCAGCACAATTCTGCTCCAACACTACAGTTGCACAATTTTGTCACAATAATCTATAGGAAGGAAATTAAAGGTACTTGTACTGCAAGATCTTTTTCGGCAGTGATGTCAAAAATTCACAAGCGATTTGATGTCTACAAGAGATTACTAATTACTTCTAGTTCATAATAAAGATTATGAATTAAATCAATCGTGTAGATAACCAAACCAGGTGTAGCCGAACACAGCATAATCTTTACATATTATTTGTCGGCTATAACTCTGCATTCTTATTATGCCTGGGTTCCAATGGAAAGCCTCCAGTAATAAAGGGATATAATCCTATTTTGTCGAGATATTATAACCCAAAGATACTGCCCAAATGTATGTTTCAGTGTAAATGCGCGGATTCACGAAGGGGTTAATTCTAATTTTAAGTCAGAAAGGGTATTTAAGGTGCGGTGATCTAAATTTGATTAAAAACGAACATAACGGTATCAGTACTTAGTAACTTATCCGTATAACAATAAATCTATAGAGTAGTTACTTTTTTGCCTGGAACTTACTAACAGCTTAAATAATTAAAGTAGAAATATAGTTAATGGCTACACAAAAGACTAAACAGTTTTCGCTTATAGATAAATTTAAAATGCCTTTTTTCAACACCAATATGGGCACGAACTGGTACTGTCACCTTTTAACTAATGCAGCGCGGTTTATGAGTCGTTGATCTATGCCAAAACAGAAAAAGCTATATAAAGAGTACAGAATGAGTGCGTGAGATTCTGTTTCAACGTCCCAAGAAGAGAGCATGTCACTCCTTTTTCGTCAAAAATAAAAAACTAAATATGAAAGCCAGATTTGCGTTACTCAAAAAATTATATGGAACAAGAAACCCGATTATTTGTCTGAAAAACTGACTTGATTGAAATATATTCACTTGTGTAATACTCGCTCTAAATCACACTCACATCATACACACACTCACACTCACGAACAAGATCATCCACGACGCGTTCAACACTAACCACTTATCTAATATTAACACTTATAATTATTAGTTGATATTGTAATACCTGCAGTCGCCTTATGCTCACCTTCCATTTTTAGAGCCGTTTAGTGTACGCCGAAAATTAGCCCTGCGCGACTTTTCGGCAGCACGAAGCACGGAGCTGAGCGTACCTCTATTGCCAAACTCGTGTTTGCTTATGCTTCCGTTTTTCTTTTCGTGTCCGTGTCCAATTTTTTTTTGTTTTGTTTTTTCTCTAACATATGTTACATGCTACCCAAATTTGACGTTTCAATGAAATATCTGTAAACGGCACGAGGAAAGTTCGGTCTATATAGAGACTACAGAACAAGGAGGTAGTTTCGCAAACAAAATAATTAGAAATGAAACAATAAACGCGGTAATAAATAAACGTTTTACTTGTCACTCACAAAATAAAAACCAAACAATTGGTACAGAATTGACAAACACTACACATTATTTAGATTGCTTTTTTCTTCTTCAATTCTTCTTCAGTTTTAAGTTTGAAACATGGAGGTATGACTGGGACCGGAGGGCCTTCGTATTGAAGAGTAAGATTAACTACGCGCTCTGCTTCTCTCACTCCGCTAAGCCTTGCACCGGAAACGGTTGCGAAATGGCCTGGCACCGTGGCCTCTCCTGCAAATAAGAGAATTGGCGGAATCGACTCGCTCGGCCCTGGCAAAGGACAAGCTAGCGCTCTTTGCGCGTTTCCGTCCGTACAATTGCACTCGAACGAATACGCTCCACAGAAATAGGGATCCGACGTCCAATGAGATCTTAGTATCGTCATTGGATAAGGAATATACGGATTTTGTGTTGACATTCGCAGTATTTCGGTGACACTTTCAGCCACGTCCTTATCGCAGAGCCCCTCCATCATCATGGCTTCCACCCCGACGACCCATGCGCACATCACGTGCTTGCTATTCGGCACTGCTTCTATCGCAGTTATTCCCCGCGTCCAATCACACCTGCCGGCTAACTCACCGTTATTGTATGTGAAGTTTAGGTTGCTGTTGTGCCAGAACCAAAACGGTCGACAATATTCCATGTATATTTTGTTGCAATAGCCGAACCCTAGACAACGCATTGCGTCTATTTTCGAAGCTGGCAGAGCGGGACAGAACATTCTGCATGCGTTTATGCTCAAAACGCCAAGAGATACAGTTATGATGACGTAATCAGCAGGAAATTCATCACCGTCACATGTGGAAACGACTGCCCTGTAGCCGGATTTTTGTGATGTTCCCCAATAGATGCAGTTCACAGGTTTGCAATATCGAATCGCCCCCTCCGGAATTTGTCGTAGTATGGGAGCTAAGATGCCGATTAATCCCAAAGGTATACGAACCTCGCCGCCGGGCATGTTCATAAAACAGCCAAAGTGGTCGGCGCAGAGCATCGCTGTATCATCCCCGCATCGCGCACTGAGCATGTGCGATAGTCCAAACATTATTCTCGCCGCGTCATGCTGCTGCTCCTCGGGATACTCGTGTAGTTCCTGTTGTATTCTCAGACTCATGAAATTGATAAGAGACCCTTGTTGCTTACTCCCTCCGAGGCAATATATTTTAGCCGCTTCCTCTTCAATTTGTCTAAATTTTTGATAGGCCGTTACGGTGGGAGGAAATGCCATTTTACCTGTTACTATTCTATTGAATAGGCCCCTTGTGTGTTCGGAGCCGGGGACGCCAGGGCGCGGCGGATTTTCGGTGGCTGACATCAGATACACCGGATGAGTACTACAGCTCTCGTCTGGTTTCCAATGAGAACCAAGTTCTGCAACTATGTCACCAAGCCAGCATGAATGGATGCGCCCTCCTGGCCTAGAAATATAGTTAAGTATGAAGTTAATTAAATATCCTGAGAAAGAAAGGATTGCAGATAATTTAACATTTACTTACCTCTCGTACGCTTCGAGAACGATGATGTTATTAATCCCTCTCTGAGAAAGCCTGGCCGCAGCTGAAAGGCCGGCCATTCCTGCTCCTATGATCACCACGCGGGGTTCCTGGTAGCACTTGTTCGGATCGCAAGGATCCATTGCGCATACCCCCTTGTCTTCCATATCCACCCCGCATTCCGTAATAACGGGTGAATCCTCTAAGAACTTCGACTCCCTATAAGAATACAGATACAATTTATGTACGCCCATCAATTACGGAATAAAGTAGGCCACTTTGGCACGACGTACCATCTTTTTTGTGTCCTCGGCCATGCTCTGACAAGATTTCGTAACACCACTCTGTTAAAAAATTTCATGTGTTTCACTGGGGATTATGATTAATAATATGTTAATAAATTAAATTATACAATAGTTTGTTCATTACATTGCTGGGTTTGTGTTGCGTTTAAATAGGGTAAAATTAAATTTTCATTGATTTTGAAAGATATAGTTTTGACATTTGTTTTTGTCATAATCAGAGAATTATAAAGAGAATATACACCAATCACAGAATTCTCCTTATTACCTTGTTTTTGACACCAATATACACTACGCTTGAAGTAATCTATCTATATCTACAAAAAATGAACCCCTATTTTTTCCTGGTCACGCTAAAACTCAAAAACGGCTGGTCCGATTTATTTTTTGTTGTGTTTGTAATTGTCAGGACAAGGTCTGTATGAAGAGTTAAGCGAGGCCGAGGGCCGAGCTTCATCATGTACGAAGTCATGGGAATAAGCTAGTATCGTATAAAACTTATTTTTATAACAGTTAGTTTTAAGTAAGTATACAGTTTATCTCAACGTCGTTTGTGGCACGGCTCTTTCTGCATGAGAGCAGAGAAACGACAGCGGCATGCAAAAAGGCTATCATTAAATAATACACTAAAAACATATCATAGGCACGTCATACAGGTTTCCTACGTGAGACGGGACGCGACTCGCTGGCGCCGATTCCGATAACACGACAATTACAATTTGAACACGTCCATACATGGACGTGGTCGCTACTGAGGTCGCTATATATTATCTATGGGTAAAACGTACCTGTACGCTTACCAGCATTTACGAATTTTGCTTCATATTTAAACGCAGGCGTTCGTCGCAGTCTGCGTTTACTACTACTTACTAAGTAGATAGTTTTAAGCTTTGTTTGAACTGCAGCGAATACATCCAGCGAAGGCTAGACCTCGGAAAAGAAGGAGACCAAACATGAATGTTTTACTTGCAATGTAGAATGACATCGAAACTATTTGGCGCCGAGCAGATTTTTTCTTTCTTTTGCGCTGTTCGGTTTCAATATCTTCGATTCGATTTTATGTAGTACTGCGAAAGTTTGTGCGTATGTGACTAAGTTCCCATTGAACTCTGTAATGGTTGAACGGATTTACATGAAATTTCGCATGGGTGTAGCTTATATCCTGGATTAACAAATAGGCTACATGCTACATAAAATAAATGAGAAATCTATCGATTTTGTGGATCCTTTTGTATCTCGGACCTGTTATTCTACCTGCGAAGATAATAATGCAAATAAAACTAATCAATTTCAATCTTACAGCTTTAATAAATTAAGAATAAGAACTACATTTTTTACCTAAGGTGTATATATATATAGGTACTAGGTAGCTACAATTTTAAATTACATTAGCAGTCACTTACCGATGCGAAAAAATTACAGCAACTTTAAATGTATCTGGAATTTAAGTTATTTGTTTTTTTTTGTTATATTTAGTCAACAATTGTGTAAAATGTTATGACAAATATTGTAGAAGCACAAAATATTATACAATACATTAAATAATTTTGTTCTACCGTTTTGAGCAAAAACAAGCATCTACATAAAACGGCAGTGTATGTCTGTCATTTTATTTTGTGTTAGATACTACATAAACATATTGCATTTACACTATTGTTTTGTATTTAGTAGTGGTAGGGCTCTTCTGCAGAGCCTGCCTGGGGAAGTACCACACCTTTGCCAGATATTCAACCGCTAAGCAGTAGTGTGCAAACATTACTGTGTTCCGGCTTGAAGCGCAATGTTTACAGCGTAATTACTGGGCATAAAGAGATTTAAAACCTAATAATCTTATAGTGACAAGCGCAGTGCATTACCGTTCATGGTTTTGTTGATGTTCAAAATTGTGAGTGACACTGAATTGTTATGGGCAGGCGTGAAGCTTAACATCAGGTGAGCGACTTGCTCGTCTCGTCACTCAAACATACACGCATACAATATTAATGAATCACACGACACTGAATGATGTGTGATGTTTTTCTACCATGAGAAATATGAGTTTGAAGCTGACTATTTAGTCAGCCAATGTTTGGTACGTATTAACGTACCTAAGCGCCATCTAGTATTGTGCTGTTTTTTCAGGGGTACACTTTTTTTTGTAAAATTTTGTCATTCTTCTCAAATAATTTGTCTATGCTAGTGATTAGAAACTATAATGCTTTACCTAGTGCAGCTATAAAAAGTGCATTCTCACAGCATTTTGACAAAATTAGTTATTAAAGAATCACAGCTTCCTGTACTTTTTTCCGATGTGTGAGTGAGATTCGCCATGACTTTAATTATTGTTTTGTGAATTTATTTTTACTAATTTCCCTCCGCATTATAATGAAAACCTGGTTCTATTTTGTACTTACTCAATAAATATCCGTTGGGAACCTTGTTTTATAGAGGGTGAAATAAGAACTCGACTCAAAATTCTTATTTTTACCAACATTGAACTTTCTCTAGCTCTATCTACCGTAGATAGAGCGAGGGTAAGAAAGAAACTCAAATAAAAGAGGTGGTAGACCTCCAGATCATAATAACTAGATACAATATAATACTATGCTATCGCCGATAAATTGCATATTTACAAATTTCCTACTGATTATCATTAACTTAATTTCACTGTCAGTTTCTCACAGTCTTAATATTTATTTAAAACACTCAGTCCAGAATCGATCCAGTGCGTGGTAGAAGTGTCGACTGACCCCCAGTAGAGAGTGACTCTCATCTGTGTAGCTCTGCAAGAAAAGAAAATAGGCATGCAATTTATTTATGTGAAATCCTATCCCAACTAATATTATAATAATAATAATAATAATGTTTATTCAGCTAAGCCTTTTTTTTTTTATTCTCTTTTTATTTGGGGACTTTGGCCAACATTGGCATGTCAGTCCCATCGTAACTTAATCTGTACAAACATCAAACATGAAATACAAAGCCGTTACATACACCTCGCCGCGAACACGCGGCGGCGCGTGGCGAGGTGTTATCATTGGCTATCTCAAGGGTACGCCTACTCGCGCCTAACAATCAACCAATCAGAGTAATTTCTTATAAGTGTATTTAGACGCATGCATGGTGCGCTTCGAGCTTCCTGAATGCAGAATCTAGGTGTGATCTGTGCATCTTAATCAAACAAAGAATTGAGATCGTTGAATTTTATTATGTGTCAGAATGCAAATCGTGTGCCTTTTTTCAAATTAATTTATCGCCGCGATATGTGTTAAGAGAGCTCTTAACAAGTCATAAACATGTCACATAAACAAATAAAAATCGTTTTTAATAGCCCTTTAAAGTTTTTCGCCTACGCTTTTTTATATACAGACAAAACAATGTTATCTTTTGGGACATGTAAATTAAACTCCTGATAAAGCTATAAAGGAAATTAAGTTTTGGTCTGTTCAAAAGCATATAAATATTAATTTATTTGTTTATTTCATTGTTATAAAATATATATATATGGACATAGATTGTATTCGTACACAATTAATCTTAAAATTAAACCCGATCTTTTTGAAATTTCCTAATTGTAAAAACCATCATTATCATCATCAGCCATAAGACGTCCACTGCTGAGACTCCCCCTTAGACCACCACACCGACCGACAATGGGCCACTTGCATCCACCGGTTGCCCGCGACTTTTACAATGTCGTCGGTCCACATAGCGGGAGGCCTACCTACGCTGCGTCATCCGGCTCGTGGTCGCCACTAAAAACTAAAAAAACATAAAAGAGAATGGCATAAACATTTGACGAGATGCATAATTTATTAAGCCGTTTATACCAACCTTCATAATCTGCAAGTGGATAACAATTTCGATGCAATTAATATGAAATTAAATCTCGAATATCATAAAAGACAATACAGAAATTAAGAATCGTTTTAAAAGCGACGACATAAAATGTATATTTAGAAAAAGGTTTTAATTTTTTATTTCATAAAAGTAAGGTAAACGTACAAAAAGGTACCTGTTTAGGTAATTTTAGATGTAAAGTGTCGACAAAATTAAAACAGAAAATTCAAGCCCCCAACCTCACGCAAATGAGAATACTTGAGAATATAGTCATTCCGCGAGGTTTTGGCGCATTCGGTATTTGAAATTGTATAGCTGTCGCTCTGTTTCTCGTGCGAGCGACAGAGAGAGAGAGAGAGTTAGTGAATTTTCCTAACTTTTTGATGTAATTAGTGTTTCGGGGGTACAGACTACCTTAGCTCTTCTCCTTCTCTATTTTTTCTACCTTCTCTATTTTAGCAAAATCTTTTGTTTGTGGTGTCAATGGCTTGGATATGTCGCTATGTTTTGTTTTTTCAAAAAATGGTTGTGATATACTAACAACAAATACTTTTCTTCGTCGTATTTTGGATGCAAAAAATTGTCACTTTAGATGCCTATAACAACGAAGATATTGCAAAATTAAAACAAAAACAAACTTATAAGCATAGTTGTGCACGGTGCAGATATCATATAAAAAAATCATCGTAATCGGATAACATTCATTTAGGGTTGGGTATCAGACTACGCTTTTTGTATGGACGATACGGCGGTACAGATACAGATACAGATTATTTATTAATAGATTATAAAATTTACAGGTCAAGATATCACTTAATTTCATATTAGGTACATCATAGGTACATACTAAGTTTGTAAAGGCTATCAAATATCATTTATGTACTCCTTAATCGAGTAATGGGCCTTACTGAGTAAAAGTAGCTTATATATACTATACTACACTACTACTACTCTACTATACTATGGTATACTCTATTGTTAAGACTAGTGTGTGATTTAACATACCATCTGTTCAAAAGCGATGTCGCTATGCTGCAGCTTCTTCGCGAGTTGCAAGCTGTGCTGGTAATGCACGTTATCGTCCCCTGTACCGTGAACGAGGAAGAACTTCTTCCCGCGCAGTTTCTCCGCCAGGGCAGTGAGGTCGGACCTCTTGTAGCCGCCAGGGTTGGCCTGAGGAGTGTCCATGTAGCGCTCCGTGTATATTGAATCTGTCGGAGAAATTTAATTTACACCACACCTTCTCGGAAAGTCCCTTAGTATATTTATATATTATGCAGGCGCAAAAAGTATATGAATTAATATTGTTAACGGCGCTGAGCGGGCAGGAAAGGTACATAAAAACGTTTTGTTTTTTAATTTTAATTTTGTTGTTTGTGTCATAAGATCTATAATAATGCCAAAAGACAAAAAGTTTTTATTACAACGTCCGCCATATGATTCTGGCCACATGCTCTAACAAAAAGCATTAAGAAATTAAAATTGTGTGCATGCTGATTGCCTAATTGGCTTTGATTTATTTATTGATCTGTTTTTTCAATTTTGTTTTATCTTTTATTTTCCTCGTAAGTGTAGCAATAAGTAAGTATAGTGTAGTAATAACAAAGTTTTTATTTTTTATTTTTTTATTTGACACATAAGAGCTGTACATAAAAAGTTTCGAAGCCTCTGGTTCCCGAACTAGCATAACACTGTATTTCAGAAACCAGCGTCTTCCCCCATGAGTGCATATGGCAATACAAATTACTCTTAAATTATAAGCTTACCTATTCCTATCTAAGTTATATAGTGCAATAGACTTAAATAAGTAACAGAAGATAATTGCTTTATAAAATATGATAACTAACGTTGCAAGTTAAAATTATAGATGTATTGTATAAATATGTATGTATAATATATATAAATATGTGCGAATAAGATAATACATAAGTAGATTATATAATGGATGTTGTTAATAATAAGCGTATGAGTATGAATGATCATGTGGAATGAGCGAGTGATGTACGAACTATAACAGATTAAAGTAGGGGTCTGGAGTGAGGAGTGAGGTATCGGAAGAAAGTGCGATTTCCAACTCGTGTGTATTAAGGTACACCCTCAAACTCAAACAACACCCTCGTTGGTTATTAATCTATTTCAGTCTGTTGTTATTGCCGCATTGGAATGGAATGAAAGGAAAGGAACTGCGGGAATATAAGATTGAGGAATTTTCTAGGCATCCCGTCCTACATTAGAGAATAGGTCTATTCTCTATTCTAAGACTGGATGCCTAGAATATGGCCGCTGTTTCTTTTCCTGAGGTCGACGATGTAAAAACTTCTTTAAAGAAACAAAATCGCTGACAACAAAACTTGCTGTGGGTCAACCCAACCCCGTAATATGACAGAAAAAGGGGACCGACATGTGTTCAATCTCAGCTATATTATCAATTTTGCATCACGAGCATAGCGTCACTAACTTAGCGAAGCGGTATCGCAATTTTTATAGCCAATAGGTATGGAAAAATCAATGAAAATTGCTAACTTAAAAAGCCCCACTAATTGGTTAATAACTTGGTAGTTTAATTGATTGGTCACGTTGAAGAGTCGCGATAGGAGGTCAGTCAGACTTTTCTTACTTTTACTACTCTTACCTTATGTTTCTTACTCTTACTTTTCGATGCACCAGCAAATGAATTACAACATTCATAATTTGTAATATTCTTAACTAGCTGCCCATTTCACCCGCTATTCTACAGAAAACGAATATTTTTGCGGGATAAAAAGTAGATGTATTTCATACGAAATTGCTAATGCTGTGCTACCGCGAATTGTATCGCCGCGCGAAAAGGGTCATCATGGTCCCCCCACCGTCGGTTATTTGGCATTAAATACACAGGCGAGCGATTCAAAAATAGAGCCCCGTATCCAAACTTTCTCGAATATTCTGTAGAATAATTTATAATAATATTGATATCCAGTATCAATATTATTATATTTGATATATTATGTCTCTGCTCGTATGTGAATCATCAAGATCGCTACTTTGATTTGTCTTCTGTTCGTTTTATTAAACAATCTAAAATCAATGACTAACGGCTATCTGAATGAATACATAAAATATTTTAAAATTGAAATCCAATAAAATTTCCAAGAATCCGGAATCAGGTGGTTTTCGATACATAACGTGAATCAGTACGTAGTTATGAATTTAAGATAAGTACATTGCGTTAAGGGCCGTCTTTCCTGACTCTCGCTATGTCGTTTGCACTTATTCAACATTTTTTTTAAATAAAATACAGAGAAGACATAAAAAAATATCACGGAAAAGAATACCATTGCAAATGTTTTAAAGTAATTTTTATTTTATTATTTGTTATTTTGGCGAAGGAGAAGGAAAAACACATTTTTTTTTTCGAGTTTATACCGCGTTCATTTTTTTTCATCTTCTCTCTTCATCTCTTCATCATTCTCTAATTTTATATTTACAAAATGTTGAAAAAGTGCGAACGAGATTGCGAGAATAAGTGAAGCCGGCCGCAACGTACTACGAAATGTACATGCATGTGTATGTATGCATATGTGTATGTGTATGTAAAAACGAATTTCAATGTTTCATATTAATAAACCCGGTGGATGGTCGAATGACGTTTTTTTTTTTAATAGAGTCTATTTAACACTAAAACACCTGAACAAACAGATTTAGATACAAATAAATGTAAAAAAAATAATGGAAAAACTGGATAATCACGTACGAAACCGTAGAGAGCAGCATCAATATACTCTTACCATCTATCCTATCTATCCTGTAGGCATCAAATGAATACACGCATAGCGCAAGATGTGCAGGGATGGGTACTGAGCGCTGATTGGTCTTCTCAAGGTCATGACATCGGTAATGGCCTGTCATTGGCCGAGGGGGGAAACACCTTAGAGGAATACTAATGTGTTCACTTAAGGTTTTGCCCTGTACCAGGAATCTATACAGGGTTATAAGAAAGGGGTATGCTAAACCGAAAAGCGCTCAGACCCGGTTCTCATCATTATGAACAACTTTTAGTATAGGACCAACCCGGGATTGGACAAATAAAAATGAGCTGTTCCATAGAACATTCACACTCGACAAAATGTATGGAACAGCTGTTTTTTCCGAGATTTCAGCGTTGGTCTCATACTAAAAGTTTTTCACAATCATGAGAACTATGAGCCCTTTTCGGTTTAGCATACCCTTTCCTAAATAACCCTGTAGATCTGGAAGTCATACAACGTACCGTAATAAAGCCAGGAAGTGACCGGCACGACAGTGGCTAGGGTGGGAAGTCGCACACGTACCGTAAAAAACCCGGAAGTGACCGGCGCAATAGCGGCGCCACAGGCTATGGTGCTAAAGTGACAGGCGTGACAATGACTAAAATGGGAAGTCGCACACGTACCGTAATAAAGCCAGGAAGTGACAGGCGCAATAGCGGCGCCACAGGCTATGGTGCTAAAGTGACAGGCGTGACAATGACTAAAATGGGAAGTCGCACACGTACCGTAATAAAGCCAGGAAGTGACCGGCGCAATAGCGGCGCCACAGGCTATGGTGTTGAGATCGTCTCGCATCAGCATCATGGTGGTGGCGAACCCGCCGTAGCTCCATCCCCACACGCCGATGCGGTCCGCGTCGATAAAAGAATACAGGGCTGCTAGGCTCCTAAAAAAAAAATGGTTACTGAAATATTATGACAAATAAGGCACATACTATCATCGTCAAGTTGACCGAAAACCAGTTTCGCCTACTTTCTGGAGGCATATAAAAAGCGGATTATACACAGAATAGATAAAAGCACACATTACACTAAAGTTTATAATGACAAAACTCATCTACGAAAGGTCAGTAGCAAGTCCCAACTATCCCCACTAATCCTACAAATATTTTAAATGCGAAAGTTTGTGCGTAAATATTTAAGTGTGGGAGTGTGTCTGTTCCCGTTCAACTTTGTGACGGCTGAACGGATTTGATTTGTATGGAGGTTGCTTATACCCAGGATTAACATATATACGAATCTCATAATGCGGTATCTAGTTTGATCTGTAAACTAGATACCGCATTATGAGATTCGTTGTTCTTACAAAAAGTCACCAAAGTTTGAGGAAGGCGCGAGTCGCGAGGAGTGTGACCAAGCATTCTCATTGGCTACCTCAAGGTTACGTCTACTCGCGCCTAACAATCAACCAATCAGAGTAATTTCTTAAAAGTGTATTTAGACTGATGTGTGGTGCGCTTCGAGCGTCCTGAATGCAGAATGTAGGATGTGATCTGTGCATATATATAACTTTTTTTTCTCGGAAAACTATTCTATTCCTATGGTATAGAGGGTGGATCCGCAGGGCGCTGCTAGTAAATGCGAAGGTATATGTTTTTTGTTTTGTTTGTTCCTCATTTACTCGGCAACAAAGCAACGGATCGACGTGGTTTTTTGATTGGGTACAGTTTCAAGTGCGGAGAGAGATATAGACAGATATTTTTTCCTAGAAAAAATGCATTTTCAGTAGGATAGTCCACGCGGGGCGCAGATAGTTTAATATAAATAACACGGGTAAACAGTTCCAAAAACGGAAACTAAAAGGAGATTGCACAAAGCAGTGCAAATGCACAGCGCACAGAGTGCTAAGTTACCTAATAGTGGCCAGAGTATCGCTGACTTCGACACTGCCGAGTGCTCCGTTGACGGCGTGTAGTGCGTCCACACCCATGACGCCTGAACCACGCACGTCGATCGACGCCACGATATAACTGCGGTTCGACGCCAGGTACGAGTTGTAGTACTCTGGGAAAGTAGAATAGAATAGTGGAATTTATAAACAGGCAGAGCAATAAGACCTTTAAAAAATGTCTGACACTGAGAGCAACTGTGCCAGGGGTCCAGACCCACGCTTCTATATTTCAAGGGATGATTTGGTTGTATGTATACGAACATGCTGGTAAAGAGCATTGTACCAAGGTAAAACCGGTACAGAACATAAGTATAACTTTCAAGTTGAATAAGAATCAGGTATTTTGTGCGACATTTTCAAACGGCATAACAATTTCACAAACATTTATTGTCTGTAAAGAAATATTGTAAGTAAATTTTAATAGATCCCGATTAATTCTTACCTAAATCGAAATTGTCTTTCACCCGCCCGGTCCCAGGCCCGGCATACACTCTCACAATCATGGGATACTTCTGTCCGTTCCTTATACCCGGGGGTAGGAGCATCTTGGTATTCGCAATCAGGTCGTCTCCAAGGGACAGCACATTAAAGAGCGTCATCGGCAAGTTGTACTGCTGTAACTTATGACTCAACCTCTGGTTGGCGTTTATTAAGTTGAAAGAGTCTTCTTTGGCATTATACAGGAACGTTTTAGGAGGGATATTGCAAGCGCTGCAAGTTATCACCCCATATTTAGCACCGGGAGCGAACTCAGCAGAAGCATATCGACACGACGGTTCTTTACAAGACACACACCTCACCACTCCTCCTGAAGTAGCCCAAATCTGCCGCAACCAAGGTACAGTCCCCGGAGCGACTAGGTAATAAACAGTGTCCGTTTCTTGATTCCACCCCAATATCTCCTGTACGGTCGAGTTTCCAGGACTTAAGTCTTCAGTCGTTAGAGTAAGGAAATTAAACCGAGACGCGTGGTTGAATCTCTGCTCTCCGTGGAACAAAGGCTCGATATCAACCATCTTTATTCCTCTCGAATCGAAGTACGGGTTGGTGATATCGATCCAGCCGTTCGTTTCCCTCTGTTCTTTAACCATGCTGCATTTGTCTTTCTTTAAATTGCAGTTGACGAGGATGCTGATGTTCTGTCGCCTGTTGAGCCAGAGTACTATGAGGTTTTCTTCGGAAGCCCAGCTGACTCTACCGAGGATGTGGTCAAGGCCCACTACGTCTACCGGTGCCGGGATGCTCCAAGGTTCGCCGCGAGGCTCGTCCACTCTGTAGACGCGGAGCCCTACCTTGGGATTGGTGCGACCTGCCTGACAGAAATATGATGACGTCAAGGGAAAGCGAAATTGAGACTATTTAATTTGTATATACTTGTTTATAACGATTTGTTAACACGCGACAAGGTCATTTCATCAATTCTATGAAACTGCTGTTTTTTTCCCCTCGATTTCTGCTTTGGTCCCATACAAAAAATTGTTCATGATGATGAGTACTATGCGACCATTTTACCGTTTCCTAATAGCCCTTTACATATTCGATTAAATTTAAAATTAATGTAGATAAATAAGTATTTGGCGTATATAAGTGGACGCTTTTCTCCGATATCCGGGTAAAAGCCACATTTATCTGACCCTTGAAATCACCTTACAAAAGAAAACGAATCTGACAGGAACAGATGAAAATTTCAGTGCTAACCTTTGGGTATTTAAACTCAACGAGTTCCGGGTACTGGTTGTCCATATCGCTGGAGTCTCCATAGTAAGGGTAGATAGCTGACTCCACCTCGGTGTCATTGAACGAGGCCACCGCTAGGTATGTGCCTTTAGGAGAGAACCACATCGCTTCTGCGGCGTTGAATACCTCCTCTGAAATGTCAAAACAATACCGAATTTTAACTTTTTCTTATAACTCGTATGTAACCAAGATAAGGCATTAAGTTGTCTCTCATTAAAGAAAACATAAGCTTGTGATAGATCAGTGGTGAACCCAGGGTGTGGGTTCTAATCCAACAATGATCTTGAGCTACCGGTGAAGGAAAACATCGTGAGGGAATCATCATAGCATTTTGGTCGGGTACTTTCTAATACTCGGCTGGCAAGCTAGTTTGAATTGAAAATCTGTCGTCCACCACCTACGGTGTATACCGGCACCCTCACTTGAGTGCCAGTTCCTATTCCAGGCTAGGTATGTTTAACATCTTCGACTACACCTCACTTAATATTAGCCCGTCAACCATAAAAAAATATGCAGTGCTAATCCTGATTCTCACTATCTCGTTCGCAGTGTGTCAAAATTTTATAATACACACAGAACATATAATAAGACTACTAATAGGTAATAATTCAGAGAAGAAAATAAAAATAAAAAGTTTTGGTAGTGTATAGTGACCATTGCCAATGTTTTACAGCAATTTTCACGTTATATATATATTTTTAAATTTAACGTTAAAAAACACTCAAAGAAAAACCATTCTCCTCCGCCAAAATAAAAAAAAACTTTTTAAATTACTTCTCTGTAATTTTTATACTAAAAAAAGTTTATAAAGTGCGAACGAGATAGCATGAATCAGGGTTAGTCCGCTCTTAGTTACTCATCAATCATTTTTAAAATATAAATAATAATTTTATAAAGTATAAAGCATTTATAAGTTTATAATTTCGACTTCGTTCGCGAGTACCTACAAAAAAAAGTAGCCTATGACTGTCTCCGACCCATAACGTATATCTATGCAAAATTCAGGTCGATTCGTTCAGCCGTTTAGCCGTGAAAACGCGACAAACATCCAGACAGAGAGACATATAGACGGAGAGAGTTACTTTCGAATTTATCATATTAGTTTTTTTTTTTTATGTTACTCCGTGACGAGACTAGCAAGTCGCTCACCTGATGTCAAGCGTCACGCTTGCCCATAACAGTTCAGTGCCACCCAGAATTTTGAACTTCAACAACTCAAAACTATGCGCGGCAATGCACTGCGCTCGTCACCCTGAGATGTTAGATGCTAAATCTCTGTATGCCCAGTAATTACGCTGGATACATTGCCCTTCAATCCGGAACACAGTAATGCTTGCACACTACTGCTTGGCGGTTGAATAACTGGCAAAGGTGTGGTACTTCCCCAGGCGGACTCTGCAAGAGAGCCCTACCACTACAAAAAGGATACTAGTTGCTAGTTAGGATTAGGATGAGTGATTTGATTTACAAAGTTCTTTTTTGAGATAAACAGGTACAATATTTTTGTAACCACACAGCGTTAACAAACTAAGTAAAACGATCTTGGTACTAAATTGTTTTCTAAGGCTAAGATCGCCTTTTAAAACTTTTACGTAACATAAAGTTAGTACATTATGAAGTGCGCATTAAAACAAAAATTTGTGTAGTTTCGAAAAAAATATTGATCGATTAGATACTATTCATATTCATATTCATATTCATATTTATTTTAGCATTCCACAATGTATGTTGGTACTTAGTAGTTTTACATTTTGGTCACAATTGTGGACCCCGTCGGGTACCAGCTAAAGAAGTAGAAGAGTAGAGAGAGGGTCAGCAGTAACCGTAACTTTAGTTATGTAACAGTGCTATATGTTTTTATCTGTTAGATACTCATCTATGGAGTAATATACTTTATTTATTAAAAATTGTTTCAGTAATTTAAAAAAATGTTTATCTCGCGATTCATGTTTTATTGAGTTCGGTAATTTGTTATATATTTTGATGCCCATTACAAAGGGGCTGGTTGAGTGAAGTGTGAGACGTGAAGCTGGTAACATCAATCTGTTTTTGTATCTTAGATTAAATTGCTTAGCTGGGACCCTATTCGGAGAAATGACATTTTATCTCGGTCACTGTCTCTCTAATTTAGAATTTAATGGGAGTGAGAGTGACCGAGATAAAATGTCATTTCTCCGAATAGGGCCCCTGATCGTTTTGTGAAAAGGTCCGGATGGTTCTTGACGAATTTACATATTTCGAAGATATATATAGATGGTAAGGTGAGTATTTTGTGTTTGTGAAAAAATGGCCTACAGGTGTCGGTCTGCTCGATGTTAACAAGAATACGTATTAATTTCTTTTGCGCGGTGAAGAGGGTATTGGCGTCTGTGCTGTTTCCCCACAGCATAGTTCCATAGCTAAGCCATGCATAAGCATAGGCATAGTATGTTACTAATGCGGTCTGTAAGTCAGTGGATTTTTTAACTTCGCGAAGAGCATAGGCAAATCTAGATAGTTTCGTTCTTATATTTTCTACGTGAGGCTTCCAATTAATGTGTGTATCTATATTGATTCCTAATAACGTAAATGTATTAACGACTTCTATTTTTGCACCATTATAAGTGAAGTTAATTGTAAGTGGAGCTTTTTGGTGAGGATAAAATGTCATTAATTTGGTTTTTTTGTAATTAATTTCTAAATTATGTTCTCTCAACCAGTCAGTAGTATTGTTAAAGATAGAAGTGAGTTTATCATTAATATTGTTATTATTATTATTATTTTGGCAGGAGGTGAGAATGGATATATCATCTGCGAATAAAATACAATGGTCTTCCATAATTTTCGGCAGGTCATTAATATATATTAAAAATAATAAACATCCAATGACACTGCCCTGGGGTATTGATGTATTTATAACTAATTCATCAGATCTAACGTTTCTAATTTCCTTCTTATCGTAGTCAATATATTCAATTTCAACGTATTGTACCCTGTTTTTTAAATATGATGTGAGCCATTTGTGAGCTGCTCCACGAATGCCTATTCCGTATAATTTATCAAGTAGGATGTTAAACTGCACTTTATCATAGGCTTTGCTCATGTCCAAAAGTATTCCGACTCCATATTTTTTACTATCTAATAAATTTATGACTTTTTGTATGTATTTATAAACGGCTATAGTTGTTGAACACTTTTTGCGGAAGCCATGTTGATTTTCATCAAATATCTTATATTTTTCACAGAATTTATAAACGCGGTTGTACATCGTTTTTTCGAAAATTTTGGAAATAGTGGGCAAAAGAGCAATTGGACGATAGTTATTGGGATCTGATTTTGTGTTTTTCTTATGAATGGGTTTTATTACTGTCTGTTTTAAATAATCTGGGAAGATTCCTTCTGAGAAAGATTGATTTATTAATATGCATAGAGGTAACGTGAGTTGATCCGCACATTGTCTGATAAGAGAAGGTGGTATCTCGTCTATACCATGGCTTTTTTTATTTTTTAAATTCTTTGTTATTTGATAAATTTCGCAATAATCAACGGGTTTGAGAAACATTGTATTTTCTGTGGGGTGAAGTACTGGCCTGCCGCACGGCTCGCTGCCAGCTGGTCTAGAACTGTCCAAGCCAATTGTTGAAAAAAAATTGTTAAATGTATCAACAATTTCTTTTGGATTAGAGGAAAGGGTGTTATTTATTTTTAGTTTTATATTGCTTTTTTCTTTTCTAATTTTTTTATTTGTACGTTCGTTAATTATACACCACATAGCTTTGACTTTATTTTCGGAGTTATTTATTTTTTTAATGTACTGTTGACGTTTAGCCGTAGTTACTGACCTCTTTAAAAATTTTTCATATTTTTTATAGTATGCTTTAATTATATTATTATTTGATTTTATTGTTAATATTTTTAATAACCTTTTGTGATTACATGAAATTTTTATTCCTTTTGTTAGCCAGTATTTTTTAAAACTCGTTTTTAATTTAATTTTACGTTTCGGTATGTATTCATTTAGGGTTTTAATCAAAATGTCTATAAATACATTGTAGTTTTCGTTAATGTTATTATTATTGCTCAGTATATCACTCCAGCTTATCAAATTTAATTTTGACTTGAAAGCCTCTATATTTGATTTAGTGTACAGTCTTTTTTTTGTATGCCAGATAGTATTTGAATTATTTTGGTGTGGTTTATTAAAACTTATAATTGTACCACAGTGGTCTGAAAATCCAAACTCTTCTATGTATGTTTTTATATCTCTTTTACTAAAATTTGTAAATATTAAATCTAAGCATGTAGCCGAAAAATTAGTTGTGTGTGTAGGTTCATTTATGTGTTGATCAAATTTATATTCAGTCATGATATCTAGGAAGTTGCTTATATTTGAATTCTTAGCTAAAGTGTCGTGGTTGAAATCACCACCTAACACGATATCGTGTTTGGAGTATTTTTTTAGTACATATTTTAATATTTTATTTAATTGTTTGTAAAATTTGTCTCTCTCTCTTCCGTTCCAATACATACAAATTACTAGTAAATTTTTCTTAGATAATTCGATTGCACACACTTCTAAATTATATTCAATTGACATGTTAGTAATATCAGTTTTTTCGGTGTATTCTATAGAGTCTTGAAGCATAATACAGACACCTCCTCCCCCTCGGTTTTCCCTGCAGAAAGACGACGCAATTTTGTAACCGGTAAAATCTAGTAAGCTCAGTTTTGCTTGTGTAAGCCAGGTCTCAGATAAACAAATGACTTGATGAGTAGTATTTTCAGCTAGAAATTATTCCATTAAGTGTACTTTTTTATTAATGCTTTGCATATTCTGAAAAAGTATTTTAAAGCGTTTATTGGTTTTTGAGTCGAAATGTGCTTTTTTTCTCTCGAAATGTATTGATGTTGTATTTTTCATTTTTTCTTCGAAATGTACGATTTTGGTTGTTTTCTTGAAAAGTGGGGTATTCTTGAGGTGCTATATTTCTGTTATTATTTTCACTTTTCTCATTATTATTTATTTCAGGTGTCTGTTCATCAGTGTCATATTGTATTATTTTGTCCGGTCTATTGGATTTTTTGTTGTCGAACGTTATCAGTTCTCCTTCTATAAACAATTGATTATTTCTGATAACTGCATGCTTTCCATTTTTTCTTGCAGCAGACATTGATACCTGCATTTCCTTTCGTTCTTTTCTCGCCTTTTCGTTTAGAAATTCTGCAATATATAGGCCTGTTCCGCGAGCATAGTGACTATTCTCTAGTACAAACTTCACCATTCTTTTGCTCATTAATTCGATTACTAACGGCCGGTTCGTGTTTCTATATCTGCCGATTCTGTATGTATCCTCAATGTATCCCAGTAAATCAACTTGCATGACGTTCCGGAACATGCTTATTATCCTGCCATGTAGGTTGCATTCAGGTTCTCCACTATATTCCTCAAAACCGTATATCACAATCTTTTTTTGGTTATTCTCAGGGAGGCATGCCTCGGTAGAAGTTTTTTTATATTGTAGGTCCGCTAGTTCGCGTTTCAACTTTTCCATTTCCTGAGATAATTTTTCTATTTGGCTGTTTACTGCTTCTATTTCAGACTTCCGGAAACCATTTTCAGAAAATAGGACATTTGTGTCTTCTTGGATATCTTCTTTCAATTTTGCCATAGCCTTATTAATTTCTGTCTGAATAGTACTTTTGATATCTAAAATTATAGATTTATTATTTTCTTTCAACTTAAAAGATATCATTTCGCTCAAACTACGTAATGTCAGTTCTGGAACAACTTCTTTGTGATCTTCCTTACAAATCGTATCACCAAGTATACTCATGTCGTCGGAGCTGATCGAGTCATGGCGTGTCTTGTTGTTATTTTGCTTCTGTCTTTTGGTGACAAATGAATCTTCAAAATCCTGTTTTTTATCAGGAGACTTCTTTGAATACTGAGAATCTGTATTTAGGTTTAGTTTTTTTGTGGTGTGCTTTACCCCCATCTCCCCTTACTACTTTGCTATTGCTATTTCGTATGTTTATAAATAGTTATTATTTCGTCAGAATGTAGTCACTCAGGTAGGTACAGCAATACCATGAATTACGTAGAAATGTGTGGTTCGAATAATTGTAGATAATAACAAGGAAAATAATTAACCAGTTACAACTCTATACACATACCTAATGAATTTAAAAATACGTATTTACGTGTAGTTACAAAATTCATATTTGCAAAGCGTAAAATATAAAATAAATTATAACTTTATTAGACACCGAAAATACTATAAAACTTAAAATAAACAATGTTTAAATATCCGGCAGTATGATGGGTGGCCTTATCGCCTAAAGCGATTTCTTCCAGACAACCTTAGAACGGACATAATTTTAAAACAGTATACGGCCGGCGGTGTAACCATTCAATTGTTATTACCGGAATACATGTGGCACAAAAATAATAAAAGGAGAAAACCATTTCGACTTCAAAGAAGTTATTGTTGTTTTTACGAGCTGCATTGTTTGTCAAATTTGGAAGGTCTGCCTGTACAGCGAACTGAAAGGCTTTTTGGGCCTTCCACAAAGAACTGTAGTCTATATGAGTGTGGCTTAAAATGTGCACATATACATTTGCACTGTCAGCGTGCAAACAGTCCGCATTTATAGGCTCCTGTCAGTCACATGACGTCATGAGTGACGTCATTATAGCGTTCTCACGGTGCTCACAACAATGAGGTAGTGCACTGTATAAGTTAATGTCAAATTCAAATTGTCATCTGTGAATTCTTTTTATAGAAAAAAATGGATTTAATGCAGGCCAAAGTCTTCTGTGAAGACAGAAATGAAACTGTGCCATCAAATTATGAAATACTGAGACAAATAACCTGAAAAATGAAATTATCTGACATAAGCACGCTAATGATCGGTTTAATGTGTTGGCGCGCTGTGAGCGTACTAACAATTTAAACCGATCGTTAGCAGTGTATGTGGTGTTTGCACTGTGAGCGCATTTTAAACCGCACTCTATGTAAACGACCTGTCCCGTAGTGTCTGTCTGCCGAGGCCAGCTAACTCACTGCAAGACCGCAGCCTACTTGGAATAGAGGAGGCTGGCGATAAATTGACTAAGTTTTTTGTGTCAATGAGTGTAAAATAAAAGTGTATGCGTTTCATATTGATTTCTCCGATTTTAAAGATTACAAATGGTTCCCAGGTAAACCGATCATCGCACGTAATAAACTACAACAATAACACTATATACATTTTAGACAAGTTTCTTAGTCGTGCACAGACCTTCCCATGTATGGCATAGAATGAATACATATTTTTGCCATACTAACACAGTATGGCAAAAATATGTATTGTAAGTGTATTGTAAAGAATTAACAATGAAATTCAAACGTCAAACTTTCGCTGTTGTTATGATCTTTGTAAATAACAAATGATTATGAGTTACAATTGAAATATGTTCAATACTGACAGACTAAAGAAAGTAAAAACTGACAGTTTAGAAAAAATCTGTGAAGTTCGAGTCGGACTCACGCACGGAGCATCTTTACGAAAAAAATGTGTTTTTCTTCGTTCAGTTTGGTATACTTAGCGCAAGCCCGACTCACACTTTTTTTGTATTTACTGTAGACGTTGCCTATAATCAGACCAAGTTTGACGCTTGGACGTATTACTGTTTTTACGATAGAGCAATACAAGAAATACAAGAATACAAGAAATGACCGAAAAAATCTCGTTTCTTGTATAGGGGGGCGTATCTTGTATCGCTCCCAATTTTGTGCTTTGCATTATTTGACAGGAAATCCACTATAGTAACACATATTCTGTGACAATCTCATGCAGCTACATATAGCGGTTGAAAAGATAGAGCCTTTTAAGGTCGGCCGAAGGGACAGACGGCGTAGGCATAGTAATAGAATCCCGTTGGCACCCTTTAAGAGTATACTATCGCCTTGTCTATACAAAAAGCGTAGTCAGATACACCCCCCCATCTAAATGTTATCCAATTTCGATAATTCTTTTATTTGTTATCTACCCCGTGGAAAACTATGCTTGTATGTTTGCATTTTTTTTGCGTCGAAAATACGACGAATAAAAGTAGTTGTTATTAAAATACTATAAACATTTTTTGAAAAACCCAAAAAAAACAAAGCGGCATAGATTATGGCTTATCCGAGTCATTGACACCAAAAACAAAATATTTTGTTAAGATTTAGGGGGTGATAACAGACTACCCCAGAATCGCTAATTTCATCAAAAAGTTAGGAAAATTCACTAACGCTCTGTATTGCACGCACGAGAAACAGAGCGACAGGTATACATTTTCAAATATCGAATGTGCCAAAACCTCGCGGAAGGACTATCTCCACAAGTCTAACACTGGTTTAATGACGTTCTGTTCAAATTTTTCTTCTTCTTACCTTCGTAAATCCAGTCGGCGGCTCCGTGGTATACCTCTCCCGGCACGCCATCTACAGTGAGCATAAGAGGCTCTTCGCCCTGCCTGATGTCTGGTACATAATACACGTTATTGTTCTTCACATAAGCTAGCGCCCCTGGCTTGCCCCAGAGCACCACTTGGAGGGCGCCGGTCGCTAGGTTTCGAATCAACCTGCGTGAAAATAGTACGTCAAGTCAAGGTTTACAATTTTACTATGAAAGTGACGTGGTTCGACACATTTCATTTTGATGAACTGGGAAACATCATCATCAGCCTATATGTTAATCCAGGTTGTCCATACCAAACTTCGATCAAATCCGTTCAGCCGTTACAGAGTTGAACGGGAACAAACACACTTACATACATACACACTTACGCAAAAACTTTCGCATTTATAATATTAGTGTGATAATCGGTCATGCGTTTCAAGCTATTAATGAAAGAAAATTTAATCAGGCAACCGTGACAATCGCGTGGATACTTTACTGAGTGCGAAATGTATGCAATGATTTAAATTATCCATACCAGCTAAACAACTAGATATCAGAATTTTGTCAGACCTCGATGCACTTGAAAAAAATTCTATCACGATTTCAGTTTCATTGCATCGAACCACTGGGGCATAACAACGAATTCAATTACACATTAAAATTCAAAGGATACCTAATTGCTAACTATTGTACCTATACTTGCTTACGTACTAGCTACTTGTTTTCAATAGAAAATTATAATAATAATAATAATAAATATCTGGGACATGATCACGGTCATCTGACCCCAAACTAAGCAAAGCTTGTAATATGGCTGCCAGAGACTGATATACGTACATAGATATTTTTTAAATACATACTTAAATAGATATTAACACCCAGACATAGACAAACACAAATATTCATCACATTAATGTTTGTCCTAGATGGGAATCGAACCCACGCCCCCAAGCACAGAACGTAGGTTCACTACCAACTGAGCCACCGGGGCAGTCCAGTCAGTATAAGAAAAGTATATACGTACTCGCAGTCAATATAACTTATTTTTAGTGAGTATTCTTACTCAAAGAAATCGAAAAACCTGATTGCAAAATGTTGCCATGACATTACGGACTCCTATAATTATGTAGAGCCTGATATGCTTTTTGCGAAAAGTATGGCTAGACAAAAAAGGGATGTTTCATTGTGGGCGATCACATAGTACGGCGGTTAGAGGAATACGTAAAAATACAAATTAGAAGCTTGTTACAATAAAATCTGCTTTAGCGTGTAGTTTTTTTTTTTTGCTTTATGGCATCACTGTAATAGTTTCCGAAATATTCAATCCTCATTAGATCAATCTCTTTTGATAGTGTCTAATTACGTTTACGTTTCTGGAGTTTTGGGGGGGGGAATATGAAGAAGTAAGAATATATAAAATATAGATAGTATATACGTATAAAGTAGAAGAATATAAGAAAATAAGTTTTAGTCATAGTTTAAGTCAAGCAAAGTCAGGGTCAAGTCCACGTCATGCCCCAGTAAAGTAGTGGAACCTTTACTAGAGGTTTCTATGGAGTTTTGGCAACAACACGAAGAGTCACGTTTCACAACATTATACTATCCACCAACACTCGTGCACGTTCACGAACACTTTAATGAATAAAAATCCACAATTTTTACACAACAACAATCGAAATAACACAAGTTTTGGAAAATAGTACAATGTCGCGACATGACTTCACTAGTTCCAGCCAAAACTACAATTATCTGTTTAACCGCCCAATCATTCACGTCAAATGCGCGCCATTTTGTTCGAAAAGGAGAAAATATTTTTCAACTCATGAATAACTAATTTATTTGCAATAATTATAGTATAATAAAGTTCCTTAACACAACATATGCCGTACAAGGTCATGGCCCGAGCTCCATATATTTTTGAAACATCTTTTTCATTGGAGTTAATAAAACAAACTACTGAAGTAATATTTAGTTTCTTTTCCTCCCATGAAATCATATTTAACTATCCTTTTCGAAGAAAATCAGATTAGGCTTGTATGTAGAGTCCTTTCTCTCGCATTCTAAAATCTGACAAGCCGCTTAAGCAATAAGAGGTCGAAAAACAGACATACGTACATATTCAAATACTACACTCGAAAAACAATACCCACCTTCTGGGCAGTAGGGTAATAAAAGAGTCATTAATGCATACCTAATCAAAACAGTAAAGCTGCATTCAACCTTTTCAATTCAATTATTTATAGTAGACAGGTAATATTACTAAGCCACGTGGAAACCAATGGAATTAATTTATGTGCATAATGCTACTATTGATAGGTGCGAATTTCGTAGTGCTTTTGTTGATGAAAATGCAACAGTGATATCACTCACGCGTGCTCATCATCTTGTATACTAAAATAAAATACTCTTACACTAAGTACTAAAAACTTATATATAACTGTTATAGGTATAAGTTTTTGCAATACTGCGCTCAATAAGTATTTTGTAATTTTTCGCCCGTCTCTACGTAACAGCCAGTTAAGTAACGAGTGACTTTACCTGTTCTCAATGTCGTAGACTGCGTATTCCGCTGTACTCGAATATCTGTACACCTGAAAGTTGAAATAAAGCAGTTTGAACCCCTTCCATTCGCCACGTACCTACTGCTAACCTTTCAACAAATCGTATTTTGTATCATACATCAGTATCTAATAAACCGCTAACACGTAGAAGTACCAGCAAAAACCTAAGAGTGAGGTACTTAGTTCTTTGTGCGTATGAATCGTATGTATTCGTTCGTTTTTGGCATAAAAAATTAAACACTAAATGAAATTTGCCTACAACCTTCCCTCAATTGAGTGTTATTGCGGATTAGTCCCATCTGGCCCAGTTGCCCGGCCCCGGAATCGGGGCGGCTGGGAAAAAAGTTCATCGACCCCGGGGGATTGCGACTATCTATATCCGACTGTATTTTTCTATAAGCGCGCATGACGCCCGCGACCAAGCAAGATGACAACGCGGGTGCGTCCCGCTTATAAACGGGACGGGCATTCCTTGAAAAGATCACCGAATGTGATCGAAACAGTAGTCGAAATAACAGACTCAACACGAGCATAGTATTATTATAAATCTTAATAACCTTAATCTTAATAATCAAGTCTGTGTTCGTACTTTGTATACCATGAACTTCATAGCAATCACTTCAACATTGTTGATATGTACAGGCTTCTATTTAACTTGCAATGTTGGCATGTATGTATGTTCGGGCCAAATCTTGCAACTGAATTTTAGACCAGTTGTTCAAGTGAGTTGAAATTTTGCATGCCTGTCAAATTCCGATGACAATACAATGTTAAGACAGCGAGCTGATCTGATGATGGATACGGAAGGTGGATAACGGAACTCGTCAGTAACTAATAATAGATTGATGGAGTTTGGACTCGTTTTAATTAGCTTACAGTACTAATAGCGGATTTTATAAAAGTTTGTCTGGAAAATATATTTTTCCACAAAATTTTGTTTTTTAATCATGTAGGTAAATTGAAGCCGTTCCAAAAAAAAGGTCTGCGATCTGTCGATAGTTATCTCAGTTTTTAAAACCTATTAGACATTGACATTTTAGTTTTAATAGTATGTTATTTAAAATAATTATAAATTATTTCGCAATATTTCATTTGGCATAGGTAACATTGTAGAATATTAATTAATGGTAGTAACGCTGAGTACCTATCATAATTATACAGAACTAGTTGTTACCCGCCACTTGGTTTGCGTGGACATAAAAAAGGGTCCTATGTCCGTCTTTGTGATATACAGTAACTCCTCATCAAATTTTATAAAGATCTGTTTAGCCGTTTAGCCGTGATAACGCGACAAACATCCAGACAGAGAGACAAAATCATTTCCTATAGTTCGCTAGATGGCGTTGATGCATTTTTGTGCATAATGTTCTGATTCGCGCTAGCGAAGTTTTTTCCTCGAGACGAACGTATTTATTTTTATACCTCGAAGCTTTATTGGTCCTGATGCGACTGCGGCTATATTCCTCTAAATTATAATATTAGTTAGGATTTACTCTTACTTATCGTATCTCTATGTATCAGCCTTTAAATATCCCACTGCTGGGATATAAATCTCTAGATACAAACATGTATCCCATTCAAATAAATTATGCGTTGCTAAAAAGGACATTTGTATGTAACGTACCATGTCTTGAGTACCTTGACCCAGCATGCGACTTAGAACGTATTTACACAAACAAAACAAAAACCCAGTCACTAGAAACCATAGAGAAACTATACTAAGAGTGCTAATGTCTATAGAAAGAAGCGTAACTCTATTGTTGTATTGATAAGGACGTAAGATGTCGCTTTAATCTGAGACATGATCGTCACAATTTCTGCTTGACTTGACATAGAATCCCAAGCTAACTCATTCGTAATGGTACGGAGAAAAATCGCGACCTGTTATGAATATTTTTGCATTAATAATATCAATAAAATTATTAATTTTTATTTGCAGCACTCGCTAGGTTCTCAAAAGATGGCGTTAAATACATAATTTTTGGAAACATATTTTTTACGTCTTATATCGCAATCTAATTTGAACTAAGCCTTAAATAGCGGACTTATACTAATACTGGCCTCAATTCCACCGTGCACTCACTAAACGTAATTAAGCTATCGCTGTCTTTTGCTAAATAGAAACACAAGGTAGAGATGGCATGAATTATAGTGCTGTCAAATTAGTCAGATCTTAGTTCTCCATACAAACTTAAACGAGACGGTAACATAGAGGGTGCCGATTTAAAACAAGTTTTAAGTGTAAGTTTTTCTTCGCGGCGTTAATCGGTAAACTCGTTTGACAGCACTAAAATGCATGCTATCGTTTCTGGTGTTTCTATTAGTAAAAGACAGCAATAGCACTAAGTTTGGTTTAGCGGGAATCGACGTTAATATGTTTCTATATTAACCATATTTTCATCGTTTTTTATAGCGGTTTGGACATTAGTTGACTAAATACGCAAGCGCCAGACTGTTATTCTTCTCGTGTAGCTGAAGCGATACTGAATATTTTACTACTATTTTAGTACTATCGAAAAGATTCCTGGCACTTATATTAGGTACTGTAGTTGTAGGGCTCTCTTGCAGAGTCCGCCTGGGGAAGTACCACACCTTTGCCAGTTATTCAACCGCCAAGCAGTAGTGTGCAAGCATTACTGTGTTCCGGATTGAAGGGCAATGTTTCCAGCGTAATTACTGGGCATACAGAGATTTAACATCTAACATCTCAGGGTGACGAGCGCAGTGCATTGCCGCGCATAGTTTTGAACTGTTGATGTTCAAAATTCTGGGTGGCACTGCTCGTCTCGTCACCGAGTAAAATAATTTTAAAAAAATGCTAAATGTGATTTATGTAAATAATAGGTACGAGGTATGTACATAGTACATCTACATGTGATATTTTTCTTGGTGTGGTGTGGTAGGTACGAGGTATGTTTTGTTACAATATTGTATTTTGTGGGCAAATTGTGAGGTCTAAGAATACGTAACTTGCGTTTCCCCATTTTAAATAATATTCCAAATCGACTGGATCTATTTTCTCTAGTTTGCATACTTGTCCAGCGGAGCACGGCACACTAATGAGCGAAACATCCATAAATAAAAGAAACGAATGTTAACATGTTTATAGCAGAACTAACGAAAACATAATATTCTTACAATGGATGATGTTGCTAATTCTCATTTCGTGCTATGTGGAAATTGTGAAAGCAATAATAAGATAGGAACATTGAGGATTGAAGATGTGAAATTAAAGGCTGAAATTCGGCTTATACCGGTATCACTATCCATATACATTTATTTACGTATTTTTTCTCAAAATAATGAAATAATTAATTATTAAAAATATTTTCTTATGAAGAACTAGCTGTTACCAGAGACTCTTTTTTTGAGTGGTCCTACAAAAAAAGTTACCTATATCCGTCTCCTACCCTTAAGCAATATCTATGCAAAAAATTCAGTTTAAACCATTCAGCCGTTTAGCCGTGATAACGCGACAAACACCCAGACAGAAAGACATAGAGACAGGTAGACAGAGAGACAGTTACATTCGAATTTATTTAGGATACCTAATAATCTATCGTCCACCTTGACGTATCTTTGAATCCGGCTATCTTCCTTTATGAGCTCGAACAAGGCTTGAAAAACCACAGGTTATGTAGTGTGAGGCCAAAAAAACTAACAACACCCCTACTTCAGCTGATTACGTATAGGACTATTAAACAATAAACGAGAAAAACTAAATTGTAAAGTCGCCTCACCTTCTGCCTATTTTTCGCGAGCAACGCAAACCGTCCGTCTTCAGAGAACGTCGAAACGGAGTAGTTGAACAAGTTGTACTGCAAAAAAGGCAAATTTAAAACTGACACGGTCCATTTCTCAAATAAATTTATATATTATGCAAAGATCGCAGGCGGACTTACCAAATCGATTTCGCTCACGATGGTAACGAAGCTGTCGGTGGAGGCGTCGTATTTCCTTATTCCGTCCGCATCCTTGAATATATATGCCGTGTCTGCAAATACATACTTCACGTTATTTTTGGAATAAAGATGGAGGCATAATAATATGTGTAGGATAAAAGCAGGCAGTAGAAAAAAAGTGGTTGGCCGTATACTTAGCTCGAATATATCATCGCCCAAGGACGCAATTAATGAAGACCGTGTATGAATACCAAACCATAAGAACAGTCGCCAAAACGACAAATTAATGACATACATGGTTGACTAGTAGACAAGGCGATAAGGTCGCCAATTAGAAGCTTAGTCGATAGTACTACTTATGGTCACTGTTTTTCTATACTTTGTGTGGTTTATAACAAAGAGTTATCTATTTATGATACGAATCATGTCTGGGCCGCTAAAGAACTCATGGAATCATCATGGAAGATAATAGGAGGGCCTGTCCAGAAATGGGGATAGATAGGCTGATAAAGGACTCCGTTATCTATTTTTATACAACCACATTGATATATACAACAATGATTTTTTATACAAAAAATCATTGACTTTATCCTGCGTTATTTTTTGTTGTAATAAAACTTCGACGTAAGATATTTATGCGTAGCAAAAAAATTGTGTTGGCCAAATACGATATTAGTACTGGATACGTTTATCATATTTTTAATACCCGCGACTACTTTGTTATTGTTTTTAGGCGGAAATTAGCGTACGCAATAATTACTTATGTACAACAAAAGAAATGGATAATAACGTTAGTTACGTTATGCTGTAATGTAATAAATTAATAACAGGCCTTGAAACGAATTTATAATTCTATCAGTTCTGTGATATAAACTAAGATCTGTGGATGCATCCTTTAGCAAAGACTGCAAAAACGAAAATGTTTGAAAAATATTCCGATATTATCGTAAACAGACCGTTTCTGGAAATTCACACTCAATCTACAAAAACTTGTAAATGTGCGAGTGAGATAGCTGTGCAACGACTTTGGATACAAAAGAGAAAACAATTCAGCAATTAGATTCTATTTTGGCCTTTAGGTAGCTAACCTTACAAAGAAAAAACAACTGGTTGAACTGGGCACTCACTGAACTGTTATGGGTAAGCGTGAGCGTGACGCTTATCATCAGGCGAGCGACTTCCTCATCTTTTTACTACAGCAATAACAGAAGACGAAGTTAGACACGGAGCAGGAAATTGGAAAGGTAATGGTTTATAAGTCTTCTGAAAATTCTAGTATAATTTAGTAGGTAAGAAAATTCCCAATAACAGTCTTGAAATGCTTACTTCTGGGTACCTGAACTGGTATACTGGGTAAGACAAGGGAAACGGGACAGACAGAGCGAAACGAACAAGGATAACTTGGATGAACAGAAATACCTGAGATCCACTGGACATTATGACGGTCCGGGTAGAAGTCAGGCTTCAACGGGACGATCTCTTCTAGAGAGAGAGTCTGCAGCCCGTTGTAAAGGTACGGCGAAGACTCCGAGTGGCAGCTTAGCAGTGCCAGGACCAGACCGAAGAGCGTTAAGTTCTCCTAGAAACATATTAAGGCATTACTTTTTGTGATAAATGGGTGTCAAAGAGCACATAAAGTGTGCGCCAAAGTTTTGTTTTAGTATGTGAGCACAAAATTATATAAATTGCCAACAAATTGTTTATTTTTATTTTTATGGGTTATGCAATAGAACAATGAAAAAAATCCTAAAAATTTAGGTTCCTCATACCAAGAACGAAGATACTCCATGTATTTTCTACTACTTTTCGTAGTTTAGGAGTTATATTTTTTTTCTTATGGATTTTCCAAAAGAGCGGCTAAAAAACATTTTGAGCTTGTAGCTGAATTTTTGCATAGATATAGCTTAAGCTGCCCCGGTGGCTCAGTTGGTAGTGAACCTACCTTCTGTGTTTGGGGGCGTGGGTTCGATTCCCATCTAGGACAAACATTCATGTAATGAACATTTTGTTTGTTCTATGTCTGGGTATTAATATCTATATAAGTATGTATTTAAAAAATATATATGTACGTATATAGAAAGAAAGAAAAAAAGAATGACGGACATGAGCAAATTTTTTTTATAGGTCCACGCCAAGTGAGTCGCTTGTAACATCTAGTTTAAATATATATAGTTTTGATTTGAATGATACCTAATTCGATTTTATTTAGCCTCAAACCCTTAATTAATAAGCCGTAAAAAGATAAATACAAATTTAATATAAGCGCGAAATACCTCTAAAAAATATCATTAAATTTTGCGAATGTAATCATTTATACATGAAACCAAACTTCAGCGCTTGAATTATACGACCGTGATATACAGACGGACACAGCTAAACTATAAGAGTTTCTTAGTTCGTTACAGTACCCTAGCAACGTGGCCACAACTACAGCGACGACCGGGTAGTGATGGCGAGAAAGAGATTCTGCGATGGGCAAAGGGGAGAAATGGACCTCCAAAATTAGTATGGCAATAAAAACTTAACTCCGTTTGTGTAATAAGCAAAAAAAATAAGGGCATGTCTCAGGATTTTTCGAAAATCAACCCCTAAAGAGGTGAAATAGGGTGTTGCATTTACTGTAGACAATGCCTATGCGAGCGAAGCCGTGCGGGCATGCTAGTACTAAATATATGGATTCCGCTCCACTCTCCATCTCACTGTCGCGCCAAATAGATAATAGTGTCCCTATATATATATATACACTATCTATTCTGTGCATATGCTTACATTTCAGAGATGACCTGATTTGAGAAACCCGGGAAGTATGGTAGGAAACAGATACATGTTTTTATAACATTTGTATGATATGATGCGAAGTGTATATTTAAGTCAAAAAGTAACATAAAAAACTTACACAACTCAGAAATTTATTTCTAGAGCAAAAAAAACTACTATATACACTTACATTTTAAGACATTTCACAACTGCCTTTTAAGTACAGTAAGTGCACAATTATTATTGTCAGTCAGTATGGAATGAATATACATGACCTTACCACACTCTCGTTAGATGAATATAATACAGAGAGGACAACTCTTGCATTCTACGGATCTTAACTTCAAGGATATTTTTGAAATATTGAAAATGTAGTTATACTAAAAGTAAGATACCGTTATCGAATCGAATCGAATCACGATCGATTCAGAAATCACACTAATATTATAAAAGCAAATGTTTGTGTGTGTAAGTGTGTAAGTATGTAAGTGTGTTTGTTCCCGTTCAACTCTGTAACTGCTGAACGGATTTTGAAGAAATTTGATATGGAGGTAGGTTGTTCCCTGGATTAAGACATAGGCTACTTGTTATCCCGAAAATTTTAACCGTTTCTATATAATATCGGGTGAAACCGCGGGGCGCAGCTAGTGAGCTCATATATTTTAAACCGCTGGACAGGTTTTCACCAAATATTGCTAAGGACTACCAACAAAATACAAAAAACTACATCATACTCGTAGCTAAAAAGTTGTTAAAGATAAGAACGGTTACATACATAAGTAGGTACAAATACACTGACAAACAACCTTTTACCCATAACGACACTTTCTCTGTTCCGTATTGAATAAAAAAATAACAGTAATAAATAGGTACAGAAACAGAGACGAACTCGGAATCTATCGAATAAGAAATAGGTAACGTTTAAAACAGTTTCGTCACCAGTTTAAAAAGGTTCTGACGAAGGTGGGAACATTTTAATTTATAACGAAAGTGGATTTGAAGAAATATAGAGCAGTAAACTCATTATTTTTACGCAGGGTTCACCGATATATATCATGATATATATCAATTGATTTTTAATTTGATATATATCAATTGTTTTTTTCCTGTGTTTTGAACTAAAATGTTTGGAGATTAATGTTTACCCTGGCAACACGTAGCGAGAAACTACAAAGAGGAGTTTTCAAAAAAATAAATAGTTCTTAAATACTTACTAGATGGCGTAATAGTCCTATCGTTTTACCTGTCATTGTCATTTATGTCGAAATATTTTATGTTTATTTTTTAAATCGTAAATTCTGGCTCCACATGTTGTGTATTTAGCCAGTGTCAACTATTGTAATATTTTAAATGAAGTCAAATACATAGTTACATTACTTGAAATTGTCTAAATACACATGTGGAGCCAAAAAACACGAGAAAAAAAAAGGCACACGTACATGTTTTGTCTTTCATGTCTTGACAGTGACAGCAAACCTCAAGGTACATCTAACGCCATCAATTGGGAACTTTGATTACCAGGATTTCTTTTTTTTTTTGAAAACGCCTCATTCAGAATAATTTAGATTGGTTTCCAAAATTGCAACCTCATTTAAAGTTGGGGAAATCCCTTTACTTTAACTTACCAGTACGGCTAGCTTTTTATTAAAATTCAAACCTTAACTTCTTATCATATAATGTTTATTTTACGAGGTAATAATAAATGGGGATTCCTTGGTGCTCCTAGCGTAAATAACTTTCACTTTCTAGGAATAATATGCTTCTTTTTCTTAGCCTGGATATATATCGGATTTATATTAAAAAAAACGGATTTTTGATATTTATTATAAAAATCGGATTTTTTCTAACCCTGTTTCTTGCTGTTTCAGAATAATTAAATATGAAGTTTGATATTGTACCTAATATTGTGTTAAATACTAATACTATTTTACTATTTAAAAAAACATAGTTATCGACTTTTTAGCCGACTGTCTAAAAGGAGAGTAATGTTTTCCAGTTGTCTGTGTGTTTGATAGTGACCTCTTAGCGGTTTGATCAAATTTGAATTGCGAGGTGTCGTTAAACTAGTTTTTATATCCGGAGTGTCAGGCTACATTTTGTAGCCGGTTTTTTTTATTTTTCTATTAAATATTACTTTCCCCAATCTTAAATTAATTATATCATAAAATCTTCCAATACAGGTAAATATTTTGTGCTCAATAAAAAATCTTATGTAACACTGAGCTCCACTTCAAAAATGCATGTTGGATCGTTATTATAATGAAGTCGCCACCCACTTTGGATAACAGATCCTTTACAGTTTCTCAATATTTCTGAACTAAAGTTACATTATACCTATTCCTGAATAATATTACTATGCTCTATTAATATTATTATGTTCTGTAGCTTTCCTTACAGAATATATAAATATTTATATTTACATTCAGTACTTGCGAGTAAAAGGACAGATTCAATTACCGCCCCTTGAGTTCTTCTGGTTCTCTCACATTTGAGTGTTCTGTTGTGGAATCTTGGTTTCCATATTTTCTAGTCCTACTACCGTGCCTACCCGAGGGGAATCCTAGGGATCTGCACTACGTATCCTTTACTTACGCAATTTATTACACGCTTCCCACGCCTTGAAAATGGCATTGAATAAATGTTTCCGTTAAAAATCAATCTTCATTACGAACCATTATAACTCGTTTTGTTATATCTTACAGCTGCAATTGATTTGATTATAATGAAACCTTTCGAACGTATCCAGTAGTGCAAACTAATAGAATTCAAATTAAATTCATTTTGTTGATTACTACCTACCTCATGTGTGTTTATCACGTTCGGGTATCTAAATTACCGTGAAAATATTTAACATTATTGTGGAGGATAAACACACAAAAGCGTAGACGCTGACGCAAATGCAAAATTTAACCTCAGAAGGCATGTTTTACGTGAAATTAATTTAACCGTGGAAACTTTTTTTATTTTACGGTAAATAAAGCATCCCTAAAACTATTAATGGGTAATTCTTTGATGTAAGTATATCATGAGTTCAATATTTTTGTTTACCTATTCATATATATATATTTTAAACCTACAACACTATTACTTAACACCTGAATCAGTTATTAACATGTTAAAACGTCACATAATAAAACAAAATAACTTTAACAACGACCAAAGCAACTATGATTAAAGTAAATGTCAGTCACCATCTCCCACGGCAGGCAGGGCGCGAGTCCGATTACAAAAGTGGTCCAAATGGTACAATCATCACGGCACTACACACGCGTACGTTCGACACCTCGCGCGGCCACCGACTGTAACGTACCGCCGCTCCGCCGTACCAAAGATCTTCTCTGCAACATAATGCTCCCGTAACATTTCGAGGAGCATTGCAAAGGAATCTCGGGCTATGGAAAGAAACAGGAAAAGGGCGGATGTGATTGATATGCGGATAAACATTTCGGTTGAGTGGTTCAGGAATAATCTCAGGACATGAAAGGTTTTTTTATGTGAGCTCTACTAAGTTCAAATGATTCACCGTCGCGATTACCTTGGAATTCATTTTTGAACGAAGTGAAGGAAGTCGGAAACAAATCGGCGTTTCTATGTGTGTTTGTATATACTTAATTATGTACGACTACAAGTACTTAAAGCAAATCCAATTTTTAATTCGAATATGAGCAAAATCGGTATAGGGATTGTAACGTACCAGAGGTCGCGAGGTCTCAGTTCGAGAAGTACAAATAGTAAATATTTTTTTCGAAATTACAAAATTAGCCATCAATCGCTATAAATTAAATTGCGGAAGTAAAGACATCAACGTCATTGCCATTTGCGCAAAGGGGAAAACCAATGTAGAGACTATAATTCAAAGATTTTCTTTCAATGCGTTTATTCATTTGAGGTTTGTACCCTGTCCAAGTGTTCAATTTTATGATGACATTTATGACGAGCTCATCTAACTCAAACAAGTGAATAATGGGACCGAAAATAACTTATTTCTTGTCACTTAGTACCTCCGCTGCTGAATTTAGCATGTTTGAAACATTTAAAAAATCGGTTTCCTTATGCCACGGCCCATGCAGTTGAGAAGATTTAAAATGTTCCATGCTAATATCACGTAACTACACACCTTTGAAATATCATATATTATATACTTTTTTAGAGTGCGCATAATTTTATCACCCCCATTCAGTATTGTTATTTGAACGTATTTCACAACTAAAATAAGTTAAAAAAAACACTAAATTTATGGAAACATTGGCACCCTAAAAGATCTCATGATTCACTATCAATAGCAAGGTCTAGCCAACAGGCCATACTACCACATACTAGGCAAAATAGATACAAACTCGTCAATTCGTAAGAACACTGAGTTCAATAGCTTTGCAGACTTACAACCAAGGACTGCATTTTAAATAATTTCTGAAATAAAAATTTGGAATCATGGTTTAGTTTGAGAAGGGTGACCGTAGCTACCACTGCTGCAGTAGATACATTCAGGTGAGATTATTTTAAAAAGATGAAAGGAAAAAACACGGGTCTTTTTATTTTTTATATGCTATACGTATACAAAATATGCGCACTCTGTATTTGAGATATCGGGTTCAAGACCCCCAAAAGACCGTTCTTAATATAAATAATGGGTATTGTTTATCTGTCAACCACGCAGAAAGTAGAGTCGACGAACTCGGACGACCTTACGCCTGGTCGTAATATGCGATTTCCTCCCATTAATTCTTACCTGTTAGTTACATAATCAAGCTATAATTTATGGTAGTTATATCAAGCTGCAATACATGCTTGTGGCGTACACATTTGTTGTTTGCCTTCCTATTATGCTGTTGAAACTTGGAATACTTACCAAATATTGTACTATACAGAATGGACCAAACCAATGCCCCCGGAGGGTTGATGTTAGCAAATTTCACTTAAAGGACACATATCTTTATTTTTAGAAATAAAAATATATAACTGCATTCAATATTTTTAAAAGTCACTTGCCAGATGCGGGAATCGAACCCGCCAAATGCAGAAATTACTGGGCTTAAAGATATTTAACATCTAATATTTCAAGGTGACAAGCGCAGTGCATTGTCACGCATGTTTTTGAATTGTTGAAGTTAAAAAATTCTGGGTGGCAGTGAACTGTTATGTTAGCGATAATCCTTATAACCCTAGCGATAACTTAACCCAAGTTACCGCTAGGGTTATAAGGATTATCGCCTGATGTTACCTGATGTTAAGCGACACGCTTAACATCAGGTGAGCGACTTGCACGTCAACAGGATAGTATAACAAAAGTTGTTGCTCGATCTAAAGATTCTGTTCTCTATTCCAGTAATCATAACTAATATTATAAATGCGAAAATAACTCTACAATCTGTCTCTCTGTCTGGGTGTTTGTCGCGTTATCACGGCTAAATGACTGAACAGAACAGATCGACCTGATGTTTTGCATTAACATAGCCTGAGAGTCGGAGACGGACATAGGCTACTTTGTTTTTGTAGGCCCATGCGAACGGAGTCGCAGGTAACAGCTAGTATCTCATAAACTACAGTGTGTGTAAAGACGTTGCCGAACTGTCACATGGTCATTACTCAACATCCTTTGCAATAGTATTTATCTATGTTATGTTTAAAAGTAAACACAAATAAAACATAGGGCGCGGTCCGAAATAGCACCGACAGCGCTAACGACGCCAAAAGCGTTATTACAACAACCACGGCACGAAGAAAATTACCTTGTGCAGTGTTGGTTCTCATTGGCGTTGTTGCTGTCATTAGAGCTGTTAGTGTATTTCGGACTGAACCTATAGCAGGTGTATCGAGAAAATGAAGCCGGAAAAATAGCATCCTGATTCACAAGATAGCTATTTGATAGATAGCTTGATGACGTAAGTTATGCGACGGCAAAGTTATGCCAAAATCACGCATAGGTATAATAATATGTAAAAACTTATGCAATCTTTTTCGTATACAGGGATATAAGGAAAGGGTATGCAAAGCCGAAGAGGCTCATAGTACTCATGATTGTGAACAACTTTTGCTATGGGTCCAACCCTGAAATCGAGAAAAAAGTCCGATGTTCTATACATTTTGTCGAGTGTCATTGACATTTTTCTATAGGACAGCTGTTTTTCTCTACGGACTCCGGAGTCCGTGCCTTATATCATTATTTTTATCAACTAAAACTGAATATAAAAACTAAAGACTTTACAAAAAGAATATACTAACGAATCCTTATACTATTACAGAGCTAGTTAGAACGGGAGCTAGCTCCCGTTCACACGTTGACGCATGTGCCGGGCATCGCTCTCCTCAACCATATTGGAGGGAAGAGGGAGACCCGCCACACGACGCCGCCGCAAGAAGCATTTTAGCGAGTATGACAGCTCTGGGGCATACACTTTCACGCAAAACTTACAACAAATAAAACAAAAAAAAAACAATTTTGTAAAATTGTTTCATAATTATGAGTAATATAAGCACTTTTCGGCTTAGCATAGCCTTTCCTTATAACTCCGTATAGGTATCTAGATATTTCCATATTCTTATTAGCTTAACCTACGAATTCCAAATATGTCAATAACATGAACAAGATTTATTCAATCTCTTATTTTTTTTTAGCTATGAGGTAGGTATTTATTTTGATGCTATACATAAACAGACATCATCAACCGGAACGTTCACTGTTGAACAATGACTTCCCCCTTAGAGAAGAGGGGGCGCCAATCCCCAAGTTTGGTGATCGCAAGACGCTCCCTGTTGCTATAACTAACAGGAGGATACGTCTGCCCGTCCTCCGGTGGTTCTGTACGCAGTTTTAGGAGATACCTACCTGGATCCGGGGAAGTAAAAATGTATCACTACCTAACCAACTAATGACATTTGGTACCATTACTGTCTACGACCCACATACAGCAGCGCCAGTTGATTTTTATATTATCGCACCTATTTTGCAGTGTTGTATAACCGCTGATGACAGCAGGTCATCTCGGTTCCTTTCACTTTCGGCGGCAGTCATTCTGGGACACCGAAGGCCGTTGCTTGAACTATCGGCTGATATCACGCGGCAAGAAAAATAAAAACTGGTTTAAACTTATATGACACTTATGTGAGCACGACTTGAAACTTGAAGACCCTAAGCCTAAGCGTAGTGTAAGAATCTCAAGAATTCAACGTAGTAACGGGTTTTTTTATTTTTTCGGCAATTGATATTTTGGCAGAAATACAAAAACCATATTCGCGGGTATAAAATCGAAACAAGATACACAGAAAACCTGCCGTTAACAAAGTTAACATACTTGACAGCGACCTTTTTGGCTTCTTCGACAGTTATTGAGTTTGTTGCTGATTCGTTTTTTTTTTTGTGCCTTTTCTTACTTTCATACTTTAATAATTTCAATAGTGTTTAATTATCTTTTATTAATTACTTATTTTCTAACATAATAAAGAATTGGGCAAGTGAGGTTCACCACAAACGTCAGCATTTTTTTTTCCACGCAAGTAGTCTCAAACTATGATCTCCTACGCAAGGTAAGATTCAGTATGCTATAAGTACGTAATATTTCCTTTGGTATGGTACGGTTGTTAGTCCGGTTAACCGAACTAGTGCCACCTATTTCTTACTGAACCTAATAGCAAATATCCAACCCGAAGTAGGTGGTTACGTGTCTTAGTGAATAGTAATATCTACTGATAATGGGCTGTATAAATAAAATTTAAAAGAAACGGATCAGTCTCTCTAATTTAGAATTTAATGGGAGTGAGAGTGACCGAGATAATCTCGAGCGCACAGGAATAGGGTCCCTGTAGCGGTGTGCGTCATAATGCTGAGTAGATAAACTAGAACAGAAGCGCATCGCTCAGTCATCCTCACCTCACCGTCGTGACATGTTAATTGTGATTGGAAATATAACCGTGCCTATGAATTCTGGACTTTTACTACATATCGAACTAGAGAACATATAGGCAAAATATGGAGATCATCTGGAGTCAGAGATAAACCAATCATTTCTCCTAAAGATTTATGATATCCAAGTTCAGTTCATTGAACCTCTAAGTAAGCGGTTGATAGATATGTACATATTTTTAGCGTTTGCTTTCTATCATCACATCCGCTATCGCTAGTAACAGGTATTTGTATTGAAATAATGCAATGAAATAGATAAAGAAGAAGAAAAATATGTTGAAATTGTAAAATGGAGATTTAAAATAGTTTTGTAATGTATTACGATTAAGTCTTCGATCGCTTTTTAGTCTGCATTACCAATTCAAATTACCATCTTTGCTTCAAGGATGTATCTTGTATCTAGATTGATATTTGGTTATGACCATATTTAAAAGTAATCACGTTTCTAATAAAACTAAATGTAGATCTAGAGCTTACGAGTCGCTGGAAATACCATTTTTACATTTTAAACCCGGCTGCAATGACCTCCGAGGGGTCCACGAACCAGTATGGAGGATAAAACATAAACATAAAAAGCGAAGAAATTCACGATACTGAATCCCAGCACAAAATTCCATTCGAACATGTACCTACTAACTTAATGAAACATTAGTAAAAATTAAGACAGATTGGAGCTCATAAGAGAAGGTTCGCGTCTAAGGAAATTAAATAACAAAAACCTTTGGATCTTTAGTATCAATTCCAAGCGACTAATAGATACATTTGAATCCAACTTAAGTACATATAAATGTAAGTTGCCTGCCTAAGTAAATCACTTTGAACCTACTCAAGATTAAAATAGGCGTTTTTTTATCTAGATTTTTTTGAAAGCCATGTTGGCGTAAACCGTCAACAAAGGATTTTTCCGTTATGTGGACGAATAAAACTGCAAAGACAATAAGACGGATGTGGACAGATGGAGTAAGTGGTGATAAATTGATGGTTAAGAGAGCAGAAAGGTCAGCAGGCCGAGCGCCGGCCGGATGAGCACATGACTCCGCCAGCGAGCAGGGTCACAAAAAGCGCTCAGTAGAGGTCTATGACCAGCAAAATATACTGGCTGCTTATGAACGCCTACGCAGAAAATCCTTACATAGTATAAAATAAAGTCGCTTTCCGCGTCCGTCTGTATATCCGCTAACTCCTCCTAAGCCACGCAACGGATTTCGATGCGGCTTGCACCATCAGGGGCTCTATTTTTGAATTGCTCATAATATTTCGCACGAAAATATCATGCGAAATGAAAGATTTCCTGCTGATAGAAAGCAAATTCGAATGGTTCAAAACACTCGTTGCGTTAGCGAGTGATAAGTATGATTATTTAGAAATTGCGACTTTTGTTTGGGATTTCGTTCGAAATTCAGTAATTTCGAATGATACAAGTGATATACGAGCGATTAAAAAATGGAGCCCCAGTTAATAATTTTTCACGGAAAGCTTGTAATGTATATAATTTTTCTAAATAACACCCGTGCGAAACAGGGGCGGGACACTAGTAAAGAATAAAAATAGGTACGCAAAAAACCTGTCGTCTCATTTTTTAATAAGTTTAGTAGTATCGAATGGTTTCGATTATCATATCTAAAAGTAACTTCTCAATACATTATTATCCATCCTCAGTCAGCTATATTGCATTCAGACTGATCACGAGGAAGTCCGTCTCATTATGTATGCATATCGAGTAGCTTATAAATCTTTAAAGCGGAAACGTGCCCTTTATTCGAGGCTCATTTCTTCCTTGATAAGGTTCCCTATGCATAACAGACAATGCCGCTGACATTTTATGATCTTGTTGTGATTACTTTATGTGATCGGACAATTTTAAGCCGGACATGATTCTCGAGTTAGCCTTTGTGATTGCAATATCGCGCTAAATGTATAGGTGTTAAGGTTTATTGAATATTGCCTGTGAAGAACCCCACTCCATGTCCCAGCGCTTATTCTGTAAACGGGTTATTACTATCGAATAACTATTGTAATGCGGAAGTAATTTAGAACTCTCGTCTACTAGTTTTTTGTAATTACTAAAGCGGATTCGAGTAACGTTACTCTTTACGGGGATCTGATGTGATGACAATAAATAAGACATTACTTTCATACAGACAAAGTGTAAGAAAAGAACATAAATTTTTAATCTCCGCTTTTCAGATGGCACGTGTCTGAAAAAAGCAAAGTTTTAACCATATTTACTAGGCCACAATATTCAAATTCCTTGCAAGCAACGAACCATGCGTGTTCCGCGCGGCGGCCGCGCGGTTCATTGATTACGAGGAATTAGAATGTTGTGGCCTAGTAAATAGAGTTCAAACTTGGTATTTAATTGACACCAGTAAATGGCTAGCGCGCGGCAGCCGCATGAACGTTTTCGTGTCGAGTAAACGCGTAAATGTACGGCTAAAACGGTTTTTTAGAAGTTTCTCGTTCGCGTTTAATTGACAGCTTGATCTACAGAGCACTTAAAACCATTTCTTAGTTTCAGAAACTATTGCCCATTATCGGCCTGTGTGGTATCATTTGTTTTGTGAACTCGACCAATATTTACTCCTAGCATAGTGCGACTAACGACGCACAAAATGGCCTCGATTGTGTTGTACCACTCACTAAACTAAACCAATCCTTTCAAATAGATCACCGGTTGTGATCGAAACTATCGTTGGAATAATCGACTCAATTCAATGCGATTTTTCCCGTTTTATTAAAATAAAATCTAACAGGACTAAAATTATCTGCATCTCTATTCATTTCAATGTAAGAAAAGTGTGTCATAATTTATAGAGTGGTAAAATTTTGTTGTAGAATATTGTATAACAGAATCAACGTCGATAGTCTGTTGTACTATACCAATTTGATAGGACTACATAAAAGCATCTCTTTTTTATTTTATTATGTAAGAAAAGGAAATCAAGAATTGTATGCTGTTAAATTTATTTATTTTTAGAAAATGGCACAACATAATCGCTGTCAATATCTATCAATATCTATTTCTCAGTCTAGTTCCCGACATGCCATATAAAAGCTATGAAAAGCCGGTTTCTATAGGTACTTACGCATGTGCTACGTTTTCTTTAATACTTTCTCTACACTATAGGAAAAACTACAAAAAGAAAACTAAGAGACTTAGTGTTTCTACGATAGATAAGAAGAAAAATTTACAAATATATAGAAAAAACTATTTTATTAACTAACATTATTCATAGTATAAAATCATAACGAAGTCGTAATAAATGCAAGCTATCAGTGCACCAGTGAGACATTTCAGACAACAAATGTTTCTTTGTTTATAAAACAGCTGTTTCTTGTCGTGCGAAAAAAGAAATACAAACAGCATGTCTGATATGATATTGTTCTTTTGGGGTATAGAATCGTGCCATCTCAAATGCTATCTCGCTCGCACGTTTCCAGGTCTATGTAGATAGAGTGTGAATTTCCAAAAACTGTATGTCGTATCTTATAAAAGAAATATTTAAAAAAAGTTGTTTTGAGTACAAACCATTTTTTTTTTACAAAATGATATTTATAGAAATAAGAAGATCAGACACAACACACTTATACTTTTTGGATATTCGTACTTAGCGTTTTAATATCTTCAATGATGTCAAAATGCGCGAGCGCGACTACTATGGACGCGATTGTGAGCCGAGCAGTCGTTTTGTCTTGCTAAAATAATTAACGACCGAAATACAAGAACTACGTGAAAATTTTCAACGAGACTAGTATACTATTGACTATTGTTTTGATACTGGTATACAAAAGTTAGATACAATGTTTTATTGTATACCGTGTTTAGTAAACATAGCTTAGAGCTTGAGGCACCGAGTCCAGTAACGATCCATGGCGTTGTATCGGTGCATGTTCACTCCGACCAAGCTGTGAGCCTCATCGGGGTATGACTGTGGACAAATCAAACTATTAGGTTGTGAACCTACGTCACGTTGGGTGTACAGCTAGGCGGCAGATATCATTGTACTATCATTACTAACAACTTTTATTATGGGACCAAACCTATAATCGCGATAATGTCAGCTGTTTCTTTCTTCGAGAGTCTGCATCACCATTTGATCATCCCTTTGCTGGGATATCGGGACCATATCCACCACGCTGGCCCAGCTATCGAATTTCTTCTCTGGAAATATGCAGGTTTCTTCACGATGTATTCCTTCACCGAAAAGTCAGTGGTATATCCGTACGTAAGTTTCAAAGAACTCATTGGTACGGGCATGCCCGGGTTCGAACCTGCGACCGCGACGAATGTCAGGCGAGCTTGCCCCCTGAGCTACCACGGCTGCTTCGAGGGTAAATGTAATTTTTCTAAGTAACAGCTGTTTTTTGCGAGATTTCAGGATTGGCCTCGTAGTAAAAGTAGGCAAAATAATGAGTAGGTACAATGATATAAGTTTGACAAGGTTGTATCTGGGACTAAAGGCATGAGCTGTTAAAAATAATTCAATGCCGAGAAGCCAAATATGTGCTTCTATATTTCGAATAGCGAGTCGTTTGCAAACTGTCATCTAGATTTTGATGGCATATAAAACAAAAAATATATCTAGGTTCCTTCTTCCGAATCTGCTTCTCATCCTCATCTGAAAACGACCATGTTATGGTCGTTTTCAGTTAACTGACAGTTAACAGTATGGTCGTTTTCAGTTAGCACAACATCATAAAAGAACCATAATTTTGGTTGACTACGCAGTTTTTGCTTCGTAATTATTATTTGTACTTAACTCTTCCTACTTACCATCTGTTCAAAAGGTATGTTCTTCTGCTGCAGTTCCGTCATCAGCTTGGCCGCGTTTTGGTAGTGTACGTTATCATCTGCATTCCCGTGCATGATGTAGAAATCGTGTCCCCTTAGCTTGTCGGCGAGAAGCGTGACGTCACCGGCCTGGTAGCCGGAGAGATTGTCTTCTTCGGTTGGCAGACCCATGTAGCGTTCCGTGTACATGGTGTCTAAGGAGAAATATTAAGTTTTAGATTTTCTTTGTGGCGATAGTTTTCTTTAACTGTATACCTGATAACAATGAACCCTTGCTAGTTAAGTTGTCAAAATTTCATTAGCCCCCTACCTTCTTGCCCTACCGTACGGTGAGAATTTGGCAATACCAATACCAAATCTAGCTTTCACCCGCGGTTTCGACTGCGTATTTTTAGAGAGAAAAAACTCAAAAAAAGTAGTCGTCATCATGATTCAGACTATATCCATACAATTTTTTATCAAAATTGGTGCAGCCTTTTAGTCGCGACAAAGCCAGAAACAAAGTTACTTTCTAACATAACATAGTTAGCGTTGATCCATTTTTTTATTTTTGTTCACATTTTGACGTTTTGTTGGACTGACAGTTTTTTTTTCTGATAACTTCGCTCCACACCGGACTGACAGTTCTAATGTACGAAGTTCTGTGCCGCGCAAACAAAATTTTTTGGTCGAGACGTTTGTAGTAATTTGTACCTCGAAGCTTTGATATGTCATGTTACGAATGCGGCTATATTTCACTAAATTATACTTAATATTGATATGGATTTTTCCAAGAAAGGACAGCATTTCCAGCTGGATTACCTCAATTTCTGTTTGACAACTACCGTTTCATTGTGCAATATTTCTGATTTGTATGTAAGTTCATTTTGAATCTCAGAATGATAAGCATGCGTACGGATATGCGTATCGGGTTTCTAAGTAGCGTTTCACCTACGAATTTAATAGTCCTAAAGCATGTTTTTTAATTATTCCTTAAAAGGAAAAACTATCAATCGTATATTTTAAAAAAATAAGTATATTATTATTAGGTATATATCTAGAGAAAATTTACCAACATTTTTTGACAAACAGTTCAGGTGGATTTCAATAAACAAATAAGAAATAACAATTTTTGTACATTACTAAGCTTTTTTTTAAGTTCATAAATCTTTATTGCAAATTGTCAATGTTGCCCTTATAAATTCCAAGAGTCGCACAGCTTGTCCATAAAATTCCACATAAATAAATTTGGAACGACTTTCGGTGATGCGACAGGAATGTGGCCAAGTTAGTCACAAAATAAAGAGACCAATGACTTATTAACAGTCGCGCTCTGTAATCCGTGAATAAAATGTTGCACTCAAATCGTAAAAACGCAATATCTTAATTATTCTAAATGGATGGATATGAATTTTGCATACTGTATAAGGCGAGAAGCGATGTATCTTTACATTTATTGAAGCAAAAAATACAATATGTGGGTTTTAGGGAGCAAAAATCGATCTAGTTGTGTCTCTTTTTTCTTGCTAATGAATGTTCCTTTTTACTTATTTTATAAGAATACTTGACGTGACAGACAAGTATAGCTTCAGGTTTTTGTTTACCTAAAATTTAAAAAAATAAAAATTAAAAATAAAATCTGTGTCTATTTATTCTTTTATGCAATAACATTAAGATTTATAGTTGAAAAATCAGCAAAGAGATCTGATTTTCAAGTGACCTTGAGTTGATCACGGATTCATAACAAGATTTCACAATTTGAGTAATGATAACATCTGTATCCTATTTTGTTACTTAATTGTTATGAAATACTTTTTCCAGACTGTATCAATACAGAGAGTAACGAAAGTCCTGCAGGTAGATATCGTTTGTGTGAATGAACTTCGAACGCTATCCGGAATCGTAAAGACACTTTTCGTCACGCAATTATGGGCCGATATAGTTATTTGTGTAGCAAGGGGCCAAAGTAATATCTTAAATTTAGAGCGTAGCGAGAAATTCAATTTACGCTGCCCGGGAATACAATATTTTGTCCCCGAATGACACACACTATTTTTCATCATTACCTATGAGAAAAAGAACGGGCTACATCTCGAAACTCGTAAGTTATTTATTTACCTTTTATTTAGTATATTTATGTATATGTTATAAGCATTGGGTTGAAAATTTAAAAAGAAAACAAATAATCGTGAAACGCGCATTGCCGCCTAAATCTCACCGGCCAGTACCTTCTCTTACATTATGCGTTCGATTCAAACTAGTCAACGAATAGAATATTATAATACAAACTCCTTGCTAACCAATCACAGCACGAACACAGACCAATCAGAAGAGAGAAACTCAAACTCCCATGGGAGCAAAATTGAACTTTGCTATCCTCTACAGGCAATTATTGTTTTTATAATACGTACCTATGATGAAAAAGAAATTTGACCTTTGCTGAGGCCTTTACGAGCGAGAGAAAGCCGCAATAAAAGGATTATGTTACGCAATAGTAACTGCCTTAAGCCAAGATTCATTAGAATCTGCATAATTAAGATTTTATCAATAAAATATCATAGCAAATTTGCAATGTGCCTTAACTTTCTATCAGACGTGTTTTTCTAGTTTTTTTTTGTTTCTGGTCAGGCGATTAAGTTTAATTATCACAATGCGATATTAATAAGTAAAGACTATAAAATTATAAATGCACATTATATTACGCAGTTATATCACAACCAAACTAATTTTAAAAATATATATTTTCATTCCTTATGCGAATGAGTGAAGATGTGATGTAAACAACGTTGCATTTTATTGCCTAAAAAAAACAAGTTGGTAAATACATAACGCTTCACACTAGGTTTCCCTGTCGGATGCCATGGCACATACTAGAACAACTAACACCAAGACTCCGAGCAGATATTTAATTTCATCATTCAAATATCTGTCCGGCCGGAAATCGAAACCGGGACCTCCTGCTTATAAGGCAGATGCGTTACGAACTAAACCAGGAGACTTGTTGCTTTTTTTTTAGTTGTTGTTCAGCTCCAAGGACTCTCTGGACTCTGGAGTCCAACGTCCGACTTCCAACGGACTCCGTGCCCTTGGAAAAGTTATTTTTTTGTCATATATTACTAATATAACATACTAGCAGAGCCCCGCGCTTTCGCCCGCTATTCTACACAAACCAAATATTTTTGTGTTGAACGAGAACAAACACACTTACATACACATTTTTTACATACCTAACCATGCACAAACTTTCGCATTTATAATATTAGCGTGAAGTTTTTGGTTTTGTAAATGATCGTTTGCACCTGTCCTATTTCAACCTGAAAATAAATGTTACATGGGGCATTTTTCAACTTAAGAAGAGTCCTGATGATAGCCAATCTTTTGTATGAAATAACACCTCAAAAAGAACCATGTACTACCTATTTACGACTCACCACAGTACAGCCATAAAGTGGCGGGCGCGACACTGAATGGTCTGGTATTTGTGGCCTCACCATTCAAGTAACGGCCAAAAGGACAGGGTATAATCCTGTCCTTTTGGCCGTTTTTTTTAAACCGGCCTTTATATATAAAGGTTAATTAAAAAAAACACTGACACGTTGAGCGAGAAGTGGAATCTATGACTCACTGTAGTAGAGCCACGAAGTGACAGGCGCGCCGGAGACCCCGCACTGGAAGAGGTGCTCGTCGTCGTGGAGCAGAGTGAGCAGCGTGGCGTACCCGCCGTAGCTATGGCCCCAAATGCCGATTCGTTCGCGGTCGATGAATCCGTATCGGTCCAGAACTTGTCTGAAAATAAATCCTTCTTTGAGTGTCAGAAACATGATTGCTACATTTAATTAGTATTCACGGGATGTTTTACACGATTTTTTTATTTATGAGTTCCCGATATTTTGGCACAGTTGCATGCGCCATGTTCACGGGTAGACTGAAGATGTGGGTAGATGACAAAAAAAAACGTAACGTAGGAGCAGATAAACCGATCCCTTTTCTCAGTCTTATGCTACGGGTACCGAGTTCTAGTACCGGTGTACTAGAACTCGATTTTAAGTCGCGACAATACAAACTCACTGTATCTCAGCGCATGGTATTTTGGTCACATTTTGGACGCGTACTTTAACATATCAGACGACCTAATACTGGATAGTGGACTAATACTGGAGTCTACCCGTGAACATGGCGCATGCAACTGTGCCGAAATATCAGGAACTCATAAATAACAAAAATCGTGGTATATATCCCGTGAGAAATAATTTAAATGTAGTAAACAAGCGCGAAAGTCTAGTTTTAGGTTTTAGGTTAAAGCTTACCCCAAAATTTGTATCTGTTTATTATTATGAATAAATATTTTAGAGTAACTTCCAGATGCCAACTCTATGAATCAATCACAAGACATGGCGATCTAAAAATGACAATTATTTATTTTGTTTGTAATACAACCTCTGTGCATTTGCCTCTTCTTAGTGGGAAATCATAAACAAACCCATTTACACAAAAAAACATAAAGTTAATTAAATATACTAATTAAGTACGTAAAAGATATTAGCGGAGACAAAAATAGGCATCAACTTTTTTTTTTTTACTAATAATCGACTTAATTGTAAAAGCGTTGGCACACATAACAACTTGGTTGGCGCCTGGCGCCGATCGACGTCTTAGAAACAAGAGAAAAAGAGAGATAAATATGTGTTCCTCTTATTTTCTCCTTTTAGTCTGCGGCTCGTGGTTGTCAGGTTTGTTATCTACTTAGCATGAATAACATAAGGCTATGCTTTCGACTTCAAAGGCAGCGAATTAAGAGCGACAACGGGGCGAGCACTGGCCCTAACACAAAGGCATTAAATAACACATAAAAATGCATTTCGAATCCAAATGGTATTACACTCACGAATTTTTAAGGATGATTTGGATGACATACAAATGAATCGTTCCGCACCAACTGTTGCCATATTTTACCAGGGTCTTATGTATTAACATAGAGAATTTGTACTAAGGGTGCTAATGTCCGTAAAAAGATGCGTAATTCGATTGTAGTACTGATAAGAACGTCAGATGTCGCTAGTAATTTAATCTGCGACATGACTGAAATCTGACATTACTTACTGAAATTGTATTTGATAATTGAAATTGTATTAATGACGAAATACGGTGTGATGCACAGCTCTTATATTTAATTATAAGATGTTTGTGATTCGGCCAATGAATAAAATTATCTTATCTGACAGTCACAATTTATTCTTGACTTGAAATAGAAACCCAAGCTAACTCATTCGTAATAAATAGTACGGAGAAAAAAATGCGACTTGTTATGAATATTTTTGCTTTAGTACCTAATATAAGTAAAATTATTAATTTTACATTTTATTTGCAAAACTCGCTAGGTTCAAGAGATGGCTTTGAAAACATTACTTTTGGTAAATATTTTTTATGTCGTATATTATTGCAATCTAATTTGAACTAAGCATGACTAAATACGTAAGCTCCATCTAGTTTTAAGCACATATTTCGAACACTTTCTTGTGTGAGATTGTAATTTTTCTTGTGTAGATATTCTTTGGTGTTACCTAATTCAAAACATGTTATGTAAGACCTACATGCATCTACATAAGCCGCAATAAATTATTTAATATTGATGAATTCACGATATTTTTCTCACGTATTTTCCAATTCTAATCATAATATTTGGTATACTTTGGAATTAAATACGTATGTTACACTAACAAGTAAGTACCTACTCTGATATCACATAATTTTATTATTTCTCTTTGTTATAACATTTAAATTTATAATCATTAAATTTATTCATTTCATATTTTATTTAGTTTTAAGTTTAGTCTATTTTAGTTTTCATAATAAACAAAAACAAAAACAGTTCAAGTTTTAAATTATAAGTTTCTGTGAAGTAAAAATATTTTTCCAGGCCAGCTTTCATAAAATCCGTTATTGGTACTGTAAGCTTATCAAAATGAGTCCTTCAATCTACTGTTAGTTATTGAGGAGTTCCATTTTCCACCCTCCGTATCCATCATCAGATCAGCTCGTTGTCATTATATTGTATTGTCATCAAAACTTGAGAGGCATGCAAAATTTCAACTCAATAGAACAAGGGGAACTAAAAAAAAAAAATTGAGTTGCCATAACATACATACATAGAGACATACAGTCAAAATTAATTATTCACAAGTACGCACCCCTAAAAATACCCGGCGCAAAGATGCCCATTTCGCTTTGCAATGGCTAACCTTTTCACAGCGAAATTATTATGTTATTCATTTTTATAATTTGCAAAACATAAAGTTAAAATTATTTGATATCGAAAACAAAACCAAATATGCTAATAATATAATTGTGATCAAACAATTCAACAGATGTTGGCCGAAAAATGACACGATATATTGAAACACGTGAAAATTGTTTGCTGTATACATACCTGTACGACTTCGCCATTTAATACGGTAAAGTAAAATTGCACGTTAATATCATGTTCCTGATGTAGTGAATTTTATTTGTAAAATTGGTATATCTATGGTAACATCAAGAGTAGGTACCATCGAATTCACAAATGTTGAACATTATCAGGACCCCCTAGCAAATCTACTATCGAAAAACCTCGTATGTATACGATAACAAAACGTTTAGAAGACCCGGCAAAAATCCTGAAAAATTACGTCATCTGTACAACATTACATATGTTGGTACCTAAGTAGTGTTAACTACGCAAAGTATCTATAAGATTTCATATGCGCCCCGCGGTTTCAACCGCTATCCTACAGGAACCGTTAAATTTTTCGTAGTACTAAAAACTAAAAAGTAGTATATGTATCCAGTGTATAAGCTACGTGCATACCAAATTTCATTCAAATCCGTTCAGCCGTTACAGAGTTGAACGGGAACAAACACACTTACATACTTACCTACTTTATACTTACACACAAAATTTCGCATTTATAATATTAGTGTGATGATAGAGACAGGACTCCTTCCAAGGACTTACACGCTTGTTTGTTCAGACAAACAAGTGGCCTCAATCGAGGCCCACTCCCATGGCATTTCTACGGATTGTACAATAGCCGGCAAATATCTTGAAAAATTACATCTGAGCAACAGACGAGTTTTAGGTGTGTTTATCGGAGCGGAGCGAAGGGTTCGCGGGGGTTCCATTTTTTCCATTCCCACTCCCAATTTTCCCCCCACTACGCCGCTTCTTACTCAATATGTTTGCCGACCAATATATGAAAATGGAACAGCAAAGTACCTCAAAATAACGAAATGGTCCTCGACTTCGACGGTTCCCAGCGCGTTGTTCAGGGAGTAGAGTATGTCCTGACCCTTGAGGCCGGAGCCGCGCCCGTCGGCCAAAAGGTAGATGATATTACGACTCGTGGTCAGGTAAGAGTGGTAGCCTGAGAAAAAGTTTTATAAAATTCATTTATTTCAAGCATCAAGGGCTCATAGCTCTATAAATTCCGAGCAGTCACATTACACAAATTAAATTCAATTAAAATATAAAAATGCAAATGTCATAAATTCATAATACAAGTAACAAAAATTCAATATTAAAAAAATAAATAAAAAATATGCCATCATTCATGTTGTTATCTTATACTACTCCATGTGCGTAATGTGCAGTTTACAGCAGTGAGAAAGGTAGGGACAGTCCAGCCTTGTAGAGGGCGCGGCCAGCACGCTGTAGAACTGTTTATGCTTAACTTATACGATAAAGTTGAAAATGTTGAAATCAACGTAATAGTACCATTAGAAAATAGAAAATATCTGGGACATTTTTGCACACACGGTCATCTGACCCCAAACTAAGCAAAGCTTGTAATATGGCTGGCAGAGACTGATATACGTACATAGATATTTTTAAATACATACTTAAATAGATATTAACAGCCAGACATCGAACAAACACAAATATTCATCACATGAATGTTTGTCCTAGATAGGAATCGAACCCACGCCCCTAAACACAGAAGGTAGGTTCACTACCAACTGAGCCACCGAGGCAGTCATTAGCATTGTAGTCGGAATAACGTAGTGAATTTACATTTGCTTGAAAATAAAATAAGCCCTCTATTAATATTGTCGTTTTTTGAGGGAGACACCAACTACTTAAAAAGCATTCTTAATATTTTATATTGTGACATATTAGGAATGCAACTGCTTGGCAATAAATAATATTCATTTTTAGCACATAAATGACATTTATGTTTTTGTCGTAGATGAAAATTATATTGATAATAATATACTGCGCCTCGCGATTGCACCCGCTGTCGTAAAGGAACTACTTTTTTTTTCTCAATTAAATTAGTCCGTGTTAATTCAAACGGGCTACAATAAGCTCCATATTTTATTCAAATTTATTGTGATATGGATTGTGCGGCTCAAAATATATTAATGTAATCTATAGGGACGAATACGAACCGTTTTTCGGTGCTATAAGGTCTGTGTCAAATAAACACAAACTTTTGCATTTATAGTATTATTGTGATTATCTCGTTGCTCCGCACATCTCCTTTTTTTGTAGTGGGTACTATCCGAAATACTTAGATGAAGATGGCAAATAAAACTTCCATAACGCGATTCTAAAGTTTGTTCGTACACAAAGCTAAGCAAGACTCCGATACCCGAGACTCTATAATATATTTAAAAAAAACCATTTGATTTAAAAAATTAAATAAGTGGTTAAGGGGTTTTCTGGATTTTTATCCAATAATCCCCGTTTCGCCATAATAAAATAAATGGCTATGGGGATTTCTGAATTTGTTGTCGTATACCCTTCCGCCTCTGAATTTTGAAGCTAACGCGATTTTTGGTCAAGAAGCCCTAAAAAAAAAGTAAGGGGATTTCCGGAGTAAGCCTTCAGTATCAAGGCGATTTCAGCAATATTAACGTAAGGATCTTACGAAGCCATCGAGTATCGGAGAGAAAAAATATCGGTCTAAAAGATACACAAAAACACTTTCCGACTTACCCACAGTGAAGGTATCGTACACCGTGTTGGTATTAGGTCCGGAGTAAACATAGAACACCACCGGGTACTTGGTCGAGGTGTCGTTGACGTCCAACCCTGGCGGCAGCAGCAGCCTGACGGGTGCGGGGAACCCGTTCTCCAGAGGGACGGTGGTGATGATACTACCGGGACGAGACTTGCCGACGAGGCGCTGACGGACTATGGCGTTGTCTTCCCACAGGTAGAGAGTTTCGCCGGTCTGTCATAATAATAAGAAGTCATACAGTTGAAAGAAAAACAATTTACCCGCCTGCAAAATGTAGCCGTCCGGCTACATTTTGCCGGCTTGTTCTCCGGACGTAAACAGAAATCCGACGACACCTCGCTTGTCAAAATCGGTCAAGCCGTTTAGACTACAGGTCGGCATAGGTAAAACATGGGGTACTTCTAAAGGGCTGTTAATAGAGTCTTTAAAGGTCGGCAACGTATCTGTGATGCCCCTGGTGTTACAGGTATCCAAAGGCGACGGTGATCGCTTATCATCAGGAGGCCCGTCTGCTTGTTTGCCAACTATGCCGAAAAAAAAAAACAAAACATACTTAAACCCTAAAAACATTACCCTCCTTCTTTGGCAGTCGGGTAAAAATAACGCTTCATGCTCGTATTACACACACCCATATTGTTTTAAGTGTTTTGTTTTAAGGTGCAACGGTTTGGACAGCACGCCAAATTCAAACTTTCTCGCGTTTTTTGTGAATTAGAGCTTAATTATTAATCGTGGATTTATTAAAACCAATTTTGAGCCGATAAATATATTGTGTAAAGAAACTACGGCTAAAATGATCACCAGGGCCGTGTTCAGACGCTCGATGACATTTGCAGCATACTCGTAACGTCATGGAGCTTACTGAACACAGCCCTAGATAACATCGGTTTAGCTCTAAATGTCAATAAGCTGATTTTCATCTTGATTTTTGGTTGGCACCTAGCCAACTTTGTTTTTATGAACCCACGACGAACTGAGCTGTAATTGTCAAAAAAGGCAAGAGAATTTGGCGCGCTGAGCGAAACGTTGCACCTTAAGAGGATTCTCCTTCCGCGAGGTTTTGGCTTATTCGATATTTGAAATTGTATAGCTGTTGCTCTACGCACAGAGAGACAAAGTTACTTCCCCTTAGTTCGCTAGATGGCGTTGATCAATTTTTGTGCATTTTTTGTAGTTTTGTGTGGACCGACAGTTGTAATGTAGGGAGTATGAATCGCGCAAGCGAAGTTTCTTTCTCGAGACGAACGTATTCATTTTTATACATCGAAGCTTAATTGGTCCTGATACGACTGCGGCTTATATTACTCCGATTTATAATATTAGTTTAAGAGTCTAAAATCTGGCCTCGTCCGGCATCCGGAGCCGACAGGCACTGCCCAGCAAGTTTTAATGCCTCATTTGAAGAGATTTGCAGATTTGGTACGGTCCGACCACAGATCAGTCTAAATACACTTATAAGAAATTATTCTGATTGGTTGATTGTTAGGCGCGAGTGGGCGTAACCTTGAGATAGCCAATGAGATCGCTTGGTCGCAGTCCCCGCGACCCGCACCTTCCTTAAACTTTGATGACTTTTGTAGGAACAACAAATATCGTAATGCGGTATCTAGTGTGATCTGTGAGTCCGACTAACTATTTTACTTTCGTTTTCACACCTATATATAGTCTAGAACCCTATATTATATAGCTTTATTTATTTTTAGCTTTTTTTATTTGGCTATATATAGCCTATATATAGCTTATAGCTTTTTTATTTGGCTATATATAGCTTTTAACGTACCCTCGCGTTCAGGATGTACGTGGCCGAGGGTTCATCGGGCGAGGAGCAGGTGATGGTGAGGAAGGAGCCCCCGAGGCTGGCGGTGGCGGTGGCCCACGCGCAGGGCCCGCCGTCGGGCAGCACCAGGTTACAGCTCAGGCAGGTTTGGTTGGCGCCCGCCACGTGCACTTGCGACCTCCACGGCTCGCCGGTCACGGTCCGGGTGTAGTAACTGTAATAGGTACATTTAAAATGGTCGATAACGAAGTGTGAGAGTTTTCGTCACACTATTAACTATATTTAATTCGATCCATCCATATAACTATATTTAAATTACTATTAGTACTCACGGGATATTTACCACGGTTATTATTTTTGTTTTTGTCATCTACCCGCATCTTCAGTCTACTCGTGAACATGGCGCATGCAACTGTGCCGAAATATCGGGAACTCAACAAAACTAATTAAAAATTAAGGAATATTAATGCATGCTGTGCTTCCTTAGATAAATAACGCATTTAGTTTATATTTAGTGTAAGATTATGGTGTTAGAATTAATTTTGTTATAAATGTGAAGCCTCAATAAATAAATAAAGTAATAACCGTGGTAAATATCCCGTGAGTACTAATAGTAATGTTGTAAACCACGAGGAAAGTCTAAAACACTATATTTAAGTTATATGAATAACTAGCAGCGCCTTGCGGTTTCACCCGCTACTCTACAGAAACCGAATATGTTTATGAATAAAAAGTAGCCTGAGTGTCAATCCAGGGTATAAGCTACCTTCATACCAAAAATTTATCCAAATTCGTTCAGCCGTTACAGAGTTGAACGGGAACAAAAACACTTTGGTACATACTTACACACAAACTTTCGCATTTATAATATTAGTGTGATAGTATGACCCGGGGAAGTCTCCAGCACCCTGGCAGCAGCAACCTCTTAGCCTACTACAGCCTACCAAGCGTGGGGACTATGGGCAACTCCTTAAGGCATTTGTTCAGCGGTTGGCGTTCTGGCTAATGATGATGATGATTCAATCGCACGGCATCACATGCGTATTGAAGAAGCCTATAGCTACTAGGAAACAATAGAATAATTTATGGAAGTGCTAGCTGAACATAGGTCTCCCCCTTAGAGCTCCACACCGAAAGCCAACCTGCTATTTGCATCCACCAGTTTCCCGCCACAATTTCGTCGGTCCACCTAGTGGGAGGCCTACCTACGCTGCGTCTTGCGGTTCGCGGTCGCCACTCAAGAACCTTTCTTCACCATCATATCAGAAAGAGTATTTTATTAGAAATAGCGACCCTTGAAAGTCTAAAAGTCCCTAATAAAAATAAAAAAAAATAATAAAAAATAGCGACCCAAATATGTTGAAACTTGCTCAGCAAATTACTCACTATAAGTCATTTTCCTCGTCCATGCCGACAAAATTGTTAACAGTAAACGCTCCAGGCGTGATGGACGTGGAGTTGATTTCTCCGTTCGACCTCACGCTGATGTACAGGTGTTGCCAGATGGTGCCGTCTACTTGTTCCGGGGACCAGCGCGTGGACACGTAGAAGGAACCGTCGGAGCTGAAGCGGGGGAGGGCTATAGGCACCCAGCCGTTAGGCTGTTGTCGGTGCTCCTCCTAGGTAAAAGACAATTTGACAATGATTTAACACACTTTAGTGAAGATTAACAGAATTTGGTGATGAATTAACTAGTAGTTCGCGGCGAACTGAGACCTCGCGACCCCTGTCTTCACAACCCCTGGACTGATTCAGCTCATATTAGAACTTAAAAATTGTATTAAAATGAACTACTCGCTTACAAAATTTTATGAAGATCGGATCAACGATTCGCAAGTTATCATCGGACAAATATACACACAAACATACATACAAATGCCGATTTGTCCCAGTAAACTCTGGAGACCTTCGCTTCGCTCGGTCAACAATATTTGGTATTGATTTACCACAACTTAGTGATTATTTAACACAATTTAGTTATGATTTTACACAATTTGAAAATGTGATGGTTTTTTGTTTTGGTTGAGATTCGATATTTTTGGAAGGGCTAAATGTAGGTAGATAATTATTTGTTTTTCTATCCAGAAATTTTAGACTATATCACCCTTGCAACAAAAACTCTTCTCAAACCAATGAAAACACCCCAGAAGAGAACTAGCAATCACAAACTCAGGGTATCCTACAGTGGGAGCTAGTGCCCCAAAACTAGCTTTTTCTAGCTTAGTTCTAAGCTAATTCAGTTTCAGTTTTAGTTCATAGTTTAGTTCATCACTGTGTTAATCTAATGAAGTGTACAGTATTGAAGAAATAAAAATAAATCTTCTAGATAACCTCAGTATGAAGAGGACACCCTACATGGCATTGGCATGTAACGTGTAGGTAATCATATTACTGGATGGACTTTTCACTATTTTAACGAAATTTTATTTAACGTTTTTTTCTATAACACCTTTAGGCGGACAGAAATAGAAAGACGTTCTTGTATCCGATCGGTAAGTACTTTGGGTTGATGTCTGGGTACCTCAAACATTAATATATATAAAAAAAAAAAAGTTTCGGCATAACTGATTTTGGCTTTTGTATTAATTACTCTAAATTCGTTAAACATTGGTCGTAGCGGAATAAGTAATTGAAGAGAGGCCCAAGTTTGGCATACTTTTGAGCGCAACTTCCGTCAGCAGGAGGGTTCGATTCCCGGCCAGGCAAATGTTTCAATTATCATTATGTGTGTTCCAAACATCCCCTACACAAAAAACCCAAGTGAAGAGCAATGAGCGTGAAGATACACACTTTTTTTCGTAACAAAATGCGAGTGGAATCTATAGATAGTGCTAACCTCGCAGATACCAGTGATGATATTACAGATCCTCAGCACGGTGTAGTTCTGTCTCCTGTTCAGCCAGTGCGCAGCTATCTCGTAGTCCGTGGTCCATCGAACGCCGCCGAGAATGTGGTCGTCGGTGACCGACTCGGGGGGATCCATCACAATGAAGTCCAGGTTTAAGGGGTTGTTGACCAGGGCTTCGAGATCCACCACTCGCAGCACTACTGTTGGGTTCGTGCGACCAACCTAGAAAATTAAATATAGTTTATCCTTACCTATTTTTTAAACAAAGGAATATAAAGGGTTATAAGGAAAGGGTATGCTAAGCCGAAAAGGGCTCATAGTACTCACCATTATGAACAACTTATACTATGGTACCAACCCTGAAATCAAGAGATCAGCTGTTCCATACATTTTGTCGAGTGTCTATTACATTGTTCAATGGAACAGCTATTTTTTTTTCTTGATCTCAGGGTTTGTCCTAGTAAAAGTTGTTCATAATGGTGAGTACTATGAGCCCTTTTCGGCTTAGCATACCCTATCCTTATAACACTATATAGCCTGCCTTGGGCCACCTGCTTAAGCGACTGATCCAATGTTAATGAAGTTTTCGGGCCGTCGAATATGGGCTAAAAATTAAGTTCCTTACCTTAGGGTATTTCAGATCGACCAGCTCAGGGTACAAATCGTCAGGGTCCGACTTGTCAACGAAGTAATAGTACGAGTAGCTTTCGACTTCCGTGTCGTTGAACGTCGCGAAAGCCAGGTACGAACCATTGTTCGAAAACCATGTCGCTTGGCCAGTGTACATCACATCCTCTGGAAAGAAACATAACATTACATAACATCGCAAACAAAAAAAATATGTAAAATAGAAAAAGTGAACTCTATTCTTTCTACTATACAACTTCAAAATTTGTATCTATAATAAGGTAGAAGGATGTAGTGCTAATGAACATGGGGGAGTGTCACGTTACCGAGGACGATGTCGAGGATAAAGCGAAGTGAAGGAGAGAAGTAAGGAATTAAGGTTGACCCTGCCACCATGTGGGATACATTATCGGGAAGAGAGAACTTCAGGCACAGTCCGCATCGCAACTATGTAAACGGAGTGTCCTGGCTGCCAAAATACAGGCATTGCCTAGTTTAGGGCCTAGAAGTACCTACTCACACAGACTGCCATAGATGGCAAACAAGCTAACGGGCCCGCTAACGGCTACCACTTACCCAGTTCAATTTAATAAATTAGAGAGAGAGAGCTTCGCGAGAGTGTGAACTGTCCTCACTCCACAACACACGTCATGTTACACTGTGTGTAGTCCGGAGGACGACTGACCATCTAACTATCTATCTGGTACACTTGTCCTTGCATCATCACCAGCGAAATAATAACTAAGCGTCTAGTAACAGGCTGGTGCAGCAGGACACCGCGCTACACTATTATTTACTGTGATATTATTGTGATAATGTGATTTACCTTCATACACCCAATCGGTATGTCCATTGTAGAAGACTCCAGGTATCCCGTCGAATGTGAGTTGAATAGCAGTTTCATTGAAGTCGGGCATGTAATAGACGTTATTGTCGAGCACGTACGCCAGGGAATGGCCGGCACCGAAGATGCAAAGCTGCAGGCGCTGGTGATCCGCTATGTACGTCACATTTCTGAAAAGATGCTTTAGTTTTGTTTTCGGCTGTGTTACTTAGTAAAAGGTCACACTCTCAAAATAATACAAAATACAAAATTAATAATAATAAAACGCCTTAGTTAATTCTATAAGACATCCTATGTATTCAGGAACCTAAGGCAGCCCCGGACATCGGTCATTTTGATACAAACGTAATAGTTACGTTTTCGGAAACTATATATATGTAGTCTTCCAATTTTGATGAAATTTGGTAAGTATCTTAGATATTTTTGTTAGAAATGCCAAAGAGAATGAAAAGTGTTCATCTTCTTTTCTACTGGCTAATTAATACTGACGTCGCACGTGGAGTGTACCTATGCATTGTATCATATCAGTAGGTATCTATCTATCAGAGACGTCCCAGTTCCTTGAAGTATCAAATGCCAACTGAAAATTTTTTTAAGGTCCAAAGCGAGAATTAACCCGAATGTTTAGGTATAGTTTAATTAAGTATGGCGAGTCCATTAAGTCCCGCGCAATTTTGCTTTATCCAACGACCATCCACTGCTCCTGACTCCATGATCAATAACAACTCACCCAGTATCTATTTCGAATAGAGCGTATCTCGCAGTCGTAGAGTAACGGTAGACCTGAAAATTTTTCAGTATTCAGCAAGTGGATATATTATTGTAACCTACCGATAAGCGATGAATTATACCTACTTACATAATTAGGTACATTGGGATTATGCTTATCTTTATCGTTAAGATAAGTAACATAACAATTACCTACATGAAGTAACATAAAGTAGGCACGGCAAATATAGCTATAAGATCATTAATGCCTGCAGCTCATGTATGGGTCGGCTTCCCTGAGTCTAGCAATCTCGTTCGCACCTTTTCAAAAAGAAAACAAATAAAAATTACAGAGGGAATTAAAAAAGAAATATTAATATCTTTAGTATACATACCATTGTTTTGTTCTATAAGTTAATATTAATACTTTTTATTTTGGCGAAGAAAATACACTCGAAAACAATGTTTTTTCCTTATAAAAAATAATAACATGGAAATTGCTATAAGACGTTGGAAATGGTATTCTAAAGATATTAAATGAAAAAAAAAAACCTATCTGTGATTTTAATATTAAAAAATGTTGATAAAGTGCTAAGATGCAGAGCGAGAGTCAGGGAAGCAGGACTAACAAGGAAAGAGAAGGTATAAAGTATGTTGCTCGTCGTATATACTTACGCCCTCCACTTCACTGGGTGCTAAAATGTAAGCCCTGTCAGCCGACAGGATAGGATTCGTTGTATTCAAGAACTCCTGAAAAAACAACAGCATTGCGTTATTACTCTTTGATATTGGTCTGGTCTGGAATTGAGACCGTATGGCACAAGGGATCAGTTGTAAAGCTACCCAGCAGAGCGTCAACACAGGCTTAAGGTGAGGACGATAGTGTGTTAGGGAGGACATCTCTTCGAAAAGGTCGTAAAAAAGTACTTAAGTAGTGATAACTAACCATGAGCTCTCCAGGAACCAGAATACTGCTATTGAGGTTGTTGGCGTCAAACGCGTTGATGCCGGATTCGCCAGGGATGACGAATGTGAACTCCGTGTCTGAAATTGCACTCAAAATCGATATTATTCACGATAGGCATTAAAAGGTTATCTCACCTCAAAGTTCTAGCAAATTATTCACTTACAACAAGTGATCTACTTTCAGAGCTCTAATGGCACGTATTTCGTTTTTTTTTAAATCGGTTCTCGACAAGAAGAAGAGAGGTAGAGCTGATTTTACCCGACTACCCAAGAAGGAGGGTAATGTTTTTGGGGTTTATCTAATAGTATTGAGTATGTAAGTACGTTTGTGTTCCTATAGTATATCTACCTCCTGTAACCTAAATGGCTTGACCGATTTTGACGAGTGAGGTGTCGTTGGAATACCTATCGCTATTGCGGTATTTCTACTATTACTATTGCCGCTTAACGAAACAAAGGTTTATGTATCGATGCTTTATAAATTATTTCTTATAATTCGCCATCTTCCATAGATTGAAGTTTTCGTAACAAAAGGATAATGTGTTTCACATTGTGCAAGAAAACCACAGCTTTCACTCGAAGGATTGTGCGTTTTCATCACAAACGTGTTACAAACAAAAAATTTAATGCGTTGGTACAAAACCTGAAGCTATTATAGCTAATATGTTGACGCCTATAGGAACACATGATTTTTTATGCGCTCTGATGGGAAAAATCATGTTATCTAAATAAAAAAACTTACTTACTGAAAATGTTCGACAGAAACATCTGAACATGATGAACTTACCCGATATCCATGTTCCAGTGAATCCTCTTTGACTAAACTGTCCCGTGACGAATTCTTCTAGTGTGAAAGGATTTTGCGCGGCCGCTACTGCCACCAATACCACAAACACGCACCAGGACCCTCGTACCTTTAGCATCAATTACAATGAGATTTGTGTAGGGACAATGTATTTTCATTCTACAGACTATAACCAATTTCATGATAACCTGTTGTTTAAAATGAGACTGTTTGATTACCTACTTCTGAATTATTCTCAAAATTATTATTTGTTACTTAACTGCCCCGAAGGAGGTACCTGTTTTTTGGGGTGTTGAGGTGTAACTATGTATGTGACCACAGAAGAGAAAAGAGGTAAAAAAAATCCTCTTCTGTGTAAGTGACCTATCGTTTTAACCACAGAAGAGAAAAAAATTTACTTCTCTCTTCTGTGGTTTTAACAGCTTGACAGATTTTATGAGCCCTAGTAAGAGGAGGGTATAAATGATTGTAATTTGTCCTACCAAAATTAATTAGTGGGACAAGGAAACATCAGATTTTTAAAATTCCTCTTTTTCCCACCAGATACTACAGAGTGAAACACTTTTGAATAGAGAGGTGTCATTAGAATCGGTCTTTGTACCTGGCAGTCGGGTTTTTGTGTTTCTACTTGTTTGAACTTGAATGCCCCCTCATGCGCAGATATACCTATCTACATTGCAATTTGAGAAACTGCATGGAATGAAGAACCAGAATAAACACTGATATAAGAACTCGTGTTGTATCTATTTATTTTATTCAGCTTTACCAAAGAAAATCTAGCGGTACTAACAATTAACTAAATAATGATACGATGTACTCATGAACATTTAATAATCAACTCACCATTTTGATTCCTAATCAATATTTACACAACCAGCGGTTGGCAATCGCAACCCGCCAACACGACTGTTTTATATTATCTTCCAGAATTACAGCTCTTATCCATGATAACAAAACCTATCTGGAGATAAAGATAATTGTTTAAATTTTTCTGATAGTTTTAATAGGTCGATAATATTCTAAATGGATTTGTATCATCAAAGATACTATAGATACGTTGGTAAAACCATGATCCAATAAAACAAGGTCTGGCATTACAGCAGCTACGTCACTATCCGCCATTTTGTCATGTATCCTCATTTTTGTTTAAAATGTTCGAATTACGTTCCGCTCTTGTTTATTTGCCCTGCAGGCCTAGCACGGGCGCCGGGATAAAATGTTGTCTACCATATTTATCTCGCCAGAACGAGACGAATGTTCTAGCTTTGTCACGTTAACGCGAAGACAAAACGGGTGGACATAACTTTATCCCGGCGCCCGTGCTAGGCCTGCTGGTGAGGTTGGTGACCGACTTGACCCTAGAGTGCCAAACCTGGAATATCTTATTAAAACATGAGTCAAATAAAACAAATATAATTTAGGAAAGTATTTATTGAACATCAAGTGAGAGGATTACACTTCTGACACAAAGAGACAACACAACGAAGACATGGCTACATTCAAATACTTCCTCTAATGTCTAGTTTTTAATTAGGGCTACTGCCAAATATCCCATTTTCATCATCATACCATTATGTCTATAATATATCCGATGGTTCTGCGACAGTTATCCCGAATTCATAATAAATTGTCATTCGACTCCATGAAGGGCTCGGCTCCATAATCTGATGAATCACCGCGGCGTATTCAAACTCACTTCACGAGTCATTCGCCTGGTAAGTGCTTTGGTATTCAGTCAAAGAACATTCTCTTGCAGTCATAATATGTTGTGACGTAGTTTAATTTAGTAAGTATGGCCAAGCGTGCATTTAGTGTGAACGTTTGGACGGTCGACATCTCCGTGCTGAGGCACGGAGTAGGGCCGATCGTGCGTTTATCGAGCACGAAGCGTACCGTGCCATACGTGGCTAGCACCGCCGGCACCGACGTCGCCAGAGGCGCCCCGCGACTAGCACCAACACCTCGTGCCGCCGGCTTACTCCGACGACGAAATTTAATCAAGGGATTTCCTCCGCGTGTGCTATTCTATAACATTTTGCATAAAATAAATCACCACGTCCTCTTCAGAATAAAATCCTTTCATGGTCATCTTAAACTTAAATAATTCTAAATAAATCCTCTAGATAATAATTACCACAGAGGACGGTCTAATTCTACCTGGAAAAAAAACTCGCTAAGCGAGAGAATGGATTAGTGTATGTTAGTAATGTATGTAAATGTATGTGTGGTGAGTGTCGGTGCAGGAGTGAGTGTAGTGAGGGTGGGTGTGGGTGTGGGAGGAGTGTGTATGTATGCGTGGGACGGACCATGCTAGTGACGGCGGTGTGTGCGACGTTGCTCCTGCATACGTCGCTCGTGCTCCGCCATGTGCTGTCGCCGCTGCTCCTCCTTTATTGCGATCTGTGAAATAAAAACATTCTATTTAAAACACAATTTGGAAAAACACATGTCTCCGGACACCGGTGTCCGAGCCGAAAAAACGTAAAGTACTCATCATTCTGATCATTAAATCCCTAAAAAATAACTATTCCAAATATTTTTTTGAGTGAGAATGATATTTTTTCTGTGTTCACGACACGCACAAAAAAAAAGTCACTTAGATACGAAAATACTACTTGCTAAGTACCATACACTCGCTAATTGAATCGCCTATGACTGCAATCCTACGCGCAAATTGCATTATATTAATCTTAAATCGATCAATCCTAAACGCTATTACATCGCCTCGCGCCCGGAGCGCGGTAAGTAAAAGATTTTTATTTTTTAGCATGCGCGATCAACTAATTTTATTATATTTGTGGCAGTAATAGTTGTAGTACGGCTGAACGGATCGACCTGAATTTTTGCACTGATATAGCTTAAGAGTAAGAAATTGACATAGAGCATACTTTTTTGTATATAGGTCCACGCGAACCAAGTCGCGGGTAACAGCTAGAGTTGTATATGTTAGACTGTCATCGTCATCATCATCAGCCGGAAGACGTCCACTGCTGAACAAAGGCCGCCCTTAGACCGCCACACCGACCGACAACTTGCCAATTGCATCCACCGGTTGCCCGCGAGGCCTGCTTGCGTTGCGTCTTTTAGTTCGATTTTGCTTACTAGATTTAAATTAGTGCTCATGGTATATGTAGTATGTACCAAGATTTTAATAATTTTTGAGTTCCTGATCCTACTCGGAACCTAGCTACTGGTAAAATTATGAATCTGAAAACTTCGGGTGTATGACAAGAAGTACACGCATGAAACTGCGCCGAAATATGGAGAACTCAAAAATAATGAAAACCGTGGTAAATAATTATCTCGAGTAACTCATTTTAATATTATAAGTAGATACAATACAATACAATATAACTTTATTATACACCAAAACAGACAAGCTTAAAAAAATTAACAATATTTAAAAAACGGTAGATATAGATCTAAGCTGTTTATAAAATCGAGTTACACCTTTGAACTAACCGTTTCGGCTGAGAGGGGCAGCCAGTAAATGCAAGGCGTCGTTTTCGTCTTTTTGAACAGATCATCCAACAGCTTAGCCGGTGCCTCTTCTTCTTTCTTCTTGAATTTTCTCGCTGTAAACATACGCAACAGTAACTGACGTGATTTCCCATGAACTGGATTTGACTTTTACTCAAAGATATAATTGATAATTCCTCCTAATATTGTCGTTTTTACCAAATACCAAATAGCCAAACCATAGGACCATAGGAGATACCAAATGCCTAATAGCAATATACAATGATATAAATAATATTGTTAAAAATTGTAGCAAGTTGACGAGTCCATAATGGAAGCATTCTTAACTTTTTTATATTTTGTAATTGTTATGAATGCAACTGTATGACAATAAATAATATTCATTCATTTATAAGAAACAGAAAATTTTACATCTTGCCTTACTCAAAGTTCAAACTCAAAAAAAAAAGTTCAAACTTATTGTACAACTAGCTTTTGCCAGCGGTTTAACTCGCTCTGTGACACTCAGTGATAGTGTGGTTATCTACCAGTGAAAGCATTTCTAGAATCGGTTCAGTAGTTTGAGAGATTACTTCCCATAAACAAATAATTTAAATTACAAAGTTTGCCTGTTGCAAATATTTGTTTTGATTTGTGTGGATATACTAATTCTACAGAAAAGAGACACACACCCTTTTTTAAAGGGTTTAGTGCATATACCCTGGATTCCCCACCCCTTTGAACTAGCTCGCGCCCGCCGACACCTCAATGCACTTCTTGCCGCCAACTCTGATTTTGTCATTTTTTGTGACAACTGGAAAACTGTTATGACATATTTTTTGACATTTTCAGAGAATTTAATTGACCAATAGGACAAAGGCAATAAAGCCGATAATGATTTTGAAATTTAATAAATTGTATAAACTTAGTTTTTAAACCTGACATTATTTATTTTTTGTGCTATTTTTTTTTTATTATAAATTTATTATTATTATTATTATTTTCCTTTTCTTTGTTAGATAAATGTAATTGATTATGTCGTTTTTGTCTCAATAAACAAATTTCATTAAATTAAATTTGAACAGTAAGGTTAGTTTGACTGGCCCGGTGGCTCAGTTGGTAGTGAACCTACCTTCTGTGTTTGGGGGTGTGGGTTCGATTCCCATCTAGGACAAACGTTTATGTGATGAATATTTGTGTTTGTTCTATGTCTGGGTGTTAATATCTCTATATGTATTAAAAAAAAAAAAAAAATTTACGTATATCAGTCTCTGGCAGCCATATTACAAGCTTTGCTTAGTTTGGGGTCAGATGACCGTGTGTGCAAAAATGTCCCAGATATTTATTTATTTATTTTCTTATATTATGTCGGAAAATGTTTACCAGGTTCAGGGCTCCGTTCAGGCGAGCGGTGCCTCCGTTTGTCAAGAAGTGGACGCTCTTCGCGGCGCACTTTGTCCTTCTCTTTGTCCTTCTCGTTCTTCCCGAGGTCCCACTCGCGCGTCGCTAGCTTTTTCTCCCATGGCTTCTCCTACAAGTAATAAAAAAAAAAAAGTTAGTATGAGTTGTCACTACATGACATCATCTGACTCATAAACCAGGAGTGGCAAAGTATGGCGAGATGCTAGGAAACCTTTTGCACCAGGTTTTGTAAATTAGAGCAACCTGCAAATTTCCCTCAAAACCTTCCAAGTTTGTGTGTTTCACACATGTCGACTCTGGACACAAACGACGCTATTGCGCTCCGTATACATCTTGGACGCGCTACAATACCATTTCAAGTTAAATTGCCTGAAAATGTTATTGTAGCATATTGTCCAGAGCACGTATAGAAGGATTGGCAGAAGGACATAAACAGAGTAATCTTCGCAACAGGCACCGCCCTATAAAATTTCCTTGCAACCATGTTGCCAACTATGCAAAGTGACCTCTTTCTCTCCATATCTTCGTTGTCTGATAGGCTGGATGTCATTCACATATAGGTTAAACAGGTCAGGAGAGGTGAATCCTCCACTGCAGGCCAGCCGGTAGCCATCCGACATCACGGTGTCCTTTCATCTTCTCCCACAGCAGATCACGGTTTATTGTGTCATAAGCGTGGCTTAAATCAAGAACGCACACATATACTGTAGTGTCATGTTTGGTATAGTATTTGACAATTTCCTTCAATGAGAATATTGCCATGTCAGTAGATACCTGCAGGCAAAAGCCAAAATGGTCAATACTCATTGAACTGATGTGGGAGAAGATGACTCTCTCAAGCCACAATATATAATACCTTAGCCACTATCGTGGCCAGTCACCTATCACCCGTTTTATTTTTCTACAGTTTTATTTATTGATGAAATTTTCAAAGTGCATCATAACATGACATGAGGACAAACAGCCTACTAAGCTTTTAGCATGGACAATGTAGGAATACTGCAAAATTGCAGCAACAATGGTGAACAATCAACAATGGTCAATTTAAAAACTAATCTCACCATATCCCCTCGTTCTCGCTTCATGTCTTGTTCCCTTAGCCAATCCTCCACAGTCCCTGGAATCGTCGAAACCTGAGCGTTGTCTGAATCTTCATTCATCTTAGCCTTGTCAAAAGCTTCTTGGGTTGAAAAATCTACTTGTAGAGACTTCGGGTTTGATACGGGCCATGTAACTCCATGCAAGGCATGTCTGGTTTCCACAGCTTGACTGAAACAGAGAACAGAGTAAGCAACATTGTTTTGGTAACAATGGATTGTTAATTAGAAAGTTAAATGTGACAATACTTACTCCTCAGTTTCATAAATAACAAAGCACTTAGACTTGATCCTGTCTATCCAAAATCCATTCTCTACAAGACGCCCTGTTCTTTGGAGCAAATTCTTCAACTGTGGCAAAGTAAATGGACGTACGAGATTTGTGATGTACAATACACAGGATTGTTTATGTCTCGGTGGACTCGGTGGTCGAGTGATTATACTGTCATTTTCTTTAATGATAGATATCTTCCTACTAGATGCCATGTCCCTTGGTTTTACCATATCTTTTTCCTGATTCTCTTTTCGGTCAGCATTGCGCTCTTGTTCGGCCCGTTGAACATTCTCCGAATTATCTATCACAATCTTGGGTAGAACAGGCCTCTCAATTTTTTCAGTAACAACTCGTTTGTGCTTTTTTTCTTCAATGACCTCTTCAAATTCTACAGGTTTCACATCAGGAATGATGTCTTTCAGGACATCGGTAGATATTGTAATAGACTTTTGTTTACTAATCTTAGACGCCCTGGAGCCCCATCGCCTTTTCCTGCTGATGACTATTGGAGCAGCTTGCCCATTATGAAGAGGCTCGTCTTGGTTAGACTGGATGGAATCTGAACGTTCAAATGACTTCCTGCTATCTTCATTATTTGTCTTTTCATTTGTTTTTTCCTCATTTTGGCTCTTGGCAGAATCGGTTGACATAATCCTTGATCTTTTTTCACTCTCAGAACTCGCTACAACACCAGTTTTATTAGTTGATTTATCGCTATTTGACTTTGACTCCTCAATAGGAGTTTTGTCTTGGGATTTACTTACCTTGTCTTTGTCCTCTGCATTTCGTGGAGACTTCTCCAGTTTACTTTTATCTGTTTCAATGTCTGACTCTACTTTGCTTTCTTCAGGGTGTAGTTCAAGTATTTCAGACTTGTCAACAGATGCACTTCTTCTGCGAGTTGGACTTTGTGGCTCAAGCACTTTTTCTTCAGCTTGACTATCTTGAGTTTCAGTTTTGATGGGAGACTTTGGTTCGGGTGTTGCCGATACAACTGTTGTTTCAGCTTTCGGTGAATCAACAGTTGTATCAGCATCTGAAGCTTTATCGTCTCTCTCTACTTTATCAGAATTACCATCATCCTTTTCAGTGTCTTCTTTTGTCAGGGATTCCTCAGTTGAATCTACATTAGCCTTCTCTCCTTTACTTTCCTCATTGCTAGTCGATATGGTGTTCTCAGATGAGTCAACATTACCTTCAGCCTCACTCTGTGTGGCCTCACTGCTAGGCTGCTTTTCTGGTTCCTGGCCCGACTTCAAGTCAGACTCAGGCTCGTCATCCTGACTGTCTTGGTTTTTTTCTGATTCGTCTTTAGATTCTCTATGAGATCGCTTGGGGCGGTGCTTGCCCTTACGTTTATCTTCTGGAGCTTCTCCACTTGGAGTTCCATCACTCGAACTAGTGGCTCGCGAATGCTTTCTTTTACTGCGGGGAGATCTGTCTACCCTCTCTGGCGTAGTTGGTGGACGTGTCAAGCATATTTTTAGTTTTTGTATCTCACCGGTATCTCCAGAACCTTCCGCCGCCTTTACCCGCCAAACTTGATCTTGCGCATCTTCCTGGGTGTCTTCTTTGACGGGTGTTGTAGGTGGTTGTACCTCGGTTACAGGAGCGGGTTCCGCTTCGCGAACCGGACTGCCATCGTCAGCAGATTCATTTTCAGAAGAAGTAGACTGCTTCTTACGACGTGATCGTGGGCGTTTTGCCTTCTCCACCTTTTTTTCAGGTGAAGCCTTGGCTTTCTTGGTAGCGGTACGTTCACTTTTACGTCGCATTATTTCCTAAAATACAATGAAACAATCAGTTTAGAAAACGAAGGAACCCGATACAATTAGATTACAAGTAAAATTCACCACGTACCCCTATTAATTGATCAAAGATTAGAAATTTTAGAAAACAAATACAGGCAGCGTGCAATATTCACACAAGCTAACGGCCCGCCATTTTTTTTATTTTTTTTTAATTTATAGAAAAGTCTACAGTGACTTGTCTATAGATTTAAGGCCTCGCTACATGGCCTGACCTGACACCGTGTGAAAGCGACAGCTAGACTTGAATTTCACGAGAGCAAAAGAAGCAAACTATTAAGGTTATAGCTTCTCCCTTTCGCTCCCTTAGAAACTTATATATAGCCATTTCTATCACACGAACCTTGTGTCTGGTCTATGGTTTATTTGCTAATCAAAGATCTAAAATCAAACAGTTTTTTGTATGTGTCTACTCTTCTGTTTTATATGCGCGCCAACGTGCAAAAATGAGATAACTTATTTCTTAGAGTGTCTATACCTATATGGCCTGACCTGACATCGTGTGAAAGGAACAGCTAGATTTGAATTTCACGGGATCAAAAGAAACAAACCTTAAGGTTATAGCATCTCCCTTTCGCTCCCCCAAAAACTTATATATAGCCATCTCTTTCTAACGATGTCAGGCCATGTAGTGAGGCATAAAGATCGCAAGTTTGATAATATCTGTGACAGCTTATGCAGTCTGTGCGGCTTGCTTGAAATTATTCTTGTATTCATTCTTTTTGTTGTCAAAATGATATGAGTTTTTAAATTGTAGTCAAGCTTGTTCTACATTTATCCCATAAATGTATAATATTTTTGAAGACCGGCGTTGAGGTAAAGATTTCATACGTATATAACGTTTTAAGACACTATTTATTTATCAGCCATAGAAATCCCTACTTCAACATTCAATGGAATATTCATATATGTGCCTTTTGTTTCAGATGCTATGGGCCTTTTATGTCATTCTCCTATATCGGTACACAATTTACGTATGTTTAGACGTATAGTGGTGCTTGTAGAATGATAACGAGTCGTATATAGTGCCCTCGTCTTTGCTTCAACAATGGGTAACCAGAATAGCTGCTGTTGTTACCGCAGTCCGTCGCCGATACGGAAGGACATAGTGAAGCTAGAAGATTACCTTCCTGAGGGAGAAGTAAGTTCTAATAACATCCAACACATCAGCGAGAGAGAGCCTGATGATGGTGACATAGATCCCTCTCAAGATCCCATAGCTGGGACCATCTTTATGGAAAGATCCAAAGCTTCAATCGAAAATGGCATGACTAGGAAACGTAGTCAACATCAGATTGCTGATAACAAGCTCAAGAAAAGCAGTTCCTGTTCTACAATTTATTTAGATGATAGTACTGTCTCACAGCCTAATTTGAAAAATACTGTCAAATGTGTAGCTCTGGCCATCTATTACCACATAGAAAATAGGACATCAGAGCGTAGATTAGATATATTCGATGAGAAACTGCATCCGTTGAGTAAGGATCGAGTATGTGAAGACTATGATAAACAAAACCCAGAGCATAAACAGATCTATAAGTTTGTTCGAACACTATTCAATGCAGCTCAATTAACAGCAGAATGTGCTATCATCACTTTGGTTTACCTAGAACGTCTACTGATCTGTGCCGAGTTAGACATTGCTCCATCCAATTGGAAAAGGATAGTTCTAGGAGCTATCCTACTAGCGAGTAAAGTATGGGACGATCAGGCAGTTTGGAATGTAGATTACTGCCAGATACTAAAAGACATCACTGTTGAAGACATGAATGAGCTTGAGAGGCAATTTTTGGAAATGTTGCAGTTCAACATTAATGTACCATCTAGCGTTTACGCCAAGTATTATTTTGATCTGCGAACCTTAGCAGAGGCAAATGACCTAGCATTCCCCAGTGAACCTCTAAGCAAGGAGAGGGCTCAAAAACTTGAGGCGATGTCTAGGGTGATGGAGGACAAAATTGCTGCGGAAGTCAAAAATGGAATCAAAAAATGGTCAAGCTTGGATAATGTCAATTCAGGTGCTGGAGTAAGGCGGAGTGTAGCCATACTGTCATAAATTAGTCAACAGCCAAAATTTATATACATAAATCACAAATACAACATTTTGTGTATTTTGTATTGTATTTAGAGTACATGCACTAGATCATGAGAGATTAATTTAATTACTTGATATGATTATTGATTTGCTTATTTTTTTTTATTGGTGGATGAAAAAACTGCTGTCTAAATGCCTTGAAATCTACTTCACTCGAACGGCTCTAAGAAATTTTCTGACAGCTGCTATACTTAACATTGTAAATAACTTAAAGAAGGCTGTTAATTCTGGTTAACTGTGCTAGTTTTTTAATGCTAGCTGATTTCTGCATCAGCCTTTAAACATCCCACTGCTGGGATATCGGCCTACCTTGAAGGGTGATTAGGCCATATCCACCACGCTGGCCTAGTGGTTGGCAGATTTACATACACCATCAAATTTCTTCTACGAAATTTTGTAGGTTTCCATACAATGTTTTCCTTCACCAAAAAGCCAGTGGTATATCCGTACGAAAGTTCCAAAGGACTCATGAATGCTAGCTGTTATATGATACAAAAAGGAAAAGTTTTCATACAGTTTACAATAAGCTGTATTAATTGCAATATTCCAGCTGTCAAAATGTTTCCTAGTATGGCTAATTGGCTAGGTCTATTATCTATCACATTATAGGTGAAATTCACAAATCAAACCATAAAATATTTGTAATTAAGTCATACAGTTTATAAGTTAATCATAAGATTTACTTTTATTTTACAAGTGCACAAAAAATTGCAATTAGCAATCCACCTTTTTCTTCTTCAGAAAACTAAAAAAATTAAAGACTTGTATGTGGTCCAATTTTTATTTTCTAATCCTACCAGTGCTAGTAGTGAATTTTGTTTGTATATTTATTGGCTTCCAATTTCATTTTATTTTAATCTTAGTTTTAATTTCATTAGGTTGCTTCTAAAAATATGCTACTTGGGGTGCTTTTAAACTACTCCAACAGCGCCCAAAATGTACATTAAGTATGATTTACACAATGTCTGTCACTGGCGCCAATCTAACCGACTCGCCAGCTCTGGCACCATATTAGTTTACATGAAAACGATATATATGGTGCCAGTTCTAATTTTTTGGAGGTGTCAGCGCTTGTGTGCCAGTTAGACTGACGCATCATCTAAATCATACTTAATGCTAATATGCAAACTATCATGGCATGAAAAAAGTACCTTTGTGTTGTGTTGGTTCTTTTTAACGCTGTTGGCATCGTCCTTACGATGCTGTTGGTGTATTTCAGATGGCGCTCTTTGTATATTCTTAGAACTATTAGGAGTGTACAATTGCATTTGACTGAAATAAGAATCTTTTGATTGTGGTATGAATGTATTAGTCAACATGTTATTTATACACAAGTCAATATTTTACCATTATTGTTGCATTTAAAATTCCGAACTAGTTACAAATTATGCCAAAATTTGTTATTTTGTATATTATGCAAATTATATGAATAGGTAACATGTATTTCAAAGTTCTAATTATTTATTTGTTTTAAAGTAGCACTGTTTACGAGCAATAGTCACGAAGAGATTGAATTAATTACTTCCATGATGTGAATTGTGATTATATTATACAATCCATATGTATCTTTATTGTAATTAAGCAAAATAAACATTTTATATGAGACTTTAAGAGAGGGATCTTTGTTTCACCTATTCTTTCTGATTTACCTCATCAATAACATACATTTTCTATACTTGCCAAAGTAACTTGACAGACTTGAAACAGGGATGTATAATTAATGTATGAATAATATGAATCTTCTAAATCCTTTAGTTATTTTATGCAATACATCTATACTTAACATCATATTAATGTACAGATGTGTATCTAATTATTATTATTTCCTAAGACAATGGTTTCAGGTCTTTCAAAAAGCTAGCATAATTCTCAAACACATCTTCAACATCATCCTTTTTCTTGGTCTGCTCATCATATTCTGGTCCGACAGACCAGAGAGTTTCTAGGTCATACACTGCCCGGGCTTTGTCTGAGAAAATGTGTAGTGCTATGTTTCCTGAAAAATAATACATTTATATTACAAAAAGAAATAATATTTAAGTAACTTAAGTCTAAGTTTCATCCATAATGGGAAAACTAGTCTTAACTACTTAAAAATTAAAAAAAGTATTTATAATTATATTGAATGTAGCGGTCTGCCCCGGCTTTACAGGGTTGTTATTTATACAAATTGTGTACGTACTATATGAACCTTACGTGAAAAGTTATTTAACTAAAGGTGCAAACTTCATCAAAAACCATTGTGTGGTTTAGGAGTTAGTGGATATACAGACAGGTGCAGAAACAAACTTTATTTTATACTGTTTAAAGATTGATTTGTTACAAAAAAATATCTGTAACTAGTTATGCATTGTCGAATGTATTGTGCTTACCAAGATCCAGTGCCATCCATTCACCGGAGTCTTTCCCTTCAATTTTCGGTATTTGGTCATTTTGGTGACACTTCTTCTTATAAACTCTTCTGACAAACTCTGCTAATGCTCCGATGTGACGCTTGCTTCTGGCACTAACAATGCAAATGTAATCTACATAGCGGATTTCTTGTGGAACTGATACTACAAATATGTCTTTGGAGTTTTCTCTTCGAAGCACTTCTACTAAATCTTCTATTTCAAAAACTCCAGTTGCGCCACCTAAAATATGAGTGTATAAATTGTTATAAGGTGACAAGAATTATTTAATTAACATTACATATTACATAACTAATTTATTAGGTCAACACTCTAAATTAATGGTTTTGTAGATAAAAACAAAATAAAAAAAAAACTATTGAAACTTACGTCTAAGATTGATTCCATCAAATTCATCACTGAGAATGGGGTATTGTGTTTCTTGTGCGTGAATTTCTTCAGCCGTATTTTCAATAATGGTCGAGTTATCGTCTGTTATCACTTGAAACTTGCTCGCCAATGCCGGAGAAGTCTGGCTGTTTGCTTTAGGACTATGCCTCGGATTTGTTAAGCAAATGCCGCAATGTATTTGCCTGTTGATCTTAACGTTATCGGATGGAGGCAAAGTAACCCTGAGGATGGGTCTTGATAAAGTTTTTAACACACTATGTAGGCCATTACGAAACATTATTATGATAAAAGTATAACTGTAGCCTTAATTACTTAGCTATCATGTAGATTATTTTTAAAAAACAACAGCATTAGTAGCTTCAAACGAAAACAAAACATAACCTCAAAAAGAGGATTATTTAGATCCTCTTTGGTTTGTTATTGTTTTCTAAAAAAAATGACATTTGATTTGACACCTTTGCTTGTCAATGCCTGGCTAGTGATGTCTGTTTAGAAGACTACAATGGAATCGATCGTTTTTATTAGTGCAACTAACGAGAATTCAGTTACAATTCTCAGCAGTCAAAACACACCTTAAAATTCCCGCTAATTTTTCAAACAATTTGACTTCGATGTTCACTAACAATAATGCAAATTGCAGACGCACAGCGTGCCACAGCGTGCAATGCTCCAGACAAATCCTTCATTATGTCTGTTTTTCATACTATGTTATCGCAATGAAAAAGGTTTGTCTTGTTATCTATCTAATAAAATGTAGGTACCTGACTCAATCCTGTATCTTATCGTTCTTATCAATGGGCGTCGCTTAAAAATACACACTTTTTTCTTCATTCATTTATTGGAAACAAAACATTGTGTTTTCATTGCAAGAAAACTAAAGTTGGAATCGGGAAACATAACTCAAAGTTTTAACAAACCTCCTGTATTTTCTAAACACACTCGGACTTTGCAAATAAGTTGTGCTTAATATTTTATAGAAGTTATGTGATTTGTGAGTGACAATAATTCCTTCATTGTGTAAAGCACCTATTACTGCCTTGAGTTGAGTGACCAAATTAGTATCCACATTAAATAATAAATCTGCAGTACATTAATTTACATTATTTTCTGCTTATCAAGTACAGTACATACCCTTCTACCTGCAGGATGACTTCATGGACTATTGGCTCAATGCGACAAGCGAATCCATAGTTTTTCTTTCTATTCTAAAACCAGATACCTACCTATTTTTGTGAGACTGGGTAATACTTAGTTCTTTCCACAAACAATTCAACATTGCATTGTGTGATGGTGACCTGTGATTTGGATAAGGACGTGTCTGGCGAGGTGTTGGGGCTCAAGCTCCCGGCATGGCAAGCGTTACTGTTACACCGAGTGCTGCCCTCTTGTGGCGGTCTTCTTGTTTACCTGACGCTCATTTGTTTCGATTTGGCTCTGGTGGTCGAGCATTTCAAGAATGGCGATGAAGCGTAAGATCTCATACTCACTAGTTATTTTAATTGACATCTATTACCAGCAGGCCTAGCATACATGTACACCGTGCCACATCTTCTTTACTCTATAATATGTCGTGCCAATAATTTTAAATAAAAAAAAAGCGATTTGAACCTTTATTTAAATTTTCTACATCATAGTCGCTTATCTATCATAAACGAGTTTATCTTGGCGCCACCGTATCGAAATCGTACCTATTATTGCGGAGTTCCGCGGTGGCCATCTGTGATCTTTTTCATCAGTTCCACTTCACCAAATGATACTTTCTGAATGGAAATGCTTGACTTGTTGATGAAAATAACAAATATAATGTGTATGCCTATAATATTTGACGAGTTCCCTCAATACCTCATGGGTCCCATTATCAGAACTGGATTTTGGTGTAAATGGGACCTATCTGAAAGTATCTCATTTTTCAAATTAAAAATGAATGTTTCAAATCGGTTAATAAATGAAGAAGTTTTGAGGAAACAAACATTTTTTTAAAACTACTAGAGAACCCCCCCCCCCCCCCTTCTTTTTTGGAAATCAGTTAGAAATAAATCATATCAGTGTCCTGTTTTTGACAATAAAGACAAAGACAGAGTACCTAGGACAAAAAGAGTGGGTAGTAAAAATCATGCTAGGCCGTTAATCGTGTAGTGTTAGGCCTTCTGATTCACCACACTACCGCTAAGGTATTAACGTAGTATAATAGCTGTAAGGGGCTCATTACTATAATAATTCGAGAACTTATTAATACCAGCGCCTGCAATATCCTACAGGGTATATTTTTCCGGAATAAAATGCTTCTTAGCCTATGTGTTACTTAGTCATTTATTTAGATGTATAAAATGGATCCCCAACAGGAGTTACACATTACATTGTAAATAACAAGCGAAACGTAGACACTAATCCTATTACAGAAGACCACGTCATGTCATGCAAATCTAGAATAATGAAGGTATCCATTCTAAACATCTAAAAGCATCCAGCCGTTATGGAGTTGAAAAGGAACCTACACTCACAAACTTTCGAATTTTAATATCAGTGTGATGTGATTTATAAAACAGGTGCGCTATTTAAATTACTAGGTACAATATACGTCTCTCAGAAACAACGGAAGTCGATAAAGTTGACCCGATACTCGACCTAAAATTGACCTAGAATTTAATATATTAGGTTGGTATACAAATTACAGTTGCTCTCTAGAAATGAGTCTTATTCTACCAAGAACAATGTAACGATATTCATAATCATCATCAGCCATTTCAAAGTTTAAAGTTGAAAAAGGCCTCAAATTACCCCTATAGATTCCGTACTCAAGACGATCAAAGCACGAAACGCATCGGTGTAAGCACAGGCATACAAATTCACTTGTTTGGTTCATTTGACTAAGGGTGTGGCCAATGAAAACACATTGTCTCAGTTCCGCAACCCGCACTTTGTAATTTAGCGGTCGTTCTACTTAGGTATCCCAACCCAGCCATACCTAGCAAATCACTGTAGGCACTAAGAAGGGATATTATTGAACATTCATCCCGTAAGAAGTTTAAATGACGAATGAAAGGGAAGTTCGCCTTTTAACTTTGTATAGGAGAAGCCGAGCGTCGGTCACCGAACCCTAAATTTGGGAAACCATAACATAATAATTAGGCAAATATTTTAACAACTTTACTGCGTAGAAATAGTCTGCTTATCTTAACTTCTTTTTAATGAATTGAATAATGTGAAGAACGAATAATAAGCCGTACCTAAATCTGATATCTAACTCTGGAACTTACATATTGCATCTAATTTACAAGATCGAAAAGACCCCAAATATTCACCAAAAGAACTTTGATAAATTTCTAGGGCTGGGGAATAACTTCGATGTTGAGCTTTATGTTAATACGCGTTTGGGACGACTCAAGAAATGGGATACGCTGGGGCGAAGACGGAACAACCCTAATAATCATCCTTATTACAATGTAACATTAACATCGTCAAAGCCTTAGCAAAGGTTCTTTGACGTTGTTAGCCATATACATGGTGTTTTGTAATCGGCTAGGACGCGGTTGTGAGGATGTTTTGTACGAGACAACGAAAAAGTTTTGTTCTACGACTTCTGAAAAATATTACTTATTAGACAACATATTCATAACTGCTCCCTTGCCGATTAAAAAGCACCATACGTATATAATATTGACGTAATTTATTTACCAAATCACCCTAACCTATCCACTTAACCTACTCGTATCTTCTCAATCGTACGACCAACTTATCTGTATAGTGGAATGAGGGAGTCACCATCGTATTTTTTCAACAAAAGTGACAGCTAAATGTTGTAAAATTTTTGTTCTATATAATTTGGCCTACTCTTTGATCTGCTGTCTATCACTTCCCATTGCTTCATCACCATCATCAGTCATAAGACGTCCACTACTGTACATAGGCGTCCCCCTTAGACCGCCACACCGACCGACAACGGGCCATTTGCATCCACCGGTTGTCCGCGACTTTCACAATGCCGTCGGTTCACCTAATGGGAGGCCTACCTACGCATCGTCATTGCTTACTATCCTGGATATTACCTTACAGATTGGGAACGTTTTGCGTTATACTCATGGTGACCCCGGCATTAGTGTCTATGATCTTCACCCTGGCGTCTCCGCCGCCCGGTCTGCAGACGGAGTTGTCTGCGTTCACTGTGAACATGCAAAAGAGTGACGCCTGGTGGATCGTGATGCAGCTTGTTAGTGCAGTCTTCTTTCCTATTGCTGCTATTGGCAGGTCCGTAAGCATATTGGTACATCTTGTCTTGTCTCTGGCTTCTCCACCTGCCCTGCAGACGAAGTTGTAGTGTAATATTTTTCCTGCTAGTCCCTTTTTGCAATAAATATAATTATGAGAGTTGCTTACTAGAGAGACAAAACACAACAACTTCTAACCACTTCTAGAACTCTTTTGGTACTTCCTACATACAGGTACTTATTTTTCTTGATGTTTTTCACAGATACGTATCCCAGATATTCTGGTGGGTGGAAGCAGTGTGCGCGGTCCGAGCTGATGACGAGGCGCGCACCAAGGAGGCCTTACTAGAAGCCCGCAGCCCTTCGCCGATGGAGCTCTACCTTTTCCTTCAGGCGTTTATACACTCGGCCCCGTTCGCTATCATCAACCTGCTAGATCTAATGTCGAGGCACACGATAACGACTTTCGACAAAGGTATGATGTTTTGTTTAGCTGATGACGAGGAGCTCCCCAAGGAGGCCTTGCTATAAGACTGCAACTCTTCCTCGGTTCGGCTCCACTTAACTCTTCTTTCAGACGTTCATACATTCAACCCCGTTTCTTTGCCGTCATCAACATGCTTCGTGATTTTATGTCGAGGCATACGATAACAATTTGCGTTCGATACGACGGCTTGAATTGTCTTGATCAAGACAAGTGTTAGGTTTTGCTTTTGCTAGTTTTAGGACTATCTGCAGCATTATATGCTAAAGTTCAAATTATAAATTGAAAGGAAAGTTGAAATTTCGTCACTATGTATTGCCAATCGTTTACATTTGATGGAGTAGGCAAAACCTGTTAAAAATAAAATTAGTTATTAACGTTGTAAAACCCATTTTTGGGTCTATTAATTTTCTAATTCGCAATTGGTGCCTATCGTTAAGAATTATAGTGACGATTTGGGTCTAGTGATACAGTATTTTGGTGCATATAAAATTAAATTGTAGCAATGACCAACTGCAAGAATCACCAGTTTATTTTCAGAATAAGAATTAGTTTCTAAATTGCAATACTGTGTACGAAAATGTTCTTAGAATAGGTATTAATCAGCGTGAGTATATTTATTAAACTTTGTCTTGGCCCTCTTTTCAGTGTCGTTGCAATCAATAAGCATAATCGCATCGTCGCTCCGAATGGCCGATACAGCCTCAACGTACAGAAGGTTCGAGAGAGAGAAGTTATGCGGAAAGAGCTACCCATGGAACAAAAATGAGAAAGCCGCCGATGTCCTCATCACGAACAAAGTTCTGAGTTTATCAGAAAAGAAGGAGATAGAACATTTATACGAACCGATTCTTAAAAGACAATCGACCGTGACAGAGACTTCAGACAAACTAAGATTAAATAGCGACTTGATAGAATTCTCTCCAAGAAACACTGCTGTTAACGAAGTAATGAACGAAACCATGAACGACAATGTCAGACTGAACAGTGATCTAATCCAGTTTTCACCTAGAACAACCGTCGGGTCATCCACGTTCTACGAGCAGTGTTGCAATTCGGACTCGGAGACTAGTTCCGATTACATGCCACCAGTCTCTCGGAAAAAAGACTCGATATGGTCGTCAACCTTCGATAGCGACGACGAGTACGTTCGACCGGTCTCAATCATAGATAAAGTCGCGCCTAGAAGAAGAGACACGGAATATACGATCGAAAAAGTAAATATCACTCCACCGCCTATAATGCCTGCTCCTAGACCGGGATCCATAGCAGTGTGGGCAGAAAAACTAGTAGAAAACGCTGAAGCCATCCCTAACTGGCTCTCGGCTCCACCGCGACGGAAATACTGTGACGAAGAAGTCGTGCAAGACGAGCCAGATATACCGAGAAGAGTAGCTCGGTCATACATGAGAGGCCTCGAGCCTCAAGACCTAACGGCTATCATAATGAACAACATGGGATGGTATATGTTCTTTGTAGCCAGGTTGATCTCCATAGCGTGCTTTATAAACTTTTCCCCATTTGTTGCGATCATCGTTCTATTTTCGCACTACCAAGTGATGTTGCTGTTTCTAATAGTGCCTCAAGCAAGTACCCTGAGGAGGGCGTTCTACTTTTTCCTGGCTTTCATTTACTTATTCTGCTTGATGGAGCTCAAGATCCGCTTCCGGCATGTGCGCGTTTGGCACGTGTTTTGGATTATCGTGTGCACTATAGAGATCATTGTCTTCACATCTCTCTGGGCCAATATAGACAATACTATGGACGATTGGTGGCGGCGTTTCGTAGTCAGGACTGTTCTCAGTAGTTTGGTATTGAGCTATGCGTGTTTTCTAGTCTACTTTGTATTGTTAAAACCACGAGAAACTATTGTTTACTTCAGAAATAAAAACGATAATACGCAGTAAACGATCGACTAATGTTTTCTGAAAATCATATCACTTCACTGAATCTACTCATTTCTTTCTACCAAACAGGAAGTTATTTATAGCCCCCGCATTGGGCACCAGCTGGTCACATCCGTATATTCATTTGGAATAAAAACAAATACTTTATAGAATTAATAATATGATTGTATTGTCATATTTACGTTTACATGCCTTTATGAAGGATGCCAGTACCAAATGCCTTTATTTTCGTAATAAGGATACACCCATCAACAGGTTTGTATCTACAAACATTTTCGTTCGAAGAGCTTTTGGAGTGACGAAACGATTATTTTTACTTTGCTAAGATTCCTCAGTATAAGTTTCACCAAAACATACGAAACACGTTAACCTATTCCTCTCAGCCGATTTCCCGTATGAGGACTGGTGTAATTCACCAGCGTCAATAAACAGTCTCTCGTGTCTAACTTCAAAGGGGATGCCATTGTTTCAAGTGTTTGAGCTATGCCTTTTGTTTGGTAAATTCAGAGGCCTAAGCCGGAATTATTTCCACTTATAATAGACTAGCTGCGCCCCGAGGTTTCACCCGTTACTCTACAGAAACCGAATATTATTCCGGTATGAAAAGCCTATGTGTTAATCAAGGGTATAAGCTATCTCCATACCAAACTTCATTCAAATCCGTTCAGCCGTTGCAGAATTGAACAAACAACAAACACACTTACGTACCTACTTTCCTTACTTACAAACTTTCGCATTTATAATATTAGTGTGATATCGGGTACATCACTGCGAAGGTATCAAATCCTTTACCGTAGCAGTGAATAGTAGATGGGTGTGTGATGGCCAAATACTCCAATGAGGCGAATTCCAAAAAAAAAAAAAAGTTTTATAATACTTACTAGATGGCGTAATAGTCCTATCGTTTTACCTGTCATCGTCATTTCTGTCGAAATATTTTATGTTTATTTTTTAAATCGTAAATTTTGGCTCCACACGTTGTGTATTTAGCCAGCGTCAACTATTGTAATATTTCAAATGAAGTCAAATACATACAGAGTTATATTATTTGAAATTGTCTAAATACACATGTGGAGCCGAAAAACACGAGAAAAAAAAGGCACACCTAAATTTTTTTGTACTTCATGTCTTGACAGTGACAGGAAAACCTCAAGGTACATCTAACGCCATCTATTGGGTACTTTTATTACCAGGTTTTTTTTTTTTTGATAATGCCTCATTGTAAAAATGTATATTTATAGTTAGGTAAAGATCCGGAACCAGTGACCCAGAACGAAGTTCGTTTGTATAATTTCACTCGCGTTAATCACCGAATACTTCACTTTCAATAAATCACAAAACAATCAGAGTAGAGTAAACGGAGAAAAATGTAGGCTGCACGTAGGCGTCGTAGTTTTCTTGAAAATTATTTTTAGGTATTAACCGCGAGTTGTGTGTTGGTCAGATAAGTACTGTGAAACGGAACGGTTATGAGCAAGCGTTGCGCTTACCGTCGTGCGAGTGACTTGGTTGCATCGACACTCAGTTGACAAAATCTTCTCTCCACATTTTTTCGTGCGAAAATGAGACAAATGTATAAATAATTTTAGGCGTGTTCTGTTTTCACAAGACAAAAAGAGTAGAGAAGCTGCTGGCAGCCTCATTTGAGAGCTAGGCCGCGTACTGATGTGAGTTTGTGTTCAAATCTTAGCCTGTCATACATAAAAAAAAAGAAAATCTTTCGTTGCGTGCATGTGTCGCATAGCGAACTCAGAGACACACCGCGGGCAATGGAGAGAGTTATGCTCGGAGTTTTTTTGTTGCGAGATAAATTCCAGAACGAGGTTAATTCGCCCAAGAACCAAAGTCACCACGTAGCTTTTTGGATTTGAAGGCTGAAGTGGCAACGGGCAGGCCGCATCGATCGAAGAACATATAACTGAGAGCGTTCTGGCGTTCTAAGAGGGAGGCCTATACTCAGTAGTGGACGTGTTCCGGCTGATGATGATAATGTGCATGGTCGATAGAAAATGTATAAAAAATTTAGCTTCCAACAGTCGCGCTGTTCCAATTAACTTACATTTTGCTATCGGATACATACAAAAGTTTTTTACGTGAAACCGTTTTTTTATGAAAACGCAGCTATTACAGGAATATTCAGCATCAGAGGCAGCGAAAAAGGGCTCGAGGTCGTAGACCGTCTTATACTGAATCAAATGAGCGCCAGAACCCATCAAAAAAACGAGTGAGGCGCTTTCGTGAGCACCGCTTTGTAGCTTTCGGCGCTATTGTACGGCCACCACTCGCGTCGACCAGCCCACCGAAAGACGATTTCACGCCAAAAATAATACGTTAGTGTAGCGATACTACCCACCCCAATTTCCGAATTTCTGGAGTCCTTGATATTAAATTATAATACCAAATGCGGGGATAGCACTCACCCATTGCCTCAGCTCTTTTTACCAATTTTAGCTTAGCTATAACTATGCTATAGCTATATAAGTAAGTAGGTACTCGAGGACGAAACTTCCATTTCATTACAGACGTTCATCTGTCTACTCGTACTTATACTATTGATTGGCTAGTACGAGTTTACGTATCTTTTAAGCGTTATCTATACCTACCTCTTCATTTATCATCAACCCACAAACAATTCATCTTTGTCCCTCAAAACAAACATGCTTCTTACACAAGATAATCATTGCTACATCGAGATATCCGTCCGTGCTTTGCTGCGTAGATAATCTCGCATGAAAAATTGCGCGCGCGCCGACTGCGCTTGCACCGCGCGGCATCTTCCAAAGAACTTCCGAGACACGTAGCCTGCAACTTGCTATTAATCTGCGCCTTGTCCTGGCTCTGTTCAATGATTATTTCTTGCTAATTTACCGTACTCGATGCCCCGGAGATGAGTGCGCCAGTAATTGCCATCATGAGAAAGAAAGGAACATGTTATAATATCGGACGTGCGTGCTTAATAGATGTTATTCGATCCTCTTGATTAATGATTCCTGGTATATTGTTGCTTTTTTGCTGAGGGTAGGTAGTTGTTTTTGTAAAAAATTTGAATCTGCAGAATATTGTATATTTCTTATCAGCTCTTAATAGACGCACCCGGGAATTATTAATTTACCATAGGAAAATTACATTTACTCTTCGGCATTACTTTGAGATAGATATATGAAAATCCATTAAATAATTAGCATGCAACCAGTACGCTCTGGGTACATTCCCAACTGGTAAGCATTTGGATTATTTTCAGGCCTTCAAAGGTCTATGGGTAATTCAGTTGTTCGTTTTGTGTTGGAGGGGCGGTTTATTGAAGTTTTAAAAACTTAGTTTATACAGGGAACTTTTTAAGTAGTGCGTAAAGATTGTAAAAAAACAACGCATCCATATTTTTTGGTTTTACCCATCTTAGTACAAAATTATCGAAATAACATCAAATGAAAGTAGCTACAGCAAGAGCTGTAGTCATAGTCACTATTCTTAGTTGTAGTAAGAGCACCAACGATATGTGTAGCCTACATCGCTTCTTCTCGCTCGCTACATCAAGAAGTAGGTAATTTCCGACTTTTCGTGGTCAGTAAATGCAAAAAAAACTTGTTTTTTATCGGTTAAACATGTTCTATTAACGATACTGATTGCGTGATAAAAAACTACCTAAAAGTTACGCTGTATAATAAAGGCACATACTCTTTTTAAAATAATCAGAATCCTAGATGATAAGTATATATAGTTATTAGTTCTTTATATAATCCATTTTCAGCGCTTGTTACCCTTGTGTATAGAATCCTCTCCTTCCTAAGGTAGCCTGGAAGATATCGCTCTTAGTGATACGGCCGCTTTAAATGTGAACTATAAAAGTTTATATATTTGTCCAGCGAACTCGACCTTCAACAATATACCTATTACGATCTATCTTTATACAACCCAATTTGAACTCGTAATTATTTCTTTTGAAATAATGTTTCGGAATAAATAATATCTAAATATATTATCCACCGGTATCATGACGGGCCCTCTGCTGGCCCGCGAGTTCGAAACCGGACACCTTTTGCAATCAATCTTCGTTACTAATTTGTAGACCTTACACCGGGGCTAGCACAAAACACATGAGCTTTGAAATATAGAGAAGAGAACTCCTGCAAGCAATTTTAACTCGACAAACAAACAGAAAATATAATAAATATCGTTTATCAATAAAGGAGCAACGTTTCGTTCATCGCGCGAAATAAAAATTTTATTTCGTTTTTTGTCATTACAGCTTAATTACTCATCGTGGATTTATTGAAACCAATTTTGCGCCAATAAATATGTTGTTTTAAGAAATTACGGGTAAAATGATCACCTAGATAACATTGGTTTAGCTACAAATTTCAATAAGCTGACTTTCATCTTGATTTTTGGTTTAGTGACAAATGTACTTATACTAGCTTTCAACTTGAATTTTTGGTTGGTGTAATTTCTTGAAAAAATCTATTTATTGTCGCAAAATAAGTTTTCATGAACCTACGATGAGTAATTAAGCTGTAATTGACAAAAAACGCAAGAAAATTTGAATTTCGCGCGCTGACAAAAACTTTGCACCTTAAAGGTAAGCATGGGATTAAAAACTGCTATCAATATCGTTCACCTTCGAATGTTCAACGGGATATCTAATAAATTGAGTACTGCTCGTTCGTATTTGAGGACTAATTTTTTTTCCGTTAATTATTTAAAAAAATTATATCGAGAATAATTAAAAAGATGAATGAATTTTGATAATTAATTAAACGTACCTATAAGTATTACTAAATTTAACAGATCCAAAAATGCTTCCACCCTTTTCATTAATATTGAACCGGGGAAGAGATAATTTTAGTCCTGTCAAATTGTTTACGTTTAGAGAATGGTACACGAACAGAATCGAAGTCATACTATTGCCAAACCTAAGTTAGGTTTGTCTTGACTCTAGACAATAAGTTCTCGACACTCAGCAGTACTTACTTTTAAATAATACTGTATTTAAAACTTTTCAAATACCGGGTCCAAAAGCGTTAGAAGTTCAATTAACCGATATCGAAAATCTCACAAATTGCCAGGCATTTCTAGCAGACAAAGAGCGTGCTCCAGGGCGATAAAGAACGGTTCTATCGGGGCAATCGTAACTACTGTTGTGATACAACTGTCAATAAGATTTTATAGTCCAGCAAACGAGTTCGTTAGCAGCGATATCGCGTGGAGATAGCCCTGCAGAGTCCTGCTAAGGAGGCGGAACGTCCACACAACGGCCCGCCTTGTGCCTTGTCGACGATAAATCGAATTTCGCGACGACACCGCACACTGACACTCAAGATCCACAACGATGATTACTGTACTTACGATTATATTTTAAGGATCTCCCAGCCCTCGCAGCCACAGTCTGCAGAACGCAATTTGTTGAACAATACGTTCTGCCTCCAGGCTGGTTGGTCCAGCTCTCGCTTCGTAAATTCTCAGGCTTATAAATAGAAAGCCGTATGTTGTGACTTATCAATTAACTATTGCGATTTCTATTGCCGATGCCGTTAGCACTGTGGACTCCATTTTGAAGTTACCTACCCACAAGAACTAGGAAGTTGTTACAGCTTTGTATTATTTTATCTATAAAACTGTCTTACCTATTTGTAGTCTTCTGTGGTAGGTACCTATACGTAAAATCACATGAAAAAGATCGCTGATACTATGGTGCCAGTTTTCTTAATAGTTTAAAGTTCACTTATGGAAAAGGCTTATTATATGATACAGCTCAATTTTAACAACGAGGTGAAAGCTTTTTCACCGCAGGTTACAGAAATAGGAGGCACAAACGGAAATCGATCTTTCGACACGGAAACTGAACCGATAGTTGTTTCGAGTGATGTAAAGTCAAGAATGTTTAGAAGTGATTGCGGTCACGCAGACAATGGTTGGCACGCCGATAAGAGCTGGGCCCGTTGCTCGGGCTAGTGAGAGCATCCATTTCTCCGCGGCTCGCATCGAGCCCTGATAACGTAATGACTTTCTTGACTCATATCTACTAGCATTGTGAGTAAACAACGCGGATACCTACACTAAAAGTTCTATGAACTGTGAGGTACTCGGGAGATACTAATTTATGTCACGTTTTATCGTAGGGCGTGAATTTTGTAATGACGTTTTCCGGAGTAGGTAACGAGGAATATTGAAGAAGTTATTGTTAAACTAGTTGTTACCCGCGACTTTGTTCGCATGGACCTAAAAAAAGTAGCTTATGTCCGTCTCCGATCCTTAAGCTATATTAGGTAAGCAAAAATTCAGGTCAATCCGTTCAGCCGTTTAGCCATGATAACGCGACAAACACCTAGACAGAGAGACAGACAGAGTTACTTTCGAATTTATAATATGACTAAGGATTAGGATGGGATAAATTCCAGTAAGCATACCTTCCTACAACTCACTTTCTTCGGCGCCACAACCCATAGTATTTTATTACCACACGCTATGATAGCGGTTTTATAGAAAATTAGTAGTGTTGTTGGCACAGCTTACGTGGAGGTACTTACCAACCTATATCCTAACTAATATTATAATTAAGAGGTTTACTAGAGGCTTCTGTGGAGCTTTGGGAACAACACGAAAATTCACGTCATTGTACCATTCACCAACACTCTTGCATGTTCACGGACCGTTTTTACACATTAACACTCGAAATAACACAAGTTTTGGAAAATAATATAATGACGCGACATGATCTCTTCACGTTACCGCCGAAACTCTAAAAAAAATCTTTTTAAATAATTTTCTATTTTGTAATTTAATTTAATTGTAATTTGATTTGACATTGTTATAAAATTTAATTGAAATGTGACTAATGCTTTAATTTTTTTGTGTATGAATCTTGTTACTTGAAATAAATGTATAAATAAATATACCGCCAGTCCACTGAAAATGCATACTTATTCCATGTCAATACACCAACCTCATTTTTAGAATTTCGTACTGGCCAGCACGACGAAAGCATGAAGTAAAAACTTTTTATATTTTATTACTTTTATTGAATTCACTTTTAATTATACTCTCCATTTCCTCCAAATCCTCTATTTTCCTCGCAGTAGTCAGGTCAAAAGTTTTGTTTTGCTCGGCAGCAAAGTTATTCTGCGTCTCGTATATGTATGTATTATTGAACTAGCTGCGCCTCGCGGTTTTACCCACTATTCTACAGAAACCGAATATTTTTTCGAGATAAAAAGTGGCCTATGTGTTAATCCAGAAAGTAAGCCGGTTCAGAGTTGAACAGGAACAAACACACTTACATACTTACACACAAAATTTCGCATTTACTATATTAGTGTGATCTACCTTTGAATATATTTTACGTTATGCACATATATATCCTCGTAATCAATCTGCTGCTCGGCAATCCTGTCCTGGTTACCTACTTACGTACTTCTTGTTCTCTACCATTGACAGTTGAAATCGTCGTGTGTGGCCCTACACCAGCAGATGTTTCCGGCAACAACTAACTTTTCCAAAAATGGTAAGTCATCTCTTTTCGTCACGACTTGCGTCACAGTGCCAAAAACGTAGATAGGTACGTGAGTATGTTATAGTGGGCGCCGTAGGGCTAATCTAATCCTGTGGTAATAATAGAAGTGCGACTTTTTAATTACGCTGCGTCGATTCAACAAATACTTGCCAAAATAAATGAACTTAGATCTCTTTTTTTAGCGTTTGCTAGATAGCGTAGGCAGCTAGGTACCTAGGTACAAAACAGCAACGAAAGTCCTAAATACTCACCAGCACACATTTTATAATCCAGTTTACTCGGATCTGTTTCCGATTTCCGTGTATAGTGATAGCGATTGAAATCACTAAAAACCACTAAACTACCCGGCGTTTATTTGTTCACTCGTGGATTTGGCAGAATTAGGTTTTGTTTGTGAGTAGAAATCAATCCCACGTGCGTTGAGTGGCTGAAATTTAGTGCGACCCAAATCGTTTACAACGAGGCCCTGTGATGGTAACAGCCGGTCCCGGTCGCTGATAATCTCTCCCATCCATGTCAGTCGCGAATCGCGATCATATACATTGTACTAGGTAGGTCGCTATACGTGTTGAGGTATTATGTATTTACCTACATTCGAAATTTAAAAAATTAGAGATATTTATGCAATTTTTTTGCAAATAATACAATAAAAATAATGCAAATAGATAATATTTGATAGGGGTGCGCGCTATGTTTACTACTTTTTTTAAATTGTTGATGTACTATTTATAAATTAGATAGTAGAATGAAAACTGACGTGGTTTTGATACATTTTGTTTTAATAAAACGGAAATACTCACGTTAAATGGCAAGGCAAGGCAAGACGAGGTCGCGCGCGTGTCTCGCTGAGCATTCCTTGATAAAGGTCACCGAATGTGATCGAAACTATAGTCGGAATAACCGACTCAATGTAACGTGAGTATTCCCGTTTTATTAAAACAAAATAGATAGTAGAACACTAGAGTACAAAATCTACAAATACAACACGACCAGTTTTTTTGTTGACCGAAGTTGTTCCTCGACTTCAAGAATTATTTTGTTTGGTTGTAACTTACCCTTTCATTGCATTTATTGAAAAGAGATATGGTCGTTAATTCGTTATTTGCGCATGCCATGATCCATGCAATTTATTTAAAAGTTTCGTTAGGGGACTGACCTGCCATAAATATGAGTATTACTTACGTAAGTGCCGCTTGGATTAAGGTCTACACAGTTACACGGAACGGTTATTAAGGTGCATCGTTTCACTCATCGCGCGAAATTCAAATTTTCTTGCGTTTTTTGTCAATTACAGCTTAATTACTCGTCGTGGATTTATTGAAACCAATTTTGCGCCAATAAATAAGTTATTTTAAGAAATTACGGGTAAAATGATTACCTAGATAACATTGGTTTAACTACAAATTTCAATAAGCTGATTTTCATCTTGGTTTTTGGTTTAGTGGGAAATGTACTTATACTAGCTTTCAACTTCAATTTTTGGTTGGTGTAATTTCTTGAAACAATCTATTTATTATCGCAAAATTAGTTTTCATGAACCTACGATGAGTAATTAAGCTGTAATTGACATGAAACGCAAGAAAATTTGAATTTCGCGCCCTGAGCGAAACGTTGCACCTTAAGCCGAAAGAAGCTCATACCTACTTCGCAATCATTATGAACAACTGTACAATGGTATCAACTCCGACATCACTAAAACAACAGATGTTTCACACACAAAATGTAGGAAGCTGTTTTTTTTCGCGAGTTCTTAGAAGGTTTGGGCCTAAACTAAAAGTTGTTCACAATTTGGTTCAAAGATCTTTATTAATCACAAGAAACATTTCGTCTCTCTTACGCGATATCTTAATATTATCAAACTAATGTTAACAGTTGTGGCCAGTGGGCTTTTTACAGTAGGTAATTATGTAAATAATTTAAATAATTATGTATATATAACCGTTCGATATAACTCTGTATAATTCTCATTAACACACAAAATGTAGGAACTGATGTTTTTCGCGGTTTCTTAAAAGGTTTGGTCCTAAAATAAAAGTTGTTCGCGATGATGAGTACCTATTAGCGTTCGATATAACTCTGTATAATTTAGGGATTACTGTAGTACAGTCATCTTGTTTTTTTTTTTTTTTTTTTTTTTTTTTTTAATGATTAACTATTATTTATTTTAATAACTTAAATAACATTAAATAGTAAATAAATTAAAATAAACTCTAAGTAAAAATAATCATAAATATATATACAACTTAAAACTAACCCTAATCTAATTGTTATATTTTATATGCCGAATAAAGATTATTACGAACAATTTCAATTACAATTTCATCTCATTGTAATTAGTATTACTCTTGCGTATGATCAGGCGTTGCTTCTAAGAAGCACTGATTTATTTTATTGATTACACATTACAACAATAGAAAAACAGTTATTCAATTACTGATATGTAAACGTGATCACGCTTATGGAATACTGATTTGAGAGCGCCTGCCTTTAATACGACTTTATTGAAATTAGGGTCTACACATGGGCCTAATCTGATTTGTATGAAAAGAACAGCTAGACATACATTTCGTTAGAGTAAATAAAACAAACTACGGTTCTATGGTTTTTCCTCTACTTCCGTGAAATTAATGTCTGGCTATCCTTTTCGAAAAAAACAGACCAGGGGCTTATCCTGTAACTCTGGTGGCGATGGTCTTCGTTTGCTATCCTGCTCCCTCGCATAGTGCGAGTAAGTTGGCACGCGATGACCGTTACCACCTCTTTTCTTTTTCTCGTCCTCATTTCTCGTCATGGCTCCATAGCCACCTCATTACGACTGTAGCAGTCACAGAAAATTACAACCAATAAGGACGACAAAGAGCTTAAGGGGGGTTAGGGGTGCTTTACTCGGATGTTTCGAGAAATAATATGCGGAAATAACAGAACAAAACCTTAACTTAAATATTTTCACAGAGAACATTTGCTATTTAATTATACATGCCAGGAAGTAGTTGATGTGTAATGTCTAACTACGATAATGAATTAGAGCTTAGATAAGCTATACGCAAATAAACGAATAAGGACCTCTTTAATCATCCCCAAGTAAAGTCCCAAGTAAACTACTCACCGGTTAACGAGGAAAATCTAATTTTAATAATGTCGTAGTCTAACCGTCGCAAGCGAAGAAAAACTACTTAGGTACTAGGGACTTAAATTGGCACTAATAGTAAAGTAAGCTAAGCAACAGTATTTTTTTTAATGAGGAAAGAGGCCATTGAATAGAATTTTGCTGCTCTATTCTTTGGTCGTTTAGTCGTGGTTGTGTCGGCAAGACAAGTATCTATACAAAACTTCTTAACAGCGTTATATTTTGTCGACAACAGACTGTACTTATTTTAGATTCAGAACTCTTCTAAATTCTACTTTTGATGACTGATGTCCTTGATAAAGAGTTTGATGTAAGTAGCTTACGTAACACAGCTAAAAAGTTGTAAATCAAAGCTATAGGGAATCACAGACCGGACTTGCACCTCCATAGTAACAAAGAATTTCCGTTCATTACCGCCTTCTAATTTTTTCACAAACATAAGCCACATTGATCTTGTTATTTTTACGTATTATGGAAAGAGGTTCTGTATCATCGAAGAAGCTGTAATTAAACTTTTTTTTCTCTTATGTTTTGGCTCCACACTTTGTGTATTTATTTAGCCAGTGTCAAGTATTATTATATTATATAAACTTCATTATAATTATATTATTTATATTTCAAGTAAAGTTAAATATTTCTCAATTAAAATAAGTCTCAGTCATAGTCTAAGTCAATCAAAGTAAGTCACGGTCAAGTCCACGTCATGCTCCAGTAAAGTGGTGGAGACTTTACTAGACGTTTCTATGGAGTTTTAGAAACAACACGAAGGGACACGCGACATGACTTCTTCATGTTCTCGCCGAAAAACCTCTCTTCTTTTGTTTGCAACAATGAACGTGTTTTTTTTAACGGGAACGTGAAGAATTCATGTCGTGAAGTGTTTTTTTTTCCTCCTAAGAGGATTTTGGCGTCGCACGTCTTATGCATTTGCCAGTGTCAAGTATACTTATATATTTGCAAGTTTTGTTAAATATTATCAAACAAGTCATAGTCACAGTCAAAGGCGAGCAAAGCAAGTCACGGTCAAGTCTACGTCATGCCTCAGTAAAGCGGTGGAGACTTTACTGGAGGTTTCAAAGGAGTTTTGGAAACAACACGAAAATTCAAGTTTCACGACATTGTACCATTTACCAACACTCGTGCATGTTCACGAACAGTTAACGGGTAAAAATTCAACGTTTTTACACATTAAGACTCGAAATAATAATTATGGTTGCCTGGAAGAGATCGCTTTCAGCGATAAGGCCGCCAGTTGTTACACTACTTTTTAAAGTCTGTTTATAAATTATGTAAAATTTGTGTGAACAATAAAGAGTTAATCTATCTATCTATCTATCTAATAACACAAGTTTTAGAAAATAATATAATGACGCGACATGATTTCTTCACGTTCCCGCCAAAACTCCCCAGATAGAGTTTGAGTACTGCGCGTCGTCGCTGCTGAATCGAAACAGCATGTCAAATTGAAATGACCAACGCTGTAAAAACATAGAAGAGACAAAAGACGGTCGATAAAAATTCTCCGCAGCAATTTTTGAAAAGCGAAGATATGGAAGCTAAAGTGAGGGACGTGCGTGACGGTGTCGACCTACATTCAAACACTGTGGCTAACTTGTCACACACGGCCACACTTGTCTATTCTTGCGGCGGATAATAGGAATCTAATTTGCATTATTTACCTGAGGCTTTGACTAGTGATTAACTTATGCATCCCGGTTCTTTTCTTGGCAAGAGAATAATATGCCAGTTCCACTACCAAGCATTCCCAAATCAAGACCTCAAAATACTTACCATCATTTTAAATAAATTTTATTTAAACTACCTTCAGTGTAAACATCTAATTGGACGAATCTATCTTTCGTTGCAGCTCGTATAATAATAAAAGTAAATGTAATTCTGAGCCAATAGTCAATTTTAAGTCTATCATCGAGATACCTAGGTGTTCGGTAAGCGATACATATCTGCTAGGATAAATTGCACTCGCCATTATGAACAACTCTTAACTTGTACAACGGGGCAAACATAAAAAGTGAAAAAAAAATATCACCTGTTCCATAGAAAAATGTTATTCACCTTCGACGAAATGTATAGAACAGCAGTATTTTTTTCGCAAATTTTTTTTGGTCTAGATTGATGTAGCTACAATGATATCCTAGAATATGTGAGTCGTCTAACCGATTACCAATACCTAGAGATAGTGATCCGAATATTGAATCCAATTAAGTTTGGTAATTGTAGATTGGTGCTACACGTTGAAATTTCTACTTACTGCGTCGTATTGTAGCGTTCCTAATTTGTCAGCGTTCCCTACAGGTAAGTGCTAGATGCTCGTGTACCGTCCGCTAGCGCGGATTGATTACGACTGAGTTCACATTGTTGCGTGCTTAGTAAATACTAGTACGCACCATGGAGTAAGTACCATTTTAAATTTTCATTCGCCAGTCCTTACAAAGTAATTTGTATGTCATATCAATTTTATTGCTATCAGAGTTTAGTTCTTGAAATCGACGACCCGTCTTACCTAATAGTTCAGGAAACCTATTGCAAATGGCTTTCTCGTAAATGTTATGATGATGCACTCGATTGCTTCATTTCAAACGCTTACAATGTTCTCGGCAGATTTTATGGCTTATCATTCAGAAATAGTTAGAATCTGAATGCTTTGTCTGCCCAGACATTTAGCACGCCAACTACAGCTAAGGTTCATTTTGTAATCTAAGTACCTACTTTCCTGTACCGTACTGACCACGGGCCCTCTAATAAATCACGTTGAGTAATTGCCGAATGTACTCGCTCAATATCACTTATGCCCTGAACAGCATACGTAACTACAATGCACCGTAATATTATAATTTGTGACACGATGCATGGTGTCTTGTGGGAATCAAGCTGACGGCTTTCACAGTCCGTCACGATGCGTTCAACTAGCCATGTAAAGTAGCTTCTAAGCAATCTGATTAATGTTAAAAGAGCCATGCACTAAACAGAGCTCATGCTGTCAAAGTTAAACCTAAGCTTAATGAATATGCAAGCACTAAGATGAAATGATTAGCGTTCACGTCTTCATATGTGAACTTTCTGTAGCATCCCTATCTCATTATCTAAATGAGGTTTGATAATAAAACGTACACACAGACAGAGGACGATGAGTTTTGTCGTAAGTTGTTTTTTTATGTGTATTTTACTAAGTACAAACAACAAATTAAATAGATTATTAATCAAATAGGTCGTTAATCAGATAGGTTTAGTTTATCTGGCGCTACACATAAGCATTGCCATTCCGTGTGATAGTGCCGTCAGCTTGCTAGGTACGCTTCCAACTGGTAGTTGGCAAGAGCATTTGGATTATCTTTAGACCTTCAAAGGGTGTCAGGGTAATCCAACGGCTGGAAATTTATGTCAAAAATAAATGAGTAAGAGTGAGACTAAGAAGTTTAGGTAATTGACCGAGAGAAGCAAAGGTCTTAGAGTCTACGGGAACAAGTTGGCATTTGTATATAGGTACCTATGTATGTTTTTAAATATATTTGTATGTATGTATATTTGTCCGATGATACCTTGCGAACCGTTCATCCTATCTTTATGACATTTTGTAGATAAGTAGTTCATTTCAACAGAACTTTTTAAGTTCTAATATTAGCAAAATCGGTCCAGATGTTGTTGAAGTTATAAGGCGCGAGGTCACAGTTCGGCGCGGACTACGAGTTTTATTTCAGTTTATATGCGTTGTGTTTAAAAAAAAACAATAGGTTAAATTAATTCCTGTAATGGTTAAGACGAAGTCGATTAAGATAAGCCAGACTATCTTGACACAGATATTAAACATAACTTATCATTATGATGATAAATATTGAATACCTGAATATTAGCAGTCATTGCAGCAATACTCAGCCGTAATGAGGGAGTAGCGGTGGCGCTGGTCGGCGGTCACCATTTAAACAATTTATAGCCAAAGTAGTTGTTACCCGCAACTTCGTTCGCGTTGACCTAAAAAAAGTATCCTACGTGATTGTGATATATTGTGATATACAGTAACTCCTTATCAAATTTTATCAGGATCCGTTCAGCCGTGATAACGCGACAAACATGCAGACAGAGAGACAAAGCTACTTCCTATAGTTCTCTAGATGGCGTTGATCCATTTTTGTGCATTTTTTGACGTTTTATTATGTGCTGACAGTTGTAATGTAGGGAGTTCTGAATCGCGCAAGCGAAGTTTTTTCCTCGAGACGAACGTATTCATTTTTATATCTCGAAGCTTTATTGGTCCTGATACGACTGCGGCTATATTGCTCTGAATTATAATATTAGTTAGGATTGTGCTCAAATCAAACGCCGCATGCTGTCAACTAATTCTAACAAATGACAGCCGCCTGTCCAAGGCGTTTGATTATCCATTTTATCTATAAGGCAAAGAAAGGAATTACTTTGCCATTCAATTTTGCCATCAATAGAGCTAGCGCTGACGTGTTGGCGCAATGTATTCGGTGGCTAGTCTCCTAATAAGGCCGACTACACATACGCACTGCCAGCCACATACAGAGACGACAATTTTCATGGAATTTCAATTTTATAAACTATTATTTACGGTGCATATATTCTCATTTCTATGGTGCAACGACTAGGTACCTGCTTATAGTTTATGTACACAGTTTTTTTTTTTTGTTTATGGTTGAAACTTTTGTATATCAAATGACAACGAAGCGGATACCTATACCTACGCTTATCGATTTATTCTCGTGAAAATTTAAAATAAAACAACTCGCTCTCTGATCTTTACGAAATCCATTAATTAGGCTCTCGCGTGACACGTGGAACTTTTTATTAAAAGTTTTTAATTAAATGTATTGTACTCAAAATATAATCATAATAGCTATAATTATATAATAATACTATGCTATAATTATAATATATACTTTGAAATTTAGCCATATAATTTACTTAGAAAATTCATCATAAGTTACTTATTATTAATTACATCGTTCGATGTAAATAATACAATTTGCGTTGACCGACTTGATTAAGATTATGATCTCTATTTGTCCAAGAACAGCCTCTTGGTCTCAGTTACTCAACAAACACATTGAACTAATGGAAATCCAACATTAGCGGTCATAACCACAATGATATGTTGAGATATGTCAAAGTTTGCATATAATTTGTAACGTAAATAAATAAAGTAAGCCTCGGGTTTACTAAAAGCACGGCCGATTTGTATGCAGCGCTGATGCGTGCAGACATTTATTGCATTTCTGTAGTAGAATCATTAAGCCCGTAGCTTTGCCAAGTCGCTACTTTGAAACTATTACTACAATTCTTAGTACAACCACTGGGAAAAATATACAAACTGGATTAAAATAATAAGTTATTCATGGCCAATCCTGAAGGGTTTATACAGGCTGGTCCAAACGGTGAAGTCAATCCGATGAGGGACGAAGGAGAATCCGAAAAACACCATCGCAAAAACCCACCTAAAAAGTTAGATTTTTTAGGTCGCTTTTTAACCTGGGGAACCCTAAAGAAAATAAAAAATACATAACTAGTAACCTACGAAAAATCCAAGACACGTAATTCCCTTTTTTTTTCACTGCAATGACGATAGCAACAATTGAGTATTTTTTTTAGATCTGTCGCTAAAACCTTCTGAATGGGCTGAAAACAGGTAAGCACAGACAAATTAGAAAAGCTGATACTAAAAAATATGAATTCAAATTCAAAGCAGCACCCCAGCGAAATTATTTCGCTGTAGCACCCTGCATATTTTGCAGCATATTGTTTAATTAGCTTGTAAACCTCCGCTTGGTACAATCTTAGAGTAAAACCTCTTATGAACAAAGTGGTCCCGATAGTAAACTCACATAACGATGAAGACAGAATTACAAAATATACCTTTGATATGCAAAAATCTTCTGAACACCCAATCATTATGCACGAACACGCAAGTGCAAAGATAAAAGTAAAGTCTATGTCAATTTAGGAACAAGGTGCAGTGAGTTTGAAAAAAAAAAAAAACTACAGGAAGAGCCTCAAAAATGACGACGTTTTAAGGTTCCGTGGGACAGCAAAAAACTCTTAATTAATATCTGGGACATTTTGGGACATTTTTTGCACACACGGTCATCTGACCCCAAACTAAGCCAAGCTTTTAATACGGCTGCCAGAGACTGATATACGTACATAGATATTTTTAAATACATACTTATATAGATATTAACACCCAGACATAGAACAAACATAAATATTTATCACATGAATGTTTGTCCTAGATGGGAATCGAACCCATGCCCCCAAACACAGAAGGTAGGTTCACTACCAACTGAGCCACCGGGCAGTACTAAATCATTGTATTCGTCACTTCGGTATGTTGCCCGTGTACTACCAGTAGAACTATTCATCTATTCGCCTCTCCGTCCGGATGTCAAACAGTATCATAAGTTTCTACAATCAAACTTTTACAAACTTCTTTCATAAAACAAATTATTTAAAATTCGATATCAAAGTATAGTCACAATCACAGAATTCTCCTTATTTGGTCACAATGTAATAAAATATCCTAATCCTAACTAATATTATAAATTAGAAAGTAACTCTTGTTTCTTTGTCTATCTGTCTCTCTGTCTGGGTGTTTGTCGCGTTATCGCGGCTAAACGGCTGAACGAATCAAGCTCAATTTTTGCATAGATACAGCTTAAGGGTCGGAGACGGACATAGGCTACTTTCTTTTTTAGGTCCACGCGAACGAAGTCGCGGGTAACAGCTAGTAAACAATATAACTCTACATTGTTTCTCTACATCACCAAGAATGGTGAAAAAATGACATTCCCCTTTGGACATAGAGCAAAACTGGCCTCCGGCTGTCTGGGCCGTTCAGGCCACTACTAAGTCACTCTACATCATTGGATAATATCATATAAAAGAATTTTAAAAAATTAGACGATTCATACTTTTTTATAGAGTGTACCCACTTTTTTTACTAAATGATAAGTGTTTGTAAGGTTTCGTTGATTTCATTTATTTTATATAAATAAAAATAAAAATATATTTTTTTTAGGTAAAAGAACAGCCCTGACAATATTCATAGATATTATGCCACTTTAATGTCTTAATTTCAAACCATCGGTCTGGAACTGAATTTTTTAATGTGTGAATTATGTCAAAAATATGCCAGTTTATGTCAAAAAATTATATTTTTACTCAGTCCAATTCTTTGGCTCCTTACATCAAAATCATTGATAATAACTCACTGCGCTTTCTACACAGGTGCACCCGTTCTAAATGAGACTATACCTGATTTTATTGAAGAAAAAAATCAAAATTTTAATGCGGTTTCGGATAGACTTTCTAAAATAAATATGCACATGGCTTTTCCTATTATCAGGTATTACTTATTTGTACGAAAATTCACGGAATCCTTGTGATGTTACCAGCTATGAAATCACCCTGATCTTTTACAAAAACTGGACTTCTAGGCACTACCACTACCATTCTAGGCATGCCTTTGGTAAATCGCAGTTAGTGCCAGGTGTCCTTGCTTTAGGCAAAGAAACTTTCTTCGGGTCTCATCCGGTACGGAGCACTCAAATCAAAATCAGAAAATGTTCAAGTATTTCACTGCCGGCATTTCTGTCCTCGGTCAAAAGCACCGAAAATATATAGGCCTGTGTATTGCGTGTATGCCTTTCGATGTACTTACATTTTTTTTTTTAATTATTGTGGTAACAAGAAAACAAGAAATTCAAATAATTATCACCGGCTAATGCACGCTGGAAGTTCTCGTGTCTATACTGCTTACCTATTCACATAAAAGGAAATCCTAGAAATATGATAATAAAGATTATAGTAGATAATTATGTATAACAAAATAGAGTAACGTAATACCTATTTAGACAAGAAAAAGTTATTTACTATTTCTATCCGCGTTGAACATAGATATACAAGTGATGTGGCATGTAATGCTAATTACAAACTCTATACCTTCGTTTATGTTTTGTGGCACTTGTAATGGTGGCACTTCATTTTTCTATTTGTGTTTGTATTACAACATACAACATATTCGCCGTGTTCTATCAAACAATTGTGTGTCGCCCAAATATAACGAACACGCTGTCCAACTAGAACGCTAATATAGCAACAAATAATATCTGAATCGTTTGATATCTGACCAAAAACCGACAACCGCCCGATACGAGTGTTCGTGTATTTGCGAATTCGTCTTATTCATGAAAAGTAGGCAAATATAGGTAAATAGAGTAACTTCACATCGTCATATTTGGGAAAATAAGAATACGTAAACACGAATAGCGATGTACCACCGTAAAATTTTATATAAAACTAATTAGATGTTTGTTGGCTGACATCACTAAAATGTTATGTCATGAAAACCTACATTTATTAACAAGTGACATACTTTATGAGCTCTACAATTTCAACTAAGTGCTGCATACAACAGCCATTACTTGCCTACTAACTAACGTCATCAGAACGCTGGGTACGCTGCCAATTGATAGTGGGTTTGAGCATTAGGATTATCTTTGAACCTTCAATACTCATTGATCTCTGGATGATCCAACTGTTCGTTTTGTGTATTAAGCAGGATGGTTTATTTTGGTTTATAATTTAAAAATACTTAGTCAATATTTGCCTAATACCAAGGCAGTCATATATTCTAGAAATCGATCATTGTGTTTGGTAAAATTTATAAGGACTAAAAATACTGGCGACGAAAACTGTACCTAAAATGTCTTCTAGAGTAAACTAAACGACAATAGAAAGTCACACCAAAACTATTGTCGGAGAAAGAGCAAAGCGTTTTGGAATATTATTGAAATGCAGTATGCCACATAGTCATTAAAATAAAAATAAAATTAGCTGACTGCAAAATGTATATAGCCAATGTCACTCCGGAGATAATGAGGAATCCATCGACACAACGACCTCCGGTAAATAGTAACAAACAAACATACATATTTAGATAAATACTTTCATACTGATATACAGATACAGCCCAAAAATATTACCGTCTTTCTTGGACATTCGGATAAAAAGTAATGTTTTGTTTATTTTGTGAGGACGCGGGCGTGAGTCGCGGGACGCGTGGAGCCGGGAGGCGGGAGCTAGGAGCCACTCTACGTCAGTTTCGGTTCGAAGCGCGACGCCTACCGCGTGGCCACGGACTACGAACATCCCGCGCCCGAACTAATTCGCGCCATTTTCCGAATAACTACGTTCCTATTTATCTTTGATTTCTTTTTTTATCTCCAATGCGACCAAAGAGGATTTTATTTTTGTGTTTGTGAATTTAAACTCTTTTCGAAGAAATAATGAGTGTGGAAATCACAGTGTTTATTAGTGACATTCTGGATTTTGCAATGAAAGTACATGGATACTAAATCAGCTATGAGAAAACGAAACGATAGTCAGTCGGCGGAAAATCAGAGAGGGAAGAAGAGGGTAAGTTTTCTTAGAAGGGTCGTTGACCAATTTATCTGTACCCTTGAGCGCAGTTAAATGGGGGTATCTGCATGCCACTGCGTCTAATGTAATTAATATTGATACGTGTAACCTCTGTGTCAGGCCGCCGTAAAAAACAACGCAACTCATAAAAAATACACTCTGGTAGGAAAGAAAAAAATAAGTAATCTTTTTGCTGTACTTGCATTACAGTCTGTAATTTTTTAGGTTTCTCTGATATTAATAAAACTAAAAATATTGGTAGGATCGATATAACCAATATAAAACAATTTTTTAAAAAAAGTTCGTATATAATACTAAATATGTATGAAACATAATTCACCATTCGGTTGTTTTTTTTTTTTCTTTTTCCTCCTAAGAGGATTTTGGCGTCGCACGTCTTATGCATTTGCCAGTGTCAAGTATACATATTTATTCTCAAGTTTAGTTAGATATAATCAAACAAGTCATAGTCACTGTCAAAGTCGAGCAAAGCAAGTCACGGTCCAGTCCTAGTCATGCCCCAGTAAAGTGGTGAAAACTTTACTAGAGCCTTCTATGGAGTTTTGGAAACAACACGAAAATTCACGTTTCACGACATTATACCATTTACCAACACTCGTACATGTTCCCGAACACTTAACGGGTAAAAATTCACAGTTTTTACACATTAACACTCGAAATAACACAAGTAATGGAAAATAATATAATGACGCGACATGATTTCTTCACGTTCCCGCCAAAAAACCAAATCCATTCGGTTGTTACAACCTGACATAAAAATATGAGTATTTTTTTTTAATTTGCCCATCTCGCAACAAAGTGGGATTCAAAAAGTATCTACAGGATGGAAAAGGTAATTAAGGTGCAACGTTTCGCACATCGCGCGAAATTTAAATTTTCTTGCGTTTTTTGTCAATTACAGCTTAATTACTCATCGTGGATTTATTGAAACCAATTTTGCGCCAATAAATAAGTTGTTTTAAGAAATTACGGGTAAAATGATCACCTAGATAGCATTGGTTTAGCTACGAATCTCAATAAGCTGATTTTCATCTTGGTTCTTATACTAGCTTTCAACTTGAATTTTTGATTAGTGTAATTTCTCGAAACAATCTATTTATTATCGCAAAATTAGTTTTCATGAATCTACGGTGAGTAATTAAGCTATAATTGACAAAAAACGCAAGAAAATTTAAATTTCGCGCGCTGAACGAAACGTTGCACCTTAAATGTACACAGTATCGACATCAACAGGTGGACAACATTTTATCCCGGCGTGTATGCTAGGCTTGCGGGTCATGAAAGATACCAAACAAAAATACGAGTTCGAAAGTGCGGGGTCGAAATTCTTTTAAATGAAATGTTACGTACCTATACTTATTTCCGCTCTGCGGGAACAGCACACACCATGATTTTTATAATTTGCCTTCTCATTTTAGGGTTCCGTACCAAAATGGTAAAAACGAATTCTTCAGTGTCTGTCTGTTTAAGCCGAATTTCTCAGGAATTATAAATGGCGATATCAAATTTGGCATTGTGTACATTGTGTATTGTTATAAGAATGATTTTTTACGATTTCCTGAAAATAAGACCTAAAATAAGAGATAACACATAACACTTTTAAAGCTGCGTAAAGGAATTCAAAACTGTTTTTTTAGTAATTTCAAAAAAGTGATAGTATAATATTACCATCCTCCTTATTACCGAAGCTTACGAGCGAACGAAATCCAAATAAATTTAGGCAAGTTAAACATCAGGAAGTAAGTTTAATTTACAGAAAAAATTAAATAAAGTTTTGAAATAAAATATTTAATTTTTGCCTTCTTTTTTAATAGTCCGGAGCCCTTGACGACCTTCTATTAATCGTATTTATTTGAAAAAAAATAAAGAGTTCTCTATTCCTTATTTCAAAATTTAGTGTGAGTCACAAGGTAACCTTATTAAATGCTTAAAGACATCATAATTGATATCGTTTAGGTCAGACGGTTTTCATAATTTATGTACTTTTATACCTATCCGTTATCTACCACTTCCTTTGGAATGAATAATGTAGAACAAGAAAGGATGTTCTACATTCTACATTGTACTTATATTATCCCCACGTTTCATTCCATTTGATTCTTGACGACCTTCCCGGTCCCGACTTCGATTCCCGATCGGGAAAATAAATCTGAGTCTTGGTGCTAAGATGCATGTCCGTGATTATGTGCATTCCACGACGCACATAGACACGGAGACAGATGAGAACCTAGTGCATGAGAACCTTTGAGTGTGAAACTTTAATTTTTTATATTTAATTTAACGGGGATAGGTGTTGCATATAGTCGTGAATTTTCAGCACGTATATAAATGGTCTAAAGGCAAATTTAATTAATATAATAATTATTAATTTAATTTAAGTTCGGTCAAGTTTGTCGAAATTTTGTCACTTTTCTTTGAAAAGAAGAAAAAATATACATAGATGTAATGATACTTGTGATGTGACATGTTTAAGGGTGTCTACACATGGCCTGACCTGACATCGTGTGAAAGGTACAGCTAGATTTGAATTTCACGAGAGCAAAAGAAACAAACTATTAAGGTTATAGCTTCTCCCTTTCGCTCCCCCAGAAACTTACATATAGCCATCTCTGTCAAACGCTGTCTGGTCAGGCCATGTAGCGAGGCCTTTATTGGATGCACTCTCTTTGTTCTTTTTTTTTAACCGGCTTGTTCCTTTATTAATTAAGCAAAATAGATACAAACTAATACTACTTAGCCTACTAAATAAGCAAACAGTTGGATTATCCAGAGACTATTAAAGGTATAGATAAATCCAAATGTTCAAGCCAGAATGTTTGCACTTTAAATAGGTAGTTTTTGAAATTATTTATTACGACATATTTGTGCTCGAGATTATTTGTGCTCGAGATCTTGAAGTTACAATTCTGTATATGTAACAAAATTATAGGCAAGTAAGTTTATATTTATTGCGTAAAGAAAGTTAGAAATAAATTGAATAAATTCAAAACTAGATAAGATCTTAAAATTACTCTTACCAAGCCAATCCAAGTAATTTACTAGTTAACATTGTGTTGTAACTGGTAGTAACGAAGATGCCTTTGTAAATGTACGCCAAGTCGTAATAAAATACATTTAAAGTTCTCCATAACGCGAACTGCTTGCAACCTTTACGTTTAATATAAAATTTCACGTTCATAACTTGGTAATTTTATTTGACCATTTTATTTGAAGTAGGTGCAGTTTAAGTTACTTCGTATTCCTTAAAAATAATTTGTATTTTATTTTGGCGATTATTTAGCGGTGATTCATTATTTGAAGGTAATGGATGGTGTGAGTGACGAAGGAGAACGGATATACGGTGTGATGTGGGTGTACGTTTTATGTATGGGTGATTGGCAGAGTCGGGTGCAAAAATAAGTAAACACTTGAATGTGTTGTCATAATAAATCAGTTTGACTTTTTAGGGTTCCGTAGTAAAACAAGGTTTTTTTTTATCGTACTGACTGACGAGACGAACAAGTCGCTCACCTGTTGTTCAGCGTCACGCTAGCCCATAACAGTTTATTCCACCCAAAATTTTGAACTCCAAACTCTGCGCGGCACCAAACTGCGCTCGTCCCCCTTAGATGTTAGATGTTAAATAGAGATGCCCAATAATTTCGGTGGGAACATTGCACTTCAATGCGGAACACAGTAATGCTTCACAGTAATCTGCATAAGGTCGTTGTGCATTGGCGTAGCTAGGGCTTTTTGTCTAGAGTAGGGCAGGATAAATTAAAAAGCGATTAAACAGTAAGTACGTAGGAATTCTTCAATAGATAGATAATGTCGATTTTTCTAGAGTGGGCAAAGAAGTTCTAGTCGCTCAGTCGAAGTTTACCCATGTCATTGCGTCCCATCTTCCGTCTGTCTGGCTGTCGTCTTAGCTTCTATTTTGTACATGCTTTTTTTTTACTTCACAGGTTTCGTTGTTAACTAAACAAAACAGGTAGGTACATACAAACTACCTACTTAGCCTGCTACAGAAAACGTACAGTTGAATTACCCAGAGATCATTGAAGGTCTAAAAATAATGCACATGTTCGAATGTTCAATGAAATTTGATACCATGATATTGCTCATATAGATCTCAATTTCCGAATGATACCTACCTTCAATAGCCTATATTATCTACATGCAAAGTAGGAAAACATTTGAAAATTCGAGTTAAATTGAGAATTAAAGTTTGTATGATGTAAGTTTGTTCAAAAGGTGTTAAGGTTGTATGACGGTTGTTTGTGTAATGGTTCTTGAGTGGCGACCACGAACCGGAAAACGCAGCGTAGGCAGGCCTTCTACTATTAGGTGGACCGACGACATTGTGAATGTCGCGGGCAACCGTCGGTCGATGTGGCGCTCTAAGGGGGAGCTTCATCGCTTTTTTTTGTATTTCGGACGGCCGAGCTGAACCGCGTAAAAAGTTGGCTGAGACACGTATCCTAGTTATGACACAAGGGAAAGGAGGCTCATACGAGATGTCGATGATGATGATACGACTCAACACAATAAGGATGTGATCATATTATATTAACTGATTCCACGTACGTATTAATGTATTTCAAACCAATGTTTGACGTCATTCTCTTGCTAAAGGAAGGCTACTTAGTCCATTTCATCCGTATTAAGTTTCTCCATCTGTTGAGAGGCATTGCCTTCGACATGAGTGGCTTTTGTATCTTGATATTGAATATTGTGTTTAAAGTTATTTAATATTTTTAACCAACTATAATAGGAATGCAATGCCGGTATATAGGTTCACGGGTTTCAAGATTTACTTAAGATTAAAAATATAATTATATCCTTTTCGGAGGGAAATCTTATAAGTATTCCCGACTGTATATTACTTAGTATGCATTCAGATTATATAGCATTGTACATACTATCTCGGTGACCTGCCTTGTGCCCGCCATAGGGCAGCTAGATCTCCAGGGAACCCACCGGTAAAAATGTAATGGACCAATCTATAAGTAATGTTAACTTTGCAAAGTACCTATAAGTAGTTTAGCTTTCAGTAGCACGATAGAGACATGATAGATTATAGCATGATAGAGACAGGTCGACTCCTGCTTCTTCCTTCTAAAGACACGCGCGGTCGTAGGAGTAATTAAAATGTTGTAAAGGCAATCTAACGAGGGCCACACTCATGGCATTCGAAAGGTGTGAACAAAAGCCGGCAAATATCTTGAAAAATGGCACCATCTGCGCAACAGTCGATTTTTAGTTGTCTTCAGCAGAGCAAAGTTTGCGCAGGCAGATTTCGACGTACCTAAGTATACTGGAAGGTTCGAGGTACATGCGCCAATTTTTCTCCCATTACGCCGCTGTTTGCTCAAGATGTTTGACGGTCATACACTTACTAAGCTGAAAGTGAGTTCATTCTGAAATGATAATATATTATCTACTATTCATATTATTATAATTTTTTATACTCTGAAGTTCGGGTCCGTCGACTGTCGATCAAAAGGAGGAAAAAATAATTCTGAGAAAATAATCTAAAAAAAAAACTAATCAACTCATCCTGATCCAAAACCCTCAAGTCAAATCCGGATTACAGGGCAGTGTTTCCAGCGCAATTAAAAAGATTTGACATCCAATATCTCAGAGTAACGAGTGCCACGCAGTGTTTTGTACTGCTATATATTTCTAAATACTGCGTGTCATTGAACTGGTATGGGCAAGCTTGTCGCTTACCATCAGGCGAGTTACTTGCTGGTCTCGTCATACAGTTACATAAAAAAACAATATTGTATCGAATGATGAACCGATGCAATGACTGTAAAATTTATCCAACTTGGTAATTAATAAGGTCCAGCAGATTTTCGGGAATATAAAATGTAACGATTTCAATTTAAGCAATCTAGCTTATTTTACTTTCCCGAGTTCTTTAATTGAATCACATGTTAGTAAAATTGTGAAATAACCGTTTCTCATCAAAATGAAAAATGGAATATACAAACGGACGGACGTGATAACAAATTGCGGACATTGAAAAAGAAAACGCATTTTTTGTATTGTTATATTCAAAAAGGTTTATCACATATCCAAAATATTAGTTTTTTTACAGGCCAAGTGCCTTTATTCATACGTTTCCTTTCATTTAGATAATAATCTGTTATAAGTTGTTCTAATAACATGAGAGTAATAATTAGTAAGTACCTCATTAAGAAATGAACTGCAGTTCCCAGAATTTTTTCGACAAAGCTTAGTTTCCTCATACAATCGTTAATTAACGCAAACAAATATATACTATTATATTTGGTCTCAATACATAAATACCAACTTCTATTTATGTATAATAATATTACTTTATAATTATGTAGACTTAAGATGCTTATTTATACAATCGCCATTCAAGTTTGTTAACTTCAATAACAATATTTTCGACCTTTGCCATTAGATAAAGGGAAGTTAAACAATTCTACAACATTAGAATCATGCAATCGTCACATGACGTAATTTTATGCCTTTAAAGACTGCCGGTACCGACTCTACAGAACTCTTTATATTTACTAGTCCTACGTATCTCTACTCTTCATCATCATCATCATCAACAACAGCCAAAACACTACGTCCACTGCTGCTGCTGAACATATGCCTCCCCCTTAGAGCGCCACATTGAACGACAATTTGCCATTCGCATCCTCCAGTTGCCCGCAACGTTCCTAATGTTGTCAACTTGTCAGTCCACCAAGAGGGAGGCCTACCTACGCTGCGTCTTCTCCGCCACTCAAGAGTCTTTCTTCCCCATCGTATATCAATATTTGTGAAACCTTGTATATTATTTCAATTATTAAATAGATAGGGAAGCTATTTATTTAATAACTGAAATAATATTAGATTTTATGCATCATATTCAGATATTAATTATTTAATTAATTAAATTATTGCTACGCCTGTTCCTTTCATACATTTTCAAAAGTCTTAAACTAAACAGATGTTTAGTTCTTTTAAATTCCCGCTCTATAATATTATTGTTATTATTCTATAATATCTATAATATTGCCAATATTTTATCATGTTGATATTTATTTCGCAAAGGAAAAGGATGTTGTTTTTGCCTAAAAATATTGAAAATTCGAAAAGAAACGACAGGCGACCTATATCCTCGGACTCAAGTCCCGAGGATTTCGTACAGTTTTAATGTGTATTTTTTTTATGTACCTAAAAACGAAAATATACATTTGCGTATGTCGAACTATTGAAACTTTTAACGTAATTCTGACTTGCACTTGGCGGCTTTATTTATTTGTTGTTTTACTTTAAAGTATGGACTAAAATAACTCCAAGTTTACCGTTTGTATGCAAAAAAAAAACGATAATAATACGTTGCTTGTGAGGACCCCCTTAATTTTTAACATATACAATTTTTATTTATTGTTGGGAATTCTGTCTTAAAAAGTCATATTCTGTGATAATTTGAATGGCTCACCTATTTTTACTCATATATTATAGATACAGCCTTGAATAGGACGATTAAACAGACAGACAGGCGGCGTAGGTTAAATATAGTATATAGGTTCCCGTCGGCACGCTTTGGGTACTTAAAAAAACAGCAATTTCGTTGCAGGCTATAAATCATAGATGTAATTCCTACACACAAGTAGATATTTAATATCAATAATTCAGCGTGTATTCTATGTATATGTACCAAAAATATAAAAGCAATAATAATTCAAGTCAATTGTTCAAAAGAAGCATTTCCTCCCTTTGGGAAGTGCAAATCGAAATGAAAACAGGTCTATGGCCCCTAGAGTACGTGCACATAAGACCCCCCTCACTTATTTTTGAATCATGTCCCGTGACAGTGCGCCACTCTATAACCACTAAGTATACATTTATTTTTAGAGTAGGCTTCCTACACATACTTTAGAGTAGTTCTTGTAAAAAGTAGGGATTTTGATCAACTACATGAGCGATATTTTTTTTGCCTATTCAATATTTAATTACCAAATTTAGTAGTCATGCAATTTTAGGAAAAAATACCGAATCATTCCAATACTATCCGCCGTGAACCATCGCATCGACCTTTATTAGATAAGCTTCAAGTAGGTAAGTAGATACATGGCTTCCGTGAATCAACGCTTTATTCGCGTGAGGTTTCATAAAAACCCAATAGAATTTATGTTGAACCCCTTTATTTGACAGTCTGATGATTTAGGGCTTTGAACATATCTTCGAATTCTCGGCTTACTAAATGACATGTATCCTACGTTCAATCGAATCCGTGTGAATCGCTTATCTCTTGATCAATTAATAACACGGACGAGGTGGTCCAAGTCGTAATAACCAATCGCAAGACAGATCGCCTTTCTAAATTAATGGGTTGCCGATGGTTGTCGTGGTTGCTCGGAGTGTAGAGGCTCAGACTAAGATAGAACAGATGTAGTACGAGTATGTTGCTGCCACGGGCTATGACTTTTAGGCCAGGCTCATAATATATTCGTAGCGTGTCCACTCAACACCGATTTGAAAATATCTAATGTTAACCCCTAGTTATATATCATTCCGCATAGACTAAAATTTCAATTCCGATCATGGATGTATATACGACCTCTGAGAGTACGACGCGTCGCGTGGACCACTTGTTCATCACACTTGATGTGCGTTCAGTGATGTGTTGATCGGTAAAATCGGATTAGTATATATTTTTTTACAAAATTGGAAGACTTGGGTAGTTACTTAAAAGTGTGTCACATCTCACTCACAGGAAAATGCCTCTATGCCAACTCTATGCTGAAGAAATTGAGAATAGTACGTTTTTATATATTATAATACATTATAATATTATAGTTACATATCTTCGAAGTTGTCTATCTACTTCTTTCTACTGTACGTCAGGGGATATTGTATTTTGCGTGTCGAAGAATTCTCTGAGAGATGGGCGGGCGGCGAGCCACGCTGATAGTAGGGTCACGTTCCCCAGATAATGCTAAGATAACGTCCACGGCTTCAGTACGCGGTTGTCTCTGCTCCATGTCTTGACACATATCTCTATCTGTTAAGGCTCTGAAATTAGTTTTGTGGCAAAAGGAAATGACAATGAGGAAGTATTGCTGATAAACTTATAGGTTCAAAAATAGCTTTGTCAGTTGACTTGGGAGAGCATTTACATTCAAATGAAATATTTGTGTTTCTTACCGTGCATAGGATTTCAATCTTGGAGGTTTTATTTTATACCACCGACCCGCTCCAGCTTCGCCCGGGTGTAATTTCGAGAATATATATATATTATACATATATATACATATATATAAACCTTCCGTAAAAAATTATGTAAGTTGATGGAGAAACCCGCATCAAAATCCTTTGCGTGCCTTAGAAGGAGTTAGCGGAAATACAGACAGACGTTTTCGTTCAAATACATCATAGCAATAAGTTGCAATTTGGCCTCTACGACAGCAATTTTGTAGATGATATGTTTTTGGTTTTGCAAGGAACGGACTCGCGGACTGAAATATCGCTGCAAATTACTGGTTAAAGTTTAAACCGTGTAGGTATAAGTACCTATTTATTATAATGACTTATGTTATGTAACCTATCGACTCTAATAACTTCATTTCTCACAGCGTTATAAGGCCTATCCGTGAGAGTTTGAAATGCAATAACATAATTTGTACAACCCACCTACTTACACCATTGCAAGATATTGAGCTTTCATCTCGTGGTAGATAAAGTTAGTATCAAATGTCCAATGAAAGCGTCAATTATGGGCTGTTAATTCATGACTCTCTATTTGTTAGCCTTCATTCGCGTGCCATTAAGTAATTTATATTGAATTTTATTACGTCAAGATGAACATAAACATAAAATTACGAATAAATTGAACTTTCTCGTCAGGAACGTTGCAACATACCTAGGGTCCTAGTTGTTAAAGATGTATTATATATGGGTATTATCAGAAACGTAGTCAAGACACCTCTAAGCTTTACCATAGATCCATCTTTTGATGGATTTTTGGTAAGGGCAATGCTAACTTTGTATGTATTCCAAGCCTCTTTCGAGTTAAGCATCGTTAGTGGCCTTTTAAACTTCCTTCTTTTGAACATAAAGTGACTCATTACGTCAAACATAACGTCATGAGCCCTACAATTTTCACATCATATTCATTATTGTACTATAACTACAAAGACATAAAGGGGTATTTATAAGGAGAATTCTGTGTATAACTATTATACTTTATTTTAACGTCCGATTTTACAATAGAAACTATAAAGCAGAAGAAACATTGTAGATGTGTCCCCTAACCATTTTACAGAGGTGATACACACACACTCAGTTACACTACACATTCATACCCTCCTTCCCCATTCCCACACGAAATTGCAGTTTCACTTAGTCTTTAAATGCAAGTTCTTTTCTTTTTTTTTTGAGCAGCTCCACAGACTCTGGGGACCATGCCCTTTGTCAACTTTTATAAATACAATAGTTAGATTCCTACTAAATTTGTTAGTTATGTATGCTATTTTATCATTGTTTTTCTTACTTTTGCTATAGTCTAATATGATTTCGTACATACTGTCCGGCGGAGGGTATTGTTACGCCATAACGCAGGTTTATTCCTAGCTTGGGTAGCAATGCTCATTAACCCGGTTATCTATGGAACTAAGCGATGATTACTGCATTGATATTTAACGTTTGTTACCACCATCACACCCTAGATTCTGCATTTAGGGCTCTCGAAGCGTACCGCGCATCAGTCTAAATACACTTATAAGAAATTACTCTGATTTGTTGATTGTTAGGCGCGAGTAGGCGTAACCTTGAGATAGCCAATGAGAACGCTTGGTCGCACTCCCTGCGCCCCCGCCTTCCTCAAACTTTGGTGACTTTTTGTAGGAACAACGAATCTCGTAATGCGGTATCTAGTGTGATCTGTGGTTACCACTAACAAAATTCATTATCTAAATAACTTAGAACTACACGAATTGCGACTAGTATCTTTATTGGTACCCACCAGGCTTTTGGTAAAACGACACTACAGGCTCACAGCTGTTTATCTAGTTACACAATACAAATACCAAGGTACCTCAAGCACCAGTAATGAATGTTTCATGAACAAAAAAGCGAACAAGTAACATAGGTAGGTGGTACAACTAATGAGTTTCATACATAAAAGTTGGCAAGTTGCATATTACAAAACCATTTATGAACTTGGCAAAACGTGGCTGAAACCTAAATTGGCTAAAGCCCACTTACTAACAAGTTTAACCGATCGGTTTTTATTTTTATGCGACAAAGTGACAAGTCGAATCGTCAAAGTACCGAGCGAAATCATAATATTAAAAAGTTTTATTACCTCTGTATTGACAATCTTTTGCGTGGTGCGTAAAGTTCCAGGCGACGACGATTCTTAGTTTTAATCAGAATTAGAGAATTATCGTTATTATTATCTAATTATTTTTAAATAGCAACTAAACATTTTAAAACCACGAAAACTTATATATAACTTACCTATTTCTATTATTGGTGCAAGTTTATTTTGAAGAATACCCCTCTACCTACGATAGAGATCAGTTTATTAGTAAGAAAACATTTGAAATAAATCAAACTGATTAAACATTCATGTTATTGGTTTCACACACAAACATCGTGTATTTTTAACTTATTTATTAGGAGAATAATAACCCTAATTTATCAAATTAAACGAGTGTCGAAGTTTAGACGTAGGTACATATTTTTATTCGTTTTTCAAATATGATGTCTATCCAATCATTTTGACCTCAGGGTCGGTTATTTATTGGTGTAAGTGACCTTTGAGCTCAGAAAACAATATTTCTGGAATTTATGATTAGCGCGACTTGTTAGGTAATCCTTCTCAAAGGCGAACTCTGTAAATTGGATGTTTCTGAGAAATAATAATATCTAAGCATTTTCAGACGACGTATAAAGTGACACCTATAAATGTCATTTTATCACGCATTTATTTACCAAGAAAAATATGTCAACCAAATGAAACGCGATGTGATTGCGCTTGAGAAGGATAGTAAAATTACGGAGAAGGTACTTATATCTTGTACTATTATCTACTCCGTGCTTACACGCAGGTAGCAAATATGTATCTACCTACCTAGATACATATACCCTATTTTTCCTGACAGGGAAAGTAGCTTTAAATACATAAAAATAACACAAACTTCTTAAACTCCTTGGCCTACTTACATAAAACGAGCAGTTGGATTACCCAAAGACCATTAATCCATAAATGTTCAAGCCCACTACTACTTGGCAGCGTACCCAGCATGCTGGCGTCGCGGCATTACCTCGCCCAATGTAACAGATAAACTCCAGCATTTTCGTCACGTATTGCATCATTGTAGCATAAATAATGCTTACCTACTGAGATTCCGAAAATGGCAAAAACGATAAAAAACCCAAGCTTTTTGCTCATAGCTTCTATTGCGACAGTGTCCTAAATACCCACCATAATAATGTTTCAGGGTAACTATGTCACTGAACCATGAAAAAGAATAAATAATATTATGCCATCCAAACCTGAGATTTATAAGCGCTAAAAGTCAAATGATTACGTACCTGTTGTATCGATTAGGGATAAGTATTTATTGCCGTCAGAGACGGTGACAACTTTATAGCCTACCATAGTGTGGATAAAAAACTTGATTGACAGCTACGGGGACATGTTTCGACGACCTAGGATAAAACCCAATATTACTACTTATTATTATTATTATTTATTACTGAGACAGAGTAGGGAGGCCTTTGCCCAGAATGGGGACATACCAGGCTCATAATAATAATAATATAATAAAAATAATCCCAATTAACTCCTTGCATGGGTTTTGATGTATCCTGGCTTAATACAGGCTACTTATTATCCCGAAAAATTAACATTTACTGAAGTATATAAGTATGCAGGTAAGATCGCAGAGCGCAAAGGTAAGGTAAGGTAAGTGGGCTTCTCCCGTAACTCTGAAAGCGATAGTGATAGTGCGCGAGCGGGACCGAGCATAGTGCGACTAAGTTGGTACGAGCGGGATGGCGTGCTCCCGCAATCAGAATCACGAACGTTTCAAAATTAGAGGATAAGCCCGCAGGTTACATTAGCTAAGCATTTATCTCGGTTGTTTTTAGAAAAGAAGCCGGAGGGACTTATTAGTAAGTACCTCCAAAATTCATTCTTCTCGCTCGTATAGTAGTATTAGTAGTCGAGCGCTTATAGTAGAGTAGGTAATATTATTTTTACAAGCTTTTATTTAACTTGCAATGTTTGTATGTATGTATGTTAAGATCAAATCTCGCAACTCATTTTTAGACCCCTTCTTCAATTAAGTTGAAATTTTGCATGCTTATCAAGTTCCGATGACAATACCAATATTAAGACAGCTAGCTGATCTGATGATGGAGACGGAAGGTGGAAAATGGAACTCCTTAGTAACTTACAGTGGCTTGATGGAGTTTGAGCTCATTTTGATCAACTTATTTTAATTTTATTATTTGATCAGTGCCACTTGACTGGGAAAAAACTTTTTTTCGACAAAATCATATAAATTTTTCTTTGCGATTTCAGAGCGCCGCCCCTCATCATAACCAATTTCATCGATTTATCTACAGTTAACAATGCCGTCTACAAAACGGACTCTAACTCGGAAACTCAGTCAAAAAAACTGCTCGCAACGGTGTATGGAAGGCAACTTGGTCTTCAGTTATAAACTTTCTTATCCAAAGTTTCTGTTCTCGCAAGAGTATACCAAAACATAAAAGAAAACAAAGAAAAATACTAAACTATTAACTGAAATTCCACTAAAACTTTAGGCACGTTATTTAAAAATGATCTGATAATCTGATATCAAAGTCAAATTTTCCCCCACTCCAATGTTTCAATTAATAGGAGAGGCGGTCGCCCCACTTGATATGCGGAGCAAAACAACCTCGACGTCAGGATGTCAGTTTCGCAACTAATAAATTGTATACTTTCCTTTTTTAGCAACCATTAAAAACGAAGTAGGAGACAGATTTATAGCACTACTTTATTTGTAAAGCTAGGCTGTCGCGGAAGTGAAGCCTTTTGCAATTAAGATCTATGTTGTCAAACCTCAGATAAATTAGAGCCAAACGCATAGGATAGCAAGAGGAATCAAACGTACATAATTATATGCGTAATTACATTTTTTTTTAAACCTACTAACTTGTCGTGGACGGAAAGACACAAATGATGTTGATATACAGTTGGTAGATGGCTTATGTTTAATTAATTACAAATAAATAGATGGGCTTAGTAAAGAATTTATTTAAATGTGATACGTATACTGAAAAATACATAATATTTTTCTGAAATATAAGCGTTTAATGTTTTTCGTGGGGATGCGCTTTCCTGCAAAGCGAATGTTAGTATATTGTACGGCGCACATGAAACGACGTGGCGTCATAGTTCAATATAGTGCGCTCTGTAGCATGAGAAGCGATAAGCATTGAAATGCTTATCACTTCTTTATTGAGTTATATTATGAGTGCGACAATTTTTTATTTTTCGTTTATAGTTTCTATTAATTATGGACAGCTTTTTTTACGAAGTAATATAAAATATCATGATCCCTTTGATACTGTGCTACAATTACTTACGTGTTTTCATATGCCATCCAATTATATTCGTTCCAAATGTTTTAATGCATATAGAAGATTCATACATTTATGTACTTAGGAAATTCGGTAGTGACACAAATTTAAAAATTAATTATTATTATAATTAATTAAACCTTTAAAAAAATATGTATTAGAACTCACTTTCAGTTAAAAAAAAACTTATTTAATAATAATGCATTTTTTTGCTACTGGTTACCGAGGTCGCATGTCGCTCGCCTGATGGTAAGTGTCACGATTTTTTCATTCATACCCACTTTTATATATTCAGAGTTTTGTATTGATGATGACATCTAAGTACCATCCCTGAATCTAGGTAAATCTATCTCATGACATCTATAATACAGTATTAAAGACGTCAGTGATCTATACCTAGTACCTTAGTTATCAAAATCAGTTGAAGCTTTATTTAGCTTTAAGAATCTATTAATTTGTATGTAGATCTTAAATAGGTAAATAGCTTTACAATGTAATTAATTTTATTGACTATTTATAACACGATACCTATCTATATAATATACGATTAGATTAGACGATACAACAATATTTCCATTCACTCACTACATTACGAAAGTTAGTAACCAAATGTACAAATGGCCAATCAATTTTAGAGTGTGGATCTCGGTGTTGTATCGTTCAAAAATAGCGAATATCGGCACTGGCGTTAAGTGGTAGACGACAGTCGAATAAACAGATCAGTCGGCTCAAGGGCGATTCCAATTTTTGTATCCAGTTAAAAAAAGCCTTGTGATCTCACTTTTACTCTTCCTTTAAGTAGCTGCTTTCAGATCTTCAAATGGATCTAATAAGGACTTTCTTGTGGATCCAATTTTTATATTAATTTATGTACAAGGAAGTTGAAAACAAATGGAATGTATTTCTCACTAGTGAATTAAAATATAGCGAAATATGAAAATCTTAAAAATTGTTTTTTTTTTTTGTACTTATAACCAAAGCAAATTATATATAAATACATTTTTTTTTTCCGCGTTTTTTTGAAAGCCCTGTAACCACCTTGTTCTACGTAGTAAAGTATCAAAGTATAGTATTTTTAAAATTTTTGGGCAGTCGGGTATAAAGATGACTCGAGCTTTTGATATCCAGAAAACGCTGACGCGCTCGGTTTACTTATCATCGAATCGGTTCACGTAAAATATTGAGGAACGTTTGAGTACTTACGTTGTTATGATTAATCAATCAAGTGGAACCTCAAATAAATTGATATTTATATTCACTCAGTTAAAATGAAACTCTGTTTTTTTTTACAGATAGGAAAGTGTCTATGAAAAAAATCTATCCGAGGAGGAACGTTGCTCGATCTACATTTAAAATACCTTGTAAATCTCTGTTATTAGAAACGTTTATAAAACGAAAGTAATTGCTTGTTTCCAGAACCGTTTGTTTTACAAACAAATTTATATTATTAACACATTAAGTAATCGATCTGTGCTGTAACTAATTTAGAAAACCAATAATGTTACTTTTAATTTCGAGGAACTCATAGCAACATTTCCAAGCTCTATTTTCTGTGGTCACGGTCACTTATTCGTTTATTTTTATTAGATCATAAATAAAACTGGATAAGTATAGTATTTTTTATTACTTTATATAGCTGTAGTATGTTTTTTTATTGTCATGTCCTTCTGTGGTGTAAAGTATTAATGTATTGTATTCTATTGTAGCTTACTTCACTTTACTAGTATTAAAAATCGCGTAGAAGAGATACCGGAAGATATATATCAATGTTTGGATAATTGTTTTTTTTTCTTGTGTGCAAAATAAAAAGTTTCTTTATTACCAACTGCTGGTTTAGTTGGTAGCTAACAGCAATAAATGTATTCATGCCATATTATGTTACTCATGTTATAGATATTGTACAGAGGAATGATGGGTAGACTCGTAGAGTTAGTCAAAAATTGGTGTAAAAATTTCTAACATTTTCATTTTTAAAAACCTTGGTATTCAATGGGTTAGTAATATATGGTCGAAATACAATTTAAAAGCAATACCAACTCTTGACCAAACAATACTAACAATGCTAGCTGATACCCGCGACTTCGGTCGCGTGGACCTACTAAAAAAAAAGCACCCTATGTCCGTCTCCGACCCTTAAGATATATCTATGCAAAAATTCAGCTCTATCCAATCAGCCGTTTAGCCGTGAAAACGCGACAAACACCCAGACAGAGAGACAAAGAGACAGAGTTACTTTCGCATTTATAATATAAGTTAGGATTTGCTGTTACCTGCGACTTCGTAGCCTAGTCTACGTTTCGCTTCCAACACTGGTATTCCCGCGCTTGAAAAAGCCTTCACCCAGACGTAAACCGTTCCACCGTAGCCGCGCCGACGATGCCTGGGCGGAGTTGAGCCGATCCGGCTACGAACCTGCGTTCTGTTGTCTCTTGGTTTATGGTGAGTCGATAAGGCGATGCGAGGGCGACCCGGTCCCGAGTTAATAATTTGTGCTTCAAACATTAGTAGGCTATTTGCATTTAAGTACAAATACTAGGTAGGTGTAGGTACTTCGTATTAACACCTATCTCTATTATTGCAACAAATATGTCCTAGAAAACTTCATGGTTCTCTCTCCGCGCTCCGCTTATTCAGTTTCAAGCACCGACGTTCTAGAGCTTATTATCAGACTTTCCCTTGATTAAGAAACATGTATGCAAATGCAAGTGCATCTAAATCCAACAAAGCATTGCGTAAACGACGCATGCGCCATTACCACTTGGTACGTCTAATTAAAGGATCATGATTGCTCAGTATGTGTGCCAGATCGCGCTTGGACGTAGGGTTGGAAGATACACAAAAGAAAGTTTACAATTTAAATTAAACTAATTTACTTGACCTCGTCATGAAATGGTTCATGAAATGAATCCACAGTTATTATCAGCCTTCCTAGGTTTTTAGCTTAATATATACCCCTCCATATCGCTTGTATAGATACCCACTGATCACACTTAACTAAAATGGCTCTATACCACCTCTATATCCTATCTACAGCTGAGAGTAGGCTCTATGAAAATGTAACATTAACTTAGAATCTTCTTATTCTTATGGTCTTAATATTTTAGAATAAACAAATAAGTCAATTGACCTTAATTGTCAGATACCCACCAACCCTACTGCCTATAAGTGGAGCGATCGGAACTGCGGGTGCCGTCGCCAACAATTCACGCGACCCAAAAGAACGCTTCCGCATTAGGACCCCTGTGTTAAGGACAGTGACACACAACATACGTCACCACTGACGTTTCCAAACAAACAGTTGGGAAAATGGGAAAATGTCATATATGGGCGTAAAATGAGAACCTGTTACAAGTCACGTCATTTGCGGCACTTTGCATACACAATATGGCGTCAACTTCACCTCCTTCACTAGTGATTTCCTAACACTTACTCACACTTACACTCTAAACATTTACTTACATCGGTAAAGATTATGTTTTACCATAAACATTTGGTGTATTCCTTAGCAAAAAATTTGGCGTATTCCTTGATGAAGAAGTTCTTATATAGCTCCAAACCCGGTCGGGAGCGAGTCTCGCCGGTGTCGTGAGTGAAAACCGTGTTATCGTTAAAACGGGGAAATAAAATAAGGTTTGTTTTAAGCATAGCTGGTAGCTAAACCTACTAGTAGATCTAGTATTCGTATTACCAGAAGTTTTCCTTTGCTGCGACGTGTGTCAGCTCAGGTCTGATTCCTCTGAATGTGCCTGTACGATTTGACACTTTCTCCCTCACTAGGCGTGAAAGTCAATGAATCTAGACACTTGTGTAGGTATGAGGAACAATGCCCCACTTGACTATTCTCCTAGGATTTCACTAAAAAAGTATGCTTACTAACATTGCAATATGTATTGTATGAAGCCGTTATTTATACAGGCTGGTCCAAACGGGGACGACAATCCGATAAATTTAGGTCCTATTCATACCAAGGACTTCACGAAAATATACCATGTTCTAAAAATTTTCGTAGTTTACTATAGTAAATAAAACAAAAAACATGTTTTATTTTCTTAATGATTTTACATATGAGAGGCTTGCACAAACATATAGTACTATGCACAACAGGAATTAGTGCATTTTCTACCATTCACCCCACAGTAGAAGAGGATGAAGGTGTGCATATAAGTTTTGATACGAGCAAAAAAACTTATTGCCATGGAAAATACGTTAGAAAAACGTTAGCTACGCTGTAAAGATTTACGTTCTATCTAACGCTAAATTACCTACGTGGGGTAAATTCCTATAAAACTGAGACAATCGTAAGTATCTGAAATGTGAGCGTCATTAAGAAAATTCGCAACAGTCATGCGTTGTTCGACATTATTTAATTGAAACATAAAACCGAAGTAACGATTTTGCAAACCATAATTGCATTCGTATTACACATTACATTGCCTGTTGTATGGAGTAGCGAGGTGGGATTAAGACCGGCGGATCAAAGACCGATTCAACCGTCGCGGAAGATTTATTAAAAACAAACACTTCATTCGGGCTTGATTTCAGGATTGTGGGTTGATGGCACAATAAAAGTGCCTCTTTTGACACCAATCTGGAGTTTATTATTCGGGACAAATGTGACCCGCCAGCGGTAACCTGACACCATGCCGTCTGTCGACCGACACTACTCGTCTTGTTTGATCTACTGAGAGCTTTTTAAACTTTTTATGTCTCACTTTAGTGCGTTTTAGGCGCCTTAACTGCTGAGTAAACATTTAAGATTATCTCAACTTGCCGCATTGAGAAGACACGCTAACGAACATTTATGTATTGACACTTTCAGTTGTTTCTGAAAATATTGTCTCATTAAAGAAAAAAAAAAACAATCTTACAGTTTTTTTTTCCAATGACATCGGGTTAGGACTACATTGACTGAAGTGTCGGAATGACTGTTGTACCAATTGGACCGGTTTCCTTAATGGTGTAGTATCGGGATGTCTAGAGACCTAAAGTGGCCAATTTTAAAATTGTCCACTTCCCACAATGCACGTAGTGTCAGATTGTCTAAGTATTACTTTGTAGCAAAACTGTCGGCGTCGCTTTGGCAACGCTCATAGGCTCACGTCTGTCGTATATATGTATATTAGTTATTACCAGCGACTTCGTTCCCGTGGTCCTAGAAAAAAAAAAGTAGGTCCGTCTTCTACCCTTAAGCTATGCAAAAATTATAAATTATATAGCCGTAATAATGCGGCAATCATCCAGATAGAGAGACAGACAGACAGACAGAGTTATATTCGCATTTGTAATATTAGTTAGGATTAGGATTTACAACTGTAGGGACATAAGGTTCACATATCAAAGCTTTTTCTGTTGACCGCACGACTCGTGGCAAGCAAGCGATATTCCGTAGTTCCTTTGTTTTGTAGGTAAGTCTTCTTGCGATAAAACTAATGTTTATTGTAAGTACGTTCATTGATACGTTGTTGATGCTACGGGGAAAAGCTCTCGGTTTGTTTAAAAGCAACGGCCGACTCGCGAGCCGGCAGCGCGGCTGAACGCTCAGACACATTAGGTAAATAGACAGAGAACATTTCATGCAGGAGTTCAACAAGGCTTACAATATAAGTCTTCGCGCATCTACGTACCTTACCTATTATATTCCGAGGGAGGCTTTTAATTATCATTCTAGTCTAGTGGGTATGTATACCTAAATAATCGCTTTAAACGATTATAGCTAGGGTTAGCGACGGATTGCCTACTGACCCAGCCTTCATAATCGCTGGCTGAATTTAGTTTTACTCCCTTTTCTAATATTTTCTGTAGCACAATAATAACAATGAGTCTTGATATCACAAATGGTTCACTCTCGCTGAGCGTTCCTCGGGCGTTAAGCGGTCGGATTTTTAAATAAACATTTTTAATGATCGGCCCGCGCGCGGACCAGGTGCACACATACGGTTCCTCTTCCCCCCTCTCTGGCCCCTTCTCGTCCCTATACTACCCTAACGTACTACGCTTTTGTTCCAAAAGCAGTAACTTATTATTTTGTATGAAATCGAGCCCCTTCTTTGATAGACATTGAGAGGAATCAGGAGAGAGGAAACGCAGTGCTGGCCAGGAAATCCGGAGCCGACATTCTCCAAGAGGCGCCGTACCGTGGCGGGCTTGATTGAAGTTCTGTTACGATATCAATTACACCGAGTAAACAAACACAATAATATACGAAAATGGGCTATTACTAGTTACAAAGAAGAGCGTTAAGTACCTTCTACAAGTAAGTTGAAATTGATTCATATAATATGTATCCCAGTTTAACAAATGCTTTCTGAACTTGACGATCACTTGTCTCATTTCAATGCGTTTGTTCTCTGCTGAGCTAACAGTGTAGCGTAGGCGTGCTTCTACAATTTCTTCTGTAGGATGATGCAAGAGCTTAACAATAGCATCGATGTTATTATGTGTTATTGTTTTGCCATCAACGAAGCAGGTTGGAAACGAACGTGTCATGTCCCCGAGGTACAACATGTCGACGGTTATTTATGTTGTAATTTGTTAGCGAAAATGTCACGTGGGTGCTACAAAACATAGGAGGCTACTCTGGTTTAACGATGCAAGTTGATTGCTTATTTTGTGGAATTAGATTGTTTATTTTACATGCTGACAGAGAAATACTTAAAAGTATTTATTATAGTAAACTAGAGCATCAACAAGCTAAAAACTGCCGTTACATTTGAAATCAATACTAATGTTTTATAGTAGGTAACAGAAGGAATTCTTTAGACATTAGTGGGCACCATTACCCTTGTGGGTTGGGCGCAGTCATTTATTGCTTTTTGAGTTTGCAATAAACTTGAAAAAAAGATAAATGTATTTCATACTTTTAAGCCCTCAATGGCAGAAAAAGAAAAAAACCTAAGAAATGTCCACTCCGTGGTACAACATCTGGATATGCAAATAATTTAAAAAAGATTTGATCCGGATGCGAAAGTGTATCTTTTCGAAACAGAATTCTCCTTATAAATAAGGCCGAGATTTGTGTAATACAATAGTAGGATCTTGCACCAGACCCTACGGTCTCGTATAATCTGACTGGCTGCAATGTAATTGATATTGTCGTGGTATTTGTGGTCACGGAAAAGTTGCTCGTGTGTAAAATATCATTCTCAAAACGGCTCCATAAAACCGCATTATTGTTTGGTATTTCGAAATACTTCGAACTTTTTGTGCTTTACCTTCACAACATAACATTATAATAAAGTTTTCTTGTAGAGTAGTCAGACTCTGTTTTTGTCACGATTTTTTGTATATATTATATCTGAAACTGTTGGGTTTCGAAAAATAATATTCCCTATTGTTAGATTGATACCAACTGCCACGTCAAAAATCTACTCTACACATAGATGATAAAAACAGTTGACCGCGTATGCAGATGAGTTGTCATAATTCAGGTCACTCTTGGCTTGGGGATCGCAGAAAGCTCACCGTGTACTAAGATAACGCTGCTGCCTTTCCGTATTTGGTTCTGGTTGCAGTTTTTAGGTTACACCCGTAACCCTACAAGGGCTTAAATCATAACTTTTTCTTTGCGAACTATGCACAATAACTCTGAATTAAATTTTCATTCCTTTGAATAATAATATAGAGGCGTTGAATCTGTCACGCCCATTTCTTACTTCTAATTAGCCATAGCCCTTCAACTTCTAAATAACCATTCACTGTTATTAAGCTACAATTTGTGTAGAGTTATGTGAAGATTAATCCTGTCTTTGTCAAAACAATCAAGAGTCGAAAATAAGCGATGTTCGACCGAATACTCTCACGCACACGGAAAACTTTTGTATGTCGAGAATTGGAAGAATTTACAACAATTTAGACTTTAGAGCATTGATCCCAAGGTTGACCTGCCAACTACTCACGGAATTATGTCTTCCGAGCTTATTATCTGGAAAACGAAATAAAAACAAAAAACCTACAGTTTAACTCTGATAAAATAATATTCAATTTATTTGAAACTGGATATTATATTCATAAATTATCACAAACGAAACAGAGCTCAGCCCCTGTATTCTTCAAACTAAGTGACCGCGTAAGTGAGATGATACGCAAGTGAACCTGAATTTTTCCGCTTCTTGCCGATTACTCTATAGAAATATCAAAATATCGAATGATTACAATAGGCTGTAGTAGTTCCTTTATCTTTTAAATTCGATATTTTAACTTTTGTCTGCAGAAATAGTGAGATAAATGCACATTCACTTGCGCGTTCACTCATCTGCCAGTATAGACCAGCTATAAAGTCGCCATCCGCGGGCAAGGCTGAAAAGGCCGTAGAATCTAGATAAGTAAGAAGTTCCCTCGTTGAATATCATAGAAAACTAAAACTAGCCACTCAAAAATAGGACCCCTACTTATCATATTTGTGTAAAACCATATTGAATGATCTCCGTTACATAGGTACCTAGTTGCAATCGTTCATTGATTGTGCAATGGGTATACGATCGACCGCGATCCGAGTGCATGGATACCATTACAGGCCCTTTAGAAAACTCATATCCGATCGTAAATTCTTATTATCATAACTCCAATGTAATATACACACCAATAAGAAGTATAAAAAATATAAATATATCCGAGCAACAGTGCCACATTATTGTTGGCGCTTGTGAAAGATGGGAAGTTTGTTATTCTAACCGAGTTTGAGTTTTCAAAGGTTCCATTAGTTTTCTTAGAAAAATCTCAACTAGGCGGAAAATTGCGTAACATTTGCGTGAAAACAGTTGTAATGGCGACTTATTCATAATAGTGACCCTGACTAATCAGAATATAAGTTGAAATACAAGTATGGGTAAGTAGATACCGACACGAATGTTTTGCGTGGATCGCCGTCAATTTTGTTACAATAACTTTACTGAAAATATTAAATTATGTACCCTATACCTAATACCTATACCTACACGAATCTACAGGCTGCCACAGCTGTCTCACTTGCACATTTGCAAGATTTAAGATGGTGTGAGTCCAAAAATAGTTGATAAAGATCATAGCAACAGATTTTTTTAAATATATTTTCGATTCGATACAGAAGAGATCGAAAAAAACTTATAATAATATATTAAATTATTTAAAATATTTATAACTTTAACATAAACAGACACAACATGTATATACCTAACTATGGACTTTTTGGAAAATCAGACTTAATTAATTAACATTAATTTCAATTATGTGAGAATGACTATTCTGAACGTGACTTTATTAAAAACTTAAATTAAATAAAACTAAATTACTTTCATCTCACGTTCGTTGTGCCGATAATATAGTAATCATGGCAGAGTCGCTAGAGGACTTCAATAATACCTATGTTCAACGACCTCAGTAACGTTTCTAAACAGGTGGGTACCGGTAGTCGTTGGGAAAGATAAATCTCGAAGTTGACAATTATAACTTTACTACCTTGGACAGATTTTTCAGTTAGGTAAGTCCAACTTCGACAAAGAGGTCAGCTTAAGAATTCAACTCGGATGGGCAGCATTCGGGAAATTGCGTGATATCTTGTCGTCCAAAATCCCGCAGTGCCTGAAGACAATTAAGGGTCTTCAAGCAAAGCGTGTTGGATATTCGCCAATGAACCAAAGGCACCAATATAGCTTTCAGAGTTTGCAATCTGAAGTGGCAATGGGCAGGCCACATCACTCGAAGAACCGATAAGCGATGGGGAAGAAAGATTCTTGAGTGACGACCACGAATTGGAAGACGTAGTGTAGGCAGGCCTCCAACTAGTTGGATTGACGACATTTTGTAAGTGTGTCACGTTGTCGAACGGTGTGGCACTTTAAGGGAGAGGCTTATGTTCAGCATTCTGGACTTCTTCTGGCGGATGATGATGATGACTTTTTTATTGGTAAATAGGGCATTCAAATTATCTTTACATAATATACCCCCGAATACTGAAACGTCTCTCTCTATCTCCATGTACTAATAACTAGATATAAAAGAAGCTTTTTCAAAATATGTTCAGCGGCTTTACGTAGTACTTTAATATACTCAACCTGTTTAGTAATATTGTTCTATGTTGTATGGATGGGTGAGCAAAGTGCAGAATTGATTAGGATTGACAACACGAAGCGGGCCAAACACGTGCACGGTACAATCGAATTGCGAGCTCTACTCAGCTCTCTCCAAACAAACTTGTACCTAGTAGTAACTGTGTTTTCAATTATCATCTCGTCATCATGACATGATCATTGATCATACGTAAATGGCAATTTGAACAAAAGCAAAACAAAAACCCGACTTCAAAATGTAGCCTACTCTATCGATACGAAAAATGTAAAGACGTATTAAACGACATCTCGCAATCCAAATATGGGCAAGGCAGTTTATACGGTTTGAATGTCACAAATAGGAACAGACAATCATACCTCGAAAAACATTACCCTCCTTCGGGTAGTCGGATAGTTTTCTGTTTACAAAAATAGTAAAAGGACGCGGAAGCCGTCTAAAAAGCTTTATTTTTATCGTGTTTTATCCAAATATATAGAAACTAGTTGTTACCCGCGACTTCGTTCACGTGGACTTAAAAAAAGTATCCTATGTCCGTCTTTGCGATATACAGTAACTCGTTATCTAATTTTATCAAGATCTGTTTAGCCGTGATAACGCGACAAATATCCAGACAGAGAGAGACAAACTACTTCCTATAGTTCCTATAATTTTTTGACGTTTTGTATGGACTGACAGTTGTAATGTAGGAAGTTCTGAATCGCGCAAGCGAATATTTCTTCTCGAGACGAACGTGTTCATTTTTATACCTCGAAGCTTTATTGGCCCTGATACGACTGCGGCTATATTCTTCTGAATTATAATATTATAGTTAGGAGTTAGGACGTTGTGTCGCTGATTGACTAACAATCAACGTACAGCCGAGCAGAGGTGACAGAGATGCGAAATTTCTCAGGGAAGCTTCTTAGTGTAGTAACAAAGGTGAAACTAAGAAGGCGCAGTGGGCAAAATTAATAAAAAGACGCAATGAAGAAAGGTTATTATAACATAATAATGACATACCTACCTAAGCAAGGTTTTCCCTAAAACCCGAAACAGTCTTATTATTGGAATTCGTAGCATTTGCGGGTAAAAACAAAGACAACGAGCATTCCTTTGGGGTTGTTCCCACAAATAAGAATTATAGTCATATTACTATGGGTATATAGGTTCTAACAGAGTATACATTGTGGGTATGACGGATATAGGTTTGGTTTGAGGTAATCTGTGGAATCAAAACACGAAATGAGAGGACGACGACGACATTGTTTTTCACTGAGCAAGTATCACTACGATTATTCATTTCAATCGGCAAAATCAATAACAAAATCATGCTCGACAAATACCATTTAATTGGATGGTCTACGAAAGCAAATCAGCTATGCACACAGATGGACACGTGTATCAGAATCTCTCTTGGTTACTATGCGACATCGTATAGGTCCATTAATTTGTACATCTATAAAATGTACATTTCTGACCATGACAATGCACTACCTTCATTTTCATATATGTTTTGTTTTGAAAACAATTGACTGCGATAAATCCCCCAGGGCTCCTTCCCATCACACAACGAGCTTTTGGATTACGTAAGTTAAACAAAAGTATATATATATGTGATACAGGGAAGCTGCCTTCGAGAAGTTTTGCGTTATTTCAAATGACTTCTAAAATAGGTAACATAATGACAAAGTCTGACTAACTAATTAAGTAATTCAAATCAATTACTCCAAATGAGCATAAAAGTCAAAATTGAGGTTAGCGTACGGGCAGCAGACGCAAAACATTGATAAACTTACTTGGGTAGGTATAAGATATTAATTTATCGTTGCCCGGGCCGAGCCAGAGCGCTACTCTCCACGATAACGTAGCCAAAATAACTCCATGCTGGGCGTCTCAACGTTCTCAACCGTTCAAAAGATAACGAAGAATGCGTTATTTCAGAGAATGCCCGCTATACCTTAATAGAGGTCGTAAGTAATGCAAAACGCACGTAACTCAACAGCATTTGAGCTCTAAATATGGACAGTATTTTGTGGATGCAGGGTAGGTACAAAATCATCAGAGATTACGCGATCGTGTCTCTATTACAATTGGTAAGGACGTAGGAATACATCCCGATGTTAATCACCTGACTTTATGCATTCCTTGCGATAGACAATTAACGTGAACGCGTATTCTAATTTGCTTTAATTACCTGCTTATAACCTGCTTGACATGGATAACGGGTCGTTAAACAAAGTGGTGTTTGTTGCTTTTGTCCTCGCATTATCATTCTGGTGGCACTAATTGACAATACCCAATGCACGTACGCGAGTATGCTAGTAAAATCACGGAATTGTCCTGCTATATACTAACTAGATCGTCGCTTCCCTCATAGTATATGAGCGGCGATACAGACTATGAGGCTCATAGTCTGGCGCATAATTTACATTTTGAAGATAAAAATTGACAGAATAAGAAAAAAAAAATTTTTTTTCCGTTCTTTCAGGACTTTGGCTTCGCACGGCTTGTGCATTTGCCAGTGTCATGTTTTTAAAAACAGTCTTATCTTCAATGACTTTACTTATTTCTATATATATAAAAAAATAATATATAAAATTATATATATATAGGTTATTTCTTACAGAGTTTGACCCACCAACACCACCACCACTATGGTAATATTTTCTATTTTGAGAAAGAGAGAAAAAAATATATTTTTCTTTTTCTTTATTCTCCTTCGCTAAACTAAAAATAATAACAATGGAATTGCTATAGAACTTTCGTAATGGTATTCTAAAGATAAGTAACTGCTTATTTATATTTACCACTGAAGTTATGTTTAATCATCAAAAGTTTGAAAATTTGTGTGATAACTCTGACCGGGAGAGAATTCTTAGATAATGTTTTCCTAACACTATCTAAACCAAACTGTAGCATATATTAAGTATGTGCAAGTATCTTTGTCATACATGGCTGCAGTTACGCATTCTACCCACACTGGAATAACTAGATAAAATGATAATTTCCATTTCAGAAGCAGCGGGAGCACGCAGAGAATAAGTTGGCGCGCGTCCCTCGTGAGGAGGCGCGCCAGGAATCCAAAAAACAACAAAGTAAGACCATGTTATTATCCCTTATCTATGTCACTAACGCATCTCATGTGTTATTATCAGAGATAAGCCTGTTTGCAGAGTTAATCACCAAATACGGCTTATTTCTGACATATTCTTCTAGTACTAGCTGTTACCCGCGACTTCGTTCGCGTGGCGCTACAACAAAAAAGTTTATAAAGTGCGAACGAGATAGCATGAATCAGGGTTAGTCCGCTCTTAGTTACTCATCAATCATTTTTAAAATATAAATAATAATTTTATAAAGTATAAAGCATTTATAAGTTTATAATTTCGACTTCGTTCGCGAGTACCTACAAAAAAAAGTAGCCTATGACTGTCTCCGACCCATAACGTATATCTATGCAAAATTCAGATCGTTCCGTTCAGCCGCTTAGCCGAGATAACGCGACAAACACCTAGACAGAGAGACAGATAGACAGAGTTACTTTCGCATTTTAATATTAGTTATGATACCATTCTATTCATACTTTCACTATAGGGCTAATACTGCAATCGGAAAATCTAAATTAGCGCCTGTTCCTTACATTTCGTGGAAGTTGAATGGTTTTTTTTCAAAGTTTCATAACAACAGCTTCACAAAAAAAATACGACCATAGAAACTTTACCAACCCTTTTCACCCCTTCAGGGATTGATTTATCAATAACTGTGAAACACGTGTTGAATATTTTCTGTTTATAGATAAATTTGCAAAGTTTCATAACAATTTCTTCACAAAAAAAAATACCTCCATAGAAACTTTACCAACCCTTTGCACTCCTTCAGGGGTTGATTTATCAAAAACTGTGAAACACGTGTTGAATATTTTCTGTTTATAGATAAATTTGCAAAGTTTCATAACAATAGCTTCACAAAAAAAAATAACTCCATAGAAAGTTTACCAACCCTTTTCACCGCTTTTGGGGATGAAATTCGGAATCAAAAGTATCCTATATGTTAATCCGTGAAATAAGCAATACCTATATCAAGTTTCATTAAAATCCGTCACTTTAGGTGCCTATAACTAAAAATATATTGCAATAATTCAAATCAAAAAAGCCAATCTATAAACATAGTTTTTCACGGTGTAGATAACATATAAAAAAAACATCGAAATCGCATAACATTTGGTGGTTTTTGTATGGACAGGTACAAATGCCGGTAGTTTTAGCGTGATGTGGTAACAAAGGGACAGACAGACAGACAAAAATGTTTTGGCATCTATATCCCTTATGTAATTCCCCACAGGCAAAATTTTCAAAAAATATTTAATGTACAGATTTAGCTCGGCTACAGTTTTATTATATGTATAGATAGTGTGATAAGTCCGTATTTGTAGGTATCCTGCTTACATTAAAAAAAAATGATGAGTTAGTTAATTATGTCTTTTATCTTTCAGCCTTATACTTTGAAGGGACATGCACGGATCAATCATGCGGGTGGGAACAGGCATGCACGAAGTTGAACGATACCCACAACTATTGCCTGTGTACCTCCGACGGGCGACCAGCCACGTTGGGAAACCCATGCCCACGGACAGCCTGTAAGTTACACATTTTATAACCAACGTTCTTCATTATCGCCTACATATAGATATACTAATGTTTACCCGCGAATTCGTTTGTAAAAATGCGAATGTAAAAATCTTTGCGATATACAGTAACGTCTTATCAAATTGTATGAAGACCCGTTCAGCCTTTTAGCCCTGATAACGCGACAAACATCCAGACAGAGATACAAAGTTACTTCCTTTATTTCGCTAGATGGCGTTTATTAATTTTGTTGTATTGAAGGGAATTCTGAATCGCGCAAGTGAATTTTTTTCCTCGAGAGGAACGTATTCATTTTTATACCTAGGAGCTTTATCGGTCCTGATATGACTGCAGCTATATTCCTTTGAATAATAATATTAATTAGCAATTTGGCATTACTTAGCATTAGCATTAGTAGCTTGAAGATCTTACAACAACACAACAGCTGCAAAAACAGCGACAACTGAACAATATAAAGTTACTGAAATGTGCAATAATATTGAAAGATAGTATATACATAGTAATAGTAAAAGTTGTTCATAATGAGTACAAACAATATTGTTGCACCATTCAGTAACATCTTGTATATTATCCTTTTTTTTTCATTATATATATTTTTTTATCTTGTGAGTTGATGTAGTGTTTTGTGCGTAAAATAAATGGGTTTTTTTCTTTCTTTATGTTTAATGTTGTTCCTACGATTACAGTGCCGCCTTCGCTTGCGAACCCGATTCACGGCGTGCGCCCGCCGATGCGGCCCTCAAGTGCTCCCATAGACAAATACGGGTCCTCACCGCTCACAGAACAGGTAGACCTATCCATCTTAATTAGAAACCCTTATCTCCTTATCTGTGGCGACAGGCGGCCTACTGCTGCGTGCCAGAGCTTGAAATAGATGAGAAAGCTAATGATTGAATGCTTGTAGGATGGTTTTCAATGAACCAATGACAATCCTTGTTGTTGTCCTTCGCCCATTTCTAGTTTGATCGTTTCTTTACCTGATAAATAAAAGCATATGGCTTACCTTATAATACATGTCTGCCATGTACCTACTTGTGCAAACCTACCTTTGCCATAGGTGGCAAACAAGCAGTCTGGCCGCCTAATGGTAAGCAATCAGTTTTCGATTGGGGACATTATTTTATCTGGTGAAATAATAATTATAGGTGCCATTATTACCTATATTAGACTTAAAGGCCATTTGCATTAAAGGTGCCCCATTTAGCTAGATTCCTAGAACAATTTAAGTACAGGACAAAACCCAAAATCAATGTTTTCCATAGTATGTAGGTACCACAGCCTACTCTATCTAATGTAACTGATAAATATTGACGATAGGTCAACTGTGATAACTGTGTTAGTGGCCTCTAATTTTATCTAGTACTAATCATACTTTTCCAATAAAGTTTTGTAGAGTTAATTATCATTTTAATAAGTACCTATAGTACTTTATATTAACGTCTACTAAGTAAATATATTGTACAATGTAACATATCCAACTATGAGTTTAAAACAACAGTCTGCGACTCCCATTTGTTGTTTTGTTGGAATTGGAAAACTCATCAAACTTTACACGCCGACCTTCTAGGTATACCTACTTTGTAGGTAGGTATTACAGAAACTAGGAAATTATCTGTGACTTTTTGAAAGCTTAGCAACTAATCTTTGTTTCCGTGTTGCAGGTTGCAAAATCAGTGACTGTTGAAATCAACGCAGAAACCACGATAAGAACTGATACACGCCTTCTTGGAACTTCCATGAATCCAAGCATTGGGCTGTCACTTCTAGTCTTTGCAGGGTGTGTCGCTCTACTCATCATAGTCGTGCCTGTCGTGGTCTGGTACTTCAGGAGACGCATTTGCACACTCAATGGCAAAACTAAACCGGTAAAAACAAAGCCATGCAATTGTTTTAAATTTTTCTCATGGTATATATGACATGTGAATAAAATATGTGGTTTTTGTAGCGTGTGCGACCTGGGGAACCGCTCCTGGCTGAACGGTATATCACCAATCCGCAATATGGAGTTTATGGGTCGGGTCCACCGCCAGCACCAGTCGATGACACGAACGAGCCGCAAGTGCCACTTCTAGACAGGCACGCTCTTACATTCCTTGAAGAAGTCGGAGAAGGTTGCTTTGGAAAAGTTCACAAAGGTGCTTACCAGTCAATAGGATTTATACAAATTTTGTTCCTATTAAAAGAGTAACACAGCTAATTTTTTTTCCGTTTCAGGATTATTACGTGCTAGTAACGGAGAGCAAGTGGTGGCTATCAAAGTTCTGAAAGAAAGCGCAAGTCGAAGCGCAGAAGAAGACTTTGTACGAGAAGTCTCCATAATGTCGGCCTTCCGACATGATAATATTTTAACACTTGTAGGAGTAGTTTACAGAAGTAAGTGTAAAATGGAATCTACACTAAGAAATTAAGTTTCAGGTAGGGTTTGGGTAGGTACCTACCTATTAATCTATTTTTAATGATTCATATGAACTTCCAGATGACATCAATGCTAGTCCGTGGATGGTGTTCGAATACATGGAGTGGGGAGATCTGGCTGGCGTTCTCCGTGGGTCCCGCGGCGGCGGCCGCCCGGGGCCTAACCTGGACGAGCCCGCGTTGCTGCACGTGGCAATACAAGTCGCGCGAGGCATGCAATACCTCGCGTCGCGGAGATTTGTGCATCGGGACCTTGCAGCGAGAAATTGCCTGGTCGGATCAAATCTGACCGTTAAAATTGCCGACTTTGGCATGTCCCGCGACGTTTACACTTGTGACTATTACAAGATGGGCGGCGAACGCCCCATGCCCGTACGATGGATGTCGCCAGAGAGCATAGTGTACGCTCGCTTCACGCACGAATCTGATGTTTGGTCGTACGGCGTCGTACTTTGGGAGATCTACAGTCGAGGGAAGCAACCTTTCTATGGACACAATAATGACGGTGCGACAAGGTTAATCTTGCAGGGTATAGTGCTAGTACCACCTGAAGAATGTCCGCGATTCGCTTGCGAGTTGATGCGTGCATGTTGGCAATCGGATCCCCGAGATAGAATTAATTTCGACGAAATATGTCGAAAATTGGAAGTGGCGGCGGGAAATCAGACCGATAGCGTACAGACGGGTCTACCGCGGCCTCCGCTGTCTCCGACGCCGCAGGACTCGGCCGGGTACCTGATACCGGCGCGGAAGCCGCCCGTCGACTACCTGACGCTGTCGCTACCGGACCCGGAGGGCGGCGACTCTTCGGACTCCAGCGAGGATGAGGAGGAGTACACCTGACAGGCGTATCCGGCGTCGGCGCCAGTGGCCACCTCACAATACGTGCCGATGCCGACGCCGCTTGCCGCCGCCGCCCTCACCGCCCCCACTCACTTCTCCTCCACATTCCTGCTCAACACTGCTCTCGTAATGAACCAGAATATGTTTTAAAGAGTTATTTATGTGTCAAAATGGATGAGACACTGAAACGCACTGTACTACCAAAGGTACTATTGAGGCGTTCTACTGATCACCTCAGGAGCGTATGTTCGTTTACTTTACAACCTAGTGCCTAGTAGGTACGACGGGCAATAAACGATCTAATAAATGATTTCCCGTGCATACCTACCATTATTATTTCAGCATCACCTTGTAACCTTCTTGTAACCATGCACTGCATCCTATATATACAATATTAATTAAGTAACCAATACTCAACCTACCTACCATGAAAATGTGTGATATTTCTAAGTAATTATAATTGTATATTATTAATATCATTGCATAGATAAAATAATTAGGTATATATGTATGATAGGTAGTTTAATAACTATATTGTACCAATGCCAAAAATTAAGTATAATTAATTATCACAAAATAATGATGTACCTCTTCGTAATAATTTCAATGAGTACCTACTTAGGTACCTGTTTAGACCGATTTACTATAAATTTATATTTTGATATCCTGTATCACCCTTTAAACATCCCACTGCTGAGATATCAGCCTACCCTCGAAGGGTGATTAGGCCATATCCACCACGCTAGCCCAGTGCGGGTTGGTGGATTCACACACGCCATCGAATTTCTTCTCCAGAAATATGCAGGTTTCCTCACGATGTTTTCCTTCACCAAAAAGCCAGTGGCTACATCCGTACGTAAGTTCCAAAGAACTCATTGATACGGGCCCGCCCGGGTTTGAACCCGCTACCCCACGAATATGAGGCGAGCGTGTTCCAACAGAGCTACAACGATATGTTTGATATCTTATTTTGTAGTTATCTACGAGAAACATTAATTTTAGTTATGTAAGTACCTAGATATATATTATGCTACGACTGAGTTTGTAAATTTAAGAATAAAAAAATAAATAAGTATTTATTATAGTAAGAGTGTAAATAAACAAGTTTTCCATTTTAATAAATGTTCGCATGCAATGAAAATAAAAAAACAATGTGGCCCATCAAAATGAAAATGGCGTCTTTTTTTACCCACAGAATTAATGATAATGTTTTTCGAGTTTTGGGTTCTAACTATTAGTTTTACTAGGGAGAATTCTGTAGGTTTTACAGATGAGTGCAAGGATGTCGCTTTATGAAATTCAGCTAAGGCGGATATTGTCCTATTTACCTATGTTTATACATTTAGCAATTTTAGCAGCATTAATCAATCGCATGCCGTAAACCTAAAATCAAATATATTTGTAGAGTTTTTTCCCGAATTTTTTATTCCTTTTTAGTTTACGGCGTGTCCTTGTCTATTTGAAACAAGTATGATAATATAATAACAGCATAAACAAAAAACATAAAATAGTTTTCGAGTGTATGGAGCTCAAAGCTTAGTGAAAATCAGGCATTAATTTGTAGCTCCTTAAACTTCCCGCCTTAAAAGGAGGTTTATTTAAGGTCTGTTTTCAATGTTCAACTAGTAGCTTGGTTGTTGCTCAATACTCAAAATCGATCGATTGCACAAAGCCCGAAAGCTATGTTTAGATATTAGGACATCACTACCCTTATAAAACTGACAGTTGCCATGAAAAGTCATTGTCAGACTGTTTTTTTTGTCTTTCTTGGGAAGCTTGAAGGAATGAAAAGTTTGGAAGACTTCTTTCTCTTAAGTTTTGGCTCCATACTTTGTGTATTTAGCCAGTGTCAAGTATTGTAATATTTCGAGAAAACAAGTCTCAGTCATAGTCTAAGTCAAGCAAAGTAAGTCACAGTCAAGTCCACATCTTGCCCCAGTATAGTGGTGGAGACTTTGCTAGAGGTTATTATGGAGTTTTGGAAGTATCACGAAGTGTTAGGGTGTCTATACATGGCCTGACGTGACATCGTGTGAAAGATATGGCTACATATAAGTTTCTGGGGGAGCGAAAGTGAGAAGCTATAACCTTAATAGTTTGTTTCTTTTACTCCCGTGAAATTCAAGTCTAGCTGTCCCTTTCGCACGATGTCAGCTCAGGCCATGTAGCGAGGCCTTCACCGTCACACATGCCTTTGGTTAGGAGGATTTTTATTTATTCTCTTAAGTTTTGGCTCCACACGTTGTGTATTTAGCCAGTGTCAAGTTTCGTTCCTCTTTTATGTTTTAGCTCCTCACGTTGTGTATTTTGCCAGTGTTGTAATTTTGCAAGTGAAGCCAAATATTTCGTAATTAAAATAAGTCTCAGTCAAGCAAAGTAAGTCACGGTCAAGACCACGTCAAGACCACATCACGACCCAGTAAAGTGGTGGAGACTTTACTAGAAGTTTCTATGGAGTTTTGGAAACAACACGAAGAGTCACGTTTTACAACATTATACCATTCACCAACATTCGTGCACGTTTACGAACACATAATGAATAAAACAAATCTTTTACACATTAACAGTCGAAATAACACAGTTTGGGAAAAAATACAATGATGCGAGATTTGCAAGATGACTTCTTCACGTTCTCGTGAAAACTCGACAGTCAACTAAAATATAGTCAAAGTTCAATCAGGTGATAAAATTATCGAAATGCATGTCTTTCAGACATTGAGCAACACGGTACCGGCCCGAACGGCTCCGAGTCGGCCGGAGGCCAGTGTTGCTCAATGCTTTCAGAGGACAGTGATAGTTTTTTTTTTGCACGACTTCTCTTGGAATATTACAGTATTTGACACTGGGTAAATACACAAAGCGTGGAGCCAAAACTTAACAGAAAAAAAAGAAAGGCGTCTCATGTCACTGTTATAGTCCTCGTTAACGTCATAAATGTCAGTGTCACTCAGTCAGACTCCGACAGATTCGGTCGGTCTCGGTCGGGATTTCCAATATTTGCATCGCGTCGCATTTCGAAAAAAAATTTATGCGGATTGTAGTTTGCGGTGCGCGACGGCGTTTTCTGTTTTCTATTTGTGACTAAGGATCGATTTTCACAAGATGTAAAACTAATTTTCACTTATCCTATAAAGAGCTTCTGTTTCTTTTTTGCACTTCAAAGATGCCTCCAGTCAACTCAAAGGTAAAGAAAAGTGGCGCAGAATACGAGGTAAGGAAATCATGTTTTTTTGTTATTATGCTCTTTTTATTGCAGAAGCAATAATTAGGAAATTTACACAATAGACGTCTTTCAAATAAAATCAAGTTTTTTTTGTAGAATACGTACTTGTGAAAAAAGAGGTCGTTAGAAGGAATCAACACAGAAATAGATTTTATGATCTAGGATAGTATTACTTTCCTTGGCAAAATGTGTCTGATATACAATACTACTTCATTAGACAGGAGTAATAATATAACACAACAGTATTGTTTTAATTGTAACTTTTGTCAAACAGTCTGTGTTGTTTTGAAAACAGAAGCAGGTAATTCTACAACATCAAATCTACTTGTTTACACTGCGTTTTTTGGCCACAAGACACAGATGTGCAGTATAGGTACTTCTATCTACAAGCAAAATATTAGTGTGATACTGTTAGTTAGCCTGTCTTTAAGTAGTTGCATTGCTTAAAATACCAGTAGGTATTTATTCTACTGAATTCCGTTATAGATCTTAGAGTCCAAGATAATAATTAATTGGGCATGTTGTCACATGCACACATACATCCAGCAGGACTCTGCTGGATGTATGTTTGTCTTACTATAGTCCCAGCTTGTTTTAAGTCCCTTATAACTTACCTACATGTACTTAGTTTGCAAAATCAAAGAATTAACTATTTCAGCTTTGTGTACTAGAAGTTTTTCAAGGTTTTTTGTACATATACAGCCAAGAGACTAGTGAATTGAAATATTGCCTCTTTCTTGTAGAACATCATTGCTCAGAAATGTACTGCTCTGGACTTTGAGCAGTATATTCAAGACAACAAGACTATTCTGCTGAATGACCCGCTGCGAGACATCCTCCTATATCCAACTGACGATGTTTCTGTAAGTTTTGCTGCTTTGTAGTTATATTTTAAACTAGCTATGTCTTTTGTCGGGCTACGTCAAATTTTAAATTAAGGCAGGCTGGCATATATTTTTTGGAATAAAAAGTAGCTATATATATTTAACTAGGGCAAAAACTACCTCCAAGAACATATTCTTATTACTCAGACTTATTGAAGTCCTATAAGCTGTTATAAAATTTTGTTGGGAAAAAGTTACATACAAATTTTCCCATTTATAGTATACATTTATTATGATATTATGCTTTTGGTTATCCAAGGCCGCTCATCTGATATGAGTTTTTTTTTAATTCTAAGCTTTGCTCCAGACTCTGGGGCCTTTTGTCAAATTAGACTTAATATAAACACTAAAGACTTTACAAAAGGAATATACCATAGAAAACTTAATATACTATTATTACAGAGTTAGATCCTACTTATTACTAGATTTGGGTATATACTCCGAGCAGTCCAGTTCACGCAAGCAGCACCCGTTTACGAGTTGACACATGATGTTGATTTGAGTAGTAGACCATAACAGTGTCAAGGTTATACTGTTATCCAAATCAACAGGAAAAAGCTAGATAAGTTATAATGCAGTAAAATTAAAAATAACAGTTAAAACCTTGGCACTATCACATTTTCAAGCCCATTATGCTATTGTCAGTTTTAAGACAAAAAACACATTTTTTTCTGGCCTCAAGTGCTCCGGCAAAAAACATTATAAACATTCTTCAGATTTTCAAAGATTTAAAATCACTGAGTTAGAATTGGATTACAAATGGCAATGTTATTTTCTAAAGACAACTGTGATTTTTTAAATCCCTCATTGATTGATTGTTATCTTAAAATCTTTAAACTGTGCTCGCAAAAGATCAATGGATACCTTCACAGTAAGACTTCGTCAGTTTCGACATAGAATATTGGGTGAAGTGATTATAATTATGTTAATATGGTAATACTTAAACAGTAAAGTAAGATAACCATAAGTTGTCATCACTGTCTTGTTAGTCATAGTGACTGCACTGAGGTTACTGAGGTTTAAGATTGTCGTAAGGAAAAATTCCTTGCTAATTACTCTGAATTAAAAAAAAAAACACTTAATCACTGAATCTAGGGTAAGAATATTTTTTTAAGATGACTTGGAAAATTAAACACATTAATATAACCCAAATATTAAAAAAAATACCTATTTTAAAACATTAATTATCATCATTACTACTATCAGCTTTCACTGCTGGAAGCATATATAATACATTAACCCTGAAAAACAAAAACTCCTGTTTTGGGCAGTAGTATTAAAAGACGGAATTTTTAACTCATAGTAAGTATGTGTGAAGTATGATGTGATTTTGGTTTCCATTCTCAAACCTAAAATAACAAATTCAATGTCATTTAATTATTTTTGCATTGTATATTTTCTGATATTGAATGTTTGTTAAAATATGCAGCATTTATTTGACCTCTAGTATTTTGCAAGACGAGTTACGGAAATGTCATTTTAATGTAATAGTTCAATTTAAAGGAGTTATATTATGTATGTTGCAATTTTACATAATATTTTAGAGTTTGATCATTATTTTGAGTGATGCTGAATTTGTAATAGTATTTAACAAAACAAGTAAAATAAAATATAACATTACCAGGAATGAAGGTGGAATGCCTCATTAGTATGTCATTTTAAAATAACTGCTATCAATAATTTCTCAGGCTGCAGTAAATGAAACACCCCATTTAGGGGTCGAATTTTGAAAAAAAACTGAGACATGCCTTTCTTTATTTTTATCGTTATTACTCAAATCGATTTTCATTTGCTTAGCATGAAAATAGATTATTTTTTTCATACAAACTTTGGGGGTCCATGCTACCCCCTTGGAAGTGGAATTTCGTAAAATCCGTTCTTATTGTTCACCTAAACCATTTGAGGTTCAATTTTAGGTTCAAAGATCTTTATTAAATATCACAAGAAACATTCCGACTCACTTACGCGATATCTTAATACATTTTCACGTCTCTATCATACGCGAGTTGGTAGGTGCGTTGATTCCTAGAATAGGGCTAGTTATTTTTTTTTTATTTTTTATATATTTATATAGATCTATATATATTTCGCTACAAGAAAAGATTCTCGATAGATTTTGCTCGTTGGTTTTATTCGACTACCAAAATAGCGTCCGAACTAGAAAATCATGTCAGCGTCTACGAGTAGTTGTTATAATTCGGCTCGCGGCGCGTGCCGTACTTATCATTATTTCATCAACGCTAATCTGTTCTATGTTTCTTTTTGGACTCGGCTTCACGCGTGACTCTTCTCGTCAACGAGAAGTTCCCAATTTAACATTGGGAACTTGGGAAATTAAGCATTTTTTTTTAGCATTGGTTAGTTTATCTAGAGTTAAATTAGGTTAGTATAAAGTGAAAAAGAAGAGCCCAGCAACCAGGGGGCTTATCCTCTAACTTTGAAACGTTCGTGATTCTGATTGCGAGAGCATGACATCTCGCTCGTACCAACTTAGTCGCACTATGCGCGGTCCCGTTCGCGCAACTCTCGCTATCGCTTTCAGGGTTACGGGATAAGCCCACTGGATGATACATATGTGTATAGGAGTTTCGATGCCTGTACATATTTTATGAAAGCTTTATTCCTTACATCAGAGCGTGGTGCTTCCTCGCCGCTGGCGGACAGTCACCACGGCAGTACCCGACGTCAGGACTGCGGCTTCCTGCCCCTTGCTCACGAGACAGGCCTTGCTCAGCTATGCTTCTAGCTGGAACCTCATCCACTTTAAGTACAGCAACTATTCCGGGACATATCTCAATTTGCCAAGGTATGTTTTACTCTATATTCTATATCCGCCATATACGTCATGTCCGTGAAAGCGGAGCAGAGAAAATAATGCATAAATTAAGTCACAATAACAATAACAACACGTCATTCTTGCGCAATTAATTATATTGATAAGACAAAAACTCCGCTTTGAAATTTTTATTGGAAAATCCTGCCCGGCAATTATGAAAATAATTGCATAATATAATAGTTCATCAAATTACCAGTTCCGTAAATATTTGTTCCAGTGTCGTAATCCTGTTAATTTATAATTATTATTACTACTGGCGGTCGTAATCGTGTTTTTGTAGTTTTCCTGCATTTTGCGGGAACAAAAAGCAGCATGTTCCTTGTTATTTAATTAATTTCGATTGCACTTTTTCGTAACACATATGCAGTTTAGGCTACTTTCGGTTGTTAGCCATATTTTTTTTTTAGTTAATAGTGTTGAATATATTTTTATTTCGAATTAGCGCCAAATCCTAATCTATTCATACATATTTTACCTTGCAGGTATTAATTTGCATTTGTTCAAATCAGCGGCAGTATATTATCATATTCATATTATCGTAACGCTACATTATAAAAGTGCACTTTGCCTAGTATAGATAATAATTCTGTGGTGTGTGTTATTTAGAATGATCAAATGAAATCTCGTAAAAATCATGTTTCATACTTTGATTATTTACAATCAAATGTTTCATAGTAATTCCACAAACAAAAATGCAAAAGCCTTCGTGAAACGCGTTAAAATCATTTCGAACTCATTAACACTCTAATTAACATAGTTAATATGCCCATGATGCATGCATGAGTTATAGAGGACTCTGATACAATTTTACCAAGGTCGCAATACCGTGCCAGCATTTCCTATGTTCTGATTCATATCACAAATTCATAATAACACATTGCGCAACAGAGGACGCAAGGACAATAAACCGTTCTAACGCATAAATATTTATGTTTATAAGCGTGAAAGCCAAGATGTTCGCTTTCACTCACGGCTCTATGAACGGGCTTATAATAAATCCATTCATATTTGAGTTAGTCCGAATGGAATTTTCCTTGCCTAGCCTTAACAGTTACATCCTATTGATAACACGAATACCCGCGTATCACTATTTCGAAGAATTCTACGAACACTAACACTTATCTGCAATACGTGTATTTGCAGACCTATCGAAAACAAGTTTCCTGCTGAACTGTACGACATTGACGCAGAGACAGAAAGCGACAATGAGAACCAAACTAAGGTGGACCACGGCACCAAAGAGGGCTACCTACTCAAAGGGCCCGAAATCGGCTCCGAGAGAATATTCAGTAATCTAGCATCAAAATCGTTTAAGAAACGGTATTGCTCAATGGTTAGAGAAGCGGACGGAACATATATCCTAGAAGTGTACAAAGATGAAAAAAAGACGGACACGAAGCTCACTATCGTCATGGATTTTTGTTCAGACGTTGTTAGAGTGAGTATGAAGTTATTACGCAAAGTGGCGTAGCCACCGAAAGGCCATGGTCCATGTACCGGGGCCACCAAGCTCAGGGGGCCCCTGGACCCTAAACAGCAAATCTCGTATTGAATTACCCAAAAAATCTCCCACCTTCGGAAGGTAAATAAAATAGGTTGCAACACGACTCTGATCATGGCAACTCATTGGAAAGAATACAGGAGAATTCCCAAGAAGTTCAAGCTTCTGTACGAAACTTGTGGTGCATTCCCCTGTATTCATCACACTCGTGCACATGCGGTGTCGTAAGTAGCTTTGCTGTTTGCTGCATGACCAAAAAGCTGATGATAAAGTAGCTTTGCCCCTTTAAAGTACGTATTAAAATTAATATTTTTACTTGATAAAATCTAAACAGTTTAGGAATTAGGGCCCCAGTTTTTTTTTTGCGCCAGTGCCTTTTGTTACCTAGCTACGCTTCTGATTACGCGCTCATTCGGGTCAGGGCAACGAGTTTGTAGCATAAATTTGTTGCGGTTGAAGCCTACATATGCTCTGACTAAGCTAAAAGTTAAAACAATCGACCTCCTTAAGAATTATGACCTCTACTTGCTTTAGAAGACATTCCTTTCAGCTTTTAGACGTCCTCTGCTGGACGAAGCCTCGCCCCTATTTGGGGGGAGGGGGGGTCAGTTACCATAATCCCCACGCTTGGCAAGCGGCTTGGAAATCGCATAATGTCAACCATTTACTAAGAGAACGCTACTGCCCGTCTTCTGATTGTTCTGGTCACAGTGGACATGCCCTGGTCCGGGTAGAAGTATTTAAATCTGTATAATATATTTATTATTCTGGTTTTTGTAGAATCCAAAACGTGGGAAATACTGTTTTGAACTGCGGATGTCGGGAGGCAAAGGTTACACGTTTTCAAGTGAAAATGAAGACGAAATGAATGATTGGATTAACGCATTTAATGCGACCCTAAAAAAGAACTACGATAACCAAGACAACCACCAAAGCGACGAAGCTTTAGACAGAGGTAACCTATAAATGTGTATGTTATGTTTTAAGCTAGAATTTATGGGGACAGACACGTATACGACTGTCACAACTAATACCACAGATTATCCCCTATAGATACAGCATTACCAGATCGTTGATCCGACAAGCGCAAGTTGTGGAGACCAAACGTTCCCATTGGTTATCTTGACTTTAAATAGAGTAAACTTTTATTTTTATTTTTATGTGTACAATTTGACCGATACCTGGTGCGCTTCCATCGTCTTAAATTCTGAATTGATAGGTCATAATAATCTGTGACTAATACAAACTATGCTACGTTACGTTCACGCTCTTGTAAGGATGCGAAACGTGGGTCTTGTTAAAAGAAATATGTGACCCAATACAGGCATTTGAGATGTGGACTCAACGTAAGGCGTTCAAAATTCCTTGGACTAGCCTCACCTCAAATGTCAAGGTACTAGAGGCCAACGCAAAAGAGAGCTGACGTCCTCGGTCATGAGACGAAAGGTCGCATTCTTCAGGCACATGCAAATAGGATCCCTTTATGAATTCCCACGGCTTATCCTCGAGGGCAGAATTTCGGGGAAAAGGGGCCCAGGACGTCCGAGACGTAAATGGCTGGACTGAGCAACCACCATGTAAAGAACGCAGCATGAGATCGCAGGAAGTTTTGCCCACTAACCCCTAAACATCAATATGAAGATGGCTCTCAGTCATGAAATACAAACTGTTTATTTAGCGATATTTACAATAGAGCGCGAGCAAATGTTTACAATATGTATTAACAACACTTTGTTGAGAAAACTAATGAAATCTCATTGATATTTAGGTCGGAGAATATCAACAAACTGTTTATTAGTGCAATTAACGCCGACCTTCCGGCATTCCACATTATGGTGTTCTATTTATACCACGTGCCCCTCTTCTGAACAAAGCAAGCTCAGTCAGACTGCACATAAAGTGGACAACAATGGGGCATCAAATGCTAAACTGTCATTATAATACACAAGTTCAACGGACACCAACATGAAGCGGTGATGTCGCTAAATGTACATTACGATGCCAGGATTTGATTAATATGACCTGACAAATCTCGACATTTTAAAAATCGATACGTAAACGAGCGGACGCTTAGAACTGCGAGCAAGGTCCCAAGAACTAAAGGCAAAAATCAATCAAACCTCTGTGGCGATGACCCAGTCTGGTTGAATTATTATCAATTATTTTTATTCAAAAAACACTGCTTTGATGGTTTTCCGCCTTAAGAAGAATAGGATAAACATCCGGCGGGTGTAGAAGCTATAGAGAAAATTTCTAAAATTCCTTTGCCTGTGGCAGCACTTTTTTACGCAACTTACTTACGAGACGAGCAAGTCGCTAGCTGGATGGTTAGCGTCACGCTTGCCTCTAACAGTTCAGTGCCACCCAGAACTATATGCCCAGTAATTTCGCTAAAAACATAGTCCTTCAATTCGGAATATGGGAAAGTTGAACACTACTGCTTGGCGGTTGAATAACTGGCAATGGTAGTTATTCAACCCATGGTACTTTACTAGTCACTGTTTTGGCGGAAGTGGCGCCGTATGACGTATGTCATACGAACGACACCACAATATGGTGTCCTGCCATTTCCGCCAAAACAACGCGCATCATAATATGGTGTCTTAGCACTCAATGGCTTATTAGTCATACTGCAAATTACCAGATGCAGACGTGTCTCTAACTGCGGAACCGCCGCCCCCCACATACGGGACACTAAAGGGCCTCGAACACAGCATGAACCCGCTTCTGATGAGGTACTCCCGAGAGACCGATATGTCGATAGCTGCGGCGCGCAACGAGTGCAGATATAACATATTCACCTTGCCCTTTAAGAGGGCGCCTTCACCTGAACCGCAGTTGGAACCTTTCAAGTATGTTCACGCATCTTTAAGACGCACCACACATCGAAGACACATAATATGAGTGCTATAAGATATTTGTGTTAGGGTTAAATGTAGGTCTTACTATGAAAACTGACGTGTTTTTGACACGTTTTGTTTTAATAAAACGGGAATACTCACGTTAAATTGAGTCAAATGAGCGTTCCTTGATAAAGGTCACCGAATGTGATCGAAATTATAGTCTGAAGAACCGACTCAATGTAACGTCACTATTCCCGTTTTATTATAACTAAATGTAGGCCTACGATAAATGTGTTCTGTGGTGTACAACATTATTTTGTAGTATTTGTGTGTGGTGCGCCTTAGTCTGCTAAATATTCTAAATAATTCTAAATACGCCTCTAGAATATCGAATAAGAATCGAAATTAATTTCACAATTAACATAAGTCTAAGTCAAGCAAAGTAAGTCACGGTCCAGTCCACGTCATGCCCCAGTAAAGTGGTGCAGATATAACTAGAGGTTTCTATGGAGTTTTGGAAACAACAAGAAGAGTCACGTTTTACAATATTATACTATTCACCAACATTCGTGCACGTTCACGAACACTTAATGGATAAAAATCCACCATTTTTACACATTAACACTCAAAATAACACTAGTTTTGGAAAACTACAATGACGCGACATGACTCCTATACGTTCCCGCCAAAACTCAGTTTATTTTTCTTGATGTTGTTATATAGCTGTTAAATCGACCCAATTTTATGTCTGTCCATTAGATCTTCAAAGAAGTCGTTGTTTGTTACACCAATTCAATACGTCATAATCATAACTTTCATATTTCAGAGAACACTTTGGCCAAAGAATATTGCTCAAATGCGAAAGTTTGAAGTTTAGATTACAAGCGCCCATAGACGGCGATAAAGAATTACTGTGTCAAGTGGAGCCATATTACACATACTTAGCTCTATACGACGCGAGAAGCGGAAGGAAAGTCACAGAGAATTTCCATTTCGATCTGAACCATGATGCCGTGAAAGATCTAGTCAATGAAACCGAGTGCACACAGTCATTAGTTGAGAATTTTAGTTACGATGTTAAGTTAGACGTTAAACAGATACCGGAGGACTGGTTTAAATCGAAAAAACAGGTAAATAACGTTTTCTTTATTAAAACGCAGTGTTAATAGGCCAAGGATTTATTTGGTACTAGTTGTTACCTCCGACTTCGTTAGCGTGGACATAAAAAAAGTATCCTATGTCCGTTTTTGTGATATACTGTAACACCTTATCAAATTGTATCAAGATCCGTTCAGCCGTGTAGCCTTGATAACACGACAAACATCCAAACAGAGAGACAAAGTCACTTGCTACAAAGTTATTCGCTAGATGGCTTACAGTAATTGTAATGTAGGGAGTTCTGAATCGCGCAAGCGAAGTTTTTTCTTTGAGACGAACGTATTCATTTTCATAGCTCGATGCTTTATGGATCCTGATACGACTCTGGCTGAATATTATATTAGTTAGTATCACTCCCAAACAATATATGCTCGTTTGTCTTCCCAGGCAGTATTATCAGTGAACAATCCCCACCCGGACCTGTTCTTAGTAGTGAAGATTGACAAGATACTGCAGGGCCACGTGAGCCAAGTGCTGGAGCCCTACCTCAAAGCCACGAAGGACCCGCGGCTCGGCTTCAAAGTACACAAAACCGTACAAGCTTACGCCAACCGCGTCGGGACATATAGGATGCCCTTCGCTTGGGCGGCTAAGCCTTTGTACAGGTCAGTTTTTACTATTACATAAAAAAGAAAACACCTCTTTCCTAGTTTAGTATTTTGAAAATACCCGCGGTTATTTCAATCCCCCGTTTTCTTCAGAATAAAAATAGCCCATGTACTCGCACACGACAGACTATTTTTTTGAAGTATTTCGTCGAGATCGATTTGGCGTTTTAGTCATGGAAAGTAGTGTTGCCACATTTTTTGCTATCAGTAATATCAATACTCGCAATATCGCCGCTATCGATAGACTATAGATCGACAACACTAGCGAAAAGATGTAATAGGGTGTTTTGAATACTGGTATCCAAATGCATGGTATCTTTTCGCAGAGGCAACGGCGTCGGTTCCACGTGAACTCGCTAAACAAAACTTAGTGCTATCTTTTACTAATACAAACACGAGAAAGAGATAGCATGCATTTCAGTCATGTCTAATAGGTCAGATCTTAGCTCTCCACACAAGCTTAGACGAGATCGGAGCGGGTGCCGGGTAGCAACAAGTTTTAAGTGTTGCTAGTGTACGTTTTTCGTCGCGGCTTAAATCTGTAAGTTCTTTTGACAGCACTAAAATGCATGCTATCTATTTCTTATGTTTCTATTAGTAAAAGACAGCAATAGCACCAATTTTCGTTTACCGAATTTAAATGGAATCGACGCCAAAATCTGAACATGTAAAACTGTAGTAATATTTTACAAATCCACATGTTAACAAATTTTGAACCGCCGGCGCTTTTTATTTTGTATTTCAGAATGTACAGCAATGATTTAGACACGGCTCCGGATTTCCCCGCCATATACCGTCAGGAGCCAAACAAGCTGTCCGACGACGATCTAGTGAAGATCCTCTCAGACTTCCGGAAGCCGGAGAAACTTGCCAAACTCACCGTTGTACCGGGCTGGCTCTGCGTCGACGTTCACCAAACCATCGAACAAATACCCAGTAAGTAATAAACACGAAGCATTATCATAGATTGGCTAGTACCAGTAGTAAAATTGACCGTGTTTTTTACCTATATAAACTTAGACATTGTTATAGACAAAACTGATAATTTGTTAACAACTAACAAACTAATTTAAATCTTATGTCGTTACTAGTTGTTACCCGCGACTTCGTTCGCTTGGACATAAAAAAGTACCTATGTCAGTATTTGTGATATTATACAGTAACTCCTTATCAAATTTATCCAGATCTGTTCGTCCGTTTAGCCGTGATAAAGCAACAAACATCCAGACAAAGAGACAATGCTACTTTCTATAGATCGCTAGATGGCGTTGATCCATTTTTGTGCAGTTTTTGACGTTTTGTATGGACTGACAGTTGTAATGTAGGATGTTCTGAATCGCGCAAGCGATGTTTTTTCCTTGAGACGAACGTATTCATTTTTATACCTCGAAACTTTATGGGTCCTGATACGACTCCGGCTATATTCCTCTGAATTATAATATTGGTTAGGATTATTACAATACCTAATTTAGCTGGCTACAATTGTCGTCTCCTTTAAGCCCCTCCCAAGGTCGACTTGGGCCACTTTAAGTTGTCAACTTCCTAATGTGTCCATTCCCCATTCGTCTATTTCTTATTTACTTCTTCCTAACTTGTTCACTTTATAAAATAAATAAAACAATAAATACAAGCTCCCCGAACACTAATTTAGGTTATGATTTAACTGCGTCAAGCAACGCGTGAGCCGAGCGAGTTAAGCGAGCGTGCCGCGGTAGCGGCTGGCGAGGCTCTAGAAAGTATTTTATACAGGGTTATAAGGAAAGGGTATACAAAGCCGAAACAGGCTCATAGTACTCATGATTATGAACAACTTTTACTATGGGACCAGCCCTGAAATCGAGAAAAACAAATGGATACTGATAAGCAATAACATGTCAACCCACAAAAAATAAAAATAAAATTTAATGATACAGAACGCTTCTTTGTCAGCAATAGAAGCGTTCTGTATCATTAAAAAAAATTATTATTTTTTGTGGTTGACATGTTATTGCTTATCAGTATCCAAATAGTATATTATTTTACTTTTTTTTTTCCAGTAGCACTAGAGATAAAAGTTTGTATCATATGTACTACCAGCTGACCTACTCGGTAGTAGTACTGATCCGGAGGGAAAATGGGCGAGGAAGTGGACAAGTTAGGAAATGTGCATGATAAGTACAGGACGGATCAGGAATTGAACAAGTTAGGAAGTGCGGCAATTGTCAAGAAGTTGACCGGAAGACTTCAAGCGTTTTGACATAGATTACTAAATAATTATAGTAGGTACTATTTTAGTCGGCCTTTATCTAGTAGTGATTAGTAGTGAATACACATCCTCTTTGTATTTTCTATTCGGTGATAAATCTCTTTATTCACGGTACGGCTTCAATAAAAAACAAACAAAGGGGCATAATGAAGTTTGTGTGTGGGCTTTTTTTAGTCGCGGACTACATTCACCAGCGAATTGTTTGTTGAATCTTTATCATTTATAATAAAAGTAAAGTGGATTGACGATTGTAGGTAGATAATAACTCATTTCATTTAATAAGTCTTTCGATCAAAGGATTATAAGAAATGTAGTATTCTGTATTCTAAAAAAAAAATACTATCATGGCTTCATATCGCATAATAAAACATATAATATGTAGATTTGATTATATATCATCATTCGTCATAAATGGTAGGACAAGGACAAAAAAAACGTGTATGCCAATGAAAGCGATGCTTTTATGTTTGTCTCATGTTACCCGACTGTAATATGTAATTTTTAGTATATATTTTTTCATTTCTATGTGGCCTTCTTCCGAACGGCTTGACCGATTTTGGATTAGGTGGATGAGGTGTCGTTAGATTTGTCTTTATGTCCGGAGTGTCATAGCTACATTAAGCAGTCGGATCATTATTTTTTTTTTTTAATTTTATAAACATACTTTTTATGCCTATTCTCCCTCTAAAGAAAAAATAAGAAAGTTACGTCCACTTCCGACCAAAATTTACCAAGCAAAGTAAAATCCTTTTTGCAATGTAAAACTTTTCATTGCAGATTGCATGACAAGCGCCTACGCCGCCCTAAAGCCCTTCCCGCTGCCGCCGACGTCACCGCTAACTTTAGAGCTGGCGACATTGAATGTGGAGCCTGAACAGCCGTACGCAGCCTTCATCCACCACCTATACGTGCGACCTCTGTCGTTGAACTTCGAGTCGCAGAAAGTGTTTGCACGTGCGAGGAATATAGCCTGCTCTGTGGAGCTCAGGGATAGCGATACGGGAGAGAATAAACCTTTACAGGTAAGTTAACAGCAAGTTTCTATTTAGAGATGTTATATTTACACTTATTTTGAAACTGCAATTGTATCGGATAGCAGTTTTGATTATGAATAATGCCAAAACGGCCTTATTCAATAAAGTCTGAAAGCTTGAAAAATTGTATTGAAATGAACTACTTGCCTGCAAAATTTCATGAAGATAGATCAACAGTTCGCAAGTTATCGTCGGACAAATATACACACAAACATACAATTCTGCATACAAATGCCGATTTGTCCCAGTAAACTCTGAGACCTCCGCTTCGCTCGGTCAAAAAGTTTATTTAAAATGTGCTGTGTCAACATGGTCACCGCGAAATTGAAGTAATTTTGGACGGCATTAAAGTCATACATCGGCGGGGGTTGTGCTACCTATAAACCGGGTACTCGAGTCGGTAACTGACCGACGCACGTAACTGTTACCAAAAACCGTAGCTTGTACGTTATTTGCGAGCCTGTCGTCGAGGCTTTGTATCTAGCCGATAAATTTCGTACCACGAACCAAAGAGATTCAAAAAGCTGCTCTTACTGTCGGATCGAACACCTTAACCTCGTATCCCTTGTGTGAACCTCTAAACTGTAACGAACAGAATTACGGTTCTAAAATGTGTACCGGATTTTATATGAACTTGGATCTTGATATTTCATGCATAATAGCCAGCCATGTTATAAACCCATTTCCAGGTAGTGTACGGGCGCAGTGGAATGGCGAGCCAGTACCGGTGCTCGGTGCTGCACCACAGCGCGAGCCCGGCGTGGTGCGACGAGGCCAAGCTGCGCCTGCCGGCCACGCTCACGCCGCACCACCACCTGCTCTTCACGTTCCACCACATATCCTGCGATCTGGCCAAGAAGAACGACGCTAACGTCGAGACTTGTATAGGGTGAGGGTCAACACGTACTCTACTGCGGCTTTTACCACATAGACTAGCCCACCTAGATCTAAAACTAGTAGTTCGCGGCGAACTGAGACCTCGCGACCCCTATATCTTCACAACCCCTAGACCGATTCAGCTCATATTCGAACTAAGTTTTTTTATTGAAATGATCTACTTGCCTACAAAATTTCATGAAGATCGGATCAACGGCTCGCAAGTTATCATCGGACAAATATACACACAAATATACATACAAATACCGATTTGTCCCAGTAAACTCTGAGACCTTCGCTTCGCTCGATCAACAACATCATTAGACTATAACAATACGGACAACTTCAACCAAAGCAATTTTTACGAAATGAGCAAATACGACAAGCTCATTTCACCACTCTCTCACTCTATTGCATACGTCCGCGTAATGTAAGGTATGAAACAACAGCCAGAAGTGACCGATTAAAATAATTGACATATAAGTTGCGGCCTATTTATTATGTATTGTGTTTGGCTCAACCAAAAATCAACTGTAAGACGTCCTCTTTAAAATAACAATACAAGTACAGATCACATAGTTTACCGAGATTACAACTACGAGATACGAGATTCGTTGTTCCTACAAAAAGTCACTATAGTTTGAGAAAGGCGCGGGTCGCGGTGATTGCGAACAAGCGTTCTTATTAGCTATATCAAGGTTACGCCTACTCGCGTCTAAAAGTAAACCAATCAGAGTAATTTCTTATAAGTGTATTTAGACTGATGCGTGGTGCGCTTACAGAATCTAGGGTGTGATCTGTGAATACAAGTCAACACTCGCGCCTGCATGTTTGATATCTTTTTATTCGCAGGTACGCGTGGGCACCGCTTCTTAAAAATGACAAATTAATCGACGAGTTCATAAACCTGCCCATCGCTACTCATCTACCGTCGGGCTACTTGTCCATCCAGCCGCTAGGGTTGGGGAAAGGCAACGCTGGGCCTGAAGTCGTCTGGGTGGAAGGCGAGAAGCAGCTGTTCCGATGTCAGCTAGTTCTCGACTCGACGGTCGCGACTCGAGATATACATCTCCACAACTTGTTCAGCCAAGCCGAGAGGCTGATAAAGTCCAACTCGCCGCCCACTTCGCCGTCGCCGCCGCCGTGGAATGACGTCTGCAACGCGCTGAAGGCGGCGCACGCTATCAAATTGACTTCCTTGATAGGATTCTTGCCAACGATTTTCAATCAGCTTTTTGAGCTGATGGTGAGTAAATTTACCTCTCCCTGTAGAACTCCCTGTAAGACGTTTCAAATTTCAATAAATCTATTTCCGACAATAGCCGATAGTTCTAGTTTTGTCCCGGTCTCATAAGTATATGCAAAATGCATACCGTTGCCAATATTTTGGTTTTACATAATACATGATAACTTTGTTTTTAGACTGTCGAGAAAAGTTACACACAAGAAATGGGCTACCAAATTGTGAAGTTGATTGTGCACTTTGTACATCTCATACACGACTACGGACGGAAAGATTTACTAGACAGCTATGTAAAGGTAATACGTGAGATAAGATTTTTTTCTGTATTAATTTAATACAGAAAAATTACAATAAGTTGTTCATTATTGCCTTAAAACCTATATTAGGTTTATCTAGACAATTAGTTCTCGATAATATTCAAACAAGAAAAACAATATTAGTTATTCATTTTTCGCACAGTGAACAGACTGCATCGAAGCTGAATTTAAAGTGCCTTTTGAAGGAAAAAATATATCATTGACGTAACCAACATAACTTCTGCTCGTTATAGAATGCCCGACATATTTGGGAATAGCTTAACTAAAATCCCAGTTGCCGGAACCGCGGGTTGGAATTCCCTTAGAGGTTGTTTACTCTTTCGATCTCTCTTTATTTTTTATTTTTTTAATGTGGTGGAACGAAATTCTGTTTTGTTAAAATAAGCAATTATCGGTGGCTTTATTTCTCTTTCAACTCATTGTCTATAAACGTTTTAATTTTCAGTATGTATTCAGCTGCGTGGAATTCAAGCTCCACGCGATGCTAACGGCCCCGCTGCACATGTTCGTGGATCCGAACCAACAGGACTTCCTACTGGGCCACAAGTTCATGCAGTACTCGGGATTCTTCTTCGATATCATCGTCAAGAGCATGGCGCAGTATTTAATCAATACGGGAAGGATAAAGGTATTTACCGTAGAGAAATTTGGTATTTACTAAACAAAACAAAAGTACTAAATATCAAAATTAATAAATATAAAGGTATATTCTCCAAATAAGTCTCGTAATACCGACCGGTTTGTGAAAATTGGTACTACTATTATAGTCGACGTGACATCATATTGAATACGCATTATGAAAATACTGTGATTCTGTCGCGCAGACCCTAATGAGCAGGCGATACAAAAAAAAAAGGTTTTTGTTAAATGCTAGAACGCGAAAATACTTTTGGGTGTGTATTACGCTTATCGATCTTGTAGTTTTTCAAAGCAGTTCAAAAGAAGAGTTCTATCCTACTCTACAAACTATCCTCACTCTAACCTTCCATACTAGCTCATGTTTTTCCAATCTGTTACATTTGTTTGAATTTTATTTCAAATAGTTTCTTTTTTTTCCGTAGATGTCCAGAAACGAACGGTTTCACTCCGACCTATTAGAAAACATCGACAAGCTAGTGACGGCGGTCGAACCCTCATACATTCTACAGCAGCCGATGCAAACGCACATATTCAACAAGAATCTTGCTCTGTTTCTCAAAGTAAGTTAAACTTTACTGCTTCGCAATAACTGTTAATATCAGCATGTAGAAATTATAAAAAGAAGAATGCCAATGAACGTGCGTAACTCAATTGTTGTACTGATAAGGACGTAAGATGTCGCTAGTACTCTAAACTGCGACATGATCGTCACAATTTCCGCTTGACTTTAAATAGGAACCCAAGCTAACTCATTCGTAATGGTACGGAGAAGAAACGCTACTTGATGGTAATTTTTGCATTGGTGATATCAGTCAAATTATAAATCCTATATTTTATTTACAAAACACGCTAGTTTTTCAAGAGATGGCGCTGAAAACATATTTTTTACGTCATACATTCTAATTATAAATAAACCTTAGATTGCGGCAATATACCAATACTATGTTTCTATATTAACCATATTTTCATCGGCTTTCTATAGCGGTTTGAACATTAGCTGACTAAATACGTAAGCGCCATCTAGTTTTATGCTGTTTTTTCGGCGGTGCACCTTTGTATGAGATTGTCATTCTTCTCCTATATTTTTTCCATGATATTAGATTGATAATCAGATTTTCTTTCATAATTTCAGTCGTGCTTATCCTTCATGGATAGAGGCTTTGTATTTCGGCAAATAAAGAAGTACCTGGATAAATTTAAGGCGTGTGATCCTAAAGCGCTCTTCGATTTTAAATTCACATTCCTGCAAACGATCTGTTCGCACGAACATTTCGTCGCGTTCAACTTGCCTCTTCACGCTAATAAAGTAGCGAAAGGCGATGAAGGTATGTACAAGTTTATTTTGTACTATTTCGCCCGTGTATAACATCATTTTATATAATTCATTATTTCCACACAGATCCCGCAAAACTGCGACTCACTGAAGACTTCATTATGAGACATTTTCTTGCTGGAATCTTACTAAAACAAGTAACAAATTATTGCTTTATTATTAAAAACGTACTCGCGGTGGAGGGGTGTCCTGCTATGATAAATGTTGCATGGTTATGTGAAATGTTAAATTATATGAATGCATAATGTAATGAATGCCAAACTCATATTTATATGACACATTTTTCTTTAAAGACCTTTCAATCTGGGATAATTATGTCAAAACATTTTTGGCAATTATCGAACATCATAAGCATATTTTAGTACACAGATACTAGCAAGAAAACTCCTTAATTTTGCCTTATCTCTGCAAAGGTTGAGCAATCACTAAGAGAAGCGCCTCAAAAGCGTCGCACGGCGCTCGGTGTCCTCCGAGCATTGTTGACGAAACATGAGCACGACGACAGATACCGCTCGAGGCAATGTCGCGCCAGACTCGCGCATTTGTACTCGCCGTGGCTGACCATCGTCACAGGTACGCCGGACACATGGACCACTCTCATATTTCACATAAAACTGGTCCGTGCCCTTTGGACCGATTTCTTCAGCATCCTGAAGGAACACTTGAATCCATACTATTAGTACTCACAGGATATTTACCACGGTTATTATTTTGTTGAGTTCCCGATATAATAGATTCTAATTGATTTTAATTGATTTGATTCTAATAGTAATGTTGTTAACCACCACGAAAGTCTAAAACAGTGAAAAACTTGAAATCTTACAGTACTTTTTACTAACTTTACTATTTTGCTCTTACTTCAAACCGAAAATAAATTATTTGTCATGACCCCGTCAGTTTTCATAGTGCAATACTACACTACGCCGCTTTTTGGTCCAGATGTTTGCCGGGCTCATCAACGTAAGTTTGTGTTGAAGCTAATATGCCCTATCATCTATACATTGATATTGGCCCAAACATATGACATAACATTAGTGTAAATATAGCTAATTTTATAGTGTAGGATGATAAAAAACTTGTAATTTAACAGAAAATGCTCACCGCCTCGTTACCAAAACGCTGGCAACTCCGATAATGGAAAACGGAATCGACAAAGTCGACGGCGACGCTTCGACGAACCACGCTCAGAGCAACGCACACAAAGACATAGTCTCGGCCAATAGCACGCCGAAACGTAACCGACTTACTCTGCACTTTGACCATACGCCGATTAGAAACTCCGCCCACTTCAAGGAACCGCCGATCATACAAACGAACCAAATGTACGGCAAAGGTGCGTATACGCTTCAACTATTATGGTGTTTATGTCCAATGTTCTTTGTCCCTTGTTACTAAATCTGTATTTTTTTCGTATTCTGTGCTGCAATTTTCTCTTTTATGTAAATGATTCCCATCCCATTTTATCATTTTTATTCGCTTTTCAAAACTCGGCTCATTTTCGTATTTTTCTATTATTCAGCGTCGTCACATTAGCACTTTGTTTATAGATCACGCAAACAATATGTCTCAGAGTTCGCTAGAATCCGTCTCGACGATGTCAGGCGGAGATTCCCTTCCCAGAAACGCTGGGAAACTAGACTTGAGCGAAATCGGTGACCAGGTTAATAGGTAATCATTGAAATTATCATACGCATAACAAACATAATGTCTCTTTTTGTTTTAATAAAACGAGAATACTCACGTTAAATTGAGTCGGTTATTCCCACTATAGTTTCGATCACATGTCTAATATTCGAATAATTAAATTAAATATCTCTTATAAAATAAATATAAAAAATAAAACGGTTCTGAGAATTCTCAGAAAGACTGATGCTGTGCTATTTCCTTTTATACACGAAATAGGCTTGCGTTGACCGCCAACTGGGCTGGTGTCGAAAGCTGTTGCGGTCTCCGATAGAGCACGCTTGAAGAAACTGCTAAAAATCTATTGGCATATTCTTACGATCTCATTCAAAAACATACTGAACAGTCCCCGTTTAACCACAAAACTGCTTTGTTATCGTGCGACAGCTCTCGTCAACGAGAAGGCGTCAAACTCATCACATGTCCCAACTAATTGAAAAAAAAACACGAAGACCTAAACAAATAATTCCTAAAATCCATTTTTGTGCATCCAGATTTGGTGTGATGTCCCCGGAAGAGGTGCGCGATGTGCTTTTGTGTTTCCTGTTTGTATTGAAGTATTTGGACGACGAGAGACTTGTGGAGTGGTGGAGAACGCAGTCGCAAGCGCAGCAATACTCGTTTTTTAATGTTTTGGAGTAAGTGTTCCTTCTTTTTGTGTCAATCTGTTTTTGGTATCAATGTGTTTCTGTTTGGCTTTTATTTATACTTTTCAACGTAATATGCATAATATATACATAATAGCTACATTACTGGTCATCAAACAAATAACGTACCACGCACTAGCGTCTATAATACTAACACTGATTTATATTATAAGCGTACTAGTATTATAGACGTCAGGAATACTAGTAAGGATTATAGACGACTGTGGTGCTGGAGCCACGCGTTTGGAACTGGTATTCGACTATCAATTAGAGTTGCGGGCGCGTTTCATATTGATTGTTCCCGCCTTTGCGATCTACCACATCGCCCTGTCTACTTAAAATTTTTGGTGTACATTTTATATAATTGCTCACTGGTTCATTCTCATTCTATTCTTGTAAATCAAGTACTGATTTATAATTGGACGATTAAAATAAGATCATACTTGGTGATATTACTTTGCAGAATATGCGCAGAGCAGTTCCAATACTTAGGTCGGAAGAGGATTCTATCAGAGATGAAGACGGTCACACCAGAGTGTAACGGCAAGTCGAAACCGATGAAGGCTCGCACGCTGCCGGCGAGAATGAGCCCTCCTGACTTCTCTAAAGAACCGCCCATTATTGTGGAGAAGAATAACACTGTTAACAGGGAAAATCTTGTCAATACGACCGTTACAACAGGTGAGTAACAAAATATTGTTTCAATGAGCATCATCTGCATATTGTCCAGGATTTTGCCACTAGGGCAGCGCCATGTTTGTGTGGGCTGACATTGACAATTGAAAGTTCTGACAGATCTATTTGCGAGAAAAAACTTTGAAAAGAGGTCAGGAAACTCCGACTCGCGATAATTTGTATTTGTAGTGACACTGGCAGAAGAGAAGTAATAACGTCAGCGTAGTCCAATTAAGCGAAATCTGGTGAACTGAATTTTTTTCAACTCTTTTTGAGCTGTTGCTGCTGCTGCCGGCTAAAAATTCTTCAACAGAGTTTTGTCTTAACACCTCTTTTCAGAATTAGAAGCCATGGCGGAACACACCATCAATTCAGCGAGTTGTGTAGCTACTGAAGTAGGCCTCACTATCATAGACCGCGCGTGCCTGTTCATGAAGAACCTCGGCGCGGCGGACGGCGCGGCCGCCAAGCCTTATATTAAACTACTGCAGTTTCCTCAAAGTGAGACGATGTATAAACATTTGTTTGCGGCGCTCAGGGCTTATATCAACCAGTTCTCTGAAACGCTGTTTGAAGGTTGGTCTTACTTCATTTCTAATATGAAACACAAATTACAGACTTACTAAACTAATCCGTTATTCACAGAAAAAATAATAATAAATATGTACTACTAGCTGCGCCCCGCGGTTTCACCCGCTATTCTACAGGAACTGTTAAATTTTTCAGGGTTAAAAATTAGCCTATGTGCTATTCCAGGGAATAAGCCACCTCCACACCAAATTTCATCCAAATCCGTTCAGCCGTTACAGAGTTGAACGGGAACAAACACACTTACATACTGACATACTTACACACTTACACACAAACTTTCGCATTTATAATATTAGTGTGATAACTTGGTCTGTCAACTTCTCGCTGAAAATAAGCGCGCGAAAACGAGACAAAAAACATTTTACATTTTAATTAGTACTCACGAGGTATTTACTATGTACTCAAAAATAATAAATATTGTAGTAAATAATAATTTCAATTAAATAATTAATTTCAATGTAGTAATCAACCGCGAAAGTCTAAGACAGTGAAAAACATTTTAGATGAAACAGGACTACGGGACGTTTTACTGTGATTACTGACGTGGTTTTGACACATTTTGATTTAATAAACAATATATATGTGAAATGTAAATGTGAGTATTCCTGTTACATAAAAAAAATGACGTGGTTATTCGCATTTTATTCTACTAATATATATAATTTATTCTTCTATAGTTTCAATCTGGTGATCCTTTTCAATGAGTGAGTGAGTGAGTAGTCTGAATAACCAAATTAATTTAACAGGAGTATTGTTAAAATGAAATTTTATTGGACGTTTCTGGATAAAAACATCATGTGACTCTCTTTGCAAAGTCAAAGTCAAAGTTTCGCGACCAAAGAAATGACTTGTTATATTTTTTATTGTCAAAAAAAAAACATGTTAGCTAGCTAGTAGAGACATGGCAGAAAATACGCGATGGTTAATCCAGATGGTACAAGATCTTTGAGCCCCATTAATTATTATTCAAATATCCACCTTAATTTTATTGGCGTTCATTATGATTCCGATTCGATTGAACTACGATCGATACGGAATCATTATGCTGGTTTATATGAAGTCGTTCTGTTTTCTCTGTAGGCGGCAGTACCGTGTGCGCGGGAGTGGTGCGGGCAGTGGTGCAGCTGTGCGAGGCGCGCGCGGCCGGCGTGCGGCGCGAGGCGGCCGCCGCGCTCTATCTACTCATGCGGGCCAACTTCCAGCACGCAGCCGCTTCCGACCTCACCAGAGTCCATCTACAGGTAACTTGCTTTTTCTCCATCTCAGTTTCGGCTCCATGTAACATATTTTTTTTTGCATTTTAGCACTTTTTTCGCTGACTGTTTTTTTTTCTTCCAAATCTGTGATCCAGTTCTAGATATCCCAGTGTCAAGTTTTGTAATATTTCAAGTGAAGATAAATATTTCACAATTAAAACAAGCCTTCAAGCTAAGAAAGTCACGGTCAAGTCCAAGTCATATCCCTGTAATGTTGTGTAGACTTTACTAGAGGTTTCTATGGAGTTTTGGAAACATCACGAAAAGTCACGACATCATATTATTATGCTCCATCACTTTCCCGAACACTTAGTGGATCAAAATCCACCCCTTTTACATATTACCACTCGAAATACCACAACTTTTAGAAAATTTTACAATGACGCGACATGACTTCTTCAAGTTCCCGCCAAATCTCCGGGTAACTTGTTTATCAGCTACTATTAGCACGATATCCTAAACTGACACTAGCCTGACTTTAGTGAGGCTAGTGGCAGTTACCTAACACTCTGTCGCTAACCTGGTTAAACTCAAATCTGAGTTGGAAAAATATGATTATAGCTGCCTTAACTATGAGAGTGTCCTTAAACTGTGACACTAGCTGGGCTTACTCCGACACTAATCTGTGCAATAATCTCCACCCTTGACAGGCGGCTTAGGGATTGCAGAACACTCACTATTTACTAAGAGGACGCATCCTCCGGTAATTCTGGTCACAGTTTTAGGAAACACTCGGGTCCACTTAAACTCTATATTTTAATTAATACTTAACATCCATTTGACAGGTCATAATGGCGGTTTCGAAACTACTCGACAACTCGACGGCGCTCAACTGCAAACGATTTCAAGAATCGTTGTCTGTGATAAACTGTTTTGCGACCGGAGACAAGGCTATGAAAGGGACTGGTAATAAAGTTTCCCAAAAATGTTGTAAGCACAAAACATGTGCTCTTAGCTGTCTGTAAACGAACACTTTGTGTACAGGTTTATCCAGCGAGGTGGCAGAGTTGATGCGACGCGTGCGGACCGTGGTGGGGGCGCGGGCGCGGCTCGCGGGCGTCGGAGGAACCGGAGCCTCAGGTAATTACCGACGAAACTATGGAACGTTTGGAATTGTAAAATAGGTTGTAGTGGCCTGCATAATCATACAAGCAGCGTGCCCGCGGTCTGGTCGACTCGCAACTAGACAAAGTGAACGTAGAGCAGATAAGCGATATTATTCGAGCACCATCCAATACCGGGAGATATGACGCAGTTAAGGAGCCATTGCTCTCTGTATACGAGAAGTCCGAAGACCTAACTTAAAAAAACCTCTTAATTAATTATATCTGAAGGTTCTAAGCGGTCTTCGCAATTGTTACGTCGCTTGAGAGAAAATACATGATGACACCTTGCGCATATTATGGATGGGGACATCTGCCCAAATCGACTAGGTCATCTTACCTGAAACGTGGTCCTTAACGGCTAGCCTTTTGGAGAAACTCAGAGTCGCAAAGCGGGCAATGGACAGGGCTATGCTCGGAGCTTCTTTGCGCAATAAAATCCGGAACGAGGATATTCGCCGAAGGACCAAAGACACTGACATAGCTTTCAGAGTTTGCAAGCTGAAGTGGCAATGGGCAGGCCACATCGCTCGAAGAACAGATAACCGATAGGTAAGAAAGGTTCTTGAGCTGAAAGACGCAGCGTAGTTCACAAGCATCGAACTCCCTCTAAATAGATCATAATCCTGACTCTGACAAAGCGGATGGTGACGTAACTCCCAAGAATGCCAGAAGGGCCACGAGCCTGGGCTAGGAAACCAGACTAGCCAATCTGGCCACCAATCGAATGATTATAGTCAGGGCTCCCCCCTACTCCGCTCACTCACGGTCACACTTCGATCCTCCGAGAGAATCATAAAGGGGGGTTTCCCCCGACAGGTCTCCAAACCACCCCTTACAACCACATACTTACTCATCCAAGCAATTTTATCTACCCTCTTTAGGTAGCTTAATGTCCGTGCTAAAAGTATGTTGCCAGTCTCAAGTATTATATTCGACTACTGCTAGATGGTGATCGTGACACGTCGCGATAGTTCCAGACCGGTATCCATTACCACGATTGCACGATTTCAACTACAACCTTCAAAGCAAGAAGATATTTTCGAAGATCGATCTAAAGGGCTACGATTTTTGTAAACAAGTTCGTTGGGCATTGGCAGGAAGAAATAATTAGTCAGGAATAAAAGATTGTTAATTTGTAGGCGCGGGCAGCGTCCACCTGGCGGAGTTGCAGCACGCGCTAGCTGCGTCGTGTCGCGCCACGCCGCGGCTGCGGCACGCCTGGCTCGCGACGCTCGCCGACCACAACGCACGGCAAGGCGATCACGACGAAGTAAGCCTACCTCTACAACGAAACGGAGTGACATAACCAATGAAACCAATGGAATATTAACTTATAAAAGTGTACAAACTTACGCAACGTTACGGACGAGAATCTTTTTTTTTTTCAATAGGTTATTTCATCCTAATCAAAATATAATATGTTGGTATGTTATAAATAAACTTAGGTGCAACTGCATTTTTTTAGAAATGTTTTTTTTTTTTTAACCTGATAATATTTTTAATTAATTAAATATAATCACGATTTTTAATTTACGTATCAACCCGAACAATTTAACCGTTCCTCTAGGATAGCGGGTGCAAACGCAGGCGCGGCTAAAGTATTTTCATACAAAATCCTAAATAATAGAGATATTTCCATATTATTGAAGTACCAGAAGTTTTTTTTTTTAAGTAAATACACATTAGGCTCTATCACGCTCATTCATTCTGCCCCGAAATTTAATCCTTCTCTTATGATCTTATCGAAGTCTCCGTCTTACCGAACAACTATAAGTCAAGCTTTCTTCCAAGCTAAACAAACATTTGATTTCTTTTTTTTCCCCAACAGTCCATGTGTTGTCATCTTCACATCGCGGCACTAATCGCAGAGTACCTGAAACTACGGGGAACACTGGCGTGGGGCGCCGACGAGTTTACAGAAATATCCAAGAACATTCCTCAAGACGAGACGAGCCTAAAAATCGACGAAGGTAAGTAAAATGCACACGTTAAAGTTACAATAGTGAAATTTATTCAGTAAAGTTGTAACATCAATATTGCTATGACACAGCCTCAAGTATTTGGAAATGATTTTTGATTAGGAACGCATACGATAATATACATAATTTGACATTATAGAAAAAAAACAGTAAAGCACACAAGAAACACTAATACATTAAAGGAAAAATACAATGTATTTACTTAGTTATGTAGACACAATTTTGCAGTCTTCTTTATAATCATGCGATACGATGTATTTGGTAAGCTCCTGGAAGGTTTCAATGGGACAGAAAGCGGAGGACGAACAACCTGGCACTTCCATCAGACGAGGTTCGGCCGAGTCGTCATCCCAGTAGTATATCTGAAAAACAACATGATTTTATGATCTTCTATTCTACATTCCATCCCTTACACATTACAAGAAATACCTCTCCCGCCGCTACTTAGACGCGTCCCCCCACCACCCGAACCCCTTAGTAGTCCAAGCATCCAAGTACTCGACCGACATGACAAACCCTCCTCTCCTTCGCGAACGCCCCAGAAATATCTTAGGTGACCCGGAGCAGGAGTATTCTCAAACTAATCGAAAAGGCTTCCGTTCGGATCCACATTCTCCGTCTCTGTCATCATGTAGAAGACGGAGACGGATAATGTGGATCCGAATAGAAATCTTTCCGATTGATTTGAGAATACTCCTGCTGATCTCCCTATTCCGGTTGACGCCCAATGCCGAGGTTCGTACTGCAGCGGTGCCCTTGCGCTAGTCGCCCATATAAATAATAGTTTAAGGCCCAAGGCCTTCTGCGTTCGCCACAAGTCAGGTAGGTAAAGCTGTAGTGGCCGTTAGAGGCCAACGGCATCGTTACTCAATAAAAAAGAAGATTTATCCTAGTGTCATCTATCAGAAACCGCAGCCAAATTTAAAACCAGATTTTCAGGTGCGAATTTATCAACCTTGACTTTTGCGCCAAAAAAATGATACTTCATGCTTCTCGGTGTTAGTAATAGTGAATTTTATTTTTAGTAGCGTGAATGTCAAGTTTGAGTAATTTGCAACTTCATAAATATTTATTTAAAATCATCGCGAAATGCGTTGTTTTTAATTAGCGTCCGATATACTGACAATGCAGTTTAAAATTCTACAGATTTTGGGTTTTGGTTCTAAGTTTCATTCGTTACATAATGAAACAATAGGCTTTCCACAAATCTTACTCCTTCGGTTACTGGCTTTTGAGCTATCTTCTGTGCGGCTGCGGCAGCCTCCCGTGTAGCTTACAGAGCAGCGCTACTGCCAACACTGGCGTACCCGTTCGTCACCGGCGTTCAACTCTTACCTTGAATCCAAACCGCAGCCCTTCGGGCACCGGCTTCACATCCTTCTTCGGCTGCGGCTGCGCAAGCCTCTCGTGTAATTCGAACAGCAGCGCGGCGCCTGGGTCCGGAAGCCGCGGCGGCGGCGCCACGCACGCGGCCAGCAGTGCGGCCACCGACACCGGTGTGCCCGTTCGCACTATCACGCGCAGCTCTGACTTTGCCGCTATGTTAGACTTCGCTTCTTTTATTATCTGCTGTAGCAGCGCCCCTGAAAAGATTCATTTATTGGGAGCAAGAGCAATCAAAGCAATTTAATTTAAGAGCAATCTCTACAACTCTATTGTAAAGTTTTTCCAATTTCATCATCAACTACAATCTAGCCACTGCTACTAGGTATATTTGTAAAAGCATCTGTTTCGGTTCAGACCAGTCTTTTCATCTCCTTTCTTGCCTCTCTTACGATGTTAATAGTACAGAGATCATGTAAACGATAGGCAGCTAAGACTTGTTCACCAAAATACCATGCATAAAATATCATCCCCTCGTCATGATTGACCGGTTCTGCGGGCTGGCAGATTTCTTGAATTCATTTTGAGCCGCCCGACCGTATGTTTTGTGCGAGCGTGGTGAGTTGTATTTGAGTTTTTTTTCTGTATCTGGTTATTATTTTTTTATCATCGTCATTTTCAGCCTGTAATTGCCCACTGCTGAGCCCTATCTCTGAGGCCTATCTCTCTTCTTGTACGCCACTCGCCTCTGTCCTGAGCCAACCTTGTCTAGGACCCGCGATTTCCACAATATCTTCGCCACAATGAGCTGCAGGGCTACCGACGCCTCGTTTACCGGCTTATTGTATTTGGTGTAATATAATTCTTTTGATACAAAAGTGTTGCGGAAAATGAATGAATGCAATCGGCTAGAGTTTAAGGGAGTGTGAAAATAATAGATGAATACCCAAAACGCTGTAATGGGTAAAACAGGACAGATTATTTGACATTAAAAGCAATGTTCAACAATACAATATAACTTTATTATACATCAAAAAGACAAACTTTAAAAAAAAATGAACAATAATATTTTAAAAATTAAGTAGTATAATGCCTAAAGCGATTTCTTCCAGACAACCTTTGGATGGACAGAATTATGACTTAAAAACTACGGTCGGAGGTGTAGATACATAAAAATAATAATAACATGAAAAAAAATATAAACCTACTACCTACATAAAATACGCACAATTAATACAAACTATATATATGCGAAATATCTACTATAAAACTAATAATACATAATTATACATACATACCAATTAACACACAGAAAGATAATGTTTATAAACGAGGTTCAACGTTAGTTTTTGTAAAATTATAACTCATGGATAAGACGAAAATCTCCTTTTTATGTAACTCATTATCTACTAGCATCACTAATGAACAGTATTAGCAATATTATCTACCAGGATCATCACTCGATAATAATGCCAACAATACGTTAAATGATTTGCTATAAAGTGGCTTCAATGTCAAGGTTAATTTATTGCAAATCCAATTTTTATACACGAATAAGTATTTATTCTCAGATAATTAGTTCTTCTCGCCATATTATTGATGCCTATTGTACAGCAGGGCATTGACTTCTAGCCACTTGTTTAGGTTGTCTTTTTAATTTATTCTGGTAGGTAATTTTGATTCGGACAAAAAACTTACCACCGCTAAGTTTTCTCAATAGATTGTTGTGGAACATCATTGAATACTCCAACTTGGCAACATCCATTAATTTTCTCTTTACGTGTTTCGCCCATTTTGGGTTCGGTACTTTTATATCATCCTGTAAGACAAAATTATTACGTTTATAACTGGGGCACAATATGCTCTACTGGTTTATAAAATATTAATTAAATGTACACAGAGTATTATTGAAAGATGTGGCAATATTGAATGATATGCATGTACTCATTATTATGAATAACTTTGACTATGGGACCAATACTGAAATCGCTGAAATCAACGACGCTCGACAAAATGTATGGAACATAATTTTTCGTGATTTCGGGGTTGGTCCCATAGTAAAAGTAGTTCATAATGATGAGTACATACGTACCTTTCAATATTGCCACACCTTTCAGTTACACCTTGTACAAATATTATTGTTGGTTATATAGTTGGCGCTCAGACTACCCCCTGAATCCGCATTCAGGACGATCTAAGCGCACCAAGCATCGGTACAAATACGCCCCTAAAAATTCAATCTCATTTGTTGATTGCTGGGCGTGAGTGGATGTAACCTTGAGATAGCCAATGGGAACGCTAAGTCTCAGTCTGCACAACTTTCCTTAAACATTGGTGCGGTTTTGTCTGACAAAAATCTCGTGAAGCGGTATCTGGTAATCTGTGTTGGTGTTGGTTGTGTTACAACATTTATAAAACACTAAAGCCAAAAACTAAGACTAATTTAAGTGTTTAATTTAATACAAAATAAATTTAAAAAAAAACACTAAATAGTTATTCCAGTGATCTCTACTTAACCTGTATGAGGAATAAATTATTTAAATAATACGCTTCTTGTGGCGTACTGAAGTTCGTGTTCGTCATTTGTGCTATCTTGTGGAACAGGTCTCTGTAGGGCACCAGCAAGCCCTCGTCTAAAAAAGCTTGTAGTATCCTCTGCTTCTCATTTTGATAACGAAAACAGTTTTCTTCATACAAAAGCTGAAACAATCAACATTCATGTCTTAATCACAGATTGACACATAGTATAAATGTTCGAGCTGGACTTACATAGTCGTCGTCATTGTCAGGATATGTGTAGGGCACAGGCTGCCAATTCATGGTCTCATTCCATAACTGCGCTTCCGGAGGCTCCCATAGCCCCGCTGATATTAACAACGCAGTCATCTTGCTCAGCTCCGTGTCTGACGCTATCACGATACTGTTTTCTAAAATAAAATATACCGGTTAATCCGTCTGGACCAACCTACAACCACATACAACACAAATGAATTAAATTTAAAAAAAACCTGCGTCGTAGTAAGGCCCTAAAAACTCGTCGTATCTTTTCCTAAGTAATGCGCCCATTTCGTAAGTTAACATCTTCCCTTCCTGGAAACAAAGAAAACATAGGTTTATAAATGATCATTGATAACTCTTTACTTACTTTCAAATAAGTACTTCAGTAAAGAATGAAGTCTGCTCTCTTGCTCTAATGCTTTCTTATTACTTGTGAGTTCGAGTTGAATGCCGTGCTCAAGCTATAAATCATTATTAGCTGGTGACGGCAACGCTCGTGTGTCCGCAGACACCTAATTCCCGTTTAGCCGTAACGACCTTCGAGGATCCCCTCCCGCCAGCGGACCGGGATGTCGACGCCTCGTTAAAAAGTCATTCGGCCTGGATAGTCCTTCCATACCGACCCTACACAGTTCCGCAAGTTCAATGTCACGAACTTGTACACAACTCTCATGTAACCATGCCGTATTACATTTGTTTATGGACACTTGAGTAGACAAATAAATGAGACAATCGTTTGTCTGTTAGTAAATGCTTGCCCATGTAGTTCAGAGCCACGTAGAATTTTGTACTTCAGTAGTTCAAAAGCATGCGCGGCAATACACTCCGCTTGTCATCCTGAGATATAAGATATAAAATTTATTTCGCAATTTCGCTGGAAACATTGCCCTTGAATCAGGAACACAGTAAGGATTGCACACTACTGTGCTATGCTTGGCAGTTGAATAGCTGAAAATGGTGTGATGATTTCCCAGGCCTGTGCATAAGAATCATACCACTCCAAATTCATCTGCACTGTCGTTATCATAAGAAATTTAATTTTATTTACGATAAATACTTTTCATTGGGAGCAGGTGATGTTTCAAGGTCGATGTAACAAGCAGCAGTCTTTTGTTGGAGCCGTAATACTATTGTGCAGGCTCGGTGAGGAGTGCCGGTCCATGAATGAGTTGCAATGCAGTATCTAAATCGGTGACGTGATATTTCACCAATGTTACTGTTCTGGTGTATGGCATTCGTTACGGGCTGCGAACGACCGATTTCATGAATCGAGGAACTACGCCGGCAGGCTTCATTGTTGGGAATTATGTCTTACGCGGTTCCCATGACATTCAATGCCATTGAAAATTTCGTTGTCCGAATTTGCGATATTATATTGACAGACTCGTATGAAGTCAACGAAGCATGAGAGGGTTGGACGTGTCAAATTAGTGTCCTATAATCGACATGTTAACGCGGACATTGATCTGTAATATTAGTACATGATGTACAACAACATGTAATGTAATGTTGACCTTAGCGAGAAGCTTGTAACTTTCTGCGCAGTTGTAAACGGATTTTGTGGATCTTAATTTAAATTAGAATAGCTTATGAACCAATAGGTAGGATATTTTAGTTAGGCTATTCAGTACTCACATTTGTCATAGCTCCGGCACCGTACGGCGAAAACACGTGGTCAGGCGGCGGAGCTCCGAGCATCTCCAGCTCACGCTCGCTCGGCGTGCGCTCGCCGTGCGACATCAACTGTTTATTTATTATAATCTCTATCATTGATCATCACAAATTTTAATGCTAAAGTTTGTATTGTGTTATTGTTTCAACTCCTTAACAGCTAAACGGATTCCAATGAAATTTGCCTTTAGGCTCGTTACGTTGACTTCGCAAAATGGTGGATTTTCGTAATGTGACTTTTTCATCTTTTGCACAAATTAGACTTGTTGTATATTTTTTCTTTGACATAATGTTGTCTTCCTAAAAAGTTGAATTTATGCTGTAGCTTATTAATATGGTTGGAGTAACACATAGGCTAGTTTTTTATCCGGATGAGTAAAAGGTTTTCTATGGGTAGCGGGTGAAACTGCGGTGTGTCCTCTTATTTTTAATATAATCGTCATTAATTTACTTGGCAAAAATAATAAAATCTTATATTATATTTGCTTGTTTTTTAATAGATTGACTAAAATAACTAAAGGTGACTTTAAAATGTTCTTACCACGTGAACTTGGCGGAGAGCTGTTATGTCCACAGTGGTGTCCTTCATCAAGATCACTGCTACGAGGGCTGGAAAATATAATAACTAATCAACTCATAATTAAAAAACTCCATACCTGACTTCGGCGGAATGCGGTCGTTGTTCTGGATGGTCTTATTTTTTTGTAATGTTTCCGATGTTATCTTCTAGCATAGAACAGCGCTCAAGTCGTAAAATAGCCGTAATTGACAAATTACAAATTTGCCAAGTTTTGACTCGAGCTGATTTGTTTGCTAGCCGACGATATTAGTTTTTAATATCGATCCCGATCTAAAAACTAATTGCCATTAAAAACAAACAATCACCCAATGTCATGAATGGGTAAAGCCAATACTTCTCTTTTTCTACTTTTAATAAGTGTCTACTCACGTTTTAGCACAACAATCATGTAAAGCAAAAAACACCAAAAAAGGTCGGCTTGTTCAATTGTAATTGTTATAATTTGTTGGTCCTATTCTGGGATTAGTGTTGATTATCTTCCGTTCTTTTCCAACAAGTAGTTGACTTACCGGCGATGAGCGAGATGCCCACCAAGACGCCGAGGCAGCAGCATGTGTGCTCAATGCGCATTCCCTGCGACTCCACAGCCGTCTCCGCCGCGTTGGTCGGCTCCTCCTCCCGACCGCCCTCCTTCCTGAAATACCGAGAAGTTCGTTTCACGTTGTCTACTCCGAGGGTTTTTTCCTATATAGCTAACAAAGCTAAATACTTAACGTTGTCTGCGTCAAAGACATCATTTTAATAGGGCTCTTCCTCTTTGAAATAAAACCAACTTTCTACCAAGTTCTGCCTTTGATCTCCGTTCTCTTATATATTTATTTGTTGTTTTGTTTTTCCTTCTTTTCCTGACCAGAGATCTTTTCCTGCTAAACATTTTTTTTTTGGTTCATTATTTAAATAAATAGATTGACCACCTTTTATTACCTATTCGCTTTTGCCCCCGTTTTCCCTTGCGCAGTAAACAAAACTTGTTTATCTCACTCGGGGACAGTGTAGCATTTTACCAAGGAAGACATTTTAAAAATCATTTCAGTAGTTTCATATAAAACTACCTCCTAAAAACAAACAAAGCAAGTTACAAAATTTACTTCTTTATATCCTTAATAATATTTTAAATGCGAATGTAACGCAGTCTCTCTGTCTTTCTGGGTGTTTGTCACGCTATAACGGCTGAACGGATCGAGCTGATTTTTTGCATAGATATAGCTTAAGGGTGTAGGAGACGGACATAGGCTACTTTTTTTTGTAGGTCTCCGCGAACGAAGTCGGGGATAGCAACTAGTTATAAATAATATTAGTATATAAGGTTATAAGGAAAGGGTATGCTAAGCCGAAAGGGGCTTACAGTACTCATGATTGTGAACAACTTTTACTATGGGGCCAACCCTGAAATCGAGAAACAAAAATCAGCTCTTTCATACATTTTCTCCAGTGTCCTTGACATTTTTGTATGGAACAGCTGATATTTTTTTCTCGATTTCAGGGTTGTTCCCATAGTAAAAGTTGTTCATTATGATGAGTACTATAAGCCCTTTTCGGGTTAGCATACCCTTTCTTTATAACCCTGTAGATAACTAATAACTACAGTCTATGCTTCTAATTGGCGGCCTTATCACTTAAAGCCAATGTTTTTAGGTGACTGCTGCCCAAATCATTGCCTTGAAAGTGCTTTACATATACTTTTGGACTATCAAAAAATAACACATATTCGAATATTAGATATTTGTTATGTAACGCGTTCAATCCCATTTCCAATTACTACTTCATAGATGCTGTCGCTTGCTTTTTTTTATTATTTTTATTGTCCTACCTTACCGGTTTCCAAATGACAACAGCTGATATCGAACCAGTATTTGCCATCGCTAATTAGCGTAACTATGAAACTGTGAATAAAAATAAATTTATTTCCTAAATCGTGTAAGATCACGTGCTGCAGATGCTTATAAATAACTTGTTACCTGCCTTCAACATCGTAAACTGATAGTCGTTCTCAAATACTACTCACATTTTCCTTCGCCGAGTCGGCAGCTCTACATTGTAATCCGATCTTAATTTGAATGTTCGCTTTTGTAAACCATGCTGGAACTGGTGTACTGAATTTTGATTAGCACTGTACTGTGTTGTAAGTGATGACAGGAAGTGCACGGCGCGCGAGGCGGGGTCCCACTGAGATCCACACGGGAAACGCTACAGATTCACGGTCGCCGAGACCTGTGCCCGTTCGGATGATTGACTCTGTCCAATCGATTGTGCCTACCTATTTAGACATGCGTGTCCACATCGTCCGACATTGCCATTCGTTTCGCTGCCGGTGGCGTCCACAGCCCTAACCTTGTCCGAATGGATCGGAAGTCCTGTTCTAGACGCTGCCAACCTAGCCTACTCGAATTATTAAAAGATCTGCACTGTACATTATTGAAAAGGGAAACTCCGATCCGCTCCATAATTCGCAATAGATACGAGAGGAAAACATTTGATGGCGTGCTTTTGCATGAGGGTGGTGCCGGTTTGCTTCATGGCGTGAATTAGATGATTGGCGCGGCGAACACTCGCGCGATTATTGCATTTCAATTGCTGTACTCGACGAAGGGGAACCACTTTGAACCGACGATATATTTCGCAAAGGATTTTAATAATCACACTAATAATATAAATGCAAAAGTTTGTGTGTAAGTATGTAAGTGTGTCTATTTCCGTTCAACTCTGTAACGGCTGAACGGATTGGGATGAAGTTAGGTAGGTTATTCCCTGGATTAACACACAGGCTACTTTTTATCCGGAAAATGTAACCGTTTCTTTAGAATAGAGGGTGAAACCGCGGGGCGCAGCTAGCATTAAATACGACGAAGATAATTCAACAGACTAAACAAACAAGAAGCTGTTTTCCACCCATGAATTTTAATCAAGAAATAACCGCAAACATTTCTAAGTATGTATTCACAATTGACGCTAGCAATATCTCCATGTTGTCATATCTTGACTTCTAAACGGCCTGCAATAACAAATTCTATGCATATTCCTGTGTTTCTATACTTATCTGTTAGTTGATTATTAGAAGAATAGTTATGCTATTTTGAATTTAATCAATGGAAAAAACATTTCGGCCACCGTACACACTAATACATACTTACTTAATGCAAATTATACTTGTTAGATGCACCATTTTCCACTAGAGTTCACAAAATACGAGAATTAAACGCCCGGTTAATCCATAAGGATGCCAACTCACTAACTAAGAGATGAATGCTTGTGAGGGGGAAAGAAGCATGTATCTGTTTCGTGTCAGAAGCAGACGTTAGGCATATCTCTAATCTCATTGTAATTAAATCGTAAACCAGGTTCTGTAATGGCTCGGTTGGCAAGGTTACCTTCGATGCTTATTTACAAAAATATTGCAGTTCTAAAATAATTAAATAATGCATATATATTTTTTTTGTTTATAAGGAAAAATGTGTTGAATTACAAGTTTTTGCCTACTCCACGTGTTATCATTTTATTAAATTGTCAAATACTCTCATGGTAAGGTTTCATACCTGTGTTATGTTAAGGCGAGGACTGATCGTGATTTGAAATGAGTATTGTCCCGCTCAAAGTTCTAAGGCTTAAAGTTGAAAATCGCATATCATACTTGATGAGAAAACGGTAAATTGTAGTTTTTCATTGCTTTTTTGACGATTATCGGAAATATACAAATCAAATAAAAAAACTACCTGGTTCGCCGTATAAACCACTGGCCTGGATATTTAATTTGTAAAAGAAAATTTGTAGTTACAGCTGAAAATTCAGAGCATTTGATTTCAGAAGGGTTGTTCAGGGGGTCATATTGCTATTTTTTAAAATTGTAACTAAGACAGATTTCGAAATTTTATTCGGTTAAACATAATTTCAGTTTTATTATCTATCTGCAGTATTTTTTTGCGCCTGATTAAGTAATCTCGCCACTTCGAACAAAGCGCTGAAAAATGCTACTTTTTGTTGTTTTGCGATTGGACCTCGCCTTAAGAATGAAAAAAAATATATTACAACAGTCAACATTCGTCTATTAATCACATACGGTTGGTTGGTCCTAAGACCTGGGTAAATAAGTAAGTATTTTGTTTTTATCCCTACATTTCGCGTAGGGGAACCATCTTAAAACATTTTTACTCTTGTACCGCTTTATATCCTAACTAATATTATAATTCAGAGGAATATAGCCGCAGTCGTACCAGGACCAATAAAGCTTCGAGGTATAAAAATGGATACTTTCGTCTCGAGGAAAAAATTTCAATTGCGTGATTAAGTCCTCCCTACGTTACAATTACTGTCAGTCCATACAAAACTTCTAAAAAAAGTACAAAAACGTATCAACGCCATCTAGAGAAATACAGGAAGTAGTCTGTCTAGATGTTTGTCGCGTTATCACGTCTGAAAGGCTGAACGGATCTTGATAAAATTTGATAAGGAGTTAGGTACTGTATATCACAAAGACGGACATAGGATACTTTTTTTATGTCCACGCGAACGAAGTCGCGGGTAACAACTAGTTATCTATATGTGTACCAAATTTCACTGGTATTGTATTTATTAGTCTTTGAATAAAATGACCGTGAAAAATAGACCAGACGGCAATACTATGGGTTCCGTTTTGCTACGAATAAAAATATACGCACTCTACAATATTTGCGGTGTAGCATAGTTCCTCATTTTATCCTTTAGTTTGGTTTACCTTTAATTTTAACTTAATTAATTATTAGTATACTATGTATAGTACTATCAAATAAACAAAAATCCAAATCGGTTTGTAAATGACGGAGTTATGAGCGAACAAACACAAAAAAAAATAACTTGATAACCTCTTTCATTTTTTGTATGTCGGTTAAAAACTACCAAATACTGAATTTGCCTATGGGAATCATTAAAACTCATGACATTGTATTATGTACCCAACTTAGGTCCATTAGATTATTTTTTTATCAAACAACGTGAACACAAAACGACAAGGATAAAATAACAAAGCCATAAGGTTGTGTCAAGGTCTATTTGGTTTAAACAAGGGATATTTAATGATAATTATGATAAATCACAGAAAGAAATAAACTGAATCTTTGAGAATCTGTTATTTTGTACTTTATTACAACCTAACTTAAAATTCACAGCCACTATCTTGTTACAGGTTCTACCCATTTAGAAGCACACTTGCAACATCAATAATTTCTCACTTTCATATCTAACATTATTGTTAGTACGGATTACCTACAAAAGTACACGGAACAAATAGCAGATTTGGTATTTTTGTATGTATAACGGGACTAGATAATCACGACCTCTAATTGGTTTTTATTATCTAGATGGCTCTATTCCGCACTCGTGGTTGTACTCTTTCTTAGTTAACACGTACTCTTTGACGAGACTGACGAAATTGTCGTATTCACATAGTAGAGCGTCCCCGCACCCTTTCACTGGAAGAACCTTCCCTGGTCCTCCAGCGTCTTTGGCGTACACGGCCTGAAAAAAAGAAATTATATTAGTCCTGGCCATAAACTAAACCAAACTTTTTAAGCAATCCTTAAATTACCATATCCATCATTGTCATTATCAGCCCGCTGCACGCTTAATCCCCCCGATACCGACACAACGAAAAATATTCGTAATGACTCGTATAATAACTTCCTAGTTCATTCCCATGGGCCGAGCAAGTGAGCATATAGCCTAATCATCTGTAAAATTGACATTGACAATGACCGAGGTCGATTCTGTCCCCCTACATTACATACAAGGAAAATATTGTTGAGCAATAACATGAGCTGGTATATAGCTAATGGAAATTTGCTTTAATTCGTAGATAAACATCATTTAAAACAAATTGTAACGTTTTGCTTGATAAATGCTTATCTATTAGAAAGTTCAATTTGCCGGTTCAGTAATCGAACTGATAATATTCTATTTCAAAGTCAAGGACAAGATATTTCCACTTGCATTCAGGAATACCAAATCTTGTAAAAATGCCCTATAATCCACTGCTATCTCCAGTCATATCCATCTACCTGGCGGAGATAATCGCTCTATTATACCAATATCGACATCGCGTAGGTATTCAGATCTTTATTTACTTCTTTATTCAGAGTATTTGTAAGAGTCAATGTTTACCGCTATATAATATTGGTCGTCCTGCCCTTTTCTCAGCTCCAGTGAGAAAGTAGCGCCATAGCTTGGCTGATGCGGCTCGAACACCTTCGCTGCAGCCATCAAGCCTGCCACGTTGTTCTCGTGAGCAGAATACAACCTCAGCTTGGGCTGTTCCTTGTCACCGTGTATGTAGGAACTGGTGTAGTTTAATATGTTGTCTAAAAGCACTCCTGAAAATACACCAGAAATAATAAGGAACAATTTAATTTTACCGTATCATATTTTGACCGTGTCAAATTGTAAGATACAGTATTAAATATTATTAAATCATTCACTTTAAGTGTCAAGAAAAGTCATAGAAAAACAACAAAATTAAAGTCATAGATTTCGCAAGTTTGGCTATTCGCAGCCAAATAATTTTCATATTTACCTGATGCAAGTTGTATCAGCTCAGAATTATAGAATTCACAAGCGTATTCTATTTTAGTAATTTCTTTAATTTGTGGCCACAGGTCGTTTAACCATTCAGGTGGGTAAACTCCTACATTGTTCTGAAAAAGACAAACTGAGGTCCTAAGGTTGCTGGAAGAGATCGCTTTCGTCGATAAGGGCACCAGCTTGTTACACTACATATTAAGCCTTATAAATCAGGTGCGATTGACTCACAAAAAAAAACTGAAACGTCAATGCCAAAAGTTATTGGAATAGTTCAAACTCTTAAATTGTAATGTTTAACAACTTCTAGATTTAAAGAACCAAATACGTACCAATGTTTGCATTAAATTGTCTAAGTAGAAAACGTCTTCAGGAGTTTTAATACTAGTACCAGTCTTATTACGAAGGTAGTCCATAAGGGGTTGGTGTGGTTTCATCCGTTGTATGATCTCTGGTTCCTGGTATGTCATGTCTCTTAGTTTTATGTAGCGAGGACAATTGTACCAGTACATTAACTGCAAATAATACAGAGCTTGAATATGATAAAAATATATTATCTCCAAATCTTTAGATAGCCGTATGACTTTCTATAAAGGACATGTGGATAGGTCCCAAAGATAGCAGGGTAACTTTCAGCAATTCAAAAATAGTAGAGTATTGGGTAATCCCGAGTGATTGGTTTTCTCTTTCATGTATTTAGGTAATTTTTTACGTGGATCCGACCAATTTCATTGCTTAGACGAAATCGTAACAATAAAGGTACGAAGACGAAAAGACAAGATGCCTTGTGTACTTACGTCATCTTCTTCATATTTTTCCGTATCATATGGCACTGGCTGCCAATCTAGGGAAGGGTTCCATTTTTGGGCAGGTGGCGGAGGGTACAGTGCTGCCAATGCCGTAAGGGCGGTCATCTTAGTGCGAGCATAGCTTGTGGTCCTAACATTGATATCGTCAGGTAGATATAAGTTGGAGACCAAGTCGCCGTAGCGCTTTCGCAAATACATACCAACGGCGAATCCGCGCTGTTTACCTTTCTGTTGGATAAGTAATATTATTAAAAGAAAGAAAAAAACACCCGTACGCAAAATGTAGCCTATTTCACTCCGGACGTAAATGAGAATCTAACGACACCTCACTAGTAAAAATCGGTCAAGCCGTATAGGCTACAGGAGGTAATATGGATAGTACGTAAATACATACCCCATTCTTGGGTAGCCGGGGAAAATAAAATGATTATTTTAATCAAATTACTCATATTTACTTATTGCTTAAGTAGTTTTCTTCCACCATTAATTATTCTTGGTTGTAGTAATTTTAATATGATCACACAAATAAAATAAAATAATGAATTATAAAGTAAAAAATAAAAATAGAAGAAGTAATAAAAATATAGTAAAAGCACTACTTACATTAGTCAATGCCTTCATCCCAAATGGAAAGAAGATAGTATCATTTAATTTCTCTTGAGCAGGATATAAGATTAGCTCTTCCTCGTCCGGAGTTCGATCACCATGACGGAAAATCTGTATGAAACATAATTCTGGTTAAATTTTCATATATGCTAGAACTAATTTGCTGTTATTGTATCCAATTTATTATTGCCGATACATCTATTAAGACGTTTAATGGAACATAAGTATTACATATAAGAGACAATTTCTGTTCCTATTTCGATATTTTATTATTTTAGTATTCAAAGATAAACATGAGTTACATCATGAAAGAGAAGAGAAAAGTAATTTCGGTTGCTAATTCTGTATTTTAGTATTTTTAATAGTATATTATTATACTGTTATATGTTATTATTTTAGTATGAGTTACATCATGAACACAACAGCAAAAACATTGTACAGGTTTCCATGTATATACAACGTGATTTAATTCTAAAGCATCCTGACGTACCGTGAATACCAACACTGCTGTGGTGGTGGACAAATCTGGCACTCGGGGTTCCAACACGCTGCTCACCGAACTCGCTTCCTCCCCGACGACGGCCGCCACAAAAAATATACCCACCACAAACGCTAACCCCATTTTAATCAATCATCAATTCTATCCGTATCTAATGTACCTACGTTCACATAACGACGCGCGTTCGCGAGCACTTTTCGACTGCAATACAAGAAGCCTCTGCTCCATTTATATACAGATACATAGAATAGCAATACAAGAAGATTGACAGAGCAGCGTCATTGCGCTCAGCGAAGTTTTCACGGCGCGCATATAAAATACATTTTCGTTAGATGGTAAGTACCTGATGACTTCCTTGTTACGAGATAATGGGCTCGGAATTTTGTGAGATATAAGTATCAGTATGAAATAATAAAAGGCTATTAATATCGTTTAGCCTTATTATGATTGCAAATGGTATTATGTTAACATTTTAGTATCACATGCCTTTTACCGCCTCAATTAATTTTGGGATCGTGTTGATGCATTTATGTATCTGAAAACTTTAATTATATTTTTTGACTAAAAACCAATGCTCAATGCTTGCATAACTTTGACATACAATTTTCTCCTCAGTTGTGATACATTTAATATCACTTCAGTCTCGTTATCTATGTCATAATATTCAGTGGTAAATAATGAAATCTTGTTTTCTTAAACCAGTCTCGTGCTGTCCGTTCAGACTAGACATAATCATTGAACGGTATTCAACAATATAGCTTATTCTAATACTATGAATTCTAGATTTTAACATTTTATCTATTTATATAATATTTGATATTAATTATTGAGTCTTTAGAGAAAATTTGGCAATGGTGTCAATTCTGTTGTACCACTTTCTAAACTAAACTAAAGAACAGTGGCGAGCTCCTATACATAGTTTTATGTCAAAAAATACACGGTGTCTTTAGATAGAAAAAAAAAAACAGCAGTGTTTCCTGAGATTAATTGTTGTCTAAGATTTTTTTATCGAGAAACAACTGTTAATTAGGCTTCGAAGTTTGAATGATATGTTACTGTTATCAACTGAATGTAAACTAAAAACAGCACTTAGCTCGGAATCCTTAGGCACAAGAGAAGTATGGATCTAAGAATAAAATGCATTTAACGTCCGAACCAGAAACGTCTTTGTATTATCTTTTTTTTTTTCATTCGTTGGTCAGGCTAAAGCTATCATCGCCATACCGCCCCTTTATTGTATACCTGTTTGAGTTGTGTTGTTTTACTAAGTATTTAACCATACAAAAAAAAAAAAACTAAAATATTACAATGAGCCGACATGTTTTATCGCGCTTCCGCCAAAAGTACAACCCCTTATTAGCATGGCCCAAACTTGTTATTTTTTTAAAGTTACTTTATAAAATGGTGACATTTACAAATAGAAGACCGTTAAAACAGTTATGAAGTCAAAATCCCGCAGTGCCTGAAGACAAGGGTCTTCAACCAATGTGTGTTGCCAGTGATGAAATATGGAACTGAAAAGTGGTTCTTGACTACTGGCCTTTTGGAAAAAGTCACGCAGCGGGCAATGGAGAGAGTTCTGTTCGGCGATAAAATCCGGAACGAAAATATTCGCCGAAGAACTAAAGTCACCGATATGGCTTTCAGAGTTGAGATGAATAAGGAAAATCATAACTAGCGACACGCAAGTAAGGCTAGGTGCTCTAAAAAAGACGACGGAACTTGTACAATTTAACGCTCGGAGCAAGAACAATTTAACGCGATGCAATTGTTGCTTGTAGGTTTTGTATTGTTAGCCTTTGCTTGAATCCCCTTTTGATTTTTGTGTGCCAAAAATATTTATGGACCCGGCCAGAGTTTTCTTGCGCCGATGTGAAAGGTCCGGAAAATAGAAAAAATTACCATTTCCGGAACTTCAGTAATAAATTACGAATCATTCTACTATTACGACAAAATAAGTTTTCCATAGAATGACCCTGCGTTTATTCCAAAATAAAACCGCATTCGCAAAGCCAAAATATATTATAAATTGACACATTGCTCTGAATCGCTAATTGCTCTGAAGGCTAATACTTACTAAGTAAACCCATTTATATGATTCGATGTAAACCAGTAAAGCAAAGGTTCTTTAAAATGGTCCTTTAGATTATATCCTTATTTATTGGCGCAAAATTGCTTTCAATAAATCCACGGCGAGTAATTAAGCTGTAATTGACAAAAAACGCAACGTAATTTGAATTTCGCGCGATGAGCGAAACGTTGTACCTTAATTAATACTCAATATGCAAGTATGTTAACAGTTGTGTTCTCATTCCAATTAGATATATATATATTTGATGCGTAACTTTCGAATACCTTAATTTATGCTAACTACATAGAGCTAAATAAAGACCTAAAATAAGTAATAATATTTTTCAAGGCCTACTATGTTTCCTTAGTTTTATGTCTAAAACATATGAAAAATATTTAAATATTCTTTTGTCGCATTTATTGCCTATTTTGACTCAGTACCTCTAACTGATAATTTGTTTATTAGATTTTTTCTATTTTTGCAGGCATGACGGATGTGCAGTACAACGAGCAAGCATTACTAGACCAGCTTATGGTTTGCACAGAGTACGTCGACAAAGCAGAACGATACGAGCTGCTAGGACCTCTCTACAGACTCATCATACCCATTTACGAACGACGGAAAGACTACCAAGCTCTCCTAACTTGCTACCAACATCTAACCAAGGCTTACGCTAAGGTCATTGAAGTCACAAATTCGGGGAAAAGATTGCTCGGAAGGTTCTACCGGGTCGCCTTTTTCGGGAAGGCCCATTTCGGCCATGACGAAGAAGGCGTCGAGTTTATATACAAGGAGCCTAAATTGACGTCGCTCAGTGAAATTTCCGAGAAGCTGCAGAATTTCTACGAACAGAAGTTTGGCGTTGGACATGTGAAGATGATCATGGATTCAGCGCCGGTAAGTGCTTTCTATTCAGTCTCTATTCAGTTTCTATTAGTGTTTTTTTCTTGTTTATAGCTTATGAATACAAATAATAATACTAAAGTAATATTTTGTAAGTATTAATTTCGCAAAAATTGCGGCAAACTTGTTTTTTTTTCCCCAACTTTTTGTGAAATTACATTACACGTTAGCTAAGACGAAAACATGCCGCAGCGGTACCGAAGTTAGTTAGTAGATAATGAATAGTATGAAACTTTGCTAACGTTATTATTAAGTACAATAAAACAGACATAATACAATAAAGTACATAATTGAATCCGTCGTTATTTTGCGGATATTCTTCTTCACTATTAACATACATAACAAATGTAACAACAAACAAACAAATCATAGCAATTGTTTTTAGCTGCAACATCACGTCTAGTAAAATAGGAATAAAGGATAAAATCCTCCCTTTTAGGGGAATGTCTTAGCTTAGCAGAACGTGTTCTGACTGATGATGATGATGATATCAATGATGTAGAATTGTAGATAGGTAATCTTTATGACCTCCTTGACTCCTTGACTCCTTGACCACTGGCCTTTTGGAGAAACTCAGAGTCGCACAGCGGGCAATGGAGAGACCTATGCTCGGAGTTTCTTTGCGCGATAAAATCCGGAGCGAGGATATTCGTCGAAGAACCAAAGTTGCCGACATAGCTTTCAGAGTTTGCAAGCTGAAGTGGCAATGGGCAGGCCACATCCCTCGAAGAACCGATAACCGGTGGGGAAGAAAGGTTCTTGAGTGGCGACCACAAACCGGAAGACGCAGCGTAGGTAGGCCTCCCACTAGGTGGACCGACGACATTGTAAAAGTCGCGGGCAACCGGTGGATGCAAGTGGCCCGCAGCAGTGTTCAGGCCTATGTTCAGCAGTGGACGTCTTATGGCTGATGATGATGATGAATCTTTATGAACCCGAAATATGCTTTGATTTTGTATATTTTACACTTGGTTTTTGCGATGTAGATCGTTGTGTTTGTGAATAACTAACCTCGTGCCATGTCTAATTACTGTTCTGTTATGTAAAGTAAAACTATTCAATATTAAAATGGTAACTAATTAACTAAGCCGTCTTTTGTATGTTTCGCGTTGCTAACAGCAGTATAACACGTGAGTAAATTCGAAACCATAATGTATTTGTTTTTAACGTATAAGAACACAGTCTTAGCTTGACAAACTGACTACTTAAAAAGATAATTAAAAGTCTTACTTACCATATCTAAATCTTTTTTTATTTTTTAAAGCCTCGTTGACTGAAGTTTTGGAATATGTTTTCGTACGCACATAGGAGTTAGCAACTCAGAATTTCTACTTAGTATTATAATTGTTGGAAGTAACGAATTGAAAAGTCGTTTAGGTCTGCTGATTTTCTCGTTTACTTACATTTTTGGGATACAAATAATCGCATTTGTGTCCTAATGTTGTACAGTGGGATCTTAATCTCTTCACCAGTTTTTGGATTCTCCGTCAAGAATTCGACATAACACTTTGTAGTATAGATTACCTTTTTGTAACGTTTGTGAACAAAAGGATTTATCTTCATCATCATCAACAGTTTTACACTTAATGTTGAGCAAAGGTCTTCTCTTTGAAAAAGGGGGTTAATGTTCCACAACTAGTCTCCAAACAGAAATAACAGTGAACAACGAATGCTCTTTTTTTGAGGGTTATTTGGTTTAAAATGCACAATACAACCCAAAGGGACGACGACAGCATGGTTGTTAACACCTCTAAATGCAATTAATATTTAAGGGCGGTGTTTGCGCGTTGCAGGTAAAACGAGACGAGCTGGACAGTCAGCTAGCATACATTCAAGTGACGTGGGTTAAGGCGGCACCGGAAGGGCTCGCGGCCGGTGGATCGGGGGGCGAAGGTTCCTTCGAACGCGCGCACAATGTACGCCGGTTTGTCTTCGAGACGCCTTTCACGAGAGACGGAGCTGCGAGGGGACCTGTGCATCATCAGAGGCTGCGGCTCACACATCTCACTAGTAAGAATGTAGTATACTTAATCGGCTGGCGAAGCGATCCAAAGTGATGCTTAGGCTCCGACTCTAGAGAAAGCCAACAACGCTATCAAGTGCTCTTTGCTACTTGGTGACTAGGAGTCCGCACAGGAATATCACGTGTGGAATTGAATGAATTACGTTTTGCGCCACTTCATCCTCGAAACGCCGCTCACTTGAGAAGGCTTTTGAGAAAAAAATTTTTTTTTTTTACAATCTAGGCGTCTGTCCGTGTCTCACCACATTTTAGGTTTTTTAATGCAAAATAAATTGCATTGTGTTACCAACTCACCAGGTTATAGCTAAGCAGGAAAGCCTTAAAATATGCCAGCATGATTTAACATGTTTCTAGCTCTTTATTCTTAAAGTCAATAGTAAAAGCCGGAAAAAAATGCAGAACTACTACTATTTATAGATTTAAAAAGAATACTGACATTATACAAATTAACATATTATAAAATAATTATGCAAATTAGATAATAATCATGTTGTTCCAGTAAATTGTCCGTTATCATATATCGTCATTGGTTTCCACAGCGGAGAACTGGTTTCCGTACGTGAAGCGTCGCGTCCCAGTCACCGACACTCAAGTCGAAGAGAAGAGCCCTATAGAGGTCGCCGTCTCGGAAATGGAGAGCCAAGTCAACGAGCTCACTGAGATCGTCAACGCGAAGGCACCTGATATCAAGAAACTGCACCTTAGGTGAGAAACGCTTTGGGCACATTTCAAATTACGCTAACAGCACCCACGACGTCGAAAACGCTTTACGAACTGACACGGCAAGAAGAATTTTGGTTTATGACGTGTTGGTTCTTATTAACGCAGCAGTTGGCGCTATTGATGCATTTCGCACCGCGCCCTATGTTTTCAACTTACCGATAAATATTGTTTAAAAATTAGTTCCCTTTTAGAATGTCAATTGGTCAAGTGAGACGCAAACATAAGATTGTATAATATTGGTGTCACTTTTCCCATGTGACTACTGGGTCAAAATAGTGTAAATTGTGGGACTAGTGAGACGGACAGTATTTTTCACGAGTATAGGGTTCCAAGATTTTTTGCAAGTGGCAAGTCCTGCTACACCAGGGATGGAGAAATGGCGGCCCGCGGGACAAACCGGTCGCGATCGTCAACATCCCTCTATCTAAATACGGACCGTATCTATATAGAGGGAAGTTTGTTGCCGATCGCATCAAGACACAAATTCAGTAGATTAATCTACTGAATTTGTGTCTTGAACTATTCTGCAAAAAAAAACTACAGTGCAGTGTGTTTTACGAATTACTTTATATACAACTTGGAGCCAATAATCGACGATATAATTAATTAACAGTTAACATTTTATTTTTCACTTGGACCCGGTACGTCCAAACAATAAATAAAACATTAATATATTTGGCCCGCTTATTTATGCTTGAATTAATTATATGGCTCGCTTGTAAATATTTTTCCCCATCCCTGTGCTACGCCAACAATAGCGAGTGAATAGATTTCTCTGTTTCGTCCGTAATTTTGAAAGCAGAGTTTTTAAAACGTCAGCAAGAGTACGCCGCTCGAAGACCTGTAATAGCGTGGCATTGGTCACATTTTTTTGAATCTTATAATAATGATAAATATAACGCGTCTCCAGGCTACAAGGCAGCGTATGCGTGCAAGTGAACGCGGGTCCGCTCGCGTATGCAAACGCGTTCCTGGACCCGACGCTCGCGCCAATGTACCCGGACGAGACCGTCGACAAACTCAAATCTATATTCAAGTAAGAATCTTATATTTCTTTTATTATTGGATAGCATTTTGCACATTTTTTTGAGCTATATTAAAAAAACACTGCCTTTATGTTTTTTTGTAATTTTTCCTTAACTAATCAAACTCGGTTCAGCTGGTTAGTTGTGAAAAGATAGCAAACAAACATAAACGGCCTACTTTGATAAAAATGTGAATTATATTTTGTGCCCTTCATTAGTTATAGATAGAACTATCTAGAATAGAATAAAATATCTAGATAGATAGAACTATTTAGAAATCTTTGGGATATATGTTTTTTTGGTTCTTTAATGACAACCAGCTGTAATGACAGCTACTATATGACATTTTCTCGATAAAAAAAACATCATTGAAATTATAATTTACCTCGATTTACACACATTTTTCGATGGCGCTCGGGACCCAACGTGTATGTTCAAGTGTTTATTACACAAATAGTGAGGTAATAATAATATCTAGGTTTGCATGGAACATCATTTCGGTTGATTTCCTGCTTTAGATGTAATTAGCAATTATCTGTTTTTTTGACTAGCGCGCGCTAATTCCATCTGTATTCATCTGCGCGTATAGCGTATAGCACTATATCTTCACAACCCTTAGACCGATTCAGCTCATATTCAAACTTAAAAAGTGTATTGAAATGAACTACTTGCCTAATTTTTGAATTAGGCAAGTAGTCGTAGGCAAGTAGTAGTCGAATTTTTGCGTCATAGCGACCGAATTCGGTCGCAAAGTGCTGTAGCGAAAAGTAGAGACTAGCGCCCCAGCCGGGCCGGCGTTTGAATGTTGAATCTAGATATCTGCTCTAGCTCTGGGTGTTAGTCGATCTTGTCTTTGTTTGTGTTCCATAAAATTCTCGACACAGGGACTGGGGAGCTATGAGTGTCAAACATTATTTATTTTTTACTGTAAGCGCCATTGGCGCTCTAAGGGGAAGCCTATGTTCAGCAGTGGACCTATCAGCAGCCTTATGATTTGGTTCACATCCACATCTAATTTAACTAAATCCGTTTAATTATCACTGGATAAGTGCAAACAGGTCCTGTTAGCTCAGTGGGAACACGCTCGCCTCATCTTTATAGGGTCGCGGGTTCGAACCCGGGCGGGCCCGTACAAATGAATTCTTTGGAACTTACGTACGGATATACCACTGGCTCGCTGAAGGAAAACATCGTGAGGAAATCAATTCAATGGCGTATGAGAATCTGCCAACCCGCACTGTACCAGTGTGGTGGATATGGCCCAATGCCCCTTCGAGAGTAGGCCGATATCCCAGCAGTGGGATATTAATACAGCAAAGTGTTTATGTTCTTAATTCTGTATTGTAATGTTAACAGAGAGTTCCTGACAATATGCCATTCGGCACTCCAGCTGAACTTGAAGCTCATCTGCTCTGACCAAGCATCTTACCACGAGGCGTTAGAGTCAAACTACTACAAGCTCAGCGACTCCCTGTCTAAAATCCTCGGGGAACCATTGCACGACATACTGGTCAATGGAACCCTCAGCACCACCGTCACTGGAGTAGAAATGGATTCTAGCAACGCTTGAACTGAGTAAAGTAAAATAAATTATTTGGAAGAAATCTGTGAGTAGGGTCGTTCTCGAATATTATTCGGTCATTAAAGTTCGACTTATTTATTACTAGTTGTTACCCGCGACTTCGTTCGTGTGGATCTACAAAAAAAAATAAAGTAGCCTATCTCCGTCTCCGATCCTTAAGCTATATATACGCAAAAATTTAGGTCGATCCGCTCAGCCGTTTACCCGTGATGACGCGACAAACACCCATTTATAAGCATTTATAATACGTTAGGATTTCAGCCTGATACAGTCAAACGGCATTTTCACGATTATTGAATATACATTATACAGGGTTATTCGTAACGCAAAACCTTTCGTAGTCATGTTCTCATCCTGTATAGCTAACTAGAACCATTGAAGTTACCGCATTGGAGATAATCAGTGCCCTGTAGAAGGTACTTCTTCGGGGATGCATTCATAAACAAGTGTTATTTAAAAAAACCGACTGCAAAATATAACCTGTCACTCCAGGTATAAAGCGGAATCAAATGTCACCTCATTCGTCAAAATCGATCAAGCCGTTTTGGCTAGAGGAGGTAATATATGAACACATAAACATACATACTTACATACACCACAAAAACATTACCCTCTTTCTTAGGCAGTAGGGTTTTTTTTTTTTACCATTGGTAACCAAGTATATGAAAAGTAACGCTATTGTAAACTAATGATAGAGATCTGATTATGTAATGGTTTATTATGAATTTAGTAATCTTGATATGACTCGGCGAACGCTCAATTTAAAGTGCGAAATGTCTTACTATTTTTCGAATTTGACCTGTATTTATATCTTTGCTCCCATTAAACAACACCAGTGAAAGCAATAACAAATCCAAGACTGACCAATGAAATGCTATAACAGTCGCCTTAAACCCTACTACAAGTGGGAAATAGTATAAAGTCAATTAACACTTCCATCCTTCCTCGACTTAGATCTGTGTTTAGCAAAACGATTGGTTAATGTGAGTATAAAGTGATTTAACATCTAATATCTCGAGAATGCCGAGCGTTAACCGTAGAGTTTTGAACTGCTATTGTTTTTAAATTCTTGAACTGTTGTGGGCAAGCGTGACGCATACCATCGCGCGAGCGAATTGCTTGAAGACATAAAAAAAAGTTCGTCGCCGTTTTTGACGTTTGGTTAAAACGGTTGTTTAATAACTAAGTTTAAGCGTGTTAACGCGGGCTTTATAGATGCACGATTTTGTCCAACATTCAATTTTCAAGATACAAAGATTAATCTCTATTGCAACAAAATTATCGACTGACCGGAGATAAAGTGATATTAGTACTTGTCGGAACAAGATCTGAACAATAAATTAAAAACCAGTGCCATGACCCCTGTGTCTCTTTTCTAAACTTTATAGAGTTAATGTTGAAGGTTTCTATTTGTATGTCTAGTTAGAGAAACTTTGTAGAAAGTATTGCCTAATCAAAATTGTCTATTGAAATTTGACTGCGCATGAAAATAGCTTTACGCAGGCAGTTCAATCTTGGGTACGAGCCGGCACCTCTGATACGGCTATCTCGTTCGGACTTGTCAACTTTTTTTTTAATATGAGAATTAGAGACATGTTTAAAAAAAATATATAATTTAATATCCTTAGAAAATTGAATTGAAAATAGATGCAGATAATTTTATCCCTGAAAGATTAGTTTAGAGAATGGTGCTACAGAATCGACGTCATTGACACACTAAATTGAAAAAAGTGTAATTGCATAAAGCTACCTTAATTTTTCTTTATTTCAATGATATCATTGACTGTAAAATACATAGAACTTACAGCGTCACTAAAACTAAAAAAAAAACAGACGCCCCTCATTCTTAAAGCTGCACTATTTTGCTGCCTGCACCCCCAATTCACGAAAGTCGCGCCATACTTATACAGAGGTCGAAGCGCGGGTTGTTCGAATTTGGCAATGTTATATAATCTGACCAATTTTGAACAACGCGCGCTTCGTGCGCTTCATAACAATAGCGACCTTAAATCGGCAGTGTAATCCACAAAACGTAGACACTTATCATAAAGTATAAAGTTTCAAAGTTTTTCTTACTTTATATACTCGAATAACAAAGATCAATTATTAATATTGTAATCGATATAACAAGAAAAATATTCATTGCTAAATGCTCAATATTTAACAAATTCTCAACAATATTTCTTGTTACTAGTAAATAAGAAAATCACCACTGCATTTTCAGAGCTTTCCATGAGACGAGATGACTGATATTTTTTATTGCTTTGTAAAAAAAGCTGTCCAATAATACAAACGATCAAAGAAAAAATACTTTCTTCCATAAATCAAGTACAAGTTATAAGCATTTTAATTTCATGCTAGAAAGAGAGCGCACTATGTTGAATTATGACGTCACCGTCCACGTGCGCTCTACAAATTCTATACTAACACTTGCGTTCTAGGAAAGAGACAGCTTTCCTCTCCATCCTCGCCTAAAATCTCGCTTACATGTCTCAGTACTTTATTAGCCGATTATAATATTTTTTCCAATATGCTTATCATATTTAATTATATTCGTTCTGTAAATTTTAATAAAAAATATTAGTCATCTATAAAATGTTAATCATGAACAAAATATCTCAATACCTGTTTTTCTATAGGTTCTTTGCCTATAGAAAACAGCCAAATTCTTATAAGCTACTGTACACATTAGACCAGCGTTTTGGGCCAGCGCGTATAGGCCTACTTGAAATGTTTGAATACCTGACGAACAAGCGAACAACCCTAAATAAATTGCCGCGGATGCAGGAGTTCCCACATCCATCAACCACCAATGTAGGATGTTCAATACGCCAAAGTGTAAACAGCGACATTTGGGGCCCCATACTTTGGCCAACGCGCTGGCCCTCAGCCGGCTTTAGAATATTTCAGATAATACTTTTATTATAATGATGATTAATGTACAAACGGAATAAAACTCTCAATCTTACATTTGTGTGGATTCTATTGTACTATTAGCAAAATTAAGCCAGTCTGGCAGGACTAAAATTATCTAAGTCTCTTTTCATTTCAGAACGTTAGATAACGATGGCAATATTTTAGAGCTGTCAAATCTAGTTTGATTTAAAAAATGGTACAACAGAATTGAAACCTTTTATTTTTGATTATTAATTTAAAACAGTATTCGCTACCTTAAATGTACAAAACTTACTTGAAAACTTTCTTCAATTAACATTGTTTATGATAAATATCTGATAACTATGATAATATTGAAAAGTTAATTATGTAGGTAAAGTTATTCTTAATTTAAGTAGACTCAGTTAAGATGCATTTTTTTTTTTGTGAACAAAGTTTATTTGAAATTCTATGCCTGTTTTATTTATTATGTTATTTATTGTACTTAAAGACATGAATCCACTGTGCAACCCAACTTGTGTTTGTACGTCGAGTCTAAAGTTCAATATTAGATAATATCAATTGTGCAAATTGTATATTTTGTAAGGTCAGTTGTATTTTATTTCATAAATATCGCACAATATAAAATCCCTTCTGATATAAAATTAGTTGTGCAACACATCTGTATAAATGTGTAAATTTTATACTTTTATTTCATTAATTGTATATTTAAGTTCCAATAATGTGTAAGAGTTATCTCATGTCACAGTAACACTCTACTTATTCCACAATTTGTTATTGCATACTCATTATGTTAGGCTTATGTATGTCCGATGAATCTAAGTACGATTTTAAGCAATTTTATTCTTTGTTTTGTGATAACTAAATGCGAATAATTACAACAAATATACGTACAAATACGCATATATTTATTCGATTTCAAAAAAAAATAGTAAGGAGTAAAAAAAATTGCAATTCAAGAGTGTGAAAATCTTTTTTTTAGTTCCATTCGTAAACATAATCACTAGTACTTGAATCTTTCATGTTTTTCGTCCGATATGTATGCGGCACAAGATTTTATTTATATTCGTGGAAATAAATTGTTATATATTTTGCACAATGAGATTTTTGTATCCGTTATTTACTTGAATTGTATTCAAAATTTCACGGTTTTAATAAATTTTTTAAAACGAGCCCAGCTTTTAATTTTTTAAATACCAGTTTTATTATCAGGTTTTGGTTTTATTAGGTTTTATCTTTTCTAGTTTTTTTTTGTATCTCAACACCAGACTTAGTTTCGAGGAGGAGACTAGAACACCAGAGAAACAACACACAATTGACAAGAGCCAAATTTGGCAAATGTGGGTAATTAGCAATGATGAACTATAGTAGAGAATCCTTGGTAATTAGGCAGTTTGATGCGATTTGAGCGGTGTTATTTGCTAGCCGATTTGCACCTCAATAATAATTTGACAAGTAGTAAAGATACAAAAAGATAGGAATAGGCTTATTACGGGCTGATTTTTCCATCGTCAGATAACTGTCATCTGAGGAATAAATAAGGCGCTTTGACATATTTTCTATACAAAAACCTGTCAATCCGCCTTATTTATTCCTCGGATAACAGTTATCTGACGTTGGAAAAATCAGCGCTAAGTCAGTTTAATTTGTTGACAATAGTTTTCTAACTCTCCGTAGCATCCATCGATTTCAACGAAAACAATCTTTTTTTCAATCTGTAATTCCTAACTTTTAGTTTTCTAATCAAGAGGTCCTGTTCTCGTATTTTGACCTGCATCCTTTCCATTTCTCGTCTATCGTCCTCGCGTGTTTGTGAATTCATATTCACGTCCGACTTTAGTAAGCTTCTATTGTCTCTTGGCCGTAGAATAATTCTATTTTCGGGCATTATTTCGACTTCAATTGAAGTTACTTCGTTTATGCCCTCCGAAGCATTTATGTCGTGATTGGCAGGGACTGGAGATGAAAAGAATGTGACTGGGCTGAGTCGCCTCTCTTGCGAGAGGCTTGTGTACAGAAGTGAACTTGGATCCAGGTAGCTTGCTGATGACGATGATGAAAGATCTACGTCGAGTGAACTTGTTACCTGCAAAGTTTTTATAAGTAACTAGCTGTTACCAGCAGGGCCGGATTTAGAGGTGTGAAGGCCCTGGAGCAACAAAGGAGTGGAGCCCGTGTTTATACAAGCAGATGGCGCGATCCCGCGAACTGCACCACCCCGCATTGCGTCACCATAAAAAAAACTCAAACCCAGTTCATCCTGCAGTCCATCCCTGAAACTTCCCGCTATTTTGGAGCTCAAAGCGCTCAAATATACCTATATGTAAGTCCAAGCTCTTCGAATTGAAAAATATGATTCGTACTGTTTTTAGTACTAGTAATATAGCTTTCGTACATTTGTGAGTGTTCTAAAATATGAACATTATATTTTTTTAGCTCTTCGAGCGCAAAAATCTGCACGCTATTTTGAAAAAATATATTTGGACAGCGATATATTTTGAACAAACGGGGCTTGCGAAATATGACGCAGTCGTTCGAGCACAAAAAAAATGACAGAAAAAATGATTCAAACTCAACGACAACGATATCTCCCGAACAAAACAACCGATCGAGATGCGGTTTGCGATATTTGACGCAGTTTTTCAAACCTAAAAAAAGTAATATTCGAAATAACGATCGCTCTGGAAATTGAACAGCTATTTTGAAAAGAACTTTATTTTATACTACTATTTAATTTTTAATTTTCGCATACGTGTTTGAGGCATACGACGCAGTTTTATGCGGAATAGAGTGGAATTATTTTTGGTACAGAGATACAAAGATTTCTCAAAATCTTTTTGCGGATTCAGTTCAAACTGCCAGGAACTTTCGAATGGAGCAAATATACACATAATTGTGAAATTAATAACGTCCAGATTTTTGCACCCGTGGCTCAAAAAATTATAATATTCATATTTTTTTACTCTACGAGCTCACAAACGTATGAAAGCTATGTTGTCGAGCTCAAAAAAACAGTACGGATCATATGTTTGAGCTCGAATAGCTTTAACTTTCAAATAGGTATATTGATAAGCGGAAAGTTTCAGGGATGGTCTGTAAGGTCAACTGTTTTTCAGTACAACTACAACTTATGTGGAGGCCCCGGGCAGTTGCCCCGGTTGCCCTCCCCTAAATCCGGCGCTGGTTACCAGCGACTTCGTTTGCGTAGACCTACAAAATAAAGTAGTCTATGTCCGTCTCGACCTCTCGCTATATCTATGCGCAAATTCAGGTCGATCCACTTAGCCGTGATAACGCGACAATCACCCTAACAAGAGAGAGACAGTCTAGATTAGAATCTCGAAATCGACATCAATTTGTCCCTGGGACCCTATTCGGAGAAATGACATTTTATCTCGGTCACTCTCACTCCCATTAAATTCTAAATTAGAGAGACAGTGACCGAGATAAAATGTCATTTCTCCGAATAGGGTCCTTGGCCCTGCTCGCTCTCTTAATATTGTATTGTCATCGGATCTTGGCAGGCCTCCAGGCATGCAAAATTTCAACTCAATTTAACAACTACCCTAAAATTCAGTTGCAAGATTTGACCCGAACATACATAAATACCAAAGACATTATTTATAAGGAGAATTCTGTGATAAATACATAGAAAAATTGCAAATTGATTAAATAGACATGCAGAAGGGTCGCAATTTAAAAAAAACACGATGGTGGCGCCCCCCCTCGAGTCCACATATAAGTTGGTCGCACTTTATAAAGTAAGAAAAAACATTACGAATGTATAAAAGGGTAGAAGTAAGTATGGTAAAAGTAAATATTAAAAGGGTTCGTATAAATACCATTGTAAATTGTTGTACGCCCTCAAATGAGTGCACATTGCGTGAGGGCACAGCTAAGACATGGAGGTAACGTCTTTCACCGGTTTTCTGCACGAAATGACACGGTTCAAAGTGATCTGAACATATCGTTGCGACTTTGCTTGGGATCCAGTTCTGTTTTCCCGTTGCCGAAATCCATTTTTCTTTTATCTTGGGATTTCTTGGAAAACTGCAGTGGAAAATGTAAGTATAATGAGTTTACGTGGAAAAAAAAAAATTTCTGACAAACTTTTATAAAATCCGTTATTGTACTGTACATTGTACCTTACAGTACTGTAAGCTGATCAAAATGAGTCAAAACTAATGTTAGTTCCATCAATCTAATGTTAGTTACTGAAGCGTTCAGATTTCCACCTTCCGTATCCATCATCAGATCAGCTCACTGTCTTAACATTATATTGTCATTGGAACTTGACAGGCATGCAAAGTTTTTACTCAATTGAACTTCACCTTTAGTGCCTTGGCCCGTATCGTGTCCATATTACTTACGATGATTGGTAGATTCCACAGACGCAGCGCGACCACGAATCGTATCGCCGCGCAATAAGGTTCATAGTCGTGCAACGTCGTCGGCTGAACCTAACAATCTCTGCAATAAAACGTCACGGTACGGGCCCTTTATCATAGTGCTACAGCAGGATGCAGTCCAAAAATCTTACCGATGATATGATACACCTCCACGAGTTAAATTCTGCGTAACACTTTTATTTCTACACGTTTTAACAGCGCAGATAGGCATTATTGATTTTTAAGCATAAGCTAGCGGAAGCCTATCTTTTGACGGTCATGCGCTCTTTGGAACATAAGCCTTTCCCGCTAATTTACAAAAAAAATACCCGTGGCCTAGCTATACTGGGGCATTTATTAGTGTAGATCTGTGTAGGTTGGTGTAGGTATACTTATCATGATGTGGACTACATAAAAATATGCGTAGAGTGGATCAAAGGGTTAAATAAAATAAAACCAAAGAGTACTGAATCAATTCGATATAATTTATAAAATCTTTTGAGGGTAGATATCGAGCGATGATCCCATTATTTTTTATATGGGGCGACATCAAACTCTTGTTACATCCCTTCGTGGAGCTAGTGGAAGTGTAACCTGTCATACATATTATACTTACTACTGCAACACAGATCTAAGTATATGTGTTGCCGTAGTAAATATTATATGACAGGTTACACTTTTGAGCTAGCTCCACGAAACGGTGTAACAACTAAATACATACGTGGAGCCAAAAAATACGAGAAAAAAAGGCACACATATTTTTTGTCTTCCTTGTCTTGACAGTGACAGAATAAGTTCAAGTTACATCTAACGCCATCTATTGGGTACTTTCATTATAAGGTTTTATTTTTGAAAAAAAAAATACGACAGCCAGGTAAAGTTCTAGTACTATTACGCCGTCTAGTAAGTATTTTAGAATTTTAGTTTTTTTTTCCCTCCTTTTTCGAAATCAGCGGGCTTATCCTCTAACTCTAAAACGTTCGTGGATTCTGATTGCGAGAGCATGCCATCCCGCTCGTATCAATTTAGTCGCACTATGTGCGGTCCCGCTCGCGCACTCTCGCAATCGCTTTCAGAGTTACGGGATACTTATTGATACTCATTTGGAACTTCATCTAGCTACTTTAAAATCGTTATGGTGGGAACACTGTTCAAATTCAAACATCATCTGTATTCTGTTCAATTCCGTTTTCGTTCTTGCATTGCATGTACACAAAAATGAAGTGAATTTCGTGAATTTGCAAAGAAAATCTTACTTGATAATTTGTGGTGTAATTCCGTTTATCGTACAATACAAATAAACTCATCTCAAGGACATGGAAGACGAATTGGAGGATAGAGTAGTGCACCAAACATACCAATCCTTCATAAAAATATTGTCACGTTTCACAAGCAGTGCTGCGCTTGATGCTCCCGTGAGCTATTTATGGAAAATGGTTCGACTTTATTTATTACGATCAGAAGTGCTTGTGCTTACACTCGGTATAATTTTATTCTTCATGTACTTGCAAACCATAGAATTATGGAGTCGCACAATGTTGAGTAGATTGTCGCAGGCGATGAGCCCGATGGGCGCAGTTCAGCGCATGAAGCTACTGGAAGGATCGGAGGCGGATAAGCAAAGCTGGGAGTTGAAGGGAAAGCTGAGCGCAGCATACGCAATCAAAGGCAGGAGAATGCACATGGAAGACAGGTTCATTATCAATGAAAACATTCACAACACTGGTATCTCTCTGTTTGCTATATTCGATGGACACGGAGGGGAATTCGCAGCCAATTATGCCAAAGATCACCTCATTCAAAACCTGTTTAATAAAATAATCGAGCTAAACGCATTTAAAGATGGCAAAATAATCAGTAACCCTCAGCCCGAAATAGTAGAAGAGCAAAAACCAAAGGAAGACAACAAAGTTACTATAGAAAAGAAAAATAGCTTTAAAAAATCTGTGAGCACAGCAGATGACTCTTCTAAAAAAGAAATAACAGATCCCCAACTGTTAGCTCAGTTGTCGAAGGCTAGACCCATCACTAGAGAAGTCAGGCCAACTGCAGCACCAGTGAAGAATGTTGCTAAACCTCTGTCTAGTTACTTGGATAAAGGGAAGATCAACTTCGGCATGCTGTTGACAGATGAAGTACTTGCTGCAGACAGGCTGTTAGTAGAAGCAGCTAAGCGTTCCATGAATGTTGCTGGTACCACTGCTCTCATTGCTGTCATGGAAAGCAACTTTCTGATCGTAGCTAATGTTGGTGACTCTAGAGGTGTTATGTGTGACTCTAGAGGCAATGCCATTCCAGTATCTTTTGACCATAAGCCACAACAGGTAAATTAAACATAAGTTCATTTTATTTTGAGAAACACTGATGTACACTTAGGTTACTAAGGTTAACTAACTAAACACTGAGAAACAACATTCTATATTCTGAATAATTTCCACAGGTTCGAGAACAAAAGCGCATTGAAGCTGCCGGAGGCTACATTGCCTTCAATGGAGTGTGGAGAGTAGCTGGTATCTTGGCCACGTCCCGCGCAATGGGTGACTACCCTCTCAAAGACAAGAAATTTGTGATTGCCGATCCCGATATATTAACATTTAATCTTGATGACCACAAACCAATGTTTTTAGTTCTTGCTTCTGATGGTTTGTGGGACACATTTACCAATGAAGAAGCAGTCAAATTTATTAAAGAAAGATTAGACGAACCAGACTTTGGCGCCAAAAGTTTAACTTTACAAGCATACTACAGGGGCTCCGTAGATAACATTACTGTTTTAGTCATAAATTTTCTAAATGGTAGAATCTCATCTGCATCAACTATGTAAAAATATGAAAGTTATTATTCAACATTTAAATATTTTTGAAGAATTTATAAGTAAACTTCACTCTAATAATTAGGCACCAATGTGAAAAACTTTAAATTTTACAATTAATAAATAACAACTTAAATAATAACGAAAACTAGAAGGTGAAATAACATGAAGCGAAAACAAAACTGAGGATAAATTTAATATTTTTGCAATTCAATTTACTAACTTTTGAATATTATATGACTTTTACATAAGAAATATATTTTAACTTTTCAAATAACTGACGAGTGACACGGTTGTTTGACTGACCTTTGTTTTTTCAATTGGCCAGAGTTAATTGGTACTTTTCAGATACATTACACAACACATTACTTTGACAATGACAAGTATGTCATAGTTAAAGTAACAAAGCCTTAGGAACAATTAGGGATTTTTTGGTTCCTGTCCTGTGTGTGTGATGTTATTGTAAACTGCTGGTTTGTGTTCTTCTCGCCTGCACAATGCACTGGCTTGAGTTCACACTACTAAGCATGCACGAGATGTGCCAATTCATTGTGCAATCAGTCATCCACACCTACAAATAGCGTTGCAAGGAGTAACTGCACTGCACAGCACACATCTAAAAAGCACAATAAATAACAGTACAAGTGCAGACAAATAAATAGATTTGCTATGTTGCAACTGTTAATTTTAGCATGCTACAGCAAAATTTAGCTTTTTTTCATAATACCTGCAGGCACAACACGCTCGAGAAAGCTAGACTGATCGCTGAGCCACTTGTGAAGTCGTTATTGTAGATGCCCACTCAAATGGGCTGAAAGCTAAATGCTTAGCACTCGCATTGAGATAGGCCTGGCTGAACTAAGATTGTGGATGAGCTCCGGCCATAGTATTTAATTTGTAAATAGTTACGTCCAGTAGTAAATGTGAGATTGCTTAGACAAAAACATATTTTTGAATGTTTCTTGTATAATAGGTATTTTCGAAATCTACTTTTTATGAATTATGGATGGTTGTGATGTGAGCAGTAATTTCAGACTGCTAGTTTTTATGTTAAATATGAAATAAATTTTGTTTCTATTGTTTGTGTATAGTAGCAACCTAACATATTGTTTTCTCGATGTGTCTATGTAATAGATGTTATAATAGTGATTGACCTTTTAACAATATGTCCTTGGTGTGATAATTATAGGTGTCTTTAAATAACCAGTATATTGAAGTAGAAGTAATTAAAAACAGTTTTATATCAAAATGTAAATGGTGTGTGCAGCTTATGGTGAAAATTTCTTATTGCATTTGATTTAATTATTAGGTTTTACCATTGCTTTATTTACTTATAAAGTACCCTCTGTTTGCCCGTGGTGCTAGTCATAATAGTAGTTTAAATATGTACCTATTTCCAAATTACATTATTTTAATAGTTAATATTATGTTTGTAACATGGTTTATTCTACAAAAAAGTACAATTGTTAAGTACCTATACGCATAATATAAAGGACTAATGCGTCATTGTATATTCTCTAACTTTTGGGGCCAAAGTCGTTTGACCTATCTTTGTTGTTCTTTGGAGAAGACAACAAGTACAAGTAACATATTACTCATATTTATATGTGAAAAGGGATTTTCAGTCTTATTTTATTATACATATATGAATCAATGGCCAAGTCTGTTGCATTTATATTCATTATTAAATCTTATATTCTAAAAATTCTCTTTTTTAGAGTGCCAAAATAAATATTTCTAATAATTAGTGCCAAGCGCCACTTTTGCTTGTTATTCCCATATGCAATTACATATTCATATTCTGGTGTATTATAATATACAGTGTGATAAAAAATAATCACTGTGTATTTATTTTAAACACAGTAAATTAAAGTTATTGAACAGTTACCAAACTTGTCATATATATATATATATACCTATAATGTTTAATATATGGATTTTTATAAAGACCAGAGGGCATAATTATTTTATCAAAGGATTTTGAGTTAGGTGTTTTGCAAGACGCAGAATCCTTATCGTAACATTTTGTATTTTGTGTATAATTGATCTTTATCGTAAATAATAAATGGCAGTCACAAATACATTTCTTTTATTTTTCGTCATAAATCCTGTGGTGAAGTAATAAAACCAAGTTTACCATTAATCTTTTTTATTTATCAAAAACTTGCTTCTTTGGCTGCTTAATCCAATTTTACGGTTTTAATTACAAACATGCTTATTTATGTACAGTACTGTTAAGTAAGATTCGTCAAAGTATTAAAAAAAATACATAACGATAAGCACGTCGTGTGCATCAGCGGACCTTAGGGCCGATCACTGATTATACTTATATTTAGGCCCGAATTAAATGTGACTCAAAGAGAACATAAATACTACGATGTGACTGGATAAACCTTTTACCTGAATCAGAATTTGACTTGGCATCTGTCAATCAGTACCAAATGTTAACTATACAAGGTCGAAATGTCTGCAAAAAAATTAAAACCATACGGCTTTCGAGATCTCTATGGATTTTGAACATTGAACATTGGTACAAACATATTTTAAATCCTTGATGATCTGTGAGGTGGACTGATGCACGTGAGCATGTGTCGATATCAACAGTTTTTGATGACATGTACATGTACATACAGTGTTTAGTACATTTCATGTAAAAGTGGAGTACTTACGAATGTTCGATAAGATTATACGTAGCTATCTATAACTAATAACATACAATTTGTGATTCTTCAGAAACTTATAACTAATGGCATTAATTGGCTCTGCAAATGTATGAGCAACATGTGAATTTCTTACGTACTAAGTAAACATGTAAACTGGCTCGGTGGAAGCAAAAATAACCCGATTACGGTAACAGTAGACTTTAAAACTGAGCCATTAGTTATTCCCAACATACTATATATAACATTATATATATATATATATATATATATAACATTGGCGTAGCTAGGGATTTTGTCTAGGGGGAGCAGTTTCCAGCTTTTTATTATTATATAGGTTATTCTTTTTTTACAGTCTAGCATACCTAATTGAAAACTATGACGGAGACGATTTTTGAGTATATTAATTTTGAATAAATTAATTATACTAGGGTTGGTATTGAATCTTAATAAAAAGCGTTTTTTTTTAAGTTACCTCGGACTAGGTATTCGTTTGACCACAATCTCATCTGATGGAAAGCGACGCTATGGCCGATGATGTAGCACGCTTGTCTAGGAAGTACCTATTCACTCTTTTCTTGAACATTGTATTTGTATAGTAAGTAAATCTTCAATGCTATCGATTTTTCAAGGGTGGGCATTGCCCTCCCCCCAGCTACGCCCAAGATAAAATTTGTGATTTAAAAATGAAAAGTAAATAAATAGGTATTTCTTTATTATTTATCCTCTTTGGAATAAAAAGTGATGGAAGTATGTTGTCTAACATATTGTTTCAGTGTGACTAGAAATAAAATTAAAATAACAAAAAATGTGTTAGAGACAGATTAGAGTGATTGTTAGAGATATCGGAGAAATAAGGAATGTTAAAGGTTAAGAAAATATTGTACTTGTAATGTATTGCTATTGCAATAAACAAAACGAAAAAACAAGGTATAATTAATTTTCAACTTCATAATAATTTTCAAGGCACTGCAATACAGAGTTACAAGCATTTGCTTACAAATACGATTTGGGCTCCGTATTCTAAAGCCACTTTGAAAGGACTCGATTCAAAACCACCTTTTGAGCTGAGAACGCGGCAGCAAAAGTAGGCATTTCTAATGTTTATTTATCCACTTCACTAATGCATAGCTGCTGTGGCCACCCACTTCTTGCTGCTAAAAGTAGGTACTTGAATACATTAGAACATTTTGGTCTTTCGAGGTACATCCACGCTAAATTGTGACAAATAAACACATCATTCTATTAGGTACATTGAAGCTATAACGTACTACTACGTAGTACGTTATAGCTCAATGATTAGGTACAACAAATAACACGCAGCCAGACCTTTACCAACATTCAAAAATAGTAATAAAAGTACACAAGTACCAGCAAATTCATAAAACTAAATAAATGTGTTCGCATATTAAACTATTATTATAGCACTTATGCATAAATCAAATCTAGTGTAGAAGCGCCATAACATTACACTGCGCTTCAGCGCTGCGATTTAACACTAACCGAGGAAGCATAATTATGTAATCTCGTGTAAAGGCAGTTAGACTAATTCAGTACAGGACAATCGCAGCACTAAATCGCATAGCGTGATGGCACTTTTACTTAACAGCAGCTCATAGTATTTCGAATTCTTCATCTGAATCATCAAACTGTCTGTCCACTTCTTCAAATTCTGTAACAAAAAAAGTAATGCGAATATTCACCCTTAAATACGCACCATACCGTCCATACCGATACCCTGTATCTGTTTCTTTTATTTTCAAGACTAAAAGGCAGTTTTGTTCTAGGTGAGTGATTGAATAGCGCTCGTAGATTGAGTAGCTCGACTCGACTCGTAGCCGACCACTGATGTTAAGGGCCGCCTCCCCTGATTCAGCTGTCTCGTTCGCACTTTTTCAACACGTTAGAATATAAAAATTACAGAGAGAAAGAGAAACAAAAAGAAGGACAAGGAAAAAAATATTTTTCCCTTCTCCGTCGCTAAGTGTCACTATTAATTCTCTCTGTAATTGTTATATCAAAACATGTAGCAGAGATAGGGAAGTCAGGGAAGCCGGCCCTAAAGCATCGGACGATACAGGCAGACTTCGAAATAATGGGTGAGTGCGAATGGCATTTAAACCTGTGCGCTACAGTGGCTCGGATGGCACGTTAAATGGTAGGTCCAAGATTTTTGGCCTATAACAAACACAAACCCATTTCAGAGGCCATCAGATGGCCTAAAAACTGGCATAAGGGCTAGCCACTCCTTCTATACGAACCTAAGGGGGGCGTATACCCGGTTCTCGCCGTCTCGTTTGCACCATATCAATAATTTTTAATATAAAAATAACATGAAAATTGTTTATATATACGCCTTCTAAACTGTATCCCGAACAAATGCAGAGACCCGCGAGTTTACAACGTGTAAATCAGGTGGCATTTTTGTTAACATGTTAATTGGTTTAATTATAATCCTACTTACCTGTAAACAAATTAGTGTACTGTAAGTCAATGTCGTTGTTAAGCGGGCCCCAGTGCGCCGGCCGATGTTCACATATCTCGAACAATGCTTGCGCTTCCTTCATCAGGTTGGTTTCTATGGTGGCACAGAGCTCGTCGAAATCGTTTCGAGTCCGGCACAAGAAACACTGGAAAATAAATAACAAACCAGAAAAATATAATAAGGACAAATGTTACAATATCAAAGGAAAACATTATACTATTGCTTTAGACGAGTGCAGATTAAATTTAAACGAGGTTAACGAACTAAGAAAACATTTCTACATCATCTCTTATCTCCTCATAGAATAGACATTACACATTCAGTAAATCGGAGATTGCTTTATAACGTTGAGTCCAGACCAGGGAAAGTCAAAGGTGTTGTTTGAGTGTTGTTCGCTACATAAATGCCAGTGTGCGGTACTCAAGTGTTACTTTATCATGCACTTCTGCAGGCCTAGCACGGGCGCAGGGATAAAATTTTGTCCACCATATTTATCCCGCGAGAACGAGACGGATGTATCCATACTCTAGCTTTATCACGTTGACGCGAAGAGCTGGACATAACTTATCCCGGCGCCCGTGCTAGGCCTGCTGGTTCGTCAACAGATCCGTGCAAGTTTTAAACAGAATGTTAATATCCGCCAACCTGCGACGTTTTCGAAATCTATTATATTTTGCACAGGTCCCTTGGCAGTCGAAGGAATTTGCACATGTGATCGATATGTTACGGCCAAAAGCCGTATTGCGGTAACACGTAGGCTGGTAGTATTTAGGTGTATACTATTTATTCATAGCTAATACTTGATGGAGCCGGTTGAATTCGGCTAAAACTAGGTCTAAGCCTTCATCACACTGGCTACATAGACGGCTAAACCTAGGTATAAACATAGCACTTCGAGAGAACCTCTTTTTTTGAAATAGGTTAAAAATAATAAATCGTACTATATTTTTGTGTAAACACTATCTTTTTAAAATGTCTTGTGCTATCGCTTTCAACGTACCAAAATCCAACCCTGGTGGAGGCGATTGCCGAAAGGACAAAATGACAGAAAGCTTTGACAGAAAGCCGCGCATTACTATGGCAGTCGGCCCAAATGTTCGCTAAGTAGGTAAGTACCGATTAATAATGTTGCCCTACTGCCACAGCCTGCTGCTTACCCCATCACTACGGAAAGTACCAACTCGGTAAAGTGGTGGGCGTAACCTTGATGATAGCCAATAGGAACGATTTGTCACACTCCGCGCACCCCGTGCTTTCCTCAAACTTTGGTGATTTTTGGTTGGACCAAAACCCGCGTGCCGAGGTATCTGATTCTATTCTTCTATTCATCTGTGTTTTTATCCCAGGAAAGCGGGGAAAATGGTTATAGTCATGGGTACATACTGCCGTGGAGCCCCAGTAATCGTTATATTAATTTTTAATGTACATACCACAGCAACTGATGGGTCCATCGCTAATATAGGTATCCGTGAAGCATATTTACAGTGATATGTGCAGTCCATTTCTTTTTGTTCATCGGTCAGTTTATTCTGCAATGAAACGAAATATAACTTCATATAGCCGAAAATTTTAAAACGCGGGTAAAGCTTCAGGGCGCACCTTTGTAATGCACGCAACATGACGTAAGATACGTAGACAGCTCGACCTTTCGCGAAAATGATATGCGCAAAATAGCTTACTTTGATAATTGGGTCGCCTATTATTGTCCGGCTTTTTTAGCAGCCAATAGGCTATTTGACTATATTGAAAATATTCGATTTACACCATCCTTAAACAAGACATCGTATATATATAGACAAGACATATATGCTTGCTGTTGGTAAAAAACACGATAAAAATAATTTTATTTTCGAAATTTGATCACGTGATCTAAAACGGTCTGTGATGAGTCGCACCCCTGGTGACGTCACACATAAGTCAATAGTATCAAGCTTTTGCTGCCTTGCTGCGGTTGTTTACTTGTGTGAGTTGTTTGTGACGTCACTGAGTCACGTGTGCGTTTTGGTGCGATATTTTTATTTTCAGACTTTAACATTAATTTTTATCGCAAATACGACTGATCTCCAGAAAATATTAATGTAGTTTGCATTAAACTATATCAGACAATAATATGCAATAGTTTCCCAATAGTAGTCAAATAGCATATTCTAGGTGCAAAGTGCAAGAAAGAATTTTGAATCATAAGCGGGATTAATAACCTCGTCCCGCCCACGGCACTGCGAGTTGAATTTAGAAAAAAAAATCGGATGCGCGATCAGCTGTTATTGCTGCATTAAAATGAGTAGCAATAAGACCGGTTATTTCTATAGTTTCTTCGGAAGATTACCTCGACAAGTCCAGATCTTTGAGTGGTGTGGGGATCCAAATAGACGACTTCGTCTTCTACACACCCGATCAGGTACAAAGCTTGGTTGGGCTTGCCGCCGATCACTCCTATAGATTGCGGCGACTGGAAGCATGTCTGGAAGAAAAATTAATTGCTGGAGTCGTAGGAAATCTTATAATAGACGTGCCGCTGTTATTGGATTGCTTTTATGTAACCTCTTCTGCATAAACGCTTTATAAGATAAATCATCAAGCAGTTTAATAAGTCAAAGGTGGCTCTGAAGCAAAATAAAGATACATACTCATCATCATCATCAGCCATAAGACGTCCACTGCTGAACAAAGGCCTCCCCGTTAGAGCGCCAAACTGCAAGCATTACTGTGTTCCGGATTGAAGGGCAATGTTTCCAGCGTAATTACTGGACATACAGAGATTTAACATCTAACCTCTCAGGATGACGAGCGCAGTGCATTGCTGTGCATAGTTATGAACTGTTGAAGTTCAAAATTCTGGGTGGCACTGAACTGTCATGGGCACGCGTGGCGCTTAGCATCAGGTGAGCGACTTGCTAGTCTCATCAAAGAGTAACATAAAAATAAAAATAAAATGCTGAATTGGGTTAAAGCAACAACTAAGAGATGAAATGACAGAAACTTTTGTAAATAAGTTTAGGTTATATACCTTCAGTCCATCAATATAAACGGGGTTTATTTCACTGAGTCCCAGTCGCAGAGGCACAACGAGTAAAAGTGGCATCCAGTCTGTTACGAGACTATCCGGCGAAGATGAAGAGTCTCCTCTGTCACTGTTCTTGATGCATAGCTTTACTGAAAAAATATATTTGCCTCACTGTACATAATATTACACAAAATAAATATCAATGGAAAAATTACACATGAAATAAATTGGTTATGATCAAACTACAAGCCAACAATATACCCGAGCCGCACTAAGAAAGTTTTAATGGGCTACTTTGAAAAAAAAATGATTTTTCTATTTAGTTATTCTTCTCATTGGTTACGTAGATTAAAAATCTTGTTTTGGAATATATGTTTTTTTGGTTCTGTCATCTAGTATTGCATAGCAGGATGACATTTTCTCGATAAATCATTGAAGACCTCGATTTACACACATTTTTCGCTGGCGCTCGGAACCCGTAGTGTATATTCCAGTTAATATTACACTAATGGTGACGTAAGACTAACATCTAGGTTTGCATGGAATAGAATTTTGATTGATTTCCTGGTTTAGATGTAATTAGCAATTATCTGGTTTGACCAGCGCCCTCTAATCCATCTCTTTTGACTTGCACGCAAAAGTGTATATCTCTCGTAATTCCCTCATAAGGAGATATTTCCTAGTTTAATAGAAAGAAATAAAATCATTCTTTTTTTATATTCCTTTTTTGGCTAGCACCTACAACACTGCTATGTTAAAAAAAAAGTTGCTAAACCAGGTTGTACAGCTTTCCATTCATCTTTATAGAAAGTTTTTGCAGAATGCTTCTTAGAGTAGCTCGACTGATCAATCATCATCACCTAATAATATTTTGTTATTTTAAGAAATCATTTAAAATTTTAGATGGTGCTCAGAGATTTTTTTGAAAACAATGGGCTACAATTTTCTCAGTTCAACACTTCATACCTTTTTCTCTAATATTACTCACAGATATCTTCCTTCACAATTGTGTTGTCTAATGCAACATGAATGACCAGTGAGCTCCATTTATCGTAGACCACTAGCTTTCTGAAAACATAACATAAAAAAACTATACACCACACTAATATTATAAATGCGAAAGTTTGTGCGTAAGTAGGCAAGTGTGTTTGTTCCCGTTCAACTCTGTAACGGCTGAACGGATTTGGATGAAATTTGGTATGGAGGTAGCTTATTCCCTGGATTAACATAATAGGCTACTTTTTATCCCGAAAAATGTAACCGTTCCTGCAGAATAGCGGGTGAAATCGCGGGATGCAGCTAGTATTTTATAAGTTACTGTTATAAGTATGATGAAATCTAACACAATTATATATTATCAACAATAAGTCTAACAGGAGTTTTATATATTTTTATTTATACATGGTGCTGTTTAATTGGCTAGGGAGTGGTTGTGAGGATATCCTATACCAGATAATGAATAACTTATGTTCTACGACTATTGAAAATTCACCAAAATAAAAAAACTGGTTCTATTCAAAATGTTTATGGATCGTGAACAGCTGTTTTTTTTTCTGTGATTCTTCAAAATACCTGAATAAAAGTTGTTCCTTATCTTGTATACAACATCGCGACAACTGCTCCCTAGCCGATTAAAAAGCACCATATGTTTTAACACATTTATTTATTACCAATACTGTCACAGAATAAATAATAGTACAATTAGAGAAAACTCATTCATAAAAATTAAATAAATGGATTCTCCACTTCACTTAAATAGACACTTCACTGTTTGTATTAATTTAAGTAGAAACAGTGAAGCCAAAAAATATTTAACGGTGCTCAACACATGCAAGAAGGCGTGAGTGATTGCTTTGTCACTTTCACAGTTGTTAAGTCAGATGTAAAAGTGACCCCCCACTGCGGGTTTCAAATTTAATGATTAGTGCTCGCATTGGGATAGGCCAGCCACTGTTCCCAAAAAGTTTATGGGAATTTGCATAATATTGAAATATTGGTGATAATTTTATTATGACCACTCAGACCAGTGTTCTCTGCATCTGGAGAGAAATCATACAACAGAATATGTCAGCTTTACTGGCATAGAAGGCTTATAATGATGAGATTTCATTATTGCTAGAACAACTTACCTCAACACCTGTGCAACAGTGTTAGGTCCGAACCACTGGCCCACTTCTTTGCCTTCCGAAGCTCCCATCAGGGCAACCTGGTGAATGGAATATGGTGCTTGCTTTCTCTCTTCGAACCTTTGTATTATCTTCAAATATGTGGGATCTCTGTAAAGTTCACAAAGATTTGGAAAACCACATAACAACAATACATAAAGAAAGCAAACAAGACTTTCTATTTATAGCTAGGACATGACAGAACTTGGGAATAACAAGCGCTTTACCATCAATCTTTAATAATTGTGTAATAGAAGGCCTCCCTTTGATTATGCCATTCACTACGTTCCCTGGCTAATCGCATTTATTCGCATCCACTACTACAAACAACTTGTATTTGTTTAGTTACCTTGTCTCAGGTGTCCATGTCCAATCTTCGGATAAATGAACCCTGGTGAGCGCCACTCCGAGGACCATCTGACCACAGCGTAACATACAGCCCCAGCCTTTATCAGATGTCCAAAGACCCTCATCTCCGATCGGGACGAAGCCTTTGCGATACGTGCACCAGATGACAGAAGTTATGTCGCGCCTGATGCGATCTAACTCTACACAAACGAAAACTTGAAATGAGTGCAGGTTCCAACTGGCACATAAGACCTAGAAGCAACTAGAAGATGCACGTACCCTGGATAGCGCTGTATTTTTTACCCAAAACCCAAACATTTTCCTTTGTCTTCGGAATGTCATCTGGCTCAGTGCTATTGCCGTCGGCAGCAAGGTAGCATATATCAAATACAGCATCCATGTTCGGACATAGTTTGCGATCAATCTAAATGTGAAAATTAACGGCGAAAGAAAACCAGAAAAATAATAATAAACACGCAACACGAAATCGAAAACACAAGTCAGCTGTCAAACACGACTTTTTTCTCTATTATGTTTTGGCTCCACACGTTGGGTATTTAGCCAGTGTCAAGTATTGTAATATTTTAACAGAAGTCCAACATTTCAAATAAGTCTCAGTTATAGTCTAAGGTAGGCAAAGTAAGTCACGGTCAAGTCCATGTAAAATAGGGAGACTTTCCTAGAGGTTTCTATCTATGGAGTTTGGGAAACAACACGAGAGTCACGTTTCACAACATTATTCTATTCACCAACACTCGTGCGCATTCACGAACACTTATTGATAAAAATTCACCATTTTTACACATTAACAATCGAAATAACACTAATGTTGGTAAATAATACAATGACGCGATATGACTTCTTTACGTTCCCGCCAAAACCCCAATCCGATTTTACTGTCAACACTGTCAAGCTATCCCTATTTCGACGTCAAAGACCTACATATTTAATATTTTCTAATTTACTATGCTACTAGTAGCGTATAATTAACTAGGCTAACTTAACTAGCTAACTTTTATTAAAACAGTATTAGGTTGCTACAAAATTATTAAAAAAATATTCCTTCAATGCATTAAACTTACGCGATGTATTTTGCGTTCACACAGAGCAGTGCTGTCAGCCCTGTGCAATTTGTTACTAGATTAACAATCTTTTTAGGCGTCTGGCTCCCAATTATATTTTCAGATTAGAAGTTGTTGAAGTGAAACTTTGGCCGGAATTGGTGAAAAATTAAATTGTAAGTTGATTGCTTTGAAGGAATATTTTTAAAATATTTTCCTAGCACCGTTTTAATAAATTTTAGATAGTTAATTTTAGGCTCTTTAACCTGGTAGCATTGAAAAAAAATATTTAATTACTTTTGGCGTTAGAATAGGGGAGGCCAAAAAAGCCAAATAAAAATCAAAAAATCTGTTTATTTTTATTTTCATTCACAGCAAAGATATAAAATAATAAGGAGAATTCGGGGTTTCATAAATCTTCTATGAATTTCTCAATAAAAATAAAAGCTGTTTTCGGATAAGCGATGGAGTCCAGTGCTTTGGATTACGTTGCTCAAGCCTGCTTGGATTTAGCTGATGCATTGAGCGTAGATGATTCTGATCGAGATACGATCCTCGCTAACCACATCAAGAAAGTTTCTAACATCGTATCTCCTGTTGAAGACTTCAAGAAAAGTGAGTCTATTATTTATATAAATTCTTAACACACCAACTAAAATATCAGTATCACAGAACTTTCCTTTAGAATTTCCTTTAGAAACTTGAAGTATAACGTTCTTTCAAACTTAAGCATAGGGCTTATAGGAGTCGAGTTGAGTTCCTCGAAGTTACTAACAAGCAATGGCTAGGTTTAATGTTTTCAGTAGTAAATAAATTAAAAACTTTCAGATTTGGACTGGGTAAATGTGTCAGAGCCAATATCCCTATCCCAGCATTGTATGGATAAAGTAGTTGTGCTGGACTTCTGGTCTTACTGCTGCATTAACTGCTACCATGTCCTTCCCGATTTGGAAAATTTAGAAAAACTGTATCGAGTTGAAAACGGATTGGTTGTGGTGCGTATTTATAAAAACCTTTGTTTATTTACTAACTTAGACTTATAACATCTACTAATACATGTTTTCTAAACTCTCTTCAAACTTTGTCACAAAAATATCTATATATTGGGTGTAGCTTGACTAGGTGATATTACGTGATCAACAAAATTAAGGGATGTGCTATTTATTAAAAAATTAAGCTGTGTCACTCGCATCTTTTTAAAGAAATATATTTTTCTTTCTATTTAAAACTGTTTGTTGTATCTCTGTCTGACATAATATCAAAAATATTTTTAAGAATTAATATCTCATAATTTGACTGAAGAGATTGTAAGAAAATTTAAATCTCCGTTTTTTTATCATCTCTTATTATTTATTTATTAAATAAAAATAAATAGAAATCAAAGTTTCTTTTAATCATTAGCAATTTTATGAACAGACACAACACATACTTCCGGGATATTCACAGACTTTCTATCTTCAAAAAAGTGCAAGCAATTCACTTCTGGCTGTGGCTAAGGGCCTTAGAGTGGCTATATATGGCCTGACCTGACATTGTGTGAAAGAGATGGCTGTATATTAGTAAGTTTCTGGGGGAGCGTTTGTTTCTTTTGCTCCTGTGAAATTCAAGTTTAGCTGTCCCTTTCACACGATGCCAGGTCAGGTCATGTATAGCCACTCTTTACACTCATTGATCTAAATCAGTCACATTCAAAATGCATGTTTCAGAACTGCTTCTTAGGGTCTGATGACATTTTAAATTAGGGGTCCTAGTTGTTTGTCAATAATAAAAATATTTCAGCCTCTGACTGGCCAGGTTGCCTTAAATCTCAGACAGAAACAGCTTGGGTTTGGTGTGTTCATCAGAAAGCATGTATGAGTTTTTTTTTTAAAATTAGATAACATACATTAGAAAGTTACGAATGGAGAATTACTTTCTCTCATAAAGCAGTTTTTAACATAAAGATAATTATTCCTCTGCATATTTACATAATTACCTTAAAAAATGCTTACAATTTTTCTTACAAAAAATTAATGACCTTTGCGAAGACATTGTAAAAAAGCTGAATAAACTTATTACTTTACATATTTCAGTAGTATATCGGCTACCAGCTAAAATCATGAGTTAGAAAAACTAATAAAAGTTATCAGAATTTGAAGTTTTTATTCTGCTCTTTACAATGTTGTTGCTGTTAACATCCATATTATTATATTAGGTACAATATAATATACTTTCAGATTGGAGTACACTGTGCTAAGTTCCTAAACGAGAAGGACTCATCCAATGTCCTAGCGGCAGTGCAGAGGTATAACATTCACCATCCCGTGGTGAATGATGCGGAGAGTGTGATGTGGGATGCTCTTGGAATCAGATGCTGGCCTACATTGCTTATTTTAGGTAAACATTTAACTTTAAATAACCCATTTGATGTATGGTTCTCGTTTAAAATGTCAGGCTTACTGAATAATATAATTATACTGCCTGCGATTTAGCTTGGCTTTAGGGCTCACTAAAAACCTTGACCTGACAATTGCGAACACAAACAACAAAAAAGAAATCAAGTGATGCTTCTTCATACATGTCGATTATTATATACATATATTTATTTATAGATTTAATACAAAATACTGAAGAAGGCATTTTTTAAAATTAATTTATTACTAGTAGTATTCAGCAAATATTCGAACTTAAAAATTGTATTGAAATGAACTACTTGCCTACAAAATTTCATGAAGTTCGGATCAACGGTTCGCAAGTTATCATCGGACAAATATACAACATACATACAAATACCGATTTGTCACAGTAAACTCTGAGACCTTCGCTTCGCTCGGTCAATAAACTTTTCTGGGGTTCTAAGAAATGTAGTGCAATGTTTTCGCGACGAAATGGTTTAGTTGGCTTAATGATGTTATTTATCATTTGTATTCATGCAACCTTTTTTCAGGGCCCAACAACAAGCCAATATTTGTTCTTACTGGTGAAGGGCACAGAGACGAATTGGAACTGTATGTAGGCGCGCTGCTGAAGTATTACATGAATCGCGTCAACACCGCTCCGCTGCCTATCGTCGCTTCCAAGCTTTTAGAAGCGAAAAAGGATACCATCTTAAGGTTTCCTAGTAAAGTACGTACATATTTATTTTAATTTCAAATGCATAGTTGTGGTGTAATTTATTACCCCAGTGGTTGCTGTTTGTAAGCAAACAATATTAATTTGAATAAAATTTTGAAAAAAAAAAGCTTCTTAAACTGTGCGCAAGCAATAAACCGCGTCGGACAAAAGAAACCAACGAAACGAACACACATCGGATTTTATATATTAATTTATATAATATAATTACCGATTTAAGCAACATTTAAGACGAAGACTTTTAAAAAAAATATAATATATGTGTAGATTTGAGACGAAGACGACAACTTTTTTTTTTTTTATAAAATATGTGTAATTTTCTATCAATAAATTTTGATTGCCACGCAAATAAATCAGTTATAGTTTATTTTCTTTTGCCTCTCAGCTAACAACGAACCCATACTACCGCGGTCGCTCCGACGAGCCCTTCTTGGCTATATCAGACACGGGCCACCATCGCGTTCTGCTCACGGATTGCTCCGGGATCGTGCTGAGAGTCATCGGGGGCCCCGATCCCGGGTTTAAAGATGGAAGTAAGCAAAACAACCTATCTATTTACACATTTTATATAAATAAATATTTGGTCAGTCATATCTCAATTTATGATGGATGCCAAATATACATTTTTGCGGCTTTACCCGCGCTTTGAATAAAACTCAGGGACAGTGTAGCTTAGTTTACATACAAACAAACATAATTACAACCTTTACTTAACTATTATATATCTATAGTAGTTGTACACAAGTTCTGTCCATGCAGGAATTTATATCAATAAACAAATTTTCACTTTTCGCCTATAGGTTAATAGTATATAATAATATAGGTTAGTAGTAGTTATAGGTCCAGTCATTTGGTTGTTTTACCTGAAAAGTTTTCCGGGAGTTTTGAAAATCGGTGATTTGAAAGAATTTGCTGCTCGTAAAATGGGTAAGAAAAAAGAAGAAAAGGAGATATTGACCAAAAACTTTTTAGTGCGCCATTTTTCCAATGTAGCGGCGAAAGCGGCATACGAGGTCACAAAGTGAAAAAAGAAACTCGGAAAGAGCACATCGAAACATATAAAATCACCAATTTTAAAAACCGAACAAATTTTGAAAAGCCAGAACACTTTCCAGGGAACCTCCTTTTTGCATAAAGCATTTGAATGAAACAATCATTTGAACATTTGAGTAGCCAAGTCAGGTTGCTAATACATTTATTGTTACTTGGTCTGCAAGCTGTTGAGCAATATATCGTAACAGAACTTTGTTCATATTTTAAATGTTATTTTTTGTTATTATCAGAGGTATCGGATGCGAGGTTCAACAGCCCGCAGGGGCTGTGCTGGCTGTCGAGCAGCGTGCTCGCGGTGTGCGACACCAACAACCACGCCGTGCGCGCCATACACCTCGACGAGGGCACGGTCGAGGTGCTGGCGGGGACCGGGGACCAGGCCGAACATGGGGATTTAGGTATCGGAACAAAATATACATCGTGATTTAGAAAATATATGATTAATAGGTTTGCTGTCATATATAATAATAATTATTATAATTGTTTATTTCAGGCACATATGACCTAATATAGACTTGATATATATAGATAGATAGATAACTCTTTGTTCTTCACACCAAAAATAACATACAAAAGACCAAAAAACAACTAGTGTAACAATTGGCGGCCTTATCGCTTAAAGCGATCTCTTCCAGGCAACCTTAGATTTCAGGATTTGTATGGAAGAGGTAAGGGACGGGGTGTGCTATTAATAAGGGATAATGCTAGACGCAAAAAATAATAACATATATAATAATAATATAGCTAAGATGTCATAAGATCAGTATCCTCAGCATAACTTCTATCGATAAAGCTTTCGTACGTATTCGATTGCAAAATTTATGAAAAAATGGTACAGCAATTATATCGGGTGTAAATGGAAACTACAAGTTTATATGTTTGTTAATTTGCTGACGGGACCATTGCCGGTCAGTGCCTTCGAAGGCAATTATGAACGAGAATGTACCACACACCTAATACCTATAGTATATTAATGTATGTCCGCTACTTAAGGTTTAGTTGAAATTAGATTGCAATATACGACGTAAAAAAAATATGGTTCCAAAAATAATGTTTTCATCGACATCTCTGAGGTCCTAGCGAGTTTTGGAAATAAAATTTTAAATTAATATTTTTACTGATATTATTAATGGAAAAATATTCATAACCGTCCTGTTATGAATATTTTTACGTTACGAATGAGTTAGCTTGGGTTTCTATTTGAAGTCAAGCAGAAATGTCGCAGATTAAAGTACTAGCGACATCTTACGTCCTTATCAGTACTACAATCATTACGCTTCTTTCTAAGGACATTTCAGCACTCTTAGTATTATTTCTCTATGGGTACAAGTGAAACAATTTGATATATTCAGGTGGTAAATGCCTGGGTCTCCAGTCGCTGTCGTCTCCGTGGGACATCCTCCTGTACACGACTCCAGACATGGACATGTCAGTACGGCCGTTGCTGCCGCCGCCGCCGCCGGTGCCCGGCTCTACCGAAAAAGAAAAGGATAAAGAAAATATTGACGATAGCAACGGTAAGTCTTGCTAGACGTGTTATAATACTGCTACATTTATTACACTTTTTAAACATCAAGTGGACTGTGGTCAAAAGCTTGACAGTAAAGAAAAGTGTTTTTTTTTTTTCTCTTTCCTCCTAAGAGGATTTTGGCGTCGCACGTCTTATGCATTTGCCAGTGCCAAGTATCCATAATATATTCTCAAGTTTTGTTAGATATCATCAAACAAGTCATAGTCACGGTCAAAGTCAAGCAAAGAAAGTCACGGTCAAGTCCAAGTCATGCCCCAGTAAAGTGGTGAAAACTTTACTAGAGCCTTCTATGGAGTTTTGGAAACAACACGAAAATTCACGTTTCACGACATTATTCACCATTCACCAACACTCGTGCATGTTCACGAACACTTAACGGGAAAAAATTCAGCGTTTTTACACATGTTCACGAACACTTACCGGGAAAAAATTCAGCGTTTTTACACATTAACACTCGAAATAACACAAGTTTTGGTAAATAATAAAAAGACGCGACATGATTTCTTCACGTTCCCGCCAAAACCCCAAGAAAAGTGTTTATGCGAGTTGAAGTCATTTATAATTTTATTTGTTTAATGAGTCATTGTCACTGAGAAGATTTAAATAAAATAGATGGCGCTGTTATGTTAAGTACATACTTCTTGGCTCCACACGTTTTGTTCATTTAGCCACTATCATGTTGACTGAATATTTTAGTTAGAAGTAAAATATATAGTTCAAACCAAAATCCCAGACACACCTATGATTGAAATACATGGCCACTTTACATAAAAAATATTCTTAAACCCATGTATTGAGGATATTTCACTTAAAACTGGATTAGCAACGCCACCTAGACAATTTCAATGGAACTGATCGTTAAAACCGTTCATTCGGGATGATATTTCGTTTTTTATTTTTTCCAGAAAAAGAGAAGAAGGATAAAGACGGAAAAAGGCGTGTTCTACTCATCGCTTGCGCTGGATCGCATCAGATATGGGCTCTATTCCTCGACACCACCATCTGGTGGAAGTACAAGACATTCACAGAAGGTAGGATTCCAACAACACTGGAAAATTGAGCTCGACTAGGTTGCTTCTTTGCGCGTTTTACTTATAAAACCTTGTTTATGTTTCGTTTTTATGTGTTTTTTTTTTGTTTGTCTTTTTTTTTCTTCTACCGTATGTATTATAGTGTTAACCCACCTGTAGACGTGGTCCGCATGTCGTTTAACAAGCGAAAAAGAAAGAGAGATAAACATATTTTCCTCCTATTGATGCCTCGCTCTTTAGTATGTGGTCCGCGGCGGATTATTCGGGTGACCTTGTATCATCTCGGGGGTGGGTGTTTTTCTTTTTTAATTTCTTCCATCATCAGCCGGTAGACGTCCACTGCTGCACATAGGCCTCCCCCTTACAGTGCCACTTGCATCCACTGCGACAACATTGACTTAATCCTGCCTACGCTTCGTCTTCCGGTTCGTGGTCGCCACTCAAGAACCTTTCCGCCCCATCAGTTATCGGTTCTTTGAGTGATGTGGCCTGTCAATTGCCACTGCAGCTTGCAAAACCTGGCAGCAATATCGGTGACTTTGGTTCTTCGGCGAATATCCTCGTTCCGGATTTTATCGCGCAAAGAAACCCTGAGCATTGCTCTCCTTTTCACACTGTGTGATCCTTTAATTTCTTATTTATGAACAACTTGTTGTTACCCGCGACTTCGTTCACGTGGACATAAAGAAGTATCCTATGTCCGTCTTTACGATATACAGTAACTCCTTATCAAATCTTATCAAGATCCGTTCAGCCGTTTAGCCTTGATAACGCGACAAACATCTAGACAGAGAGACAAAGTTACTTCCTATAGTTCGCTAGATGGCGTTGATCCATTTTTGTGCATTTTTTGACGTTTTGTATGGACTGATAGCTGTAATGTAGGGAGTTCTGAACGTATTCATTTTTATACTTAAAAGCTTTATTGGTCCTGATACGACTGCGGCTATATTCCTCTGAATCATAGTATTAGGTAGGATGTGTCTTGGTATAAGTACTCAGCTATTTGATTGTAGGTACGTGCGCGTGTATAGCGGGCTCGGGCGCGGAGGCGGCGCGGAACAGCTCCTACCCAAACACGGCAGCGTTTGCGCAACCCTCCGGACTCACACTCAGGATGGGTAAGGATATACCCATATTGCTATTTCCTACCTGGATTACAGCCAACTGTTAATTTATAAATGTTTAGATTTTGTTTTTACTGTACAAATTATCTGTTACAAATTTCCCTCCTTCACGTCACATATTTTTATTATTTTACTAGCTGTTACCAGCGACTTCGTTCGCGAGGAGCTACAAAAAAAAAATAGCCTATGTCCGTCTTTTAATAACGCGCCAAACACCCAGACAGAGAGACAGATACACAGACGGAGAGAGAGATATCTTCACCAGTGTATTAAGGTGCAACGTTTCGTCCATCGCGCGAAATTCAAATTTTGTTGCGTTTTTTGTCAATTACAGCTTAATTACTCATCGTGGATTTATTGAAACCAATTTTGCGCCAATAAATAAATTGTTTTAAGAAATTACGGGTAAAATGATCACCTAGATAGCATTGGTTTAGCTACAAATCTAAATAAGCTGATTTTCATCTTGGTTTTTGGTTTAGTGAGAAATATACTTATATTAGCTTTTAACTTGAATTTTTGGTTGGTGTGATTTCTTGATACGACTTATTTATTGTCGCAAAATTAGTTTTCATGAACCTACGATGAGTAATTAAGCTGTAACTGACAAAAAACGCAAGAAAATTTGAATTTCGCGCGCTGAGTAAAACGTTGCACCTTAAGTAAGCCGAAGAGATGAATCAAGCCGTTGATGGGATAGGAAATAGCTATCTTATATTTTACTATAGAGGAGCGAAATAAAAACACCGGCGGACATTGCGAATTCAATCAGAGAGAGTGAGATTTATTTTCGACAGAGACAGCAATACATAAGTGTCAAATTCGTGGTACAGATTATATCATGTTAGTGTTACCATTGCAATGACTATCCCAATAGATATTTTAACAACAGAGACAGAGTTTCATTCGCATTTATATTTCTTTCAATATTGCCACACCTTTAAGTAATATCCTTTATACAAACGCCGAAATGAATTTATAAACTTATATAAAATATTTTCATTTCATGAATTTCAATATTTTAAGAATTCAAAATATTAACGAAGCGACCTAAACGAAATGTTCGTTACTGTCACCAGGCACGAGTCCGGAGATGTTCATAGCGGACTCTGAGAGCTCCTCGATCAGGAAGCTGGCTCTCACGTCCGGACAAGTCACGACACTATGCGGCGGAGATAAAAATCCTTTGGTACGTGAAACTGTAAATATTTGCTAAGTTTTTGTTTTAATAAAACGGGAATACTCACGTTAAATTGAGTCTGTTATTCCGACTATAGTTTTGATCACATTCGGTGACCTTTATCTAGGAATGCTAAGCGAGACACGCGCGCGACCTCGTCTTGCCTTGAATAACCGAAACAATTTAACGTAAGTTACGTGAGTATTCCCGTTTTATTAAATCAAAATGTACCACGTCAGTTTTCATAGTAAAAGTTCCTAGTTTTGTTTTTTCTTACGATTAATATTTGAAAATTCATAGTTGAAACAAATTGTGAATTAATATTTCTATTCCATATTAACGGCCTTCTTTGATAAAAATCTGTTTAGTGCACCTCATTCGTTATGTAGATTAAAAATCTTATGTTGGGATAAATGTTTTTTTTTGTTTCTGTCATCTAGAATTGTATGGCGGGAAAATGTAATTACATGACATTTTCTCGATAAAAAATAATAATAATGAAAAGATCTCGATTTACACACATTTTTCGCTAGCGCTCGGAACCTAGTGTAAAGTTAATTAAAAGTGATTATCACTAATAGTGAGGTAATAATAATGTATAGGTTTTCGATTGATTTCCTGGTTTATAATTACATCTATATAATTAGCAATTATCTGGTTTTTTGACTAGCGCGCGCTTAAGCCATCTCTTTCATCTGCGCGCGAAAGTGTATAGCGCTATCTTAGTCTTCAAATACCCTCTTAATACTAACTGCGCCTTAATGTTTGACCCGTGGTCCTACATAAACTCATTACTTTAAGCAATTAACGGAGACCCAATCACCGTCCGATACGTAACTGTCCCGACAACGGTGATTGGACATCCGCTGATCGCCACCGCATGAAATTAAAACCTAATTATGTAGTTCTAAAGGTCTACTGTGTGCAGACGTTACTACCCATAATATGTTTTTTGTTTTCTCTTTCCTCCTGAGAGGATTTTGGCGTCGCACGTCTTATGCATTTGCCAGTGTCAAGCATACTTGTATATTTTCAAGTTTTGTTAAATAATATCAAACAAGTCATAGTCACAGTCAAAGGCGAGCAAAGCAAGTCACGGTCAAGTCCAAGTCATGCCCCAGAAAAGTAGTGAAAACTTTACTAGAGCCTTCTATGGAGTTTTGGAAACAACACGAAAATTCACGTTTCACGACATTATACCATTCACCAACACTCGTGCATGTTCACGAACACTTAACGGGTAAAAATTCACTGTTTTTACACATTAACACTCGAAATAACACAAGTTTTGGAGAATAATAAATTGACGCGACATGATTTCTCCACGTTCCCGCCAAAACTCCATATGTTTCGTTACAGAACCTGTTCGCCTTCGGAGATGTGGACGACATAGGCATCGAAGCGAAGCTCCAACACCCGCTCGGCGTCATCTACTCGGAAACCAACAAAGCTCTCTACATCTCGGACACGTACAACCACAAGATCAAGAAAGTCGACATCAGCACGCAAAAAGTGACAACCCTGAACGTCGTCATGATCGAATCTTCAGACCCCGTCAAGTTCAGCGAACCCTCTGGCCTGTCTCTAAGCAACGACGGCAAGTACCTTTACATAGCAGACACAAACAATCACAGCGTCAAAATCATTAACACGTCCAAAAACACGTGCCAGGAATTCAACGTTAGGTTGCCCGAACCGAAATTCGTGGAGCCCGAGAACTTGATTCTTTACCAGAACGATCTGTTCGTGAATAGGAAGTGCGGGAATCTTATCATCTATTTCAACGTGAATTTGGATGCTAAGACGAAGAATGTCAAGTTTACTCCGGGAGCGCCTCAGAACTGGAACGTATGTATTAGAGACGATGTTGGCAAAGATGTCACCGATGATGATTTCGATTTCATAAGCTGCAATCGTAAAGGATCGAAGCTGCCCGGACGAGTCGAAATGAAGCTCAGAACGCGCACGGATAAGACTCACTATCGGTTGTATCTGAGTTTCCACACGGCGTTGTGCGATGCTGCTTTGTGTTTCTCGCATACATTCACGATTAGGTCGACGATATTGGTCCGGGACTCTGTGAAAATGGTCGAATCTTACAAGATCACTTGTAAAGTGAATCCTGCGAACCCACCGCAGGATTCTAACAAATCATAAAAATCGATGGAATTATCTGTGTTTGTATTCTGCAAGCTAAGTGACTGCGCAAGTGTGGTGGAAGCTTGCAGTTTTCGCGCGGATTACTGTAGGGAAATGGTAAAATATCGAGTGATCACTTTACTGTAGTTCCTTGCTCTAAACCCTACTAATAATATAAATGCGAAAGTGTGTTTGTTGGTTAGTTTTTTCTTTTTCAAGCAGCAACAGAGCAACGGATTGATCTGAATTTTTGCATGGATATAGTTTAAGGGTCGGAGGTTGCGTTAGTTTTTATCTCGGGAATATGTACGGTTACTGAGGGATTTTTTCTCGGGTGAAGCCGCGGGGCGCAGCTAGTAATTCGATATTTGACATTTCTCTGCAATATTAGGTGAGAAAAAAATCACAGCTTGTCTATCACCTTACTTGAGCGTTTACTAAGCTTGCAGATTCGACCGACAGGTAAAAAAGTGCAGCTACCTGACTGCTTTTAAAGTTGATAGTTGAAGTGCTATTTTCGGTAAGCTAAACCTGATTATTTCAAACGTAAGAGTTATATTGCTTTGCAATGTTAATTTTAATTGAATTTTATCAATTTTGTTATCTACTAACTTTATTGTAATATATTTTGTAATGAAACAACATTATCTCTCTTTTTTTTATAAAAGTCAACACTTCAATAAATAACACATTAAATAACTTCAATTACAACAATATTTAAAAATATGCCTGGTAAGTACGATGTGGGCATCAGTAAAGTAAGTGGGCATCAGGGCATGTCACAATGCAGCGTCGAATTTCAGTATATTTTCACCTAAAAACTGAAGAATCCTAACTAATATTCAAAATTCGGAAGTAACTCTGTCTCTCTGTATCTCTGACTCTCTATCTGGGCGTTTGTCTTATTATCACGTCTAAACGGCTGAACGGATCGAGCTTTATTTTTGCATACATATTATGGCTTAAGGGTCGGAGACGGACATATACTTTTTTTTTGTATGGCCACGCGAACAAAGTCGCTGGTAACAGCAAGTAAAAAAAAATTGCTGATGATCATGATCCTCGTTTATACATTTTTCCGTAACACTTTGAAACTTGAACATAAAATTCTTAGGCAGATTGAAACCGTTTTTTTTTATTATCTTTAATTGGATAGGTATGCCTTATTCCCTTAAAACATATACTGCACAACATAGACGGGATCGCATGCCGTCCCATTCGCGCCAACTTACTCGCACCATGCGAGCGAGCAGGGTAGCAAACGAAGACAAAAAAAAAAGTAGCCATGTCCGATTCCGACCCTTAATCACAGATCACACTAATAATTTAAATGCGAAAGTTTGTGTGTAAGTATGTAAGTGTGTTTCTTCCCGTTCAACTCTGTAACGGCTGAACGGATTTGAATAAAATTTGGTATGAGCTTATACCCTGGATACATAGGCTACTTTTTATCAAAATTCATTTTTTGTAGAATAGCGGGTGAAACAGCGGGGCGCAGCTATTAATTTATGTGTGAGCAATATCTATGGAAAAATTCAGGTCGATCCGTTCAGCCGTTTAGCCGTGATAGCGCGACAAACACCCCGACAGAGAGACAGAGCTACTTGCGCATTAATAATATTAATATTAGCTAGGATGTAACATAATTGATGTAACCACTCACTCAGCTACTACTCAGCAACAACACAGTCACTCTGCTAATTGTCCAGTATACCCAACCTTGTTTTTTTGGTCATGGGTACTACATTTATGCCCATCACAATCTCAACACCGACAGAAGCCCATGCATGTAATCAACGTCGGTTTTTGCTTCACTGATTCACGATCACAAAGTGATGTAATCAAACATTACCACTGAACTGATACAACCAAGGAAAGTGTCCGTGGCATTTGTCCCGTCACGAGGAAGCATCGGCCCAATAAAAGCAATTTGTTTTGCCGTTCATGACTCGATCGACCTCGAACAAGGGCAGCCGTCACTAGAGAATATCAAACACTCGGCAGAGATCCTGAAACATTTCTCGCAATATGATTTTGTTTTTATAACTAACGACGTTCAATCAAAAAGAGTGAATCATCTCTTGAAAAAGGATCTTGGAACTCGTAGATAGACGTCTATGTTTAGCATCTGTATTTATATACAATATATATATGGGTCCCCAAAATAGGTTACACATAACAAGACCACGTCATACGCAAAACAAGTCTGCCTGATTGAAAGAACATTTTTAGTTAAGAAATTATATTATAGACAAGATTTTAAAAAAACCATTTGGGGTTGGAACAGGGTGGGAACCAATGACGAAAGAAAAAAGAGGACCTGTTACAACTCAGGTCATTTGCGGCACTTTGAATACACAATATGGCGTAGACTTTCTCGGGAGCAAAAGAAACAAACTATTAAGGTTATAGCTTCTCCCTCTCGCTCCCCCAGAAACTTATATATAGCCATCTCTTTCAAACGATGTCAGGCCAGGCCATGTAGCGAGGCCTTAACACTTCAAGAACATTTGACAGTTTTGACAGCTAACATTGACTAACATTTGACAGCTTGGCTGGGATACAAAACACGACGTGCCGCGAGGCGATCCCCAGTGACGTGAGCAAAAAATACTTTTCATTACTCATACTCGGAAAGTAGGTCTGAAGTTGCCTGAGGAGTGGATTGAAAGTAATACTTTTCAGCCCTAGGGAGAATCGTTTTCAACTGACAGCTCTCAAATTATTAAAAAAACTAGTTCTATTATATTTTCACATTTCTATTGAACCATGTTCCAACTTTCTATACAGCCACTCAATTGCAGCGCGATCTAAAATTTAAATAACATAAAGGTATTCATTAAAGAATATATTTTTTATGACTTTATTATAATTTACTTTTATCTATTTCTTTAAAATAACATAGATTATGCAAAATATTTACCATTTTTTCAATGATGAAAATGAAAAATAATGGCCGGCCACAGAAAAAAAAAACAAAATAGGAGGGAAAGCGGTAATCCGATCTTCATTTGTTTTTTTTTCAAATTGTAGAGTTTTGTAGAATACACAAAAAAATATCTTTTTCACACACAGTGTTTACCTCGGGTTAAAAATCGATTTAGTCCCTCGAACTATTGGCCAATCCCGTCTCGGGACTAAATAATTATAAATAGTAATAATAATAATAAATAAATAATAATAACTACTTTTACCCCTAGGGTAACAATGTACTGTTGTGGCCCATCCGCTATAGTAGAGAAAACACATTAAATTCTTTTGACGCATAACGTTCAGCACTGTTAGAAGTAAGTCGATAGAGGCTATATTATTATTGTCTTGGCTTGGTTTTATATTAGATCCTTCCTGGTTTTATAATATTTTTAATTTAATTTAATTGAAGAAAACCTGTGTTGCCATTAGTTCAATAATCAGTTCAATTGATTTTACTAATAGTGAGATTTGTATATCATTAGTTTAATTAATCTAAAAAAAAAAGTTAAATTATTCCGATTCAAATTCAAGAGTCTGACCCCCGAACACTGAAACGTTTGGTAACTTTGACGACAGATTAAGTCTATTGCTGTCTTTGTTATCTGCTTAGTGCTAGACAAAGGCAGTATTAGAATTAATCTGTCGTCAAAGTTAACAAACGTTTCAGTATTCGGGGGTAAGTTGTTCAACCAGTTTGATATATCAAGATTTTGTGAGGATATTATTATGAATAAAATGTTTTATTATGCAGTAGATACAATAACCTAAAAGCCGTGCTATATAATGTATCTACTTTAAAAAACCCGTTAAAATGAGCTTTTTAATAATTATACATATTTTGACTGAACCCAATGACCACAGTAGCCTCGTCTTAAACTTCGTATTCTAAAACGTATTCTAATTGAATACCCTGCATTTACCAATAAATAGCTTCAGCGTGATATGCGCTGGCGCATCCGCTGTAGAGTAACCATAAACGATATAATCACAGGGATATAATTTCTCTATGGCATGATAAAAACAACTTTACAGGTATATCGGGTTTTCATCATCTTCATCATCAGCCGGAAGACGTCCACTGCTGAACATAGCGCTCCCATTTAGAGCGCCACAACGACCGACAACGTGCCACTTGCGTCAACCGGTTGCTCGCGACTTTCACATTGTCGTCGGTTCACCCAGTGGGAGGCCTGCCTACGGTGCATCTTTCGTTTCGTGGTCGCCACTCAAGATTCCCCATCGGTTATCGGTTCTTCAAGTGATGTGGCATGGTCCATTGCCACTTCTGCTTGAAAACTTTGAAAGCTATATCGGTGACTTTGGTTCTTCGGCGAATATGGTCGTTCCAGATTTTACCGCGCAAAGAAACCTCGAAAATAGCTCTCTTCATTGCCCACTGTGTAACTCTGAGTTTCTCCAAAAGGCCAGCTGTCAAGGACCACGTTCCATATGTCATCACTGGCAACACACATTGGTCGAAGACCCTTGTCTTCAGGCACTGCGGGGTTTTGGGCGAGAAGATATCACGCATTTTCCCGAACGCAGCGTTTGTCTGTCTGTTTATTTATTTGTTTGTTTGTCTGTTACCGAACAGAATCTATTGCTCATCGGGAAATTAGTTTAAAATTGAATTTGTTGGTACAAATTAAGATTTAAACATAGCTCAGAACTGGATGACAATGCAATGTTCAGTTTTCATTCATTATTAAAGAGCGTAAGCTCTTGTCGGTGGAGTAATTTCCATACTTGGCGGTCTTCTGCCAGCGTTTTCACCTCCTTGTACGACATGATCAATCTCGATCAATGACATCTGCATTATCTTTCATCTGTTCTACGAAAGTTCTCCTTGGTCTTCCCAGTCCTCTCTTTCCTTCTATGATCGTTTTCATCAGTTTGTCATGGCGCGCCAGGTGGCGAAACATCCTGCCTTTTCTGGTCTCTGTAGCGACTAGGAAACTTCTTTTCTCGGTAACAGTTTCTAGGATTTTCCTGGTTTATCTTTTTTTTGTGTCCAGCTTACTTTTTCCATTCGTCTCCAACACCACATTTCAAACGGTTCCGGTTTTTCCACGTCTGACTTCCATGCAGTGCAATGATCCATAATTATGTAGACATTTATTTTTAAAAACGAATAATAAAAAATAAAAATAAATTTAAAACATGTATCTCACTCTGATTCATGAAGACTTCTTACATCGAAAATTTATAATCTGAGTCTCAATGATTCTAGATTGTAAGCAAAACCTATCAGAAATTGCTTTTAAAAATAAAGAGGTCATGATTTAGAAGATTTTTTGTCAATTTTTTACCCCTTGTTTAAGTCTTCTGTGATCTCCCCAAAACTCACAATCTTCCTTGTTTGTCAGTCTGCCTATATATTCCATTGTCCGCAGAAAAACTACTTCACAGTAACATTACACCGACCGCTAGAGCCAGGGTTACAACGTGCGCGTCTCGAGATTTCATCTCATTTGCATTAGCAAGTGCTTCAAACTAGAACGGCCTTACTATCTAACATAGGAATAATTAGCCCCTGATTCTTATGCATCCAGATTAATTTTAACTGCGTATTGGGCATAATCCGTTACTCTTGTGACCTTATGATTTTAATGAGGCGTGATATGTGTGAGCGATATTTCATGCTCAGTAGAGCATGTTCTTTTTGCGGCCTTTTTCGACAAGAAGAAGACAAGAAACTCGTAGAGGTCTAAGAGTTTCTTTTTTATCATACTGCTGAAAAGGAGGGTAATGTTTTTCGAGTGTGTTTTAAGTATGTCTGATCCTATGTAATCTACGATTACGAGGTGATGTTAGAACTCGAAAAAAGTATAAGAGCAGGTCAGGTATGCTTCTAATTTTCTTCGAGTTTATTTTCCCAGAATGAAAGTTTTTTTGACTTGATTGGGCTTGATCAAGCCCAAATTACTAACCTACATTGTGTGTGTGTGTAAATTAGGCCTGCCGATCGACATGCCACCCAACCAGAATATCTATTTGTTTTTGGATCTCCTATATAAAGACTTTATTATTCACTGGCTGCGCCCCGCGGTTTCACCCGCTATTCTACAGGAACGTAATTTTTTTCGGGATAAAAAATTATAAGCCTATGTGTAATCCAGGGAATAAACTACCTCCATACCAAATTTTATCCAAATCCGTTCAGCTGTTACAGAGTTGAACGGGTACAAACACACTTACATACTTACACACAAACTTTCGCATTTATAATATTAGTGTGATGTTTAACACAATTTCTTTGTGCTTACAAAGTGCAATAGGTAAAGCTTTTAGTTTAACCACAAATTGTTCTCGGAGTAATAAGAGTCATCATTATAAAATAGAATATTGTCTTCTAGCAGTTTTTTTTAGGCCTTTTTACAGCTCGTGGAGGCTAAGGTCATAGTGATCATTACCGCATTAGTTTGTCAGGCGTCAGCCAAAACAATCGCGCCGTGGGTCGTGGACTGACAATTTAGACCTCGAGTGTCGTCCGATGTTTGTTCGCCATTTTCTATAATCTCCGACAGATAATAGTGCCGAGACCTCACGCGTGGAGTTGGATGGGATTACCTCGAATAGATAGCTTACCTAATTACCTATTGCAAAAATATAAGAGATGCTTGTGTTATTTGTTTTAGTCGTAAACTACCTTCGCCGCAGGGTTATTTATTTATTTATTTATTTAAGTATACATTGCCACATAATGCGTAATGGTAACATTTTTCAGAATGTACTAAATTGCACATTATACACTGTTATAGAGTGTTGCAAACCGTATTGTTGCCTACATACTAAAAAAGTAAAACTACCTATTAATAAATACAGAATAATACAGAAAACTTATACGACTAATAACTAAAATTTATACATTTTTGCCCTCCAAAAATTAAATTTAATTTTGCCATTGTAGTTCCAGTTCTAGCAAGTAGCATAATTATGTCCTCATGGTGCAAACAAACAAATATTATGATTGGATAAGCCGTTTTTTTTTTTAAATAAGATTACAAACGGCGTCGTACGGAGTATACATATATGTGTTTTAGTACATAAAGCCAGATTAGTGCGATCCATCATCATAATATGGTCGTGTTACGAGTAAATCACATGAAAATATGATGTGAAAAGTTCACGTATTCGTTTTCGATTCTTATGCCTTCAAAAATCTGTAACCGTGAAGATGATTTTTACTCTATAGTTAAATATTTATAATTACTTAATAACTGTAGGACTGAGATTATTGTTACGCAATAATTTCCATTGTCTACTTGCAAGCTGATGTAGGCTTCGAAAATGCGTGTCATTAAACGCACAGATTGTTGCCCTTAAACTTTGTGTTTTAATCGTTATCTATTCATAGTAATTTAAACACTTCAACGCACAAATTGTTGCCCTTAAACTTTGTGTTTTAATTGTTGTCTTTTCATAGTCATTTAAACACTTCAACGCACAAATTGTCTGTTCATAATCTTCATCATCAAAATCTCTGTTCATAGTCATTTAGTATGATGGTGCTTTTATAATGTTATTTTATTTCTACATGATTTGAACATGATGCATCATTCTCTTCAGTATAGATTTATCTACGTCCTCGAGCCGAAATATTTTCCATTTAATCTATCCACCATACATCTCGTCGATGGTACAAACAGCTTGCATTATTCATGATGAATTAAATATCTCGATCGATATATTATGCTCTGTTGTGAATTCTTTATCTACAGCCACGACTACAATTTATATTATATGTATGAATGTATGATGCGGTCCGCATATGAAACGCCAAGGGTGATTTTTTCCTCCGTTGAAAGGTTGGCATTCGAACCGAGCGCTGATCAAGCTATGCAACGGACATTCTATCAAGTAATATAGTAAAACGCTGTTTCCTTTACAGTTTCGCAACACCTCGGCCCTGGTATTTAATAGAAAGAATACTTCAAACCTTTGGTTTGTTCACGTGATTTAGTCGAGGGGTTCCGGTCTAAGTCGTGACTCTGAACCTCGGAAACTTTAATAATCGTAATATTAGAGGAACCTACTGTTTAGGGTGGTAAGTGATTCACTGAGACTGCAATCACAAGAGCGCGGTATGATACGAACGATTGTTTGCTGTACTGTCTGTCAAGTATAAAACGCGATATTACCTACTAGAATTATAGATATGTAGAACGAAGACCCCTATAAAAATCCGTACTAGGAAGAGTTGCTTCTTATTTTTTGGAGAAAGATAATGCAATAATGTTCCGCTTCTTGGCCAGAGCTACCTATGCAAAGACAGGGTCGGGAAGAGGAGCATACATTATAGGCATGTATTACAGAAAGGCATTAGTCGAAACGTAAAATGTAGTTAATTTAACATTATATATTTACGTACTAACTTCATTTTTATTTTTGCTGGGTTGTCGCTGGTGGGAGTGGATGTGATTGGTAGGACAGCATGGGGCTAAAACTTAGGTACCTGCTCAATTTAAGGCCGTTTTGACAATACGTTTTCATAATCAACCTTTTTTAAATTATATAAAATTAATAAGTGTGACTTGATCTAATAATAAAAATAAGAATCGAATCTTGATTTAATAATAAAAATGGGGTTTTTGGAACTTTGACTTTACTACAACCTTTAAGAGGTTTGAGATCAATAAAAATTAACAATAACAGAGCAGTAGAAAACAAATTGTCGTTTAATTAAATAAATGAATACTTGTATGAATTAATGTGAGAATTTAAATGTCATAAGAAAATGTTGCAGAACAAAAATTCCAATATCACCGTCAGTAATTTTATATCTTTAAATAAATATTTATTATGCGGGCGAGAGGGAACGAAAAACGGTTTCCTGTTTTAGTAAAGGGAACCAGAGACGATCAATGGTCAATCGCCGATCAAATGTTATGTCAATCGCCGTCAGTACCTTAGTACCAATTGATAAACAAAGAGGTTCGAAATCGATTAATGGGCTGTTTTCCCGATGGACTTCTTTTGATCACCTTTTAATCGCATAAATATTGATAAGGGCTATTAGTCGTTTCGGGTCTACTATCATAGAAACCTGTATCTACCGCTTAGCAAAAAAAAACATGTTAAACACAGCTAAAAAGATAATTGAACCTAATTAAATATCACAAGTCACCTATGAATATCTATCTCTTAGAATTATTTCTGTGAACCGCCTACAGTTTGCACTGTAGTTAAAATACAACCACACCTCAGTTACGGTGTACTCATCATAATCTGAATAAACACATCTTCAGGGTCTCTATGCACACAACTTTACTAAATAATTGTTACTTACGATCCGATCGTCAAGTCAAATATCGTATTCAGTTATTCAATTGCAGGTTCGGCATCACGTGATCGTGAAGGCTAAAATAACAGTCGCAAGCAGGTGAAATAAATATGGATCCGGTTAAAAGCTGATCATACTAGGATGACTATTAATATAAAACGCAATGTTTTAAAGCATAGCGCATGCTGTTACGGGTCCTGGGGCTCTTTTTTTTAAATCGCTCTTACGATATTTCGCACAATAATATCATGCAAAATGAAAGATTTTGTATTGATGGAAGCAATTTCGAATAGTTCGAACCACTCGTAGCGTTAGCGAGTGATATGATTATTTCAAAAATGATACTTTTGTTTGGGTTTTATTTCGAATTTCAGTCATGTCGCAGGATATTTTCGTGCGTAATATCATACGAGCGATTTAAAAATTAAGCCTTTGAGGTGTTTGAAAATTCCGTTGCAAATAACAGCACACAAAAGTACGTACTCGCAGGGCACCGTACACTTTTATTGTAAATACAGTAACCTAATAAATATAGGTACCGACTGCCGAAGAAGGAGGGTAATGTTTTTGGCATGTATGGAAGTATGTACTATGTAGGTACATTTGTGTATTCCTATTACCTCATGTATCCTAAAGGGCCTTGACCGACTTTCACTTTGAGGTTTCGTTGGATACTTTTTTATGTCCGGATTATCATAAGCTACATTTTGCAGTAGGGTTTGTTGTTTTTTTTTTAGGAATATTCACACGGACTACTAACTACAATTTCCGGAAAGAATATGGATTGTTCAAAGCTTGTGTAACTGACAAAAGACACAACAAGTACAAGTAGGTACGTTTACCTATTTACTCCGTTTTAAACCAATCCCTAATATATTTATATCATACTTCTCTATACTAGATATAGGTACAGCAATTTTTCCCAAATCAGCGCTCAAAGCATGTACACTATACATTTCTAGTCGCAGAAACCAAAATATCTTTGTCTATGTTTATATTAGTCCCACTTTTGCCCTATATCTTTAGTTAGAGTTTTTTCCGACAGATGACACTGCAATACTACAAAACAAATGCATACTCAACATTGCAAACTGAATTGTCCTTAATCGCTACTTACTACATAACACCACCACAAACACAACTATTGAAAAACCTTCAATAAACATATTCAACAGAAAAATTATGAATTTAGTTTCCGTTTACGCCCGATGCCGTTTCCGTTTGCGGTTTCACCGTTTCATTTTTCTTTTTTGTTTTCCGTAATTTTTTTTTTCAATTTTCTGTCTGCTTGGTGTGTGTCTTTCTGTGTACAACCTGTACAGTAGTTTATCTGTTTAATATTCCCCCGTGGATTTGGCATGACTTATTGTTTCTAGTACTTTATTCACGGTGCATTTTCGCGATCAGACAATAGGTTTCCCACGAAGCGATATTTTTTACCCGACTATGTTAAATGCATATACATAACACAATAGCTGCGTTTGGCAATTGTTTGATGTAAGTACATGGGGATGTTGATATAATCGTTTAATTATACTCAATTTATCAGATGCATTTAGCACCATGAATAACGTACGATTTTTATATCTTTAATTTTGAGAAAGGGTTCCACAAATGTCGAGGCCTCACTCACTCATTACTGCAACAGATTCATCATCAGCCAGTACGTCTAAGGCTAAACAAAGGCCTCCACCGGGAGTTTCCATAATCCAAAAGCTTGGCAGGCGCCTTAGGGATTTCAGAACGATTTCCTTATAATAAGAGGAGTTTGCGATTGCCTATAATTGCGACCAGAGCTGTTGCTCTTAGCTCTGGTCGCAATTTTAGGAGACAGCCGGGTCTACAACTACAGACTACAGGTATTATAGCGGCACTGCTATGATTAAAGGTAAGCCTTACGTTTTGCTTACGCCTAGCTGTGTTTACAACTATCCTTAATGAATATTCTATTTTATTATGAATTTGAATAAAATGTTTAAGCAGCATACATATATTCCTAAATCTATGTGTATTAGGTACTATTACCTCGGACCACATAACCAGTAGACATTTCATACCTATTCATATCACGAAAATAATACGCTCAAAAGACTCTAAACTCGTTGATTGCCGCCCATGATTGGTCCGCTCTAAGATATGCACGGATTGCACGAATGAATTTTGATCCGATAAACCATAAGCGTGATTTATGACCTCGTCCGCGCGCCTGTCGCGGTGATATTTATTGAAACAAAATGTTTCTGCATGCACGATTTACTAGTTATATTATCTTTGGTACTTACCATTACCTGTTATAATGGAATTCTGTGCCAAAGCTCAGGATTCCATTATAACAAGGTAAATAGTTAACAAGACAGTAAATGGGTCACATAGGTCATGTGATGAACAGCATTTTCCTTAGCAGCGCGTGTTACGTAACCTCTGTCGTTTTTGGATGTGCCTTGCAACGAGACGCATAGCATGTCAGAGCACATGCAGTTACTACAAACTAGATAATCATGTTATATCTACACGCAGTAAAACGTTAAAATAAGTAAACATACCTAAACTTAAGAGAGCCAACATAAACGCCTCGCTCTAACAAACTACTAAATGATGTTTTGCTGTTATTCCTTGGTTCGTAACACAAAACAAAAATGTTTAAGAAGCCACCCATGCGAGTATGTCTTTCTATTCTTTCTTCATCCGTATTGTCACAGCAAATACGTTTTCTTTTACTCATAGCATAATAGCAAAACAGAAAGTAGTTTTGCAAGTGAAAATAAATACAGATGTTCTTTCAAATAACTATAACAAATCTGGAGTACTTCATAGAAAGAATATTGTTAGCGGCTTCACCCGAGCTGTAAACAAAACCTATGTCTCATTTTGTTTTAATAAAACGGGAATACAGACGTTAAAAAAAAAGATATCTGGTTTGCAATAGAAAAATCGAGGCTATCCACTCAAACGAGTATGTACAGCATGTAGGAGCAAATTATAGCTAAGATAAATGGAGATAACACTTGCAACATCTTGGTTTATATATTATTATTTTGTAACTTAGCTCCACGGACTCCGGGGTCAGTGCCGCCCTTTGTCTTTTGCCAAATTTAACAGTTTTTGTCAACCAACACTTCATATAAAAAACTATACACTTTCACAACACTAAAGGAATATAAACCTACCTACCAAAGAATACGTATACAGAGCTATGTGTTACTTACTACTAGATTTGCGTAAATTCCGAGCAGTCCAGTCTAGGTTTATATTTTAACGCGACTGCCCGTAAGGAGGGTAATGTTTTTGGGATGTGTGTGGTATGTATGTATTTAAGAATATAAGTATGTTTTGTGTGTTCCTGTATTACCTACCTCCTGTAACCTAAACGGCTTGACCGTTTTTGACGAGTGAGCTGTCGTTGGATTTCTTTATATGCCTGCTGTGACATAGGCTAAGACTATTACTAATCCTGTAGCCTGTGACTACTATTAATCCTGTTGCTATTTGCAGACTATTTAGTTTTTCTTTTAATAATATAACTTGTTCTCTGCTATATTTATTTATTTATTTACATTAATTAGCACCGAACACGAATTACACTAATGAGAATTAAAATAAGTACCTAGACATTTTTTATGCTTTTATTTAAGCTATTAAATTAAATTAAATCAGTTAATTAAAAGTTAATCATTTTAGGAGATATTTTCTTAGGTGAGAGGCCCCTAAAGACCTTATACACCGTAAGAACATTGTGATAAAATACATAAATAATCTAGAATTCGTAGTGACAAGAAAAAAAAAGCGTTGTAATAAATAGAATTACTAAAAAAAGCTACGTATGTTAATACGTAGCTTTTTTTAGTAATTTTAGTTTTAGTAATTTTGTTTTTTTTAGTTTATTAGTTTAGTTCAAGTGAGTTTATTAAAAGAAAAAACCTGACTGAAAAATGTAATCTGCGACACACTGGCCGTAAACAGGAATCCAACAACACTGCACTCCTCAAAATCGGTCAAGCCATTTAAGATACAGAAGGTAATATAGAAACACACCAACAAACATTCATATTTATAAACTTACTTGCACCCCAAAATCATTACCCGCCTTCTTGAACAGTTGGGTGAAGAAACTAATATAAATGTACAATACGTTACTGCGCATCTGTGCTATCACAAGACTTGGAAGCCGGAGATCCGCATGTGCTCGACGGTACCAATCGAGCGATGATCACCACCAATGTCAGCTTGTATCGTATAGTCGATAGCTATCGGACTATACACCTGAACATAGGTATCTAAATTGAATTGGTATTTACTAACTCTTAAGTATTTATACATGGTTATTTTTAGGGCTATGTACCTCAAAAGGAAATAAAATTTGAAAAAACTAACTTACGATATGAAAAATTGAGAAACCTTTGCCTTGCCGCGCTTACAGAATAATCTTAACTAAGACCCTATTTGTAACTAATATTATAAATGCGAAAGTAACTCTGTCTCTCTGTCTCTCTCTGTCTCTCTCTCTGTCTATCTGTCTCTCTGTCTGGGTGTTTGTCGCGTTATCACGGCTGAACAGATCGACCTGAATTTTAGCAAATATATAGCTTAAGGATCGGAGACGGACATAGGCTACTTTTTTTGTAAGTCCACGCGAACGAAGTCGCTGGTAACAACTAGTAGTTTTATAATTTTACGTTAAAAAAATTAAACGGACTCAGACTCGTACTTGCCCGGTTTTTGTTACTATCAAAAAACTGGGATCCGGGTACGTCCTACTACTGCCACTGGCTAGTCATTTTTTTATATTTTTGTATACTTGTTTGTCTCGGTAAAGTCAGTTGTGGAGACTTCGTTGCTTACTTTACTAGAGCATTCTATGGAGTTTTGGAAACAACGCGAAAAGTCACTAATATGAATAAACTAACATTGAAATACACTATAATGTCATTTCACGGCATTATACCATTTACGAACGCTCGCTCGTTTCACGAACACTTAGTGGTTCAAAATCCCTCGTTCTTACACAATAAAACTCGAAATACCACAAGTTTTGGGAATAAATACCGCGAAATGACTTCTTTACATTCAGGCAAAAAACGCCTGTATGCACTAAACTTTGTCAGCTCCTAAGTTCTTGCTTAACTCTCTAGGACGTACCTAACAATGAAAAATGCGTTGCACCTAACTTAAGAGGTTGCCTAAATGCGGAAGTAAGACATGTTTCTTGTTCCTTGCTTCCTTTGGTGTTTCTGGATGTAGCGAGCTACGATCTCACTACGGACAGGATGGCTACGACCACCTACGACGCTACGAAAAATATAAGGGCGCTTGTATACAGTTCACCCGCACTCAGTTTCAGTTTTTAGAATTCCGTACCCGAAGCGTATCAACGAGACCCTATTATTAAGCTTACGTTGCTTCTGTCCGTCCGTCCATCCTAGGCTCTATCTTTTGAATCGTTATATGTGTCCGCTTGAAATTCCCACAGCATATATTTAGCATATTACAACACAAAATAAAGGGGGGGAAAGAAACGTGTATTTATCGACATTTAGGTTATGCTCTATCTTAAAAAAGATAAGGTTAAGGTAAGGAAAGTTAGGTTTTTTAAAACTTGGTGACATTAAAGAGGGAACTCAGTAGTATATAAGAGCAAAATAAATAAATCGGTCAAGTGTGTGTCGGTCAAATTATCGCGTTTTTTATATCGTCGCCGCCATTTTAGTGCTGTTTAATTGGTAATGTTGTGTTTATAACTTAAAGATATCCGGTTAGATGTGACAGATTAATATAAATCTTAGCTAAGTTATATTTTTTTTTTTCAAATTCAACACTTTATTATCTCTTTAATGGGTAAAATGTATGTTAAATTAATTTTGAATGGCCAATAACAACCTCAAATTAGATTGGTGTGCAAATTAATAATTCTACACGATTTGAATACTTATGTCGAAAGAAATACAATACTCAAGTTAATTAAGTGATATTTTTCGTGGGAAACATTTACAAGTGACATGATGCGTTTTCCAAACAAAAAAAAAATTGTAAAAATTCGCTCACTAGTCACTCTTTTAATATCGTTACAAAATGAAATCGAATGATATCAGACTTGTCCACTAAAAACTAAAAAAAACTTATTTATTAAAATTATTAACCTTTATGTAGAGAATTAAAAAAAGCTATTTAAATGCAGTTATTCCTAAACTATTCCAATCTTACATTTAGGCATACTGAGACGCAAATAATTTACTGTTCTTCTGTTAAAGTTATCAAAAGCAACACAGTGGCTCTACACAAATTTAGCCAATTCTAATATTACTAACAATTAATATTATTACTAGGAAAAAAAACTACCCGAATGCTAACTGTAGCCTATGTCGGAGCACGGTTTAAAATTTACCATCTGCACTGTCAGCGTGCAAAACGTTGGCTTATGATGGCTTATTGGCTCCTGTCAGCAACATGACGTCATGAGTGACGCTATTACAAACAACCGCCAATTTGTTCTTCTATTCTCCGAGACCTCAAAAAACATTAAACGTATAGCCTATGGACGACTCTGAGAGTTATTCGAGAATATTATTCACGTATATTGAACGTACTTACGCTATTATATCTGTCCGAAACCGTAACTAAAACCAAAAATACCAGTGCATCATTTGAACCTTCCCGAACTTACAATCACTTCCTTGCAAATTCATGCCTATTGTACTTACAGAGAACTCGAATCATTACGGAAACCTTCACAGCAAATGTAGCTCGGCACCGAAATGTTAACGAACTGTTTATTGCCTACGACAATATTATCCTAGATTTCAACGGTTTTCGTATGCAAAGTTTGGTTTTGAACTTTACTGCTTCTTAGTAAAAATATGATAACAAGGAAAACTTATTAAGTATCCATCGGTGAGCTAAGTCACAAAATTTCGGCTACTGAGTATATTGAGTAGATATAATTATACATGGGTTTTAAACCTTTAAATCGACAGCATGAATTTTAACAAATTGGCCAGGATACTTACAGAATGACCTTTGTGACTTTTTTAAAGCACATACTATACATATATCCCATATTCTTTAAATACGTATATAAAAATAAATCGCCATTCGCTAGTCTCGCTAAAACTCAAAAACGGGTTGACCGAATTTTATGATTTCGTTTCTGTTGTGTTTGTAATGGACTAGGTTTATATAGAGAGTTTCATCGCGTACAAAATCGCGGAAATTAGCTAGTGCATCGGATAAATATAAAAAGCCGATATTTTGATATTTATTTGTAAATATCGGATTTTTTACGAACCCTGCTCCAAAGCATTGCTAAAATTGGCGTTTATGTGTAATTGACATACCTAGGTACAAATGATTTATCATAAAGCAAGACTAGGTAGTCTGGAAGGGGCAGCGGACGATACATTTCTAGAATCTCAGATTTCCACGCGCATGACATGTATGTATGTATTTTCCCTTGCGAAAATATCATGCATAAATAGCATAAATTGCAATAATTTTTTTGCATGCGCAATCAGTTTTTGGCGCGCATGAGCATTTCAAAGCTATCTTTGCGATTTTTGCAAAGATTAAGGACCGTCTGGTAGAAGATTATTAGTGAGACGACTATATGGGAATATGGCCACGACCTTCATGAGGTATAAGACTCAATCAGAAGGAAGACCTATCCTTGAATCAAAATTTTGCTAGAACTTGCTATTAATATATTATATTAGATAATGTGTTTTAAATAAAATATAGCAAAAGACATGCTACGAAATGGCAAGCTGCCGTGAGGCACAACAGCTAAGGGTCGGTTCCCACTGATGGGCCACTGACGCAGAATCGAAGCGACTCGAAGCGTCAAAAGTTTCACTTGTCGCATAAATACGCGCGAATGTGCACGAATTGGCTTGAGGATGAGACACGAAACTCCTGTATCGTTCTGAAGCCGCTCACGAGTCAGGACCTGCGTCGATGCGCTTGAGCTCGCGCGTTCAAAGCTTGTGCATTATGTTGTGGCAATAGAGGTCAATAATCAATATGCTTTACAAAATTTTGGATTATCGATGCGCTTCGTTTTCCCTCTGCGTCAGTGGGAACCGACCCTAACTCATTCATAAATCGTTAGTGATCTTGACAAAATACGAGCAGCGACATGATTTTACTGACTCATCGTAAGGTCATATTGTAAAATTAAGTTGAAAAGGAATTAGCACATAATTCCATATTATAAATTATCCATCCAATATATTTATAATTTTAATATAAACAAAGTTTGTAAAACTATCCTACTTTTACAGGGTTGTTGGTAACTAGCCAACAACCTATAACAAGCAGCTTGGGAAGCTGACTGTTTCACGACTTTGGTTCTATGACTTTATACAAAAATAATAATAAATACATGCAAAAAAAAAGTTGGTATGGGAAATTTATATTATAGAATTTTTTAATGTGGCGCAAAAGTCAGCTTCTAGACTTCACTGGATCCCCATGTTCCTTCTAATTTGAAACCGTGTAATCTCGTTGTCATTTTTTGTTTTTATTTTGGAAGAAAAAATTACGAGTTTTTAAAAGTCATGGAACCAAAGGTTTTTGGTATGATGTAGTGAGATGTACCTACGAGAGGTTGTTGGCTAGCTACCGATGACCCTTTATATGATCCAACATAATAATAAGGATGTTGTATTGCTGGGTACATACTAGTCTTCTCTGTGACTGGTGGGCCACAGCACGGCCTAAGCAATGCCTTTATCTTGGCGGCCTGTATTCATTAAGCATTACTTAACTTTAAAATGTAACAGTAATTTTATAATAGTATGCTATACGTGCCCAAGTATTATCATCATCGACATCAGCCAGAATTGCACTGCAGAACTAGTGTGGCGCTATAAAGGGGAGGCCTTCCTTAGAAAGCCACACATATCGCCAATCTGCCATTTGCTTCCACCGTAAGTAAAATAATATATATCACAGTTAGTCCCAAATGAGTATTTAGATATGTTAGGTGTTTAAGTAACTAGATAAAATTTATCAACTTTACTTGTATGTAATTATAACCTTGGTAAGATATAGGTATACATAAAGTTATTTTTAAACCAGCTTGATGTGTCTTTTAAATTAAATAAATTAATAATAGATTAGTAAAAAACCCGACTGCAAAATGTAGCCTGACAAAATACAAAAAAAAAGCATATTAAAAAAAACAGTTAAAAAACAAGCAATTAAAAAAAAACATCGAAATCGGATAACATTTAGGGATGGAAAACGCTTGGCGCTTTATGTATGGACAAGTAGGCGGTATATCTACTCTAATCTTAAGAACCAGGAGCACATTGGACTATACATCGGGTGGTTGTAAACCTTGTCCTGGCTTAGATGGTAGCGCTTCTGCCTTATGAACACGAGGCCCCGGGTTCGATCCCTGGTCGGGCAAATGCATGAAAGATGAATGAAATAATCTGCTCTTGATCTAAGTATTAGTTGGCCGTGTCGTCTGTGTGTTCCATGTCATCCTCGGCACAGGCATAGAGAAAATATACTCAGGTAAATTTAAAGAGAGCTATGAGTATGAAACGCTATCCTATTTATTTTTTAAATAGTTTGGAAGTTTAATTAATTCCAATGTGTTGCTAGGATCTCCTCGGAATTCAGAAAATTATATCTGCATCTGCAATGTCTACATTCTTCAAAACAAGGAAGCTTACGAGCAAACAACGGTGCATCATCAGTATTCACGAAACCGCTCCTCTTGTCAACCTTAATTACCACAATTTGAAATACTCAAGAGATTACGCCTTGTTTGCATACCTACTTCTATTGTGTGGTGTCAAATATTTGCCGAACTAATGATTAAATGGCGTCCAACGAAATTCGCAGAGGACAAACGTTGCAAAATCTGAAGAGTTGCGAACGAGTGTGAGATGGTAGAAGAAACATGGAGCAGTAATGTGATGGATGAAGCAGCAGGAGCTGGTCTGCGGAATGCGCGCTCGCAGCGCCCCCCCGCGGCCGGCGCGCGCATCCCCTCTACGCGACTATAAAAGACATCGCCCAAAGCAGCCGCGCGCTATTACAACAGTGCCTCTGTGATTTTTCTCGCCGCCGTATTTATTTTAATCATCAAATCAAGGTAAGTGAACTTTAATTAGGAACGCGATGAGATGATCGGGATCCGACTCCCCATTTTGGAAGTGAATGTGAAACTCACACCAGTGATACTTGAATAGTGATGCTGCATTTTTGAGTTATTTGAGGACCGTATTGTGAAGATTAATTAGAATTATACACTCAATAGATAATTGCTTATGATTCGGATTGACATGCGGACTTGCGCAAGTTCATCCATTGAGTTTGATTGGTCATCAAACTTGACACAAAAATTGCTACGTCGATGTTGTCCTTACAATTTGTACGCACTGTGCCTGGTGCGGATCACCGCTGTCTGTAATGTATGTCAAGCTGATGTTGCAACAGACCGCCGAGATTATAACTGAGAGCCCTTTTCTATGGGGCTTCGACTGACCTAGTGGGTGCTGTTTACTTTAAAATTTATTAACATTAATTACTTAGGTCATTACTAACGAGCAAAGTAAGTTATAGAACTCATCGCATAAACAATTCAATCGCATATTTACTGTCCCGTGCAAAGAAAATTATCGAACGATATTAGAAGAACTATTTGTAGCAAAATTAATTTATTAAATAAAAACAACTAACACATTACGGACATTTACTCAAATTATTTAATTTCATAGTGGCTAAAAATTATTAGGAATAGCGTCTATCATTAGTAAAATTGATTGATCGATCGATTCCATATAAGACTTAGAACAAAATTAATATGTAAATAGCAAATTGATATGATCCAAAGTATTTCATAACCTAACACTAACGAAGGTCAACGGCCAACTGAAAGATGTGGACTTTCAAATATTTTTGAGTGACATAAAAAAATTATATTTAAAACAAGTCGTTTGATGTCAATGAAACCAGTTTTTGATTTACGGACTGTATATACTGTGAAATACTTGTCTCACAGGCGCTTGCGCAAACACACGCATATAATTAAAGCTACTTTTTCGGGAATTTCTTCTTGCATTTTTAGAAAGTCTCGAGTAACGACTTGCAAGTAAAAGATAAAGGTGGAGGCTTGCTGGTCACAGCAAGTTGTAAAAGTTTATGGTCTTATTATGAAGGTAGGCAGTTAATAAGCTACAGTAGGCATTTTGAAATATCCTGTGCGTATGGTTAGTGGCCGATCCAATGATGGTCTTAATTTAATCAATAATATGCATACTTAAAGTGATTGGCCCTTTAATGGCATTTTAACAAATCATAAATTAAAACTTAATTAACGTATCTAAGTTACATTATTAGTTTATTGGTTAGTGCTTAAAGTTTATAATATGCACTACACATAAATATTTCCACCTTTGTGCGCATTTTTTATTACATACATACAGAAAAATATGCACATATAACTTCGTGCATATTTTTTAAGTTTAGTTATTAAATTTAAGTTTTCCAAGTTTAAGCATCAACCTATTAAATAAAACTAAACCAATAAACTATGAAATATATAACTTAAAAACCCACGTTAAAGGACCCCTAAAATTTGCTAACAAAGTCAAGTTGAAATTAAGTATACTTACAGACTGCTGTCTGTAAGTATACTTAATTTCAACAAAAGTAAGTATATCGTCGCCGTTCACGACCGCCGCAACAACACTATGCTCGAAACTTGGCAATTTATCCAAATACGATAATTACATGTCAAATTGCCAAATTGTCTTTTGATATCTGTCGAATTCTTTAATTTGTCAAATTTCAACTCTAGTGGTGTTGTTGCGGAGGTCTTGATCTCATATATATAAATTATAAAATGAAAAGCTGTTCGTTAATACCCGCATCACTATAGAACAGCTGGACCGATTTGGCTAATTTTGCTTTAAAATGTTAGTAATAGTTCCGAATTAGGTTTTTATGGAAAGAAAAATTGGACAAACTACCCAGAAAATTTTCAAATGCGTTCTTTGTACTAGTGATTAGTGATGCCGAAGGCCTATCTTCGCTCCCGGGCACTAAACCTGCAAGACCGAAAGCCGAGCTGCATCGCTTACGAAGTCGCGGGTAACTGCTAGTATTAGTAGAGTAGATTTAGTAGTAGTATTAGTAGAAAAAAAAACCTTTTCGTCTCTAACGTATCCTTCGAAGCATATAGATTGCCTACATCAATGAAAAAATATGACCTTAGCTCATTTGCTTATTCAGTATTCATTCACATTTTTAACTAAACAAAACCAATGATTTCAAAGTCACATCAATAATTAAAACAGTGTTAAAAACCGGTTATAGAAAATAAATGAATTCTTAAATAACTTGTATTCTACCATATCTCATTAATGTTTTTGTAAATAAATTGTATTGTCGTGAACGACAAGATAGATTTATTTAACGTGTAAAATACAATTTTACTTTATTTTATAGCAGACATAAACTGCCTTATATAAAGCAGACCTTTGAGAAGTTGACTTCTAGCGCTTGTTATGACTTCATATTATGAAGTTCATAAAATGTATTTTTTATGGTAATGTTTATGGGAATAAAATATGCATTAAAGTCTGAAGTAAACAATATTTAGGAATGTTGAATAAACTTAAATATTAAATGAATTAATTAATATTAAAATAAACAAGCATCACTAATGATCCACCATTATGTTGAGTACCTAATAGTTGGTATTCGTTTTGTTCTTTTTCACCGACTTCCGAAAAAAAGAGGTTCTCGATTAGGTTGAATTTTTATTTTTCTTTGCTATCTTAGAACTCCGTCATTTATAAACCGATTTGGAAAAATATTTTTAAATTTGAAAGGAGATACTTCCAGAATGGTCCCATTTTCATCAAAATTCAGTTCTGATAATGAAATTCATGAGGAATTGAGGGAGTATTGAACTAGGGGAGGAATTGAGTATTATAGGCATACATAAAACCCATTTTGGTAACAACAACAACAAGAAGTTAAGCATTTGCATTCAGAAACTATCATTCGGTGAAGTGGAATTGACGAAGAAGACCACAGATGGTACCGGAACTATCCAATACGTATTTCACGGATAACCAAGATAACCTCGATTATAACAGTTAAGCGACTATGGCGAAGCAAATTTAAATAAATTGTTGTGATGAAGTCTGTTTTTTAGTAAATTTAAAATTATGTTTTAATCTCATAAAGCAATGTGCAACTTGTAGGAGTATCTTTTGAAGTATCGTTTTCGTCGTGTGATAATATTCTGCTTATGGCGGCACCACAGTCTGGCTGTATTGCCCCGAAACCGTTCTCCGGCATTTTTGTTTTTTTTTGTGCCCCCTGCTATCGACCCACCCAACTTAGTTAAACGTTCTAGAAATACTTTCAAAGTCTAATTTAAAAGGTTTTATTTTACAAATGTATTAAAATAAGTCGAATAGGTAAAAAATTGCCCATGCGAGTACGATCTTGGGGCAAAAACGGATAATGGATGCGGCATTAGAAATGCGAATGATCACGTATCTGCATTTAAACACTGATGCAAGTACCTACTTGTGTTCAAGTCATTGTGTGCAAAGAACGGTACTAACTTGTAAATTGCTTTGAATGGCATCGATGACATTCATATTTCCTTTCTTACCGAATAATAGAGTTGCATTCAGATGATTCAGGAACTCATAAGTTGACCAAACGTTCTATTCTTATACAAGTACAGTATCTACTCTCACCCATTGTGGTAGTTTCAACAGTAACAAGGATTACAATGCGCCTGTTTGTTGTTGCGGCCGTACTGTAAGTAAACTTATTTATCATTGTCATACTCTGCATTCACTATGTGAGGTCGGGAAAGCACGCATTTCTTCTCAATTTCGTACACACTCCATACTCCATACTTTTCATCCATACTTTTTTGGATATTTTTACTTTTTTTAGACACGTTCTTCAGGTGGATGTTCCGCACTGTAAGAAATTGTTATTTATTTTTTCTTTAGTAAATAATACACGCCCAGTTTTTTTAAAGATTCAGATTATTTATTCAACTTATAACAATGATTCGTTAAGTAAGTCATTTATAGCTTAGAATGTCAAAATGTTAAATGGTAGTGGAATATTATTGAAAGATAGGCAAAAAAAACATATAAAATTAAAATTGAATTTATGCCTTCAATCACTGAACGAAATACATACTAACTAAAAGTACCTAAACTTCTTAGCCTACTACATAAAACGAACTGTTGGTTACTCAGAGACCATTGAAGTTCTAAATTTAAAATATCCAAATGTTCAAGCCAGTTCACTACCAGTCGACAGCGTATCCAGTATGATATACGTATGCTGGCGGAATTATCACGCCGAATAACAATGATTATGATTTGGTCACGTCTCGCATCAAGATTTAGATAGAGAGAGAGAGAGAGAGAGAGAGAGAGAGAGAGAGAGAGAGAGAGAGAGATTTAAATATATAAAGATATTATTTTATTAAATATACTTTAATATAGATTTTGTAAAATAAATAAATATTGATCTCAAATGGTCAGTATGTCAAGTAGTGAAACATCGGAAATAACTTTCTCGTGTTCTAATAAAACCTTGCCAAATATCTCTAAGCTGCAAAGCATACAGAAAAAAAAGATTTCCATTCATAAATATCTGTATGTTACAATGTTATTCACGTCCTTTGCCAATTTTAACATCAACAGTGTTGCTCACATTCGACACAGCTCTCCTGAACCGGGTGAAACTGCTATATCCATTGTAATGTCGGATAATAGAAGTTTTGCAAAAATGCTGTGTCAAATATATACGCATCTGTCGTCTTCTTCTCTAAAAATTTCTACACAGTGTGACTAAGATGTGTTTGCGGCTACCTGTGTAAATTTCACCATGTGGCTTTCAGCTTTGTTTGTGTATTGTTAGCTTTTAAAAAAAGAATTAGTTAAGTGCGTTACTTCAATCCTAAGTGGAATCGTTTCATATAGAGCCACTATTACTAATTCGTAACATGAAAAACTTATTCAAAAAAAAAAAAAGCCTTAAAATTGAATTTTACGTTCACAAGTGCACGTGGCATGTCGTTCCTATTCCGTTTTAATCGTATGACTAACTGGTTACTTTCAGGCTAAAGCTCGAAGCGTCTATTGCCCAAGAATATACAAAAATAGTAAATACCAACGAAGGCAAGAAATGTGTGAACTTGACGAGATTGTCCTCGGAGTCTTAGAACTTGACCCTTGGCTTTACACGAGGTTCAATACATTTATTTTTACGTTACGTTACTAGGCAAGTTTTTTTGCGTTCTCTAAATTACTTAATAGTTGAGACAGGTTATGAGTGACCGTATTTATATTTCAGTTTTATATTTCATACTAGCTGCTACCCGCAACTTCGTTCGCGTAGAACTTCAGAATAAAAGTAGCCTATGTCCGTCTCCGACCCTTAAGCTATATCTATGCAAAAATTCAGGTCGATCCGTTCAGCCGTGAAAACGCGACAAAAACCCAGACAGATAGACAGTTACATTCGCATTTATTATATTAGTAGCATAAATAACGCTTCATAATTATAACTCCCCACTAGGTGTAGGAGATGCCTTGGAAAACATGGACAACCAACACAGCAAAGCAATCCAAAGCAGTTAAATGTAATTGTGACGAGGAAAGATATTAAATGTACGATACAAGTAAAATTTAAAAGCCCGGACACAACTTGAAAAGATCGAATGAAAAACGGCCAACAGATTTTCTTGAATTATAGCTAAAAATACTCCGTCAAGTCACATTCCAAACAAAAAAAAAACAAAATCGGTTTATCCGTATCGGAGCTACAAAGACACACATTAAACTTATAACGCCCCTTTGCGTCGGGGGAAAATAGAAAACAAATTAAAACTAATACAAATTAGTAGTTCTGTGAACAGTAGACCTCGCGAGCACAAACTTTTTTGCACAACCTCTACAGTTTCATAGATTTTTTTTGTCGTCGGCGGCGTTGCTTTCATATGTCCGTATGTACTCGCGTACAGGTCGTATTTTTCAACCAATCATGACGCAACTTGGTATACAGGTACTACAATTTTTTTGAATTTTTCATTCGTCTGTGATTTTTGATTGGTGGGGTCTTTCCCCCAAAATGGGGGAAGGTTGCTGCGGCGCCATATACTCCCATATACCTAATTTTGATAATATTTGGCATAAACATTCGGTACTCAATTCTAAGCAAAAACTTAGAATATGAGCCAAATTGGTCAACAGGCTGTCAAGATTACAAGGCCGTGAGGTCTCAGTTCGGGACATCGACCTGAGAACTCACGACCTTGACAACCTCTTTACCGATTTTGCTTAAATACCAAATATTATCTAAATCTGCAGGTATATGGACTAGAAAATCGTAGAACCTTTATACTGTCAAGATTCGACGACGAAAATACGACCTGTACGCGAGCACCATCGTACGGATACCAGTTAAAACTGAGACCTTTCATTTCATTTGCTCACTCGGTCAGTTAAATAAATTCATTATTTAAACATCTGCCCGGGAATCGACTCCGGGATCTTTTGCTAATAAGGCAGAAGCGCTACAAACTAAGCCAGAAAGATGTCAGATAAGATAAGCCTGAACAAACTAAGGCAGCAAGATTGTCTAGTTTTGAAATTGCCCCCGTGAATATTCGCACGCTTCCTTACGCTTCCAAGTACACATCACGTGCAAACAAAAAAAAACTAGTCAAATTACAAGAGTTGAAGACAAGTCACATAATGTTCGACGACAAAAACCTGTCCCACGGGCTAACACAACACTACCGGTACATATTTAGGGTCACACCAGCCCGCACTCACTCATTCGAAGGACTTCTTGAGTAACTCGAATTATCTAGTCGAAATATTCGACTATTCGATACTATCTTAGTAAATTGTCGATGGCTTATCTAAAGTATACTTGTCGTAATGTCTAATCGATAATTTAGTAAGTCGTAACGGCATTTGACAGTAGCTCAATTTGAAAGGAACCTGATATAGCCATGGTGATGGACGATGATGTGCGTGCTATAAGACAAATGTCGAGTTGCGCAACGGTTCAAGGCTATACATATTTTATAGGCAAAACGACATTCTGGCTTTTAAATATTCACGACTATCATTATGTTTTTTCGACGATAATCTCACGAAACAGGAACCGCGGTTAAGCCGCGTAGTATCGCGTGTCGCGAGATCTTGTCGCATTCAATTAGCAGAATATGAGTATTGTAATTTCCTTATTTGTGGTAATAACGTAATACGCCAAGATTTGACGCTTTAGTATTGTTTGGAATCAAATAACGTTTAATATTGAGCTCAAAAATTGCGTTAAGACAGAGGAGAGCGCGTTGATATCTTTTGTATCGAAGTTTTTAAATAAATACTTAGAAACTCTTTATTGTGCCTGTCAGAAAATTTTAATTACAAATAGGGTAACCTTAAATATTACCTTAAATTATTATAAATGAAATATTGCCACAAGTGGCAGTAGTTTGTCGCTTGTAGCGACAAACTTGTAGCGATAAGTTTTGTTTAATTAACTCTACGCTTTACGTTTGTATTTAGTGTCTTGCCTGTAATATTCAATGTTATTTATGGCCAATAAATATTTTTGATTTTGATTATTACTGGGTGGATATATAATACTATTTGTTTTATTCACTAAAAAAAACTGAAGAGCGCGCGTTGATGTCTTTTGTACCAAACGGCTCGGGCGCAATTCTTATCATCTTTTATTTTCATTACATTCAACCGAAATAATACTGTTTTTACCCCTTTTTAATAAATGCGGATAAGCCTTGGAGCAGTTGCTCCGTCTTCTAATCCAAGTCTTCTAGTTATAATTTCGAAAAGAGCGAAAAGGACTAACCACGTGGTAACTAATCCAAGGGCACTCCACGTTTATTAAGGGTAGCTAGAACAGCAAAGGACAGCTAGATTTTAATTTCACGGGAGCATAAGAAACAGACTATTAAAGTTATAGCTTCACCCTTTCGCTCCCCCAGAAACTTATATATAGCCATCTCTTTCAAACGATGTCAGGTCAGGCCATGTAGCGAGGCCTTAATACGGGGGATTATGTCTGACAAGCTAGGCGTTGGTTAGGTGAGTTTTTGGTTAAGTATTTGTGTAGAAGGAACGAAAACGCACGTCATTAATTAAATATTCTCTTATTAATTTATCTAAGTACGCAATCTCTGGTATCAAAACTCGCGAGTATATTACCCACGTACATTATATGTCAAATATTATGAACGATTACAGTACGATGTCAATTGTACGAACTTTCATGTTTGACTCATGTCAATTACGACCACGCTGTTTACATTTGCGTGTCTCAGCCCGCGGCCACCAGACGTTACGTAGACACGAAACGCAAAAAAAGTTTCACTTGACGAGTGAAGAATTCAGAAGCGCGACATAATGACGGTCAAGGGACGCCGCGTGCATACAGATATGTAACTGCCATTTTGTTAACAAGCTTTCGCTTTGACTTGTTGTGTATGAATTAATCAGATACATTTTTTTTTTCTTACGAAATCTGAAAGTTTATTGGGAGGGTGGTATCCGTAACCCTTGGCATGTGGCTTGGAGATCGCAGAATTTTCACTGTTTACTAAGAGGACGATACTGTCCATCCAGAAATAAAGTGTAACGTGGCTTTTATCAATTTGTTGGTGATTGCAATAAAAAAATCAAAATATCACATTTTGAATAAATTGCGGATTTGCTCAGAGCAATCACACTAAGATTATAAATGCGAAAGTTTGTGTGTAAGTATGTAAGTGTGTTTGTTCCCGTTCAACTCAGTAAAAAAAAAAATTTGAATAAAATTTGGTATGGAGGTAGCTTATACACTGGATTAACACATAGGCTACTTTTTATCCCGAAAAATGTAACGGTCCCTGTAGGATAGCGGGTGAAACCGCGGGGCGCAGCTAGTCATTAATATGATGATAATGTGAAAATAATTATGTTGTCTCCGCCTCTCGTGGCTTTTATCTAGTTCATTAATCAAGTTTAAGTAATTCGTGAAGACAACAGCTCATTACTGCGGATAGTGGAGGGCGCCAGGCTTCAATGTTTGGCGCGAGGTGGAACAGCCGAGCTCGGTGCACGAAACTGCAGGATCGTGACCAAACCTGACGGACGGCCGGCCTCGGGCGCCTTACGAAATCCCGTGGATACAATGTAGCCGAGCCTCGCACTAAATTTGCGATTGAGACACAGATTTGTGAAGAATACCATTGAATTCTAGCTTAGAGGTATATTGTTTACCACTCAAGCGCTAATGCGAAGCATGCTCTGTTATTTAAAAATATATGTTTGTATGCAACTGAATGAGACGATCATTGTATTTTATTAGTTTTACTATGAAAACTGACGTGGTTTTGATACATTTTGTTTTAATAAAACGGGAATACTCACGTTAAATTGAGTCGGTTATTCCGACTATAGTTTCGATCACATTCGGTGACCTTTATCAAGGAATGCTCAGCGCGCGCGACCTCGTCTTGCCTTGCACTCAAGGTCACCGAATGTGATCGAAACTATAGTCGGAATAACCGACTCAATTTAACGTGAGTATTCCCGTTTTATTAAAACAAAATTTTATTAGTTGTTTTACGTTATTTATTTGCCTTTGCCCGTTGCACACGACCTTGCCAAATGCAAATTGGGCCTCAATTTCTACACTAAATAACTTTTTTTTTTATTGATACAGAAACATTTCTATAAGTTGTTAATTATTGTCTTAAACCATATTAGGTTTATCTAAACAATTAGTTCTCGATAATATTCAAACAAGAAAACAATAATAGTTATTAAACCACTTAAGTATTGATAACACTGATAAATTCATGTTCCTGAATTCTTGATGCAGTTGTTTTGTAAAGCTGTGGCGATTGAATGACAACAAAAAGTTATATGGGTACTAAAGCTATATCAGGCTGAGGAAGTTAATTAAAAGCAGCCATGAGATCGATCGTCTCACGCAGTCTTGTTTCTTTATTGATGAGGTCGCAACTACGGTCACCTCAGGACCTAGCTCGTGTCAAGGCTGCGTAGTACATGGATGCTGTCCACGATCCCCGCCTGACGACACCGCGCTTCCGGGTCCATTATAACTCCACGACACTATTTGTTGAACTTTTTGCATCGCTGACGATGACGTATTTACCTTCAACCTAAGTAATCATATTAGCTACACGGAGAACATGATTTGGTCATAGGTTAGTGAGTTCTTGCGTGCTAATTATGACTGCAAAAAATTGGTGTAAAACACGATGAGCTATTTGGAAGCTCCGAATAATGCATTTTACAGGATCTGAATATCACATGCCCAGCTGCCATTCGAATACAAGCCTCGGTTTTAAAAAAAACGTTGGCAAGTGAGTCAGAAAAGCTATAGGTAAAAACGATTTTGGTTATGTTCAAAGTAAAGTGCTTTGTAGTAAGATAAAACTTTACACCTATATCTTATCTTATCTTACTTGTAGATACGCCTTTAATTATTCGGTCAAACGTGAATAAAACTGTTAAAGATATGTACCGACGTGTGTTGTCAACCTGCATTGATGGCCAGACATCCATAGTCGGAGACAAACCTGACCTTATGTAACTACAACACCGACAAACGGAGACAACGATGTTTATTAACAACTAGCTGCGCTCCGCGGTATCACCCGCGTGGTTTCATTCTTTCATTTCATCCTAAACCACCGCAATACTGAGGCGAACAAAACAAAAAATGTATTCAAATCGGTCGAGCTATTTTTGAGTTTTTTTTAAGACTAACGCAAAGCAATTGATTTTTATAAATACAGATTATATATTAGACCGTTTATTTTCGGCTGTTCGATACCGGTTCGGCCTGACATCACGAATGCAAACATTATGTAGGTGTAATATGTACATCGCACATTCCGCGGTGTACCTTAAGCTACCGGTGATATTTAGAGTAACTTATCAGCCTCAATTTATTTTACTGCCTGCTACTTTTAATTTGTTTGTGCTGCCAGTGACATTTTGCGACTCCTGTATCGCTTCTAACTTTGAGGTTGACAAGGATCACGAGTCATAACTCACTTAAATTTTTTGTTTTTTTTTAGAACTCGAGTTTCCCAATGCTCTTATAAAATGAAGTCTATCATTCTCATGTACCGTTCGTGTGTTGTTCATGAATGTTGCTATTATTAACTAATGTAACAGCGCTAGAATTGTCTGCATTTCTTTTCATTTCAGTATACGACAATGGATTTTTAGAACTCTTAAATTTAGTTTAATTTATAGGATTTGTTAGAATATAAACGAAGACACTGGCTATTCAAAAATAACCGTGGTACCTCAAACGGATCACGATTGAGTATGTGAATCCGCCAACCCACACTGGGCCAGCGAGTTGGATATGGCCTAACCTTGAGGGTAGGCCGATATCCCAGCGGTGGAATGATTAAAGGCTGATGCAGAAGATTTATACAAATATATACTAGGTGTGCCCCGTGGATTGACCTGCGTGAAAAATCCCTCAGGAACCGTACATTTTCCCAGGATAAAAAGTAGCCTACGTCACTCTCCGACACATAAATATATCCAAGCGAATTCAGGTCGATCCGTTGCTCTGTTTCTGCGTGAAAGAAGAACAAACAAACCAACAAACACACTTCCGCATATTTATAATATTAGTAGAGATAGACTTACGTGTGCTTCCAAACAGCGTATAATGTACTTAATATATAAGGTGAGAATTAATTTATATACACGGGCATTGTTTGGTAATAATTGCGATGTGATTTTATTTTATTTTACTGCAAGGACGCATTAGGTAATTTAACTATTATTTCAATCTTGTGAAAATGTCTACCAAGTTATGTCCATTCTTGCCTAATTTTTGATGTTAATGCTTGATAGAACGTTAACTTCCATAGATGTAGAGTGTAGAAGCCATGGTACAAGTAGCAAAGTATTACAAAATTCAGAAAACTTAACGACCAGCCCATCTTAATTACGTCTCTACACGATTTCAACATACAAAACCACGAACACAAATACTCGCGTAGAGTCAATCGTGAGACTCGTTCGATTGCATCCTACTCATCATCCTGCCAAATGTTGTATGGGCCAATTAGATAGAACTTTATCGCTGTAATTATTTTAATCTTGCGCCCCAATGTTAGTTCACACACAAATATTAACAAGCTTTTATGGTTGTAACATAACTTTACTTTGGAATTTGTTGAAAGCCCGAAGAGATAAATACACGAAGTTGCGTGATATCACACTAATATTATAAATGCGAAAGTTTGTGTGTAAGTAGGTAAGTATGGAAGTGTGTTTGTTCCCGTTCAACTTTGTAACGGCGGAACGGATTTAAATGAAATTTGGTATGGAGGTAGCTTACACCCTGGATTAACACATAGGCTACTTATTATCATGGAAAAGTATTTGGTTTCTGAAGTACAGCGGGTGAAACCGCGGGGCGCAGCTAGTCTTGAATAAATTAGTCGATTTGCATCTAAGAATATGAGTTAGACTATCAAAACATTATAAATCTACATAATAATATGTGGTGTAAAATAATATCAAATTTAATACAAAAACAAGTGTTGGAGCTGGTTTTGTTCTATGACTTGTTGCAATACCTATCTATATAATTGCTGTATCAATTATTTAAATATCAACAGGGTTAAAACAACATACCTCCAAGCATAGGAACAAAAAAAAAAACGAAATTAAACCGAAGTCAAACCGGAGTGCATCCGTTTCTCAAATAATAGAATCAGATTTTGCATATTAGCTTGCCGAGTAATAAGGTTTGCATACTGGTAGGTTATTTTAAGGTAATAGAAATGATAAAATTAACAGGTAGTTCATGTATGCCTACTGCAATAGATAAAGATAGAAGATAAAGATTTCAATGCCCAGATTGCCCCGGGATATCAGAAAACCCAGTAATGTTTTCCTAAAAATTCATATTGACAGCACTGAACCGGTTCTTCCTGATAGCAAACCTGGTAGCTGCTGCTTCTCTCCTCGCACAAAGACCAAAAATCGTAGACCGTGTGCTCCTCCTGTCGGCGTCATATTTCTGCTGATCATCAAATTAACAAACGTCAAATTTGTGATGAAAGGCTTATTAATAAAGAGTCATCAAGTCGAATTTAAACTTATGGTACCCTTTTTTGTAATGGTAGGACTCTTTTGCAAAGTCCGTCTTCGTAAGTACCACACCTTTTCCAGTTATTCAACCGCCAAGCAGTAGTGTGCTAACACTATTGTGTACCGGATTGAAAGGCAATAGTTCCATCCGAATAACTGACCATATACAAAGCATTTTTTTTAACATCTTATAGTTTAGAGTGACGAGCGCAGTGCGTTGCCGCACAGGGATTTTTAACTGTTAAAATTTTAAATTCGGAGTGGCACTTATAAACAAGCGTGAGCGTATCATAATAAGGCCATAAGGCTTAACCAAGACAAAAAGACGCAAAAAATATTATAAATTAAAAGAAACTGTGCGAGCTTTAATAAAAGATAGAATTCTATGTGTGTAAGGGGAGGCTCAAAAGTTTTTTCAAGCTCAGAGAAAAGATGACTGTCATCACCACGGAAACTAACGAAAATACATTGAAAGCTTTATTATATATTAAAACATTGTAATAAAATTGTTGTGTTTTGTTTGGATCTAGAATGTTTGCTGGAATGTTTATACAATACTTCAGACACAACAGTTCTAAGTACATTAGTAAAAATCTCTTGATGACATTGAGACACCATCTGAATGACTATAATATCGATAAATGTAAAATATGAAATAATAAAGAACGCTAACTATATGATTTCTTCATGCTCATTAGTTGGCTATCAAAGGGATGACGACATTATGAATGCCAAAGTGCTTATTTGATCGTTGTGTGACTAAAGAATAAATTGTACCTCTTGCCCTTTGATGTTCAGGTATGCCGTGATTGTCTAAAAGTCGCCTTGCGGATGAGGTCGAAAAGACCACATACGCGATCCGCATGCCCGTGCAGCGGATTTGCGTAGTTTTGCGCACTAGTGCGGAACTGTCTCCTTGGAACAAAAAAAACGAGGACAAACATGAATCTCATCAGACCAATGAAAAAAAAATACGCTTATAGCTCTCCATTAGGATTCCATATGGGGATACCATAGGACAAACAGAGGCGCGGATATTTTATGCCCGGCTAGACTAAAGCCAGGATGCCATCAAGCAAATATCTGACGGCATTATCTAGATTTCGAAAGACATTTCTTGAAGAAGTATTACTAATCCTGTAACGTTTAAATATTTTCAGATGCAGTCGTGGTTGGTGGTGGCATGTTTAGCCGCGCTCGCGTCTCTGGCCTACGCGCAGAAACCTGGCAGGTTCCTCTCACTACCTATGGCCCATAAGTGCGCTAACAGTAAGTACTATTTCATGTCAATTTGTAAAATTTTGTATAAAAAATCGGTCTACTTCAGCGGACTGTTAATAAGAACAAACGCAATGCGAAGCGAATCATCTGTGTTTTAACATTTAAAAGGTGGTCGTGCTACTCATTTTTATTCTGCTCATGATAAAGGATTTCGTAGTTTTGCTATTGTAACAAAAATACTTAAAATGTATGCGAAGATCGTGTGACAAGCCATCACATATCGTCCTACTTCTTTGTTGTCATTATCCCTGCATTTAAGAGTGCACTTTCTATTTTGCCGCTGATCGATAAGGATTATTGTTGCTATCGATACCAAAACTTAGCCAACCACCTAAGGACATAAATGATTCAACAAATAACCTACATAAAACCATTATTTTTGAATCTAAGCGGGGTGCAAATAAAAAGATACTTTGTAGGGACTCGTGGCGATATTCGTAGTAATTTCCTAGCGCAATAAATACTACACAATCAAAATATTGCAAGATTTCATTAACAATAAAAACGCAAGTTTTATAAAGAAGCAGAGCGTAGACCTAGGATTTCTGCGGAGATGAGGTTTAAAATTTAATACTTCTTCAAATCGTGTTTATACAAAGCTTAATGCAAAAAGAAATAGTAAGAATACATAAGAAGCACCATTATATCAAACAAGTTTTTATTTAAAAAAAAGTTACAAGCAGGTGTTTCCAGTTTCCATCGAGTTGAAATTAATTGATTCAGTCAATTCTTACTTGTTTTCGCGGCTTAAAATAAAATACTTAATTACAAGAATTAGAAGTTTTTTTTAAACTATAAAAACTAGCGGCGTCTTTTGGTTTTACTCGAGATTTATCAGTTTCCAGATTCGGCCGTGAAAAGTCAGCATAAAGAGACTACAAAATTTAAAATCTTAAAATTAGTTTATTTTTTTAGTTAAGACGCAATTTCTTTCCCTACTCCTTTGTTGTACTGAGTTTTACGCATTATTTCAACACATAAGAGCCTATTACATACTTGCCTGAAATAGTAATTATGAAACTTAATATACACCTACGTAAGTATATAGCCTTGAACATAAGTTATTGCTTATTTATTAATAAAATCACATGATTCTGAGATGGGTTATATATGTTTTTTACGAACTTAGCCAAATTAACTTTACATATAGAGCTATTAATTCTGCGAATAGGACAGCAAAAAAAGATTTGTCGACAAGACTGTTGTCAACAGATTTTAAAGCTATGTTCGCATTAAACTCAAGTAAAGACATTTTCGAATCAGTAAATTACGTTTTACTAGGCCTAGTCTTGGTAGGTAATACCTACCTAATTTTTTTTCTTTTTGTATGTTATTGTCTGTTTCGTCCTCTGAAATGAACAGACTTTGCAAGGTGTGTACGCTACACATTGGTTTCTACCAATTTAATCTCAAAGATCATCAATATCATTGACCAGCAAGGTCAAAGATATTGATGATCTTTGACCTGGGGGTAATGGGACATATATATATATATTTTTTTTCTTTTGTTTAGTCACAAATCTGACGTGTACGTACTTACCTACCTAGACCTAGACTTTCGCACGTCACACCGTACGATTTTGTAAATGCGAAAATATTTCTGTTCTGTCTGTTAACTTATAGCATTTCTAAGATTAAATAACTGAAACAACCTAGATAAAATGTGATAAAAATAGTTAAATGTATATGTCGTGGGCTAATCGTTGATTAAATTATTAATAAAATAAAATAATAAAATTAAAATACAAAATCACTGGCAAAACAAAGAAACTCTAATAGAGTAGACACCTATCGTATCTATATATAATTATCTTATAAGAATAAAAAAAAAAAAAAAAAAAAAAACTTGTACAGTAAAGTAGCGACCCGCCCCGGCTTCGCACGGGTACTAAACTTCACAAGCGCACCCGCTGGGCTAATCTGGAGTGTATAGGGTGCATACATATATACATGCTTCACCTTTTATATATAGGTATTAAGATAGATCAATATGGACGCTGCTTTATATACCTCCTCTTACTTTTGTCTATGAACTTTAAAAAAATAAAAATAATGCGGTTCGGCATTTCACAAGCATAAATCAGACTAAATTATCTCTCTTATTATTATAAGAAATCGTATCCATATAAAGGGTCACTGATTTACGTGAATATGTCTTATAGGTACTAAGTAGGCGGTGGATTACGACTTAATTACCCATATGCATACATAATGAAAGTAAAAGCAACGCATTACATAAAAGATTTTGGGGCGCGCGTAACCGAAGGAGAAAAACCGGGTCGCGCATAGTGAGAAAGTTACCGGGTTACCAGTGAAAGAAAGTGAGTTTCCGCGTGGCGTTGACCTTACAAGGTCGTGCTCGAGGACGCGGTAATTGCTCAGCATTGAATGGTCTAGACACAGATTAAACACGAACTAACTTAACTCTTATTCAATCAACAATACGATACGTTTTGCATCAATGTGTACAACTATTATTTACTAGAGATTACATCGCATTAGGTAAATTGCGATGCCCCATTTAATTTTGGTCACTTTGCTCAACTTCACTCAGTCATTTGATAGCGCTCGCTTTGTATTGTATTATTTGACGAGACGCCTTGGGAGTATTTATGCGAATAAAGTTTTTTCTATATACTGACTGAAGTGTGGCAAAGTAACCACAATTAAATGGCTCATTGCAATGTGAGGTATTGCTTCTAGAGCATAGCTCAAAGGCATCTCCCCGCGGTTTCACTCGCTATCTTACTGGAACTGTACATATTATATATATTTCGGGGATATTGTTTATCCATAGTTTTATTACAATGTATCTAGTTACCTAGTTTCTTGAAAATTCGTTGAGCCTTACGAAGTTAAGTAGGAACAAACACACAAAACCATAAACTTAAGAACTTATAATATTAAAAATTTAAAAAACTCAAGTATAAAATTAAAAAAACTCTAGGAACTACAAAATGTATTTAAGATTAAATACCTACTAGGCAAAGTTAACAAAGCCACTTAAGAGTATCTCGCAAGCGAATACTTACACGCGGAGTTAAAGTTGATGTTACGATAATAATATGTAAATATTTATGAAATACAAGAGTATATCGGTAGCTTAGTTACAATCTCTAAGATGTATTGCTACGATAATTTTCTAGGTTGCCTAGAAACAAAACAACTGTAACCTCTTTTAGATTGAAGTAGGTATGTATAGAATGTAGCCAGGGAGTTTTGGCGGGAACGTGAAGAATTAAAGTCGCGTCATTTTATTATTTTCCAAAACTTGTGTTATTTCGAGTTTTAATGTTTAAAAATGGTGAATTTCTACCCGTTAAGTGTTCGTGAACATGCACGAGTGTTGGTGAATGGTATAATGTTGTGAAACGTGAATTTTCATGTTGTTTCCAAAACTCCATAGAAGACTCTAGTAAAGTTTTCACCACTTTACTGGGGCATGACTTGGACTTGACCGTGACTTGCTGTGCTCGACTTTGACCGTGACTATGACTTGTTTGAAATCTAACAAAACTTGAGAATATGTATGTATACTTGACACTGGCAAATGCATAAGACGTGCGACGCCAAAATCCTCTTAGGAGGAAAGAAAAAAAAAATGTAGCCAGGTTGATTTTTTTGTGATATATCGGTCACTATATACTATATTATGTCACCACGTATGTTTTGAGATACTCGAAATATAAAATGGAAATAAAAGAAGTGTTTGGAAAACAAAAATATTGGTGAAAAAAAAAATGTATATTCTTTTAGTCCCGTTAAACGGAGCTCCCGTGATAACGCGTTTTCATAGTATTTCCTTCAGAACAAGGGCGTTTTTCCTAGAAGCTGCAGAGCTTACCCTATTTTTAACGATAGGTTTTTTTTTATGGAACTTGGTGACGAGACGAGCAAGTCGCTCACCTGATGTTAAGCTGGCCTGCCCATAACATTTCAGTGCCACCCAGAACTTTGAACTTCAACAGTTCAAAACCTTGCACGGCAATGCACTGCGCTCGTCACCATGAGATATTATATGTTAAATCTCTTTATGCCCAGTAATTACGCTGGAAACATTGGGCAATATTTCCAGCGTAATTACTGAAAAGGTCAATTCGGATTCAAATTATTTTTATTCGTATTTTATTTTGACTCATAAATAAATTTGCTGTCTATATTCCACGTCTACGTCTATTTCTACATCACATGCACGTCGCAAAACGCCTTATTGTTATTTTTCCCGCCTGTTATTGTGACAATACCGCTGTCTCGTCCATACAAAAAGCGTAGTCTGATACGCACCCCTAAACGTTATCCGATTTCGATGATTTTTTTATATGTTATCTACACCGTGGAAAACTATGCTTGTAGGTTTTTTTTTTTTAATTTCGCAATATCTTCGATGTTATAGGCACCTAAAGTTTTTTTGCGTCGAAAATACGACGAAGAAATGTAGTTCTTGCTAGGATACCATAAAAATTTTTTTGGAAAAAAAACAAAACTTATCGGCATAGATTATACTTTATCCAAGCCATTGACACCAAATACAAGATTTTGTTAAGAATTTGGGGGGTGATAACAGACTACCTCCGAAACGCTAATTTCATCAAAAAGTTAGGAAAATTCACTAACATTCTCTATCGCACGCATGAGAAACAGAGCACCAGCTATACAATTTCAAATATGGAATGCGCCAAAACCTCGCGGAAGGACTATCCTCTTAAATTTTAGTGGTTTTAATTATTATCTTGGAGTCAAACTACAAAATCAGTTCTTTGCTAGGTACGTACAGTCGTATACATATGAATACCTACTCGTGAACATAAGTGTACCTCCCAAGGAATATAGGGTATAGATACTCCGTTGATAGTAAGTGTAAGTCAGTGTCTCGTAACGTATGAATATGCATAGTTTTCAACACCTCAAGTGACATAATCAAGTTGGTAAATCTTGTTCCTTTGCCGCAAACAAAGAAAGTGAAAACAGGAAATAAGAAACAGGTGTAGTTCAGTACAAATTCACTTTAAAAAAAATAGTAAAATATAAGTAGGTGCTGTGGAGTTTTGGCGGGAACGTAATGAAGTCATGTCGCGTCATTGTATTATTTTCCAAAACTTGTGTTATTTCGAGAGTATTTGAGTGAGAGTAAAAAATTGTGTTTTTTTTATCCATTAAGTGTTCGTGAACGTGCACGAGTGTTGGTGAATAGTATAATTTTGTGAAACCTAACAAACTACTTCTTCGTCTTGTTTCAAAAATTTCATAGAAACCTCTAGTAAAGACTCCACCACTTTACTTGGGCATGACCTGGACTTGACCATGACTTACATTGCTTGACTTAGACTTTGACTGAGACCTATATTATTTGTGAAATATTTGACTTTACTTGAAATATTACAATACTTGACACTGGCTAATTACACAAAGTATGGAGCCAAAACATAAAAGAAACAAGTAGGTGCTTACAGCAAATACACACTAAGCAAGGGAGATGTGGCAAGGGGGCGTGGCAGGAGCGACCGCGTCTAGCCTAAAACAGGCCTGAAGCCAATTTTCTGATCTGAGAGGATATTATTGCTATAATAAGAAAACTGAATAAAAATAAGCACGTTTAATTATTTTTTATTAATACTTTTAATAGTTTCATTGCTTTGATTACAGGTAAGTAGATATAATAAGTAACAATATAATTATTTTTTATTACTAAGCCATTACATTAGTACGAAAACACCGAACATCCTGGAGTTGCATTTTTTGGTTTATTTTTTACCAACAACATTTGTATTAAATGCTACCTACTGAATGAGGTGACGGTGCCAGCCAAAGGAGGATGTAGCTGTAGTTAGGTAGGTAGGTATTTATAAAATTATAGGTACACAACAGGTTCAAAGGTGAATGACTCACGACTTTTTATACCTACTCGTACCTAATTGAGTCGTGTCTGCTAGTACTTACTTATGTCTTATAGTACTTACATGTATATAGTTTCACTGGTCATATTGGTTAACCGAAAGCAACGAGATATCCGAACTAATATATTATTATGTTCTTTGCTAATATTACTTTTGCTCCCATACATACACGCACCCACAAACATACACGCACGCACACACACACATAGATAACTTTATGTCTGTAGTTAAAAGTCCAATTATATAATATAAATCCATAATTGGCTGTTAGTTAAGTTTTGTAAGTTTTTGTCTGTTTTTTTCACTAAGGGCTGTGGATTTTGTAAATAAATAAAATAAAATAAAAATAAAAATAAAAAAAATATAATTCAGAGGAATATAGCCGCAGTCGGACTAGGACCAATAAAGCTTCGAGGTATAAAAATAATCGAGGAAAAAACTTCCCTTGCAAGATTCAGAACTCCCTACATTACAACTGTTAGTCCATACAAAACGTAATAATATGCACAAAAATGGAACAACGCCATCTAGCGAACTATAGAAAGTAGCTTTGTCTCTCTATTTCTTAACCGCACGCCAGCGCGGGTCGTCTTTGACTGAGTGGTCCGGTGGTGCGTAGTAAATTGGTACGCACCATGGAGACGTCGCTATTTGAAATGTCCTTACGAAAATATATTTATGTCAATGAACCAAGAGCAATTTTTTTAACTTATTTCATGATTATGCCACCCTGATGTAGACGTTGATTAGGATGATGGAATCTATGCGTTAGGTAGCATAAGGACATTTTGCTGTATTACAGATTCAACTCACATATCATCAATTTATTCCACAGGCCTGTGACACGAATCCTTGCATTCATGTCATGCATCATTGTTATATAATTGTAAAGTAAATGCATGCGCATATGCAGTCTGCCAACATGCCATGAATCCGAATCATTATTTATCCTGCAGTATTGCAACAACGGCTTGACAATATGAGGTATCATTGCTAGTTTACGTGGTAGGTTTGTATAGGCTTAATGAGAAGTCGTTAAGTTCAAATTAATAACTTTTGCGATGTGTGGACGTGTGGATAATCGTGGAGGTCTGTTTGGGCTCAGGGCCGCTAGTCTCGACTTTTCGCTATGCACTTTGCGACAGAATTCGGTCGCTATGACGCAAAATTCAACGCTAATTTTGCGTCATAGCGACCGAAATAGGTCGCTGTGACGCAAAATTCAACGCTTTGTTTGCGTTTTTTCGTTAACAAGTCGTGTTCGTTGTCGAATTTTTGCGTCATAGCGACCGAATTCGGTCGCAAAGTGCTGTAGCGAAAAGTCGAGACTAGCGCCCCAGGGCCGTCCGGAGAGTCGTCGTTGCTCACGGAGCTTTGACGTCTACGTTGGTTAGGCTATTAAACTATCTTGTTTATAATCGCATGTAAATGTAAATGTCTAGATTTAACTTTAATAGCGCTATGACAGAACTATTAGAGAACGCACGATGTCAAAAAATCTCTATCGAAAAAAATCTTTAACTTTTAATTTGTCCCCAAGTAATCAAACAAACATATTCTATGAACAAGAACAGTAAATAATAAATTAAACACTGAGTTTAGTAATCTAGCCTTCATATAAATAATCCAACCTTTCCACCTCCACAACCTATGCGATGGATGGATGTTATTACATTTTATTAAAACGTAAACTATAGGTAGCTCTAACGATTTCAATTTAGATAGGCGTGAAAACCTTGGCGGTTCATCAAGGCAAGCACAATCATAACAAAATTCGTTTTGTTTGCTTTTCAGAACTGAAGAAGTAGGTATATAATAAGCAGCTACATAAGTACGCATCTAGGTATCTCTAATCTGCACAATGCATAAGATATATTACTCGTGTCTTGGTAACAAGGTATATGTTTCTAACTGAAGGAAGTAAATACTACCACAGAATAAAATAATATTTAAATTATAAATTCACATCCGAAATGACAATCAAATAAATAGTCTCACTTCGCCGCGATAAAGTTAATTTTATCACGCACGGTGAAGCGTTACTTTCGTTATACCTGTACAGTAGGCGCAATGTGTGCAAGAGGCAACAGTAATCGCTCTGTTACTTTTAGACTAGGTTACCCCCGAATACTGAAACGTTTGTTAACTTTGACGACAGATTAAGTCTACTGCTGTCTTTGTCATTTGCTTAGTGCCAGTCAAAGGCAGTATTAGAATTAATATGTTGTCAAAGTTAACAAACGTTTCAGTATTCGGGGGTTAGATGTACAAGCGGCCCACGCGTGTGTGCTTAAGGCTAATCGTTTTGCGCTCGCAGTGAGACGACTCCCAGATATTTTAAAAGCTCTCACTTTGTCACTTATGTGACAATTCTAAAACTTTACCCTGTGTCGATTCGGACGTCCATTCTGTAAATTAGGTAATTGAATATTATAGTCTAAGTAAAGTACCAGTTTGAATGAGCCGGCAGTTTTTAAGGCTACTAACAGTCTAGTATATGAGACTATCATTTATATACCTACTCACTCACTAACGTTTAGGTAAATGTATCCAAAACTGCTCATAACTTTGCAAAACTTCAGCTTTTAGGTACTCACTCTTACTAACCAATGCCAGAAGCTTTTAGTTTATATTTATAAACAATGAATAAAAGTCTCTTGATGCAAAACTTGTAACGCAGACTCGACGTTGCATACTTATGCCATGTATAATGTTCAAAAGAGTTTCTATCAGGTTTTTAGTGCGACATTATTGACAAAGGTGGCCAAACGAGAGAGATAAAATATTCTGCTGATGGCTGTCAGTTTTATTCAGAATATACGAGTGGCTCTCTCACACGACTCTAAAGATCGCTCGCTATCTTTACCTACAATCAGTGTAGAGCTGAAATAATGCCGGGTCGCAAACAATCGTACATTCGTCAGTCTGTCGGTCCGCAAGGTCTAACCAATAATTGTTGCCAGTCGTGTGAACCTTAACACATTCACGTCGTAATCAAGTCTCATTACTGATCTTTAGAATTGCCTGTAATTTATTATCTATTGCGCAAAAATACAACGGCCCATTCAGACATTAACCTCAGTAATAACTGCGATGGTTCAAAGACAAAGCGGCAATTGGGATTTACGGCGCTATCGGAAAAACATTCACTTTGTCATATTTTGAGTATTTTGCCAAGGACTGTTTTGCAACAACACTTTTTTATCCGAGTCGCACAAAATAACGCTTTATTAGATTTTCTTCGTATCTAAATAATACCAACAAAGTTGCTCGCGTTTCGTCTGTTCGCTCTACTAAGTTTTACTTGAAAAATATGTCAGACTTTAAAAACACAGACAATAAAAGTTCTATAGGGTTTTAATGATTATTCGTTGGTAGTCTTTAGTGGTAGGGTTGTAGGTGAACAATGGTACCGAACCTGCTAGTCATGCATCCGCTGGGTCATCCTTGGCCCAGTTGGCAGGCGCGTGACCGACGCATCTGCCGTTCCGACGCCGGTCGTCGTCGCCACAAACCGCGTTGCAACATCCACTGCCAGAACCGCACATACCTTATATAGGTTTAGCCAAAATAAATATTGTATGACAATGCAAATGGCAAATGTTTGATGCAAAACATTTGCATTTAAAGGTACGATTACAATGGACGTGTCACATTTCTATCTACAACTTATGGTATTGCACAAGTAAGCAGACAAAAAGACTTAAAATTTGGGTAATGTATAGTCTTGCGTGGGCTTGGACAGATTTATGTTGAATTTGGTGACATTTCACGCCGGTCGACTTTTGAAAAATGTGGTCCATATTACTTACGAGGAAAGGTCGCCGGTGCGTGGGCGTTGTTATGTAACGGACGTGTCTTCCATTACGCCATTACGACTCAGAGCATTTTATTGCTATTGTTGTTTATGGGAGCTTCAATGTCATGACCGTGGCAGCTCGGGCTCCGGTGGGTGCACGACCTATGCATGATAGCTCGGTTGTCAACTATTATCGACGCGCTAACAGCGGGCGTACATAAACGATGCTGTATTTATTATTATTCGTGATGTACGATTGTAATGTAAGGTCAAACCTCACGAGTTTCACCTTCAGTGCATGTTCATGAGTGCTATTTGTTTTGATTTTAGGACCAAAGGAGTTCTTCTACCGAGGACACAATTACTTCTACAGCGGCCATGTTCCTGAGCTCGCTAACAAGAAGTTCGATTGGCTGGACGGGCGCAACATCTGCCGCGAGTACTGCATGGACCTCGTCTCCACGGAGACCCAGGAAGAAAACAATCTGATCTTCAAACTTATCCAGCAAAGTACGTGAATTATGCATTACTTATGATGTCTGATTTTCTTTATTTTTTCTCTTATCCTTTACTTTTAAGACAAATAACAATTCCCTACGCGATTTTGACTTGTGTTGAAATTATTCCTTGAAATTTGTAAATTATTAATAACTACATTTTGTTACAGACGATGTGCCATACATCTGGACTTCGGGCCGTCTCTGTGATTTCAAGGGCTGTGAATCGAGGAAGGACCTCGAGCCCAAAAATATTCTCGGATGGTTCTGGTCGGCAAACCGTGAAAAGATTTCTCCTACCAACCAGGTCTGTACATACACTAACACAGCACCATTGATTTTTATTTTCTGATATAGATATGATATGCGATAACGTAACCGGCGCTTAAAAAATTGCAAACAAACGTCTATCGCCTTGACCAGATAATCCTCTCAGAAGTGCCGAATGCGCATATTAAAATAACATTTTATGCATTCAGTGGCAATCGTGATATCATTCGACTCATCTCGGGTTACAGTAGCTGCTGTTGGTAATGTCCAGTTGCGTATTGTCGGTTACAAAACGAAAAAGCGTGGTAGTTTAGATTTACAACTCAAGAAATTTAGAATGAGATACTTAAGTCAAACCAAGTCAAACAGAGAAACTACCAAGTATTATAAAAAACCCCGGCAAAATGTAAGCCTACGTCATTCCAGATATAAACAGGAATCCAACGACTCCTCACTAGTCAAAATCCGTCAACCGTGTTAGGCTAAAGGAGGTAATGTAGGAACACACAAACATACATACACCTTAAAACATTACCGTCCTTCTTGGACAGTCGGGTAAAATATAGGTGAGTAAATAACGGGCGACGTTCTTTAAATAAGCAAGGTAGCTCAATTTAAGTAAAAGGTACAGACCAACAATTAAAAAAAAAACTCTAGCCCCCGGTGCCTGCTAGGTTTGTCAAACTCATGTCAACTTAATACACCAAATACTATTAGGCTCATTGGTTGAAGCAAAGAGAATATAAGTAAATTCTATGGGTTGAAGACCGCCGATGATCAACAAGCAACCAAGCGCGTGTCTCTGTTCAAATCACATCTCAAAAAATTTGTCATTAATCTAAAAATATTTTAATACCCAGGATCTTACGTAGTATTTATATTCTCTTTGACCCAGGAGACAGCTCTAGTTTCGAAAAAACACGCGCAGGAGATACGGCTTTATGTTATCGTTATTATCGTTTAAATAAATAATAAAATAAATAAATAATAAAAAGAAAAATGTTTTGAAATACTTAAAAACATTTCTCTTTTTATTATTTAATACTCAACGGAACATCAACGCAGTCTTCCCGGGCTGCGTTCAGTAAGGTCGTACGACGACGCTCATTACGCTCACGGCATTACGAGTATGCTGCAAATGTCATCGAGCGTCGTCTGACGACCTAACTGAACACGGCCCAGTTCAGTGTCTGCAAAATTTTAACGAACAGTCATACAAAAAAATCGCAATATGGTACTGATGAGGTTTTGTTATTGCAGATTCCCAATGGCTGGGGCTACAACCCGTGGTCGCAGACCGGGCACAAGAAGCAGCGTCAGCCCGACAACGCAGAGTTCGACATCAACGGAACCTCCGAGTCTTGCCTCAGCATACTCAACAACGTGTACAACGATGGCATCGCGTGGCATGACGTCGCCTGCTACCACGAGAAGCCCGTCGTGTGCGAAGACTCCGAGGAGCTCCTCAACTACGTCGCGAGCAAGAACCCCGGCCTCCGCCTGTGATTGCGACCAACCTTCGATATAGTCTTAAGCACCCCGAACATTTCTACATCTGTGATGTAGGATTTGCATCAGAATTCCCAGTTGCCACAACACATGCCTTTCACTGTGTAAGGGGGAAACTATGTAGAAACTTCTGCGTCTCTTTTTTAACTGGAAGCACTTCTATTTAGTTTGCAATTTTCACTTCGGTCGCAGTGGACGGCAGGCGTTAAGTCTTCATCCTCACAAAATTCGTATTTATTAATTGACACCGGATTATGGTCACCATAGACCCGATGATTCGGGATCTCTTTCACTGCCGTCATTCCGTCGTACACATTGATATTGTACAAAATAATTTAAGATTTAATTAAGTCTATTTACCTAAGGGAAGAATTTATATTTGTATATAAATAAAAAAATAAGTTAATAACTTTGGTTTTTATTTAAAATCTCATCTTTATAAATCACAATGTCATGGCGGGTACGGTTCGTAACGGTTAACCCAAAGGAACTAGTTCACTTAGAAAATACTTACTGCCGTAGCAAGGCACAAAACTGTAACAAAAATAATTTTCATGTCTACCAATTTTTGGTAGGTATACAAAAAAATTATAAAGCACATCAAAAAATATTTTTATCAAGAAACTTTAACTTTACTACTTAAAAGTACTTTAGTACTTACAAGCTACAGTTTGTCATGAAATGGGTACGAAATCTCTAAAAAACTTCAAATGCTTTGTAATACACCTATATAATACATGACATGAAGTACGAGCCCTGGGCTTTAAAAAAAATTGATAATTAAACAAGTACGTAATATTATCAAAAGAAAAACAAAATATTCGACTGCAGTCTGCAGTCGAATAAAGCAAAGTGCAAGTTAAGTCTTTAGGCAAGTGACTTTAAGTCCAAAGTAGGTACAAACTTATTCTAATTGGCATAATGTTTGCACACAACATGTCTCATTAAGGCGCACCACACACCAATACTACAAATGTTGTACACCACACAAATATCGTAGACACATTTATCGTATGCATACCTACATTTAAATGCGTATTTACATTTGAGTCCACCACATTCTTCATACCAATGTATCAGATAAAACATGTTGTGTCGCGCGTACACCACGCAAGCAAGACACAAATCTGTTGCAGTAGCGCGTAGTCGTGCTGATCCAATTCAATGTAGTTAATAATAATAAACAACGTTTAAATATGAAAGTATATTTTTTTCCCGACTACGAAAAAGGAGGGTTATGATTTTGATCGGTATGTATGTTCATCTGTTTCCTCATAACTTCTAAACTAATCATAATTTGACAAATAATGTATCGTAGAAAGCGTCTTCATCGTCCGCTGCTTATACGATATTTGACGTCACATTAGATTGATTATGGCGCCCTCTAGAATACATAAAGTCAAGATCTAAAAAAAATGTTTTTTTTAAACTAGTCCACATTGTATTTACAGGATGCACCCAATCGAATCTTTGATTTCAATTACTTGCTATAGTTTGATAGCAAGTAATTGAAATCAAAGATTGTTGATTGTTGATTGGTTGTTGACGTTTGTCACATCAAAAAAATCGTCGAAGAAGTCTTAGCCAAAGAAGAATAAATTATTACTGCACTATGATGCAGTGCGGTATGCGTACTACAAAATGATATAATACATTTATCATACAACACAAATGTGTGGTGCGAATGTAGGATATTTTGCCGGCCACAATTGTGCGACGTAACACAAATGTCTTACTGTCTTTGTAAATGTCTCTTTGGTGTGTAATGCGCCTAAAGGTTTAACAATCAATTCCAAAAAAACCTACACAAAATTCGTAACAAAGGAGTACAATTGTTGCTAGAGTCTATTTCTCAGAGAGAGAGAGCACTTAGTTTCAGTCTTGTAAACTTATTTATTTATAATAGATAATATAATTAGACTTATAATTTATATACACGAGCTCTACAGGGCTCAAAGTAGTGAACATTGTAAACAACTTTTATATTAGAACTTATAAAAATATTACCTGCTATTATATTATTGCTGCTGCTATTATTGTTATTATTATTATTTTATAATTTATTTCGTTCGTCGAGTGTGAATTAACTTGTAGTGGTAGGACTCTTTTGCAGAGTCCGCCTGGGAAAGTAGCCTGGCCTTTACCAGTTATTCAACCGCCAAGCATAAGTGTGCAAACATTATTGTGTTCCGGATTGAAGGTCTATGTTTTCAGCGTAATTACTGAGCATAAATATACAGGGTTAGAAGGAAAGGTTATGCTAAGCTGAAAGGAGCTCATGATTGTAAACTACTTTTACTATTGGACCAACCCTGAAATCGAGAAAAAAAATACAGCTGTTCCATACATTTTGTCTAGTGTCTTGACATTTTTCTATGGAACATCTGATTATTTTTTCTAGATTTCAGGGTTGGTCCCATAGTAAAAGTTGTTCATAATGATGAGTACTATGAGGAAATTTCGGTTTAGCATAGCCTTTCCTTATAACCCTGTATTGAACATGTAAGCTAAGGGTGACGAGCGAGGAAGAATGCCACGCAGTATTTTGAACTGTTATAGTTTAAAATTCTGGGTGGCATTGAATTGTTACGAGCAAGCGTGACGCTTACCGTCTTGCGAGCGACTTGCTCGTATTGAACATTAAAAAAAACTATGGAACAGCAGGACTTTTTTATCGTGATTTCATGGTTGGTCATAAAGTAAGTTGTTCACAATGGTGTGAAGTATATGAGCCCTCTTCGCCTTAGTAAACCCGTTATGTGTAGCCCTGTATGTAAACAGATAATGTTCTAATAAAATAATAACAAAGTGTAGACTTATATTAAAATATGCAACGATTATTGGTAGATTACTTCTCAGACTCAACTCCTAGGTTCTGTTCTACCTTGTGAACAAGTAAAAAATATTTATCGCTTAATATCTACTGACTTTAATGTCCCTTATAAAGTTTCGACCCTGTATTATGTAAGTACGAACACCAAAGCGAATTGTTCGAAATTGGTAGCCCTATTGTCCTCGGAGGCGTAACTTCATAGACGCGTATTCGCCATTATACGCTTGGTGTACGCCTGCATGCTGCTTACATACAAAACTATATATGGAACTCTGCTGAAGGAACAGCGTCAGCGCGCTAGCGGCGCTGCAAGCAAGCATCATGACGATCGCCGTACCGCGATTTTTTTCAAAAAATATTATAAATTCGAAAGTAGCTCTGTCTCTGTCTATCTATCTCTCTGTCTGGGTGTTTGTCGCTTTATCACGGCTAAACGGTTAAACGGATCGAGCTGAATATTTGCATAGATCTAGCTTAAGGGTCGGAGACAGACATAGGCTTCACTTTGTTTCACGTTAAAGAAGTCGCGGGTAACAACTAGTTTATAATAAACTAGCTAAATCTATGCAAAAATGCAGGTCGATCCGATAAGCCGTTTAGCCGTGAAAACGCGACAAACACCCAGACAGAGAGACAGAGTTACATTCGCATTTATAATATTAGTTAGGATGACTATGCTGTCAAGCTTCTACTGGCCTCTACAGTTTCACCGGACTTTGGCGAACGCAGATGACGTTGGGCCCTAAAACTATTACTAAGCGCGTGGGCGACTAACGCAAGGTCGCCGCTGCGGTACGAACCTCGGCTTGGGCCGTCAGCCGGTAAAAGGACTTCAGACTTACCCTGACACCTCAGAAGGGGTGCGCCCTGGGGCCCTGGCGATTTCATTATTTGAAGAGAACCTAATCGATCTTCTGACAGATCCTGGGATTCTCCGACCACGCCGGCGAGGTCGGTGTATGATTGTGTGCCTTTGGTAACCGGCATATACCGGCTTATACCAAATACTTATTTATATAATTTTACTTCCTGTAGCCAGGAGCAGCAGCAGGTGTTGTGGGATCGGTCGTACCGTGTCCTACGCCGGGCTACATCAAGTGGAGTTGCAAGTGTTTATTTTTATGAAAATGGCGGGATGTGCTGCGATTCGTGGACAAAGTTTAGTACGCTAGGGTGCTCTCGGCGTATTTTTGGGCGTCTAAGAAGCTGTGCCGCCGTGGACAGTAGGCCTACCAAGGCATGGCAAGGTTTGGCATGTTACCTTGCCAAATTCAAACAACGCGCGCTTTGAGCTCTGTCAAAGAAAGGCGCGAGCTTCTCGAATCGGCAGCGTAGGCCGCAAAATTACCCAATTTTAATACTAACAAGGTAACATGACGTACATAACAATAGTCTTTCTAAACAAAAACTTTCTTTGAATTTTTTTCATTAACAGTAATCATAACAATAAATAGCGGTAAAAAAAGAAACAAAACAAAAAAAAACGTCAAACGTACGTAAGAATATTCGTGAGGTAGATAAATAAAAAAAAGGTGTAGTAAGCCGAAAGGAACTCATTGTACTCATCATGAACAACTTTTCAGACCAAACCTGAAATCGTGAAAAAGTTACCAGCAGTTCCATAAAAAAATACAATTCACATGCAACCCATTGGAACAGCTTGAGTGTTCGTCCCGAAGTAAAATCGCATCACACTAATATTATAAATACGAAAGTGTGTAAGTAGGTAAGTATGTAAGTGTGTTTGTTGCCGTTCAACTCTGTTACGGCTGAACGGATTTGTATGAAATTTGATATCTAGGTAGCTTATACCCTGGATTAACACATAGGCTACTTTTTATACCGGAAAAAATGATCGCTTTCTGTAGAATAGCGGGTGAAGCCGCGGGGCGCTACTAGTTTGTTCATAATGATGAGTTCAATGATCTTCTTTCGGCTTAGTACACCTTTTCCTTGTAACCTGGTAACAAAACCTTACCTTTATTGATAGCTCTAGTCTATTCTTCGGTATCATCGCTGGACCTGCAAGATCTCGAGGTGGCTCGACCAATGTAGTTCTGATCTGCATATTTCTCACACATGTACAGATCTCGTGCCTTGTTACACAGGACATGGAGGACGTTATACTCCCGCCCTGACACCATAATGTACATGCTGGAATACTTCTCCATCTCCTCCGGAGTTGGCTTGAAGGTGTTTCGTTCCGGAGGGCAGATGGTTTCTAGATATGTGAAGGTGCTGCCCTCTTCAGAGCTTTGGTCGCATTCGGATAGCTCTAGTTCGGGCGCGTTGTCACAGATGGCGGTGTAATCGGCTAAGGTGATCCCTAGCGCGATCGTGGGCAGGTCCGGGATAGCTGGCTTTATCAGAGAAGCGCGGTGCTGTCGCCGATATTTGTAGAACTTCGACAATTCTGGAACGATAAAATCATCTGTTAGTGAACGTAGCATATATTAATTAAACTAGTCTGTTTTTCAAAGTCTAGCTGTAACAACGGGCGTTTTTGACAGTTCTGATTTTTCTCCAGGTTATTTTCGTTGGTCACTGTCGGCCGTGTTTGTGGAAATATAACTAGAAGCGCCTCGCGGCTTCACCCGCTATTCTACAGAATCCGAATATTAAACCGTGATAAAAAGTAGCCTATGTTAATCCAGAGAATAAGCTACCTCCATACCAAATTTCATCCAAATCCATTTAGCCGTTACAGAGTAGAACAGGATCAACACACACTTACATACTTACGCACTTACACACATACTTTTGCATTTATAATATCAAATTCAAATTCAAAATTCTTTATTTTGGAACAAAAACTTAGTGAATAATGCAAATAGAACGCTTTATAATGTGATATTGTGATTGTAAATTACTGTAAGGAATACTGATTATTTGTTATCTTGTCCTTGGCTGCCTTGTTTCGAGCACTTGCACAAGGTACAATATTGGGGAAAAATAGGTTACATTCACATGGCCCTGGAGCCGTGGTCTAAGAATACAGCTTCCGGTTTCTACAGCCCACCATAAAAGCCGTTTAAAAAGGTGCTTTGGGCTTGTGGGTGGTTAAATTTGGGCATCAGAGCTTTTTTTTATTCCATTTTTCCCTGAAATTATCAGGGATCTTTGTTAGGTATGTGTTTTTTGAATTCTATATGTAAATTATTTTTATATTTAATTATGGTTCTTTTAAACAGTTTGTTTATATTATACAATTTTGAAATAAAATCCTAATATTTAATCAAATTTCTAAATTGTCTACATTTCGTAGTTTTCTTAACGTAACTTAAGTTTCTAAATAATCTGAGCTGGGCATCTGAGCTTCCCATTCAAGTAAGACTAGGGATCACGCAGTATGGCCCGTGCTGTTGTAGAGTGTTCACTGAAGCATAGTGCTAGAGGAGTACTGATGCTTTCATATGTAGACCCCAGTTCCCTCCATCAGGGACAGTGACCACCGAGGGGGGCTTTAGTGGTATAGCCACTAAAGCCCCCATCCCTTTTCATAAAAACTCTTTTATAGATTTTTTATTGATCAAAAAATGTATCAGCCTCCTAAACTCGCTTGGCATTTTGGGTACTGACTTACGGAATGATCTTGATGAAGCAAGAAAGTGTGCATCATGAAAACACCCATAGGACTCTTTGAATTCCGAAAATTCAAGAAAACTGGTAACTCCTTTAATCGCAGTACAGGTAATGAAGATATTCACATAAAGAAAAAAAAACTATTTTCTTACTGTCAATATAAATTTCACAATCTTTTTTTAAAAAGACTGGCCACTCCTGCAATGCATCCTTCAGATTAACAACCCCTTGGCCTTTTATTTGAAGGTATAGGTCGCCAATGACCTGAAAAGAATTAAGTGGAAAAACATATTGGTACTGTAAGCTGATCAAAAATAAGACCAAACTCCATCAATCTACTGTTAGTTACTGAGGAGTCGCGTTTTCCACCTTCCGTCTCTATCATCAGATCAGATCGCCCTCATAATATTGTTTGTCATCGGAACTTGACAGCTAAAATTTCAACTTAATTGAACAAGGGGAACTGGTCTTAAATTCAGTTGCAAAATTTGACCTGAACAATAGTTACATACATACACACATTGCAAGTTAGATTAGAGCTTGTAAAAATAAAATAATGGTCTGTATTCACTCCAACCAAAAGTAGTCATATTCTAGTTGTTGCCTGTCCTAAAACAAATAGCAAATAGTAACACTTCTTTGCTATATCATTTTACAGATCTTCTTATATAATAAAAGTAGAAGCAAAGCAACAAGCAGTGGCGTAGCGTGGGTTTCGGCCATCCGGGGGCATGGCTTCTGGTGCCGCCGCACCCCCGTGCATAGCAAAGAAGGTGCATTAAAATTAAATTATTGAAAATTTGTAAAAGAGTTCCGAGTATTTGGGTACCTATACACTTACTACAATTTTATTTGTCTGCTCTTGCGAACTCTGATATGACAGTTGTCAGTCCAAAAAAAAGACACTGCACACGTCAATTCACACAGGCGGCGTCGCGATGTCTCCCGCGGCCGCGCCGCCGCCCCGTGAATGGGTGTGTAGTCTTTTTTTTTTTTAAAGTTTGTGGATTTATTTTCAAGATAGCCATTGGGTGTCGCGCGCCGCCCCATAAAATGGGCCATGGAAAGCTACCCTACTTGCAACAAACTTATCACTGTGACTTCACTAGTCTTAGATAAAACCCCACATTTTGTATAACCGACAAAAAAATTGATTTGCATTCTGTAATCCCTAGAAGACTACACTTAGGCAAAAAATACCAGCCAAAGGAACATTGCATAATGATTAACAAAATCTTAGGAAATTACAGGTTACATTACCACATCATTGATTTTTGTTGACAGCATAGCTACAGGAATAAAGTATATTTTGACAGCACTAGCTATCAGGGTTTGTGCTTTCTCTATAGCGCCATTGCTCCATGTCATTGTAACTTCATTTTTTATTTCACACATGTCCGTTAAGATCTGAAATAACAATAAGCACAGAATGTCAACTTTTTGTTATAGCAGAAAAGTCCTACTACTACATTGTTACATATGTGAATGTTTGCTTGTGTATCACCCTACTCAGTTCTCTATAGACGTTTTGTTGTCAAACCTACCCCAAACCCCAAAATCCTCAAAACCCCAAAATGTGCACTTCCAAGAGGACAAAAGGAAAAATCGCCTGGCATAAGTGAGTGCCAGAATCAAAGAATGCAATTGTAAAAAATTGGGGTAGGTAGGAATCGACCTGGTATATTTTTGCTGGTGCCGAGATGCCCAATACGGCGATATAAGCACTATTTCCGTAACTCACATAGCCATGCTATAAAATATCCAAAGTATGTACATAAATTTTGTCTTAATTTCATTTCTGATATAAGACCCCTAGCCAGATGAGATGTTCATCGAATTCACATCCAAATAGTTCACTTGAAAAATTATGGAACAAATATAATTATCCTTGGCTACATTGGTTGATACATTAATAATGATTTTTCAGGGCGAGTTAGTTGGTTTTATCTCTAACCCGGCGATATTATATTATAATATTTTTAACACCCAGGTACTTACTTTATCCACAGGAGTGATACCATGAAGGCTTGCTTCAAACACTTTTGTCGGATACCTCTTGTCTTCAGCTGGTAAATTAACATACACAGTCTTTTCAGTGGGGCGCAAATAGATTCCATAATCAATGAGCCAAATCAGAAACTGTGTTTCTAATGTGATGATGCCACGGGCCCAGTGGTCATTCCATAGCACAGCAACATACTGAAAATAAAATAGGTATTTACCATAAGAACAAGCATACTAATACATCATCATCATCAACAGCCTGAAGACATCCACTGCTGAACAAAAGCCTCCCCTGTGCATACTAATCACAGATCACACCCTAGATTCTGCATTCAGGATGCTCGAAGCGCACCAAGCATCAGTCTAAATACTCTTATAAGAAATTACTCTGATTGGATGATTGTTAGGCGCGAGTAGGCGTACTCTTGAGATAGCCAATGAGAACGCTTGGTCGCACTCCCCGTGACCCACGCCTTCCTCAAACTTTGGTGACTTTTTTTAGGAACAACGAATCTCGTAATGCGGTATCTAGTGTGATCTGTGATACTAATACTTACTGCACAAATATTTTAAAAATTATCGACAACTACTTCTTTAGGCAGATTTTGAAATTCAAATATTTCTGCACTATCATAATTATATCCCTGCACCAGATGTCGTAATCCTAACTAATATTATAATCCTAACTAACTTAAATTATAAATGCGAATGTAACAACACTGTCTCGCTGTCTGGGTGTTTGTCGCGGTATCACGGCTAAAAGGCTGAATGGATCGAGCTGGATTTTTGCATAAATAAAAATAATAGTATCAGTTCCTAGCTGCACTATAGTAATATTTTACTTACCTAATTTCCTCCTTTGTAAGCTATTGGATAGAGGGTAGGTACTTAGACATCACACTATTATTATAAAGCCGAAAGTTCGTGCGTTAGTTCGTGCGAGTGTTTGTTTCCAGCCAACTCCATAACGGCTGAATGGATTTGGATAAAATTTGGTATGGAGGTAGCTTATACCCTGGTTTAACAATTAGGCAACTTTTAAATAAATATACTTTTCCTATGGTATAGCGCATGAAATCGCAGGGCGCTGTTAGTTACATAAAATATCTAAAAGGAGCAAAGACGCGTTTATAGCGCATCTAGAAATTATATTATTATTCTACTGTTAGTAGCAATAATCGTTTCTTACTTGACCATGCATTACTCCAGATAAGTCAAATTTCTTGGAAAGATATCCACAATTATTATTAATGTTTTCGGGTATGATAATATCTTTCGCATTAGCTGCCACCCCGTCAGCCGGTAAGCAAAAAAATGAAAATGGGTTTCGAAATGTGGTTATTTTAACTTCCATTTTGAGTTTCCATCAAATTATTATAGCACTAAATAAATTAACCAACTCAATAATTAGCTAAAAATCACAATATTCCCCATTTATTATATCTGAATCTGAAAACTCATAAGAGGTGAAAATCAAAACAATAACAAACATTTTTTTTTTTTTTTTTGGCATCTGGGTGCAAATGTCTTTTAGTTTTACTGGAAGCTTCTACGGTGAACAAGGATATATCCGCCAATCAGAGACGCGTATACTCGTCTCTGATATAATATAATGTTGTAAACTTAGACGACGCATCATACTTGTAAACGTGTCTCTTTATTTCCTCTTGTTTTGAAATAAATGCCTCGCTACATGACCTGACCTGACATCGTTTGAAAGAAATGGCTATATATGTTTCTGGGGGAGCGAAAGAGAGAAGCTACTTATAACCTTAATAAATTTGTTTCTTTTGCTCCCGTGAAATTCAAATCTAGCTGTCCCTTTCACACGATGTCAAGTCAGGCCATGTATAGACACCCTTATGTTTTGGCTGGTATCAAATATTGTAATATTTCAAATGTAGTCAAATATTTCACAATGAAAACAAGCAAGCAAAGTAAGTCACGGTTAAGTCAAAGTCATACTCCAGAATATAGTGGAAACTTTACTAGAGGTTTCTATGGAGTTTTGGAAACAACACGAAAAGTCACGTTTCACAACATTATAGTATAACGTTCACTGATACTCAGGCACTTTTTGTTTTAATAAAACGGGAATACTCACGTTAAATTGAGTCGGTTATTCCGACTATAGTTATTAAAACAAAATGTATCAAAACCACGTCAGTTTTCATAGTAAGATACTCAGGCACGTTCAAGAACGCATAATAAATAAAAATCCAGCGATTATAAGTTTTGGATCATAATACTATGACCTACAAGCTTCTTGACTATGACGCGGGTTGACTTCTTCACGTTCCCGTCAAAACTCACACGGTTTTTACCACGTTGGCGCCAAAACATTTAGTTTCTTCTTTTCTTTTCCTCTGAAATTTTGGCTTCACACGTAGTGTATTTAGCCAAGGTCAAAATCTGTAATATTCAATATTTCTTATCAAAAACAAGTTTTAGCCTCACAAGCTTAGTCATTGTGTAGTCCAATTCATGCTTTAGTAAAGTGTTGGAAGCATTTACCAAAGGGTATTTTCTCGTAATACTGAGGTTGTACCATGTTTGTGGACTGAGTGACCACATAGATATTTTTTTAAAATATACTAAATGTCGGTACACAAAACATGCCAGTGAAATATGTAAGTACTTACCCAGATTTGGAAACTGCAGCGTGAGAACTGGAGACCACACTTACCTAAAGCTTTTAATGATTTTTTGAAGCATGACTTCGACTGGACCGTTACTGATACTTGATAGTTGAGACTTTTTTTATTGTGAAATGTTTAGCTTAAAAAATTGCAAAGCTTGCCTTTGTTTAGCACTGGGAAATGTGTACTAAGTACACATTAATATTCTTGCAATAATGTATGAAGCCCACTGATTTCTATTTCACTAACGTAAGTACTATATTATAACGAGGGGTGTTTCAAAAAAAAAAAGTAGTTCTAAAATACTTACTAGATGGCGTAACAGACCTATCGTTTTACCTGTCATTGTCATTTCTGTCCAAATATTTTATGTTTATTTCTTAAATCGTAAATTTTGGCTCCACACGTTGTGTATTTAGCCAGTGTCAACTACTGTAATATATCAAATGAAGTCAAATACATAGTAACGTTACTTGAAATTATCTAAATACACATGTCGAGCCAAAAAACACGAGAAAAAAAAGGCACACGTACATTTTTTTTGTCTTTCATGTCTTGACAGTGACAGAAAAACTCAAGGTACATCTAACGCCATCTATTGGGTACTTTTATAACAAGGATTTCGTATTTTTTGGAAAACGCCTCATCAATTTCTCAAGAGTTTTGGCGGGAACGTGAAGAAATCACGTCGCGTCATTTTATTATTTTCCAAAACTTGTGTTATTTCGAGTGTTAATGTGTAAAAACAGTGAATTTTTACCCGTTAAGCGTTCGTGAACATGCACGAGTGTTGGTGAATGGTATAATGTCGTGAAACGTAAATTTTCGTGTTGTTTCCAAAACTCCATAGAAGGCTCTAGTAAAGTTTTCACCACTTTACTGGGGAATGACTTGGACTTGACCGTGACTTGCTTTGCTCGCCTTTGACTGTGACTATGACTTATTTGACAATATTCACCAAAACTTGAAAAAATATGAGTATACTTGACACTGGCAAACAAGTACGCCAAGACGTGCGACGCCATAATCCTCTTAGGAGGAAAGAGAAAAAAAAGAACTCAAATTGTTAGGTACATTTTTGCGGTTAATTAGGTCGCTGAGCATGGTCGCCGTCTATCGATACATAGATATGTCAACCGGAACTACTTCTTTTTCCTCTTGTACTCCACACCAAATCCGTTCAGCCTTTTGAGTTGACAAACTCGAAGTCTGAACTGACACGGGGCCCCTGGGCTGCAGGGGCCCCGTGTCAGTTTGATTCGTAAAAATCTTTACCCTTAATTTGGGCCCCCAACTAATTTTGATGCAGGACCCGTCTAAGGCAAGCTACTCCACTGCTTATAACGATGTCAGATGTAAGTTTGATGTCAGTGTATGAGTACCTATGTATGTATGTATGAGTTGTGTGTTTGTGCCTTGTAGCAAAGGCTTGAATGCCGACACTTTTCCGCTAGGAGTACTACAGTACTACGCGCACGACCAATTTGACAAGTGAGGTGTGTTAGATTTTCCTCTTTGTATGCCCGGTGTGACATATTTAAACTAGGTACTTACATTTTGCAGTCGGGTTTTTGTTTTATTTAATTTAATAATACTGTCAATAATAAAGTATTCGTATTTTATTTTCGATATTAAAATAAATGTTTTTTTTTTTAATAAAAAATATTAAACCGATTTAAAAAAAACTAGGTACTACGACTAAAGTACGTGTTACTTACTTTTTTTTTTAAATAATTTCAATTAACCAAAATTAAAATTATTTATATATTATAATTTCTTATTTTATTTTTTAACAACGATGGGATAGTTCCGAGATGTTAATTTTCAAAAATGGCAGAGTAATGTTTTGGATAAAACCCGAAACAGATTAGGGAACAGCTAGCCCCTTAGGGATGTCCCTGATTGTTATTATAATGATTCTGAACGAGCGGGAAAGCGCATGGTAAGTACGAGTAAATTGATACGAGCGTACCTACAAAACGTATCTACAAAATCTGAGTGCAGATTACCAAAATAAAAATGTATGTGGCTAAAACCAAAACCACAAAACTGAAATTATTATGTTACAGGTTTCAAAGTGTCGAGGTGAGCATGAAGCTGTAGGTAAGTGAGATTGAGATGTTTGTGACAGGTGTCAGCGTCACTGCAAAAATTACTATCGTCAACATCATCTTCTGTCCACTATCATCAGCTCACTGCCGAAGGAAGGGTTCTCTCAAGGCATATATATGTATGACAGCTTAAACGGGTACTTCCCGCTCGGTACCACCCTTCCGTCCACACTGTTGACGATCGGAAAAAAAAGTTCCGTTACGGGAAGTACCCGTTTGAGCTGCCCTAAGTACAGCGTAGATATATGTATATAGGACTAGCTGCGCCCCGCGGTTTCACCCGCTATTCTACAGATACCGATTTTTGTTGTTGATGTGTTAATCCAGGGAATAAGCTACCTCCATACCAAATTTCATTAAAATCCGTTCAGCCGTTACTGAGTTGAACGAGAACAAACATACTTACATACTTACACATAAACTTTCGCATTTTAAATATTAGTGTGAAGTGTGATAACCAAACGTAATAGACAAAAACTAAACAATCTTGCGTAAGCTAATCTGTAAGTAAGTAGTACCTTAGGCTTTGAGTTATGTAACTACTTACGCCTACGTACTAGAGGTGACACCGCACCACAATGCGTTGTCCCATTTAATTGTAGTACAAGCGCCACACTCCATTTGGTGAATCGTCAGGAAAAAAAACTTTTTCGCAAAAATATGCTCGGTGTGTAGTACATGCCCCGACATTTTTTTTTTGTGTGAATACTACAACTACAACATAACGCGTTAGTTATCAGTTATTACACAGATAGAAAACTTACATAACAAACTAGCAAGTGACTGAGTGAATTGTGGAGTGACTATCTGAGCTGAGATATCAATGAACTGTAGGTAATATTCTGTGGTACTGCGGTGTCACCTCTACGTACGTAGTACATACCTAATAGCTCAATAATGGTAGTAGGTACCCACGTAAGTCGGTACTCTTTCTTGTCATGCACTATATATACCATACATCGTCTAGTAAGTATGTCTTAGATAAAATATTTCTCTGGCTTAGAATTCTCAGGTTTAGGCAGGCATAGATACTGTATACTTATTTGGTTTCTACCTCGAAGAAGTGGTACAGTAAGTACTATCTTACCTAGTTAGTTAGCGAAGTAGTGTAGGCACGAGGTCGGTGCGGCGGCCGGCGGCGGCGACGGCAGGCGGACGCGAGGGTCACGCAGAGGTGACAGCGGCGTGCGTGCGAGATAATGGAGAGGCGTCGGGCGCGGGTGGCGGCGCTGCTTGGTGTCGTTGTCGGGTCTCCCGGCGGCGGCGGTCGGCGGGCGCACGCACGGAATGCAGCGGAGAGGCGCGGGGCGCGGGCGGCGGCCGCTGCTGCCGCGGCGACGCTCGCTGCTGCCCGCCCGTCCGCCAGTCCGCCGCGCGCCACCGACACGAGTGCTGTTCGAGCCGCGCGAGTGACGCCTCCTCTGCCGCACACAGGTATGTACCTACCTACCTACCCATCCCGCCTTCCGTTCGTGGAGCGTCCCAGTCGCCAGGCGCGCGACGCGGAGGACTCCGGCCGCTGTACCGGTTATTTCCGCTCCTTCCACGGCCCGACCAGAAATAGCAGGTGAGCATCCGCACCGGCGACGTCCGCGCCTCACCTGGCGGCCTCGAAGCGGCTCCACGCGCGCGTTCTCCCACATTATTTGCTAAACGGGAACCCCTAAATACTTGTCGGTCATCGTTTCTGCGGCTTTTATCAGTGTTACATATTTATTATTTGCCGGCTTGAGGTGAGGTCAGCGGGCGGTCGCGGTGATGTGCGCCTTATCGCGTGGGCCGTAGGGTCGCGGCGGCGGACGCCGGCGACGGCCGGACGCTCGGCCTCGGGCCTGCACTGTTATTGCTCTGCTCTTGCGTCGTTCCATCTAACTTATAAACATACCTAACTATCCCATCTACTATATAACGCTGATTTATTATTGTAATCTTCGCGACCGCGACGCAAACAAACAACAACCAGCTGTTATTGTCTCGAATCTCAATTCAACTCTATCAAAACAATGCCGTGATACCCCCCAAAACAACTTTTTCTCTAAAGACATGATGACTGTTTTCGTTTCCTATTACTGTCGCGTCGTAGTGGGTATGTAGTTAGGTAGCTACCTACTATATATTGGGCCAGATGCGTCATCATGTCATCAATAATGTGAATTCTGGGTTGAAGTAGAGTACGTAATAGTGGGCATATGTATAACTTTATGTTGGGTACCTGTTCAACACAGAACATATAACAAGTTGACAGCTCGTACCCCCTTCCTAACCTTGTCATGAAATTACAATGCGCAAAATAGATACTCCCATCAATTGGATCGCTCCTGATTGTCCGGCTGTCCGAGCCAGTAAATTCTAGACGAAATTGCATGAATTAATTTTGAGCCACTCAATTGTTTGTTGGATCAATTATCACATCCTGGGTTATCTTGGCATGGTGAGTTGTATATAAAGAGAATTTTATGCTTGCGCGATCAACTAGTTATATTATCTTTGCTGCTCAATCTGTCATTCAGTTTCGATTGCAACTCTTCTTGTCCCTAACTCCCTAACTCTTGAAGACATTTTGCGATAACTCAAACATATTCAAAATTCTAGTTATTATTATTTTCTAACCCTTTACTAGAGAAGAACGAATATAAGTTCTTTGTTTAGGGCGTCACTGCCTGCCACTCTATTTGAAGCTGCCCGTAGATGCGGTTGAACACGCCAAGATTGTTTTCGGTAGAACAGACGCAGGAAAACAGCAACGTGACTTATCCGTATAATCTTGTTACTGCAAAATTTCTGTACAAGACATGTTGTAGAAGTGACGCGACGTGGGCGAATTGGCCGCACACGCATGTGTTGCCTGCCCGAGCAGAACTGATAACAAGAGCACTGTCTATTCATGTCGTTAGCAAAAGCGAGTTCCTAAATTCTTAAATCATCAAGTCGGTCGCTGTGAAATATTCGTGAAATGTACGCGTGTTGCTCGGCGACGAGGGATCCGGTGCTCGTCCGGTGTTGTCTTCAGCAGCCAGCATACTGCGTGTAATGCTTCTCTGAGCACGCAAACCTCGCCTCTACTCGTCATGGAACACGCCTTAATATTCCGTGATGCCGTGTCGACACTTACTACACCCTAGACGCATCGTTCAAAACGTTCTCGACCTCGTACCTTTTTTGCTCACACCGTTCTCGCCTCTAAAGCTGGGGATATTAGAGAGCAAAGCTCTATGCCGCTTTCGGCGTTTGAGATATTCCGTAGCCACGTGAGGGTTGAGATCCCCGACGCACAAGAGTGAAAGTTAGGGAGGTGGGCGAGTGCCAAGGGTGGCGGCGCTCCCTGCTGGAGCAGTCGACCCGGACTTCCAACAAGGATTTGCTAAATCTGCTGCTTTTACCCAAGGATGCCGAAGTCAAATTGCGATCGTAGATATCGGTGACTTGATTATTAGTATTTGGCCTCGTAGCACAGCTGATTACGACTAATTAAGTTATTAGTTACATATTAAATAAGTCAATTTAATGTAATTCCATATAATAATAGGAGATGAGCAAATCGAATTGAGTCATGATTAAGCATTAAAAGCATTGTCATGTTCTGTAGGCACGTTGATGCTGCCCCTAGGATAGGTAATTACTTAGGTAAGAGCGATCTCTCTATCAGTAGTACGGATTAGAAAATGGGTGCGTCAATGACCATATATATACACCACTGAACATTGATCGTTTGAATCCTAATAACGATGAAGATAAATGATAATCAGCGGCGCTGGTGTCATGATAATCGTCAACCAATAAAACACTTCTTATATAGAGAGTAACATTCGTGTAATAATTACTATTCAACAGAAAGTTGTAACTATAAACAAGCAGGAAGCGCTCATATTCAAACTATAACTATAAATATATAGTAACTTCTCAAAGGATCAACGGTTCGCAAGTTACCCCTAGAAAAATATACACACCACATAATTCTTCTTATTAAATAAGGCCTATAGATATACAAACATACAAACACCGACTTGTCCCCGAAGACTCTGAAAGCTTGCTTCGCTCTGTCAGTAACATTAACTCACTAAAGACAGAATACCGCAAGAAAAAGATGGCAGTAAAGATAACAGAAAATAAATATATACGGTCTTAATTAATATTTTGGTTCTAGACATGTTACCCATTCAGTCATAGGAATAATTTTAATGAACATAACATCATTTCTACATATCTAAACATAAGTCTCGCTAAAACTAGAAAACGGCTTGACCGAATTTGATGACTTCTTTTTTTCGTGTTCGTAATTGTCACGACAAGGTTTATACGGAGAGTTTAGACAGGCCGTAGGCCGGGCTTCATCGCGTACGAAGTCGCGGACATCAGCTAGTTTGTAATAAAAATGTTAGGTAGCATGATTCGCGAAGCAACATTTAAAACGTCTTGGCAGTGAGGTCAGATTGGGAATAACCACTGCTGCATGTCGTGTCGATCGGTCGCCGTCAGTTTCTCTGAAACCATAATTTCCTTAGCACCAGCAGTAGCGTGACAACTTGAACTTTGTTTATAAAACCATGGGATAACATTTCTACAGAAAAACTTAAAGTTTTCTTTAACACTTTGATTTGAGTTGAGTTGTAATAATCCTAATATTATAAATGCGTAAGTGTGTATGCTGGTTTGTTTGTTCCTCTTTCACGCAGCAACAGATCAACCTGAATTTTTGCGTCGATGTGTATTTAGTTGAAGGGTCGGAGAGAAGCTTAGGCTTAGAAAATGTACGATTTTCACGCATGTGATACAGCGGGGCGCAGCTATTTAAATGTAATCTGACTCGCTAGTATACATTCTTATCTATGATCTGACTTATATGAGTCTTTTCGAGCTTCGAGCTGTCAAACTCACCTCGCGACGCTTCTTGGAGTTTCTTAGCGGTAGAGTAAAAATCGTGGGCGGGTGAAACCTCAGATGTTCACACATTTTTTTAACTTTTTTTTTAATTTTATATATAACTCTACTGTAGAATACATAATAGTAGCAAGGCTAGATGTCATGTATTAGGTAATAAATAACTATGCACTCTGTTAAATGAACTCGCAAATCCTCCTCAACTACCGACCATATACACTTATCAGTATTCAGAAATTGTAAACACTAAAGTATATCTATTGCACTCGTACAGGTACCTCTTCACCATCCAAATATTAGAAGAAATTATAATTAGAAGCAATAATAAATTAAATTATTTTAATTGCGTCAAAGCTTAAAAAGTAATAATTGAAGAAAATTTAAAAGGAACCCTTTAATTTTAATTTTTTTTTAACCCCTAAAAACCTCCAATCACAGATACTCCAGTACTCCAGTAGACGTCTATCGCGACCAACCGCTTCAAAAAACACAAACGCGATCTTTAAGAGAGGTTCGTTATAAAAAAACGGCCGACGCGACTTCCGTATCCGGAGGTAAAATAGCCGTTTCCAGGCTAGCTTCTTCTATATAACAATAGTAGCTCATCCGTTCCAAGTTGCTATCACATAAACCATGTACCATTCGTAAGTGAAATTGACGGATATTTTCACTTCTTTTTGGAAAGGAAAAATTTTTAGATACACAATTTCCTTGCGTACGATACAAACTAACTATAGGCAACTTATGTAACAACTCTTCATCGTCAGCCGTAAGACGTCTACCGCTGATCATAGGCCTCCCTCTTAGAGCGCCACACTGAACGACAATATTAATTGGCCATTTGCATGTTTTGGGGGATTTTAACGCGAAGGTGGGCTCACGGAATGTCTATGAGTTGAGAGTGCTTCGTATGGGTATGGGCAACGGAATCAGAAGGCCCAGCAGCTGCTCAACTTCGTGGAGAAGGAGGGACTCTATTTGATGAACTCCTTCTTCCAGAAGCGATCATCCAGAAAGTGGACGTGGATAAGCCCCGATGGTTCAACCAGAAATGAGATCGACTTCATCATGACGACCAAGAAGCGAATATTAAATTGTCTCCGTGATCGCCAAGATGAAGACTGGTAGCGATCACCACATAGTCAGAGGCAAATTGAATACCAATGTAAAGCTTGAGAAGTCACGTCTGGTCAAGTCTACACTCCGTCCTGGTCCTGCCCAAATCCAGAACCCCGAAGACTTTCAACTCGAACGACATAATCGCTTCCAGAGCCTAGCCGACTGCGAGACTGTGGACGAGATAAACAACGGGTTGGTGGAGCCAACCCATTGTTTATTTGACTTTACTTTACTTTAAGACCCCACGCCGAAAAAAACCTCAAAAGCTCTCCGACAGTACCATCAAGCTAATAGAAGACCGGACTGAGATGAGACTGAAATCATTTTTTCAGCTGTCATGTCGGAATATGGTAAGCTTAACAGACGAATGTCGAAATCAATGCAACACGACCTGCGATCCTACAATATACGGTGTATAAAGGACGCAGTTGAGCGAAACAGGGCTCCAAAGTGTTCGCACAGAATTCGTCTATTGGGCAAAGCCAAATGACGAAGCAGAATATCGAGAACGGCAGTATAATTTCGTCGAAAACGGAGATTCTGAGAGAGGTCGAGAGGTTTTACGGACAGTTGTACACTTTGACACGAAAACCCGTTGTCAGTACTGCTCGCGACACCAGAGCCAAACTGACCCGACACCATATTATTATATGTTCTGTGCCGACACTACACCGAGGACATCCCAGACATTTTGGCAAATGGCCATTTTTTTATTGCGTTGACTTAAAAGCTTGATTGTTTTTACAGGTCCAAGGGACCATAGATTTAGTATTTGATTATAAGTATCTAAGTATTTTCAAACTTATACCTCCACGCGTTCTTTGAGAAAAAGGGTCTTGACAGACAGGCAACGAAGTGATCCTGCGACAGTTCCTTTTTGCCTTTTCAGGTACAGAAAATACCTACATCCTTGCAAGCGATCTATCTGGACTGCCTGAAATTTAACGGTAAACAGAGATAGTGCCACTCAGTTCACTCACTCACCCAACCAAAGATTACAATAACCAATAGATCGTGGTTTCAGAAACATTCACTTTGCAATACAAATCACTGCGAAGGGCGTGGAACGAGATAATTAACCGACTCCGATTGGGCGGCTCAAAATTAATTAATTCAATTTGCGTTCAAAAGCTGTCCAAAAGGGTGGGTGTATGCTTTTTTGTTTTGTTTATTTTGTGCGATTTGTCTAGTTGTTTTGTTGGTCTGTGAAAGCTCCGTCCGCACCTGCATTAGCCGCTCGAATAAATTCTCTGCTACGGCACCCGGCCCGGCTCGAGCAGCCGACGCAACGCGACGCCCGCCCGACCGTCCGCGGCAGCTGCACCACAGCTGCCGCTGCTTTTGCTCGTTTTGCTGCATACACGAGTATCAACCGTTCTATAATTGTACGTATCTATGGTGAGAAAGTGTTAGTTAAGGCCTCTGTACACGGGCCTGGTTTTTTTTTTGGTTACGATAGATAGCTAGAAATAAATGTCAGGTGGCCTTGGGAGTGTCTTAGAAAAACTATGACCTTTCCTTTCATATACTCGAATGAACATTATGCTTAGCTATCCTTTTTGCGAAAATCAGGCCCGGCCCGGCTAAAGAGGCTACGGAAGTGGGTACGCAACGTACTGTGATGTTTTTATCCTCTTCAATTTTGGCTTCTCGAAAGAACAAAAGTCTTGGAAAATCGGAACGAAGCAGCGATTGTTTTATTCACGTATGCGCGTCGATAATCTTACTATAATTATGGTAAGCTTACAATGGCGATAAATTATTTGGCTTATTTCTGGAAAAGTACAGCGTCCTAACCACTGACGTAGATTCTTTTGTACCATTTTGAAAGCTCTAAAATAGTTGCCATCCTTAATTTCCCATATATCGAAATGCCTAGTCGTTGTGGAAAAAAATGCAGATTATTTTAGTAGTTTAGAGCACAACAGAATCGACGACGTCAGTGTTACGTTTGGCGTGGTGCACAGCACAGATCATATAACCAATGGACTGATCTATATTTTTTCCTTTCATGAAAATAATACGCACAAAAGGTCCTAATGTGCGCGTTGGGCCATCTCTTAATAAAAGCCTGACAATCCTAGGCGCGGATTACGCGAATGAATTTTGAACCGCCCAATTCTAAGCGCGATTTGCTACCTCGTCTCGCGCCCAACGCGATGAGAATTATTTTAATGACATTATTTTTCGCAATCTACTAGCTATAGATATATAGATAACTATTTATTGTTTACACCATAAATGACATACATAACACAAAAAAACAACTTAAAACTAGTGTAACAACTATATATACTAACTTTATATTGGCATCTACTAGTTATAACTATGTCTTTGGCATGGTGTGATTCGTCTGTCATTGGGAACTCTATCTGCTGTTGGTATAGAACTATGGTCACAAAACTTGAGTTACATACCGCCGAATACTGAAACGTTCATTAATTTTGACGAGAGATTAATTCTAATACTGCCTTTGTTTGGCATTAAGCAAATGACAAAGGCAGCAATAGATTTAATCTGTCGTCAAAGTTAACAAACGTTTCAGTATTCGGGGGTTAGTAAAATAGGTAAGTGCTTGGATCAAATGAATTTATTTGAATCAGTGACACCTTAGGTTAGATCACAGATCACACTAGATACCGCATTACGAGATTATATTTATCATAATTTTGTAACTCAAATTTTGTGATAACTAATTTCCATAATGAACAATTTTTTATTAAAAAAATAAAAAACCTGACTGCATGAAGCATGCACACTGAAAAGACGTAAACAAGGCGTATTTAAAATCAAACTAGGAAATTGGGTGACCATGAGAGAAAATTAATGTACCAAGGGACACCTCTAAAGTTACGTGTTATGAGATCATATAATTATATCGTGTTATAGTAGGTATATCATTCAGTCGGCTTCTTATTTTTTTGAATAAAAAAAATATATTTCTTTTTTATTTTGTTGTGAGTCGTACATTATAAAAACCATGCAATTATCAACATTCTATAAATTAATAGGCAACGCATCTAAATCCACCAAGCTGCCTTGCTACCAACTCGCCTGTTGGTACCAAGATATCGGGGATATACGATGCTAGGTAGATACGAACAGGCGCGATCGGCCAGTTAAAACTGAGCTCTTGGTATAATGCGCTCTCGTATTGACCGCGTTCAACTTAAACTGGATATAAATAAAAGTATGATTTTTTGCTTTTGTCATATTATTTACCACAGAATAAATAATAGTTGAATTCTTGTAGTAGTATGTATAAGTTTGTTTTAGTATTGTTTGCCACAATGGTGCTACGAAAAAGTACAACTTTGTTTTTTGTGAACGTTTTTTTTAAATATTATTACTATAAAATGTAACCAATGACAATCCGTACATAAAGAGGAATCCAACGACACCTCGATTGTCAAAATCGGTCAAGCCATTTAGGCTACAGGACGTCATATACACATACATACAAAACATAACCCTCCTTTTCGGGCTGTCGGATAAAAAGGGAATTGCCAAAAAACAGTTCTATCTGCGTCTTTAAATACGACCCGTCTTCATGCGTCCTGTCATCCATGTTACTTAAGTTGAAGTGGACGGTTGAAGGTTGAGGCTCGAACCTTGAACATCCTGTAAGTAGGTACGCAAAGGTATCTGTAGTCAGTACACCATAAGCATAACTGACTACGTGGTATATGTACTTACGTGGGATGGCTCTGTTCAGATTCTCGGAGTTGTGAGCGCTCGTACGTCTCTACGTATATTCTTAGTTATAGTTAGCTATGTCTGTGCTAACGGCGTTTCCTCTTATTCAGTGCTGATTATTTTCATCATCAACCACTTGCTGTTAGCTTCATATAATTATTCTCATGTGAAGAGTAGTGAACAGTAGCGCTCATAACGTAGCTCGACTAGGTATTCATAAACAAGGGATGGGTGACCGCGAGTGGCATGCATAAGTGAGTGCTACAGTGTGTCGGATGACACGTTAAATTTTAGGTCCCAGTTGCTTGTACTATAACAGTTACTAAGCCATGTCAGAGGCCTTTATGCAACCTAAAAACTTTGACATCTAGCTAGTCACTCGGACTGGATTTTAAATTCAACAGTCAGCATTCTGACATTCTGAGTTTTCAACCTCGTATCTTGTGCGCGATTTATCAGATTTGATCAATTTCATGGCGCTCGTTCTGCGCCAGTACAGTACCTACCTACCGCCTACCAACGGCTTTGCCTCGCTACATCAAACACGTAGACCTCGAGATGACGTAAAGTTACCTTCAAACTGAGTCACGATACGAATCTCTCGGAAAATCTTTGTGGAAATCACATGGCTGTAGTAGCTGCCCGATCTACCAGTATAAAACGTCTGTGATGGAAATACGCTTACGGCTTCGTGGGAGAGGTTCTCATGTACCTAAGTGTACGTATAGTTAGGTCGATGTTGAGGCTCGGATGGTCGAGTGTAGCGAGCCCGGGCGCCTCCCGCCGGTCGGTCCCCGCAGGCTCTTGGTAGGGGGCGACCGTAGTTTTTTGTTATGCTTGTGTTGGTGATACGAGTCGACGTCCTTGGCACAGGCTTGGCCTTTTTCTTCCATGTTTTCTGGAGGTAATACTGTTTATTAGATACGCGACGCCTATCACTTAAGAGTTGGGTGCAAGCATACGCTTTTTGTCTTCTTTTACGGTGTTTATGAATTTCAGTAATTGATATTCCTTTCGTGAATAGATTTTTCGTATTGTGTGACTTGGAACAAGTTTAATTAGGTATGTAAAAATAGTTGCAAGATTTTTTTTAGCAGTTGTCAAATAGCTCAATGGTCGTTTTTAATGAACATGGGTCATGTACATACCTAGCGCATTTATTATAATACTAGCTGTTACCCGCGACATCGTTCGCGAGGACCAATTTAAAAAAAAAATTGTCCTTCTACCAACGTTAGGCTATATTCAGCCGTTTAGCCGTGATAACGCGACAAACACCCAGACAGAGAGACAGATAGACAGAGTTACATTCGCATTTATAATTAGTTATGCTACGCAGAGATTTTAAGAATTTTCGACGTGCTCTTCGTCAATGATAAAATCCAAAATGTTCGGTGTAAGTGTAACTAGTGTAAGTTCACAGCTTGGCCATGCAAGTGACACGCTCGTCGACTTCGCGGTGCTCCATCGAGATAACACTTATCAGCGATAGCCTTGCTGAGGATTCTGTGGAGCCACACTTGCTTGAGCCAAGTATTGTGTTTGATACTTTACGTACTTAGGTACCTACATTTAAGTATACTAGTAAAATGGAAAAAATAATGATGTATCTATACTCTCCGGATTCTAACATCCGATCCCTATTATTTTACCGCGTTTCAAGATTGTCTCTGGCACACTTACTAATGTTGTATGCATTTTTTCTACGAGAATCTTACCTTCAGCCAAAGAATTCTCCTTATCTTTGCCTTCACCATAACCTTTAACCAATTACAAGTAATACACATGTTTTTATGTGAGATCGCTAAAAAAACACGCATTCGTACATCCAAATTACAAAAAAAACTATCAGAATAGGTATAGGTCACAGAATTCTTCTTATTTGGTATAGGTAAACTAGATTTCGTGCGCAGTGCATTTAGTTGAAATGCAACGGTCAACATTTCAGTGTAAAAAACCCAAAACGCTTTCCCTTGCTCATTATTTCACTAACAAAGGAAGTTTCATTGCCACCACAGAATTCTCCTTATCAAAGAGTCAAAGGGATATTAAAGGGGGAACTCCTTATTAAATAAGGGCATAGATTGTCACAGGATAGGATCTATGTATAGCTATAGAGGTATGCGGTATGCCCTCTGGAACGTCGCGTCCGCGTCACTGAAACGAAAAGAGGTCGTTCGTGGCCGCGTCAGCCGTCGTACATCCAGCCAACAATGAGGAGAGTCGCGCGCCGAACGCTCTTTGCCAGTGTTAGCTATACGAATTACGTACGAGAGAGCTATATCGAACGCAGTAGGTACTCGAATACTCGCGCAATAATCACAGATAGGAGCTGCCGCCGCCGCGTCGCCGCTGCGCACTGCTTGTAGGCGGCACGTAATGTATGCGTGCTCGCTCGGCTCGGCCTGACTCCATTCCATAATCCATCCAGTCGTGTTGTCGTCTTTTCGAGACGCAGAGCGCTCGACGGGCGTCGCACTCGCCTCTCATTTGCGGTGACCTCACCGGCTCGATGCGCAGACGGCGGCCGGCGGCGGCGTGCGCCACCACACCATCTAAATAACATGAAACAAGCTAAATCAAACAATTTATTTTCAGCCATCCTGCAATAAACTACAGTATGCATATGCATTACCTATGTACCTATATTTTTATGTAATGAAGCGACACGCCTATGTCACAGTCCATTTCAAAAACAATAGCAGAATAGGAGAATACATTATTTGCGTGCGCTCGCAGAACTCATTGCACTCGTGTTCGTGTTGTGGGTTGTAACTCTCATGGTATTTTGCACTTTATCCTTAACCTTTTGATATCGTTAGTCGAGTACGTATAGAGCGGACTTGTGAAGGAAATTGTACCACCAGCTAATAACGCATCGACTAATAAGGTGTTGGGTTGTGATTTGTAGAGGCTGTCGCCACCATTAACAATCGTGCCGCACCTAATTGACTCCGTTCTACCTTAATTAGTGTTGGCATGTGATCGTCACGAGGTAGGTAGGTACTTAACTAGTTGCAACTGAAACACGAGGTGGTGGTAAATAGTTTGTTCTTATGTTCGTGCGCGAAGCCGCGTACCACCTGACACGAGAGCAGCTGGCAGCCGGCTGCCTGCGCTTGCGCATATCAAAACTTGTTTCCAAGCAGACGCCTCAATATGGCGGACCACCGCCGCGTCAACCCACCATGTTGCGATGCCTTACGACTATCTAAGCGAAGAATTTACGGACGGCTTGATTGCCTTTGCACTTCTGACGGTTGCGGTGTTGAAATTCGTAGACGATATGCAATGGATATACGGTTACGCAGACATGGGCAAACGAATGTGAAACAATATTAGAGTCGCCTCTCAGTCCTACGACCCGTTTCTGGGAAGCGGCCGCGGTTTGTGGGATGGCTTTGTTGTCAGATCGCATTGTGACGCGGCCGTCCTTTGCTCAGGCGGCGTGATCATATTATTTTTCCGTGTTGTGAGCAGATAGCGAGCGGTGCGACGGGCGTCGTCCCCTCGCTGCATTCGAGTACCTATCAACGTATAGAGTGTGGAGTAGGTATAGATAGGCATACTGGCAGCGGCCGGCGGCGTCGTTGTCGGCGCTCGACCCTGATAATTTGCTGCGCTTAAGTTACTTCAACGGCTTCTTGCGACACTTTGTGGCCGCTTTCCTGGGTTTCTACTCCCTTCAAATCGCACACATGTGGGCGTAGGTGTCTTGCTCAATTGCTTACTTGTAGCAATATCCTAATTTGGATGATTTGACTCACAGAAGTGATTACCTTTCCGTGTCTATGAAGAAAAAAAAAACGAGGCAAAAAATATATTTCTGAAATCTTCACATTTAAATAGATGTTTCTGTCTTTGTCTACTTTCAACGTTGTTAGTCCATAACTTTACTACTTACGTATTAAATACTCTTTTATTGAGTCGACCTCATACGGAACGGAAGGTGCTCTTAAAAGAAGTGGACTCGCAAACCGATTGTGTTTGAGCTTTATCGATTTGACATAAGATTGGTTTGGGCATAACAAAAAGGAAATGGTTTCCGGCAAAACTGACATAGGTACATTGAGCGATATAATATGTAACAGCCCTAAGAATGCTCTGAAAAACAGGGCGAAAATTTAAATATCGAATTTAAAAAAAACTATGAAAAACGTTAAAATCAAAGGGCTCATTCAGGGATACGCGGCGCGTGCAGTGTTGCGCCATGTGTTCATTAGTTCAAAGATAGTCATTAGATAAACGATTTTACAATGAGCTTGCTTTTTACTAGTGTTCTAGAATAAGTTGACTATGATACGAGATGTTCCTTATGTTTCAAATAAAACCCCAAGCTCAAAAACCCGATATTAGCAGATGAATATCGCCGCAGTGAACCATAGACCGTTTGATGCGAGATATGTTTCGTACACGTGAGTTGTGAGGGTTTTAAAATATAGTAGTAGGTATTATTTTTACCTGCATTGGTGGTAATACGGTATGTCAACTACATTACATACTATACCGTCCACGTATAGCGTAAAAAGTAAGTATAAATGCCATCATTATTATACTTACTTACAAACTTGCAGGATTCTTTCGTGCGAACTAGGGACGTTTTTATTGAGAGCAGGAAAATTACGTAATCTGAGAAGGAGCGGGCCCTTGATAGATGTGCCGAACTATACTACAGATAACTAGTATACTTACCTATTATGAAGAGAAATCTTATATGTTCTACGCCAATAGTTATAGACTTCAATATATGTTGTTTGTTATTGGACTGCAACTACTAGGTATATAGGCAAGTTGTTATTAACTCATTATGAGTAAATCGTTAAAGTAGCACTAACGAGTCGCCGTGACTGTTCGTGCACGAGCCGGCCGGGGCGGCTGACGTCGGTCGGAGCGCGGCGTCCGTGACACCTAAACGAGCGAGCACCTCTGCTATCTGGTGGTTAGATAAGACGCATTATCAGCGGGCCTCGACGCGGGAGGACCGAGTGTAGGGCCGCACCACAAGCCGACCGCGGCGGCGACGGCAGCCCAGCGCCGCACATGTTGCGGAACGTGAAGCCGCGGGGCGCGGGGACCGCGGGACCGCCAGGGACGGCACCGGCACCGGCACGCACACACCCGCGCCGCCGACACGACGCCCGTGGAGCGTCACTGCGCCTTATCGCAGCCATCTTTAAACGAGCAGAGCACACGCCACCCACCACTCGGTACGAATTCCTTTCTAGAGCTCCGTTGCAGCGATGGCCCTCGAAGCCGGCTGCACACCTTTCATTGTGCGCTATGTGAACGCTGTGCATCGCCACAGACCGGCGGCCACAAGGTCATGTTAATTACTTACTTACCAGTTGGACCGGTGCCACTCCTCGTTAACAGCGCGCCGGTCGCACTGCCATCCATCTTTGTTTTTGGATGTCGTATCCAGGAGTCAATTGCTCATAATTTTGTCGAATCTCAAAAATTTTTGCTCGGCGGTCCGGTGATGATGATGGCTTACTTTATATAACACTTAGTATACACTAAAGTTGTAATATAGGTAAGAACTAAAACTTAAAAACTAAGGTTTTATCCAATTCAGCACCATTAACATTACCGGAGACACGAGGCAGGTCTATGTATAATTGATGAGCATTATCTAGCTGTGTGCCTATAACTCGACGCATGGCAGTCGTCGCATCCTATAAACGTCGACTTGTTTAGGAGCGCCCGCGTTATACATCTCCGTAGAGTACATAAAGCAGGCAGGGTGTTCTTGCGGCGACCATCTGTATCGATCCAGGGAGGGTGGTGTGGGTCGACATCCCGTCGCCTACGTCTCTGCGGAGCGAAGCTGGCAAAGCTTCCGTAAAATCCAGGCTAGAGGCTGTCGGGCGGGTGATAAAGGAAAACTGCCTACGTAGCCGGCCCCTGGCGGGTGTTCGGTATGGCGTGTTGTCGCGCAGCTATATATAGCGCGTGTTGGAGCCGGTGCGACCGCGCCCGCACCGCCGCCGCCGCACTCCGACGACGCCGACCGACGAAAGGTCAATTGGCGCGCAAATTATTTGCGTCGCAAAATCCGCAACGGTGATCATCGTCGCTGCACCGTCCGGTCACCGGTTGAAACAGCATTTAGACCTATCTTCGGCTCGGTGCGGCGTAAACCTGTCCGCTCGAATTGCATGATGCGACATTATCTGCATGATTTAGCGGCAATCTCACCGTCACTTTGGTGCTAATCGCATACGTTTTGGTACCAGTATGTCTTCGTTTGAAGGCAAGAACGCGGCGCGCATTCTTATCGAACTCATAATAGGCGACGCTGTATGTGTTGCTGTCTACACTATACCTACGCATCTGATAGGTAGACATATTATACTTTGGGTACATATTATTGTGTGACGTAGGTAGATAGATGCGCATTCAGAGTATGTACAGTACATTAAACGTGCTAGTCTAGCAGAACACATGTGATAATTGGTAAGCAGTTGTCATCGTGCTTCGAGCGTTCTTGAGGTCTATTGAAATGTAGGTACCTAGTTAAGAATACTCAGACACCATGTCCTTTATAGCTCACAATACCCAGCGTGGATGACTATATAGTCTTCTACAAAGTGCTCCCTAACGAGTGCTACATTGTTAGGCCTATGTAGAGTCGCCATCTGCCCCTTGCTCGGGCACTGTCCTACTTTTATGGACATCCCGGGATGTCCAGAGGGGAACTTAATGAAATGGGATTTTCTCGGACGTGTGGAAATAATTATGGGCATATGGGGTTTTACGCTCATTTATCAGAGTTTGATAAAATACCTATGGTAGCTTTAGTGTAGAGCCAATCTTCGACCAAAGTAAAATGAATGGACGGGCCAAAGTCAGAAAATTTTGAAGACTAAAGTGAGCGCCGGCGCTCATCTTGTTTTTAGTCGCTCTCAGTCTGCGAAAAGTGGGAGACGTACGTTCGTCAATACATTCAGTCAATTCGTCCTTTTTTCTCTTGTAGATATTTTTTTGTTTTAACTTAACAATAGCATAGAAAATTATGTAATCTCTCTTCTGATAACATTTTATAACTTTCGAAGTTATAATATCCAAATATTATAAGAGCACTTGAGTGTAAATTATAATTTTTTTCCCTCCTCTTATGTCAAACGATAACAGGAGGCAAATTAATGGGCGAGAATCAACAATATCTACATAGCGTTGTTATACGTATTAGACACGTAGCCAAAATCGAATCATGTGTTTATGGCTTAAATTAGGCATTCCGAGTTCATAATAACGTCTGCATCTTCTTTCACACTGTCTCGGCATCATCGAAAACAAACGTAGTGTTGAATATTGATCTATTCCGTGCTTGAGGCGGCTATACTTATAAGGACAAGAACGGGTTTGAATTCAAGAAGTGGTCAGCGTGGAGGCCGTGCCGAGGTGAGCGCTTCATAATATCAGGTACCGACCTCACTCTGCGGTTAGTCACGCTCGGAATGCCTACGCTGCCATCCACCGCGACTCCTACAAGAACGTTGCAAACAAAAGACGAAACAGGCCGATACCTCGAACTGAAGCAACTGTATGCGATACACTTGCACACATTGCTATAACTGATATAACACTCCTACATCGACGCCGCTATACATACCTACCATGCTTGCTGTTAAGTGCTGTACCGAACGAGGGACCAGCGGGATCGCGGCAGACGTTAGCATATACATACCAAGGTACGCGGTATTACATGGCATATGTTACGGGCAGATGTTATAACGATACCTACATAGACACTTACAATTAAGTCACGTACTTATTAAGTTGTTTTAACACTAGGTTAAATATGGTTGACCGATATGGTTTTCCATAGCGTCCCAGTCCCATCGTATCGCTAAGCAGTTAACTATCATTGATTTTAATTATGACATCATAAATCTCGGCGTCGTTAGTCACACCTACATTGTAAAATTACGTTTCATTTTGGATGAACAGAATTGCACAGCTAAATGCTCAAAATCTTCACAACTACGCTGGAATTATTGATAAAACGATTCATTATTTCGGGTTCTAGACCATGTACTCGTTTCCAAGGCCATTCACACTTGTACAATATAGCTTTATTATACACCAAAAGTAAAAAAAAAAAAATAACAATAATATTTTAAAAACGGTAGTATAATGAGCGGCCTTATCGCCTAAAGCGATCAAAGTCATAATAAGATTTAAATTTGATTCATTATGAATAAATTCGTAGCTATTTATTATTAACAAACATTATCGAGACAAATCTATGATAACTTAGATCAAAAAATTTCATACAAACGTTTAATTTAGTAGATAGATATAAGTAGGTACGATTTTCCTCAACTGCAATGTTTAAGAGTAGAGTACACCGCCGTCTTGTCCATACAAAAAGCGTAGTCTGATACCCACCTCTAAATGTTATCCGATTTCGATGATTTTTTTATATGTTATCTACACCGTGGAAAATTGTGCTTGAATGTTTGTTTTTTTTTTTTAATTTCGCAACATCATCGTTGTTGTAGGCACTTAAAGTGACTTTTTTTTGCGTGAAAATACCACGAAGAAAAGTATTTGTTATTCGAATACCATTAACATTTTTTGAAAAAACTAAATTTAGCGGCGTAGATTACGGTTTAAGCCATTGACACCAAAAACAAAAGATTTTGTTAATATTTGGGGGGCGATAACATACTACCCCCGTAACGCAAATTTCTTCAAAAAGTTAGGAAAATTCATCACGATCGCACGCACGAGAAACAGAGCGAAAGCAATACAATTTCAACAACCGAATGCGCCAAAACCTCGCGGTAGGACTATCCTCTTAAATCATTCACGATTCGGCCCGCCGTTCACCGGGGTGGATCCCTCTGAGTTGTAGCATAGCACTGCGCATGGCGGACGGCCACTGTGCGTGCTTGTTGTGTAACTCCGCACGCACTTGGCCTGGAGCGTTTTATTTGATGTCGCATCACTTGTAAATAGATTTTTGGGATTATACCTAAAATGTAAAGGAGGCAGCTTAAATAGAGCCGTGCCAATATTTTTTTTTTGCATTCATTACATTACAAGTCGTACATTGTCACAAGTTTTATTAAAAGAAAAAATAAATACCCGATTGTAAAATATAGCTTATAGCACTCCAGAAATTAAGACGAATCTACCGACACCTCGCACTCAAAAATCCTTCAAACCGTCTACGGTGCTGAAAGAAGTTAACATAACACCTACATAAATACTTTTTAAAAAATCCTTGTTTTTGCTAAAAAAACATAACTACAAAAAGGCTATAGCGCCTAGAATGTCATTATTTTTTATGATGTTTGTTTTTCAGGTAGTTATCCAACGTGTGTATAAAAACTGAAAGATATTAGAATATACTTAAATGAGTCTAATGGTTCGTCCATCAAACGAAAGCAAAAGTGTCCTCGTTATGTTAAGACTCGTCGGTCTCGGGAATTCCACGCCAAATAATCGAGAGTGAAAGGCATAAGGTTTTATTTACATATGTATTTTCATACTGGTTTCCTATAGTTCTAGTACTATGATTCCATGAAATGTTATGAAATTACAATTACTGTAACTACTGTTGGTTACATATTTACTGGTATACATGAGCAGTACAACAGTACATTAAAACCGCCTAGTAGTTATAAATAAAACATGCGTTGTTCAACAGCAGTTCCATGCATGCCCATTCAAACGGTCCGCGTCTCAGTGAGACATATTTGCAACCATATAGGGCACGCCAGAACATTGCGAGCCATGCACCAAGCACTAGCAGGATGCCTAACGAGTGGCGTGCTATTTTTGTGTTCATTGTGACAAATAACCAGCGTCACCCATCGCAACGAACGCGACGAGATGCACGGCCGCCGCGGCCGGCGACCGAGCGGGGCGCGCGTACCGCATAGAGGTAGGTAGATGTCGTCGACCATGGCAGGCATCCCTGCATCCCCGGCTGAGGCGCGCTATAAATACACAGCAGGTGTGGTGGCGCGGGGCGGCGGAGCGGCGCGCGGGGCAAGGGGCATCCGCCTCTGCAGCGCTCCGAGCCGCTCGCAGCGGCCAGCGGACCTTAGCGACGGCGGTATATCGATTGCGAGGGCTCCCCCTGCGGCGCGCCGCCGCCTCCATTGTACTCGGCTGGGATGCCTTCTCCGGCCGTTTCCTGCGGCTCTGTCGAGTTGTCTGCCTGCCAGCCGCGTCCCGAGCCCGCGCCTCACCCCGCGGACCCAACACGCCGCGTCCGGCACCTGCCTCCAACCTACTTATTGCCTCACATGATTATTTCGTTTTCTCCAATCTTCACTTCTCAAAATGTCTTGTTATATTCATTTTATTGACTGTTTTGGGAGTTTACTTCAATAGGCCTTTCAAGCACATAGCGTTGGTGTTGATAGAAAGAGTTACAAAATGCGTTCTGCATATGTTAAAACATGCAAATGTACTAGGTATCAAACAATCGCCAAATCTCAGTACTCAACCGTAACAGTGTATAGTTAAGTATTTACCAAGTATACTTACATTAACGCAACTTTCGGTACAAATATATTTTTATCGAGGCGATGGTACGGAAAAGTTATAATTTTGTGGTTACAACAAATACTACAACTGCGTTACTAAACGGGCAAATAAAATAAAAAGAAACAAGATCAGAACTAACATGATAATATCTACAAATGATGAGATAGGTATAGGTTTTGCTCCTAGAATACGGCGGTCACAGAATAGATAATAAGAGCCTAACTTTTATGGCTGTTCAACGCCAAACTGTTGTTTTCCATGATCATCTTTCAAAACTGCCATAATTATAGTACTTATAAATAAATAATACGACTACTTACAACGACATGTTACATGCATGAAACTGTTGTAGTCCTTACCTACATAATACTTAGGTATATCCGAGACCGCACACCTACGTAGAAAGTAGAGAGCTACGAGCTACGAACTGTTTTGTTGTTTCCCTAAAAAAGACTTCAACGCATTTCTCGTAGAGACAACCAAGCAAATAATACTGTAATTTTAAAATTGTATAGTTAATTTACCGTAATGATCGTGATTTTTGATGCACGCCTACATGTCCCTCTCTTCAACCACGGGGATGACTGGTAGAAAATGCTTTAGCATTAAGTCCTCCTGTTGTACCAAATACGTTGTATGTGTGTGCAATAAAGTATTAAATAATGAAAATTAATAACAATCGGATGTAGTTGACCTGATTTCTAGGTAGCCTATATAGGGATATTTTTGCAGATGTTAGTGTTACGAATTTACGTTGATCAAAGTATACCTACCTACATATTAAAAAATACACCAACTTCTATCGCCTTTTTACGGAACACCTAACACACCTTTTGCATACATATCTATGCAAAAATGCTTGTGCCATTGATCTCATAGATAAATTCATAATCAGCTCATTATCATAGAGGCCACGTGCACAATAATGACGTGATAACAGCTCAGAGTAGGCTCATTAGTAGCGCGGCTCCTCGCTTGGAGTGAAGGACGTAGGCATGGGAGCAAGATGAAGAGCGCAACCGGCGACCGCGGCCGGAGCGGCGACGACCCTCCGCCGCCGCCCGGCCGCGCCCACGCCCTCGAGTTCTGTTGCCCGCCGCCGCCGGCCGATGCCGCTGCCTGCCTCATTCAGCCGGCGACGCTCTCGCGCACCGCACACGTGCCGCTCCGCCGCGCCCGCGACCGCGTCCCGCCGCACGTCACCACATTTTAACCGACACCGGTTGTTTTGTTGCAGCGGAGTATGCTACAGCAGATGTCCTCGCCGCTGAGCGCGCAAGTCGGCGAGGTCACAGCTATCGCGCGCCCCCTCGAAGGCCGCCTCAGCTTGGACGTCCTCTCAGAGGCATCGTCCGACACGCCGGAAGATTTCGAATTGCCGCATTGCAAGATAAGAAGGAACTACAACTGTGTGAAGTGCACGTTCTATACGCAGAACCCGCGAGCTTATCTTTTGCACACGCGCGACGTTCATTTCGGAAGATTCAAGATATACGATTGTCAACATTGTTTGTATGCATCGCAACACCATCAGAAGCTCCTGAGACATATGAAGATGGTACACGGAGGATTACCTGCGCCCTCGGCGTCGAGCGCCAGACTAGAATTGGAGCGCCCCGTCGTCGCCGCCAGAGCTGAGCCTGAGCCTGTCGCTCCTGTCAGTCCCGAGAACAACGAGCGTATGGAGGATTTACTCGAAGAAATCGAAGAATGCGACGATGTACAGATAGATGAAGACGGCGATGATCAGTACGACCGAATGGATGACAGCGACCCCAGGAACGCTAACTCCTCCAGACCCAAAGGAAAGGGCAAATTTTTCTCGTGCGACAAATGTAACTACGTAACCCATATAAAGGCGCGATACACGAAGCACGTCAAGTACCACTCGATGCCGATGATCAAGTGCACGATGTGCGACTTCCGCACTCCGTACAAATGGAATCTGGATCGTCACATGAAGAATCACGGTGGGACCGGAAACTTCGTGTGTTCCAAGTGCACCTTCACGGCGGATATCAAACAGAGTCTGACCGTACACGAAATGAATCATCACACGCCGCCGGTGGGGCACGGCGCGAGCCGCCGCCGCAACCGGGTGGGCGCCAGTGACATGACGGCCGCCGACTCGATGGGCGCGCTGCTCCCCAAGGAGGAGGAAGGGAGCGCCGACTCGCACTCCTCACACTCGGCCTCGGTGAGTTTCAAACGGGCGCCGTGTGTGCGAGCCCGCGCCCTCTACCTCTGCACCGTAACGTCACGCGCTTCTCATTGTTATCACGAACCACTCCATTGCATGATTGTACTTCGCTCGGCCTCTTGCGCCCTCTTGCGTCATATAACTACATCTATATGTTGTGAGTTTTCATATATTCATACGTATTGTGCATTTTTCTGTAATTGAAATAACTAATCATGTTTGATGCTTGTACCTAAGTTTTTTTAAAGTTGGGATTCAGCGAAAAGATAAGAGTTCAAACTTAGTTCATTGAACTATTGCCGACGATTCTAGCGCAATTGATTAATTTTGATAAAACAGCTGTTCCTGTAAAATAACACATGAATTTCGTCGATATTTACTTGGTCAGCTGTTTTGAAAACCAGAGTTTGAGAAAAAATGCATTGCTTCGTACAATCTACTGAATACCTAATTTATTTGAACATTATGTAAACAAATCTTCTCCGAAGATAACGTCGTGATAATAAGAGTTCCGTAGATATGAATAGACGTTTTCATAAAATCGCGAATCTTTTTCAACACTTTACCTTTCTTTTTTGTGAATTACATTTAATTATTATGATGATGATACCTAATTAAGAACACTACCTTCAACTAGTTCGTTTCAAAATGCGAACCTGGGCTAGACCTATTTAACCACAAACTCACCAATATTTTTTTTATTTACATCAATTAGCTCCGAACACGAATTACGCTAATGAGAATTAAAATTAAAAACATGCAAAACAAATGTCAAATATACTTATGTTAAGTGACGGTGTGGTCGAGGATGGTAATAAACACAACTAGCCTGATATGGGAACTGGCTTTTAAGTTAGACCGCCGAAACCTAAAATGTTTGAACCTCTGTAAGAAGGTTTATTAATATAATAAAACAGATGGTAAGCCGTTCAAGCCACCGCATCCAGATTTCATATTGTCCGTCACAAGAACAAAAAGAGATGCCTATAGATAGAATATTTCGCACTGAAAGTGAAAAAAAAAGTTGATTCGTAACCCGATTTTCTTCAAACGATAACGGGTCGTTGAATTTTTATGCGCCTTATGAGATATAAATAGACCTATTAATTTTCATATCGAGTAAAGAAATTAAAAGTGGTTTTTATCGTTTAAAGTTTTGGTGGCAATGTTATCAGAGAAACTAGATAACATGATCCTGCTAGATTGATCTCAGATGTGCAGTGAAAAAAATTATTAAGGTCTAATTAAAACGAATCGGATTATTTTATATCGTTAATTGGCTAGATTATTCAATCAATTACCTGGCATCCTAATTAATCCCAATCTGGTTTCGTCACAACGCTATAATCGCGCCGCAAACACAATGAAAAGGTTGAAGTGATTTTCTTTTTGTGTCTACGTATAAAATGATGAGGACCTATTTTTATGTAGCTAAGTAATCGATAACCTTCTGTCGAGAATATACCTAGGTACATACTATTTAGTTATTATTTTAAACTCACGACAGAGCCAGATTGTATTAAATTGCCTTGACTTACTGATCCCATTTTATTTGTTACATCTTTGTATGATAAGCTAAGATTAATAGTAAGAAAACTGGTAACTTATATTTGATGGAATATTTTTCTCAATTTCAGGACATGATGGGCTTGCAATACGCTGAGAGGGATATAGTGAGCTGCAACAGCGATTCAAACGATGCGAGCTCGTCGCACGCCGACGCGCACCGAGACGGAACGCAGGACGCCCACGGGCAGCACTCACCCGGCTCCGCGACCGATGACACGAGGTCACAAAAACAGAGCAGGAAGGCCCCCCGGCCAATACCGCAACTCATCCCGCTGAACGCGTCTACTCCCAATCAAAAAACATCCGGTGAGCCGCCGGCCAAAAAGTTCAAAGAATCCACGAACTCCGAATTAATCGGAAAGTTTGAAAATTTACCGGAAGATATCACTTTGATACCCGTCAATGTGCCCGCCAAAGAAACCACAGTGCGCAAGAAAAACAATTCCTTTTTCGACAAACTAAAAGAAAGGCTTTTGACTGAAACGGGCGAAGAAGGGTCGCTGAAATGCAAAAATTGTGGTTTCGAAAGCAAATGCCTGTCGGAGCATTCCGTGCACGAGAAAAACTGTTCCACTCAGGCCAATCGCATTACGATGAGCGCGGCGCTTCCTACTAAAGGCTCCACTCGCTGCCAAAACTGTAGACATAGATGTAAATCGAGTGCAGACTTGTATGTGCACATGCAGACCTGTGGGAAGAAAAATAGTGTTGCTACCGAAACTGTCACACATAACAAATATAACAACGAAGCCTCGACATCACAACTTGAAAAGGAAGCGGAACCACATCCCATGGAAAACGTTGTTTTCGTCTGGAATAATATCAATCAGGAGACAAGCAAATTCGAAAGACCTTTAGATATCAACATCAACGACGATTCAACAATTACTGACCTAAATAGACATTACGACACCGAAACTGTGGACGAGAATGAGGGCATGAACTTGTCACCGAATAGTTTGAGCCTCGGCAAGAACGTTTACAAATGCCCAGATTGTAAGTTTTGGGCTGCCACCGCATCCAGATTTCATGTGCATATCGTCGGCCACTTGAACAAAAAACCGTTCGAATGTTCTTTATGCAAATACAAGTCCAATTGGCGATGGGATATCACCAAACACATAAAGCTAAAATCGGCGAGAGACCCGGAACACAACGACGCCAAAGTACTAATGACAGATGAAACCGGCAGAAGAAATTACAGCAAGTACAACAAATTCTTAGCTGTGCCAGTTTTAAATGAAAATGGCGAGAACGAGTTCCACTACATAGATCCAAACACGACAGTGGATGCGTCCATGGAAGTAGATGAATCATATGGCAATGAATCGACTGACATGATGCACGTGTCGTATGAGATGCAGCCGCTCAATTTGCAGACTCAATACACTGATAAATATAACATGGACAATAGCAATATGGATCATAAAAAGCCTAAGAAGACCTTGTGGAAATGCAAAAAGTGCAACTACAAGTAAGTAAATCTTTTTCAAAGTGCAGTGAAATCAGTCTAAAATTGTTACTAGGTAAATCCGAAAGAAACTTACATTGTTTTTTTTTGTTTTTCAGGGATCCATCAAAAGAAGCATTATTAGAGCACGTCAGGCAGCACTCGAGAGACGGCGGAGACGATACTCCTCAAAGTAATAACAAGAAGCTCGAAAATGCTCCTGATCCCGCCGACTTGGCATACCGTTGTGGGCATTGCAATCAGCTTTCAAACTGGAAACACGTCATACAGGTATATTGACCTACCTTTTTTTATGTTACTAAGTGATGAGACGAGCAAGTCGTTCGCCGTATAGTAAGCGTCACGCTTGCCCATAACAGTTCAGTGCCACTAAAATTTTTGAACGTTAACAATTTCAACACATGCGCTGCGCTGCACTGAGACCTTGCACCTTGAGATATAATATGTTAAATCTCTTTATGTTTGCGGATAACTTCACAGGAAACCTTTGAAAAAAAGGATAAATGCTTTTCAATCCGGAACAAACACACAGTAATATTTGCACACCGCTGCTTGGCGATTGAATAACTGGAAAAGGTGTGGTGAATGCTACTACCATTACAAATCTACTTTAAGACATTTGATTATACTGCGCTCCAACTTATTTTAAGTATAACATAAATTGTACGTGTTATCATCGTCATTTCAGAGGCACTGCCGTTTGAAGCACGACGGAATCATCAAAGTCATCACTACAGTGAAACCAAAACCGGATCTGTCTCAAATACCAGGCAACGAAGGCGTATACACCGACCTTTGTACGAAGTGCCCTTTTAAGGCCAACGACAAAAAACAACTCCAAGAACATTTGCAACAACATCAGCCGTCACCGGAATCTATCTTTAAATGCTATTTCTGCCCTTATTTTGTCAAAGATGAACAAGACTTGATCCAGCATCTCTTGTTACACGGAATAACTGACCCAGAAGATTATATCTCTAAAGCGATGGGATGCAGATCTCCATTACCGGACCGAGTTCTCACGAACTCCGATGTACCAGCGCCATCGAGTAGTACAACGAAACGTCATAAATGTACTGAATGTCCTTACGAAACAAACAGCAAATCTCAATACATGTATCATGAACAATTTCACAGGCTTCCGGCAGACACACCCTACAAGTGCCCAGAGTGCAATTACAGCGTATCAAAGAGACATTTACTTCACCAACACTTGAGAGTACACGGAATTCATCCATCAGCGGATCGGAAGAAAAATGAGTCAGAAGCAGAATTGGAAGCTAATGCGGCTTGTCAAAGCAAACTAGACGGTAAATCAGACTTTGCAGATGATATACCTTTTGTTTGGGTTTCGGCGAGGAATGAATTCCATAAAATGTACAAGTGTCGCTATTGCTCTTATGTCAACTCCCAGAAGTGTAAATTACCAAACCATGAAAAAATTCATTGCCTGGAATTCGAAAATAGTGACGTTATCATTTACAAATGTTTAGAATGTAAATTCACATGTGATGACCCTGAAAAGGGAGCGGAACATTCTAAAAAACACGGCCTGTTGTACGGTCGCATCTACAGCTATGTAGAAGACGAGATTCCAGATGAGGACCAAATAGCAAAATTACGCAGAGTCATTGAACACGAAAAAGCTGCGGAAGAATCTACAAAAGACGATACCGCGACACCCGACCCACCTGAAAATAAAATTATGTTTTACTGTCGGAAATGTCCAGCCAATTATTTCAATGAAAGTGAAATAAAAGTCCATGAGAAGTTTCATGACCGTACGTTAGAATACAAATGTAAAATATGTGAATTCTCAGTGCCAGAAGAGACAGAATTGGCGGCTCATGAAACTGTGCATTCGGACGATTATCATGTCAGGACAAATATGCATAAATTCGTTCATAATTACCACTCACTTTACAAGCCACCTCGACTGGACTCTATCCGTAATTCCGAATCTTCAGAAATATCCTGGATTGCAGTACCAAACAAACCTGTCGAACACGCGGAACTTGTTCATAAGAAATCAGAATCAAAACATACACCGAAACAATATCATTGCAAAGAATGCCCAGCCAAATTTTTCAAAAGTTCTGCTCTCTCATACCACATGGGGTTGCATGGTGGAGAAGGCGAACATAAATGCAAAAAATGCAGTTATGCTGTTAAAAATGTTGGTAATTTAGCCAAACATGAAATATTGCACGATATTGAAAACAAACCGTCCGATCGTTGCGATTATGACTCAGGTGAAGATATGGATTACAAAAATGTTCCTCTCTCTGGGACAGATTTATTCCAAAGAAAGACTGAAGCAATAAAAAGAGTATTGACTGACAAAGACAAACTGGTCAGACCAAACGACCATTTTCCACCCGTGCTCCAAGCTGATCCACAGTTCGGATACCTTATGCATGGTAATCCCGAATTTATTTACCCTACATATTTGAAAAATGGACGTCAAAAAGAAAAAAGATATAAATGCCACAAATGCCCATCAGCTTTCGAAAAGAGGGAACAATACAAGATACATTTATCCCTCCACGGCTCGAAACAAAGATACAAATGCGAATTGTGCGACTATTCTGTTAAGTATTACGCTAATTACGTGCAACACATGAGGAAACATCAAATGAATGATGAAGCTCAAGCCGAAAGGAAGAAGGGTAATAGTGATTTTACCGAACCTAATAACCAAGAAGACGAGAAAAAAGACGATAGCGCGGATAACATAAAATTAGCTATCAAAACAATGCCTAAAGGCGCGCCGAAGACAGATTTCCAGCAGTTCTCAATTAGAGACCAGCAAACTCTGAGACTAATGCAGCGAAGGAGGTCTATGAATGCAGGCGGCAAAGACTCGGCCTCAAACGAAACCTCGCCGGCAAAAGAGCGCAAGTTGCACATGTGTCTCCTATGCCCGTACACCAACCAACGACAGGACGCCTTGAATAACCACTACAGAAGACACGATGCCGCCGATATTCTCAATATCGGAAACCATAAATGCTCTTACTGCGACCTAGTCGTCGTTCAATCACATTTCCTACGTGAACATTTAAAAACTCATTTCAGTTATCACAAAACTCTGACCCCTGAATGTTTCGTAGCTAATGAAAACGTGACTTTTACTATCAGCAAAGTTGATGAAGAAAGTGAACCTCTTGATCTCAAATTAGACGTGAAAAGCAAAATTATATTTAATGAGGACAAAATGTTTGTAAATATCAAATCCGGCGAAGTTATCGTGGAGTAGAATAACTTTAACTTGAGGATAATTTTTATGTTTAGATTTACGTAACTAATTTTGTTACTATAATGCTTGTGTATAATAGTTTTATGCCAAAAAGATAAATGCTGATTTTAATTAGGTAAATTAATATTGATTTTATAATGTACCTATATATGGATATGATATGTTGATTAGACACCAAAGCTTAGCTTGCCATATTAGATTGTACTAAAGTTTTGGTCATTTTGGGTTATAAAAATATGTAGGTATTATGAGGTTATGGCACAGGCAAATTTTTCTCAGTAGTTTTGGTTACATAATTAATTATGAAACATTAGTGAGCTTATATCGTAAGTTTACAGTTGGCAATTGAACTAAGCTAGTCAAAATCTTGCAGTTATATCTAACAAGAATAGTAAGTAAATATTTTATTGGGCCCTGTTCAATACTCTATCGAGTAAGGTCACTAAATATCACAGTATGGAAGCCACCATTGCTATGATAAATAAGTCTTATACTTTGATTGTACAAATATTTTCAGATAGGAAATCAAGTGAAAATAAGAGTAAGTCATACAACTTATAAGTACCTAAGTATCTACAATAGAGGGTGTTCTGATGTACAACAGAAATATTAGGATATCATTGTATACATCATTAGGAACAATCTTTACTATGGCGCCAATTCTGAAATAACAAACAAAAATCACCCTCGACGAAATGTATGGAACAGCTGATTATTTTTTCGCGATTTCTGTGTTGGTCCCGTAGTAAAAGTTATTTACAATTATGAGTACAATAATATCTTACAATATTTACGTCGTTCATCAGAACACTTCATATAAAATAGTAAAAAAACTAAGTGTTCACACTTATACAAGTTTATTGTTCAGACAATAACTGAAACTTATTTCTTTAAAAACATAGATATTGCCTATCTTAAACATTTCCTAGTATTTTTATATTCTATTTAGTGTTTATTTATTATGTGCCAGTTGTATAAGTCCTAAGGACACATTCCCATTTTAATAACAAAATAAATAAAAAGGAAAATGGTATTATGAGAAGTTTTAATGATTCCACCCGATCACCAACCAAAATGTCAATTTTAAACAAACTTTATGTTCAAAATCAAATTTAAATACATTGCATTCTCTTAAGCAGATTATTTTATTTAAATTCTAGGTCACCTTATCAATTACATGATTCTACTTATTTGCAATGAATAGGTAGTGAGGTTAGCATTTCAAACAGCAGAAACAAATTCATAAATGTAATGTGATACAGAAGAGTATCAATACCAAAAGTAATCTAAGCCTATAAGGTTTGTTGTAAAAGCAGTCTTAACAGAACTTCCAGCGGTTACCACACTCATTGCAGAGCACAAACGTGGTCATCGGTTCATCAGAACTCCTCGTCTGCAGCTGGTTGTATGTACAGTTCTTCTTTTTGCACTTGCCGCATTTGAGCATTTCAGTCTTGGTTCCTTGAACCGTCGCAAGTTGTGCATCATCGATGGCTTCTTTAATAAATTTCTCTCTTATTTTCTTCATTTCATCAGATGCCATCTCTTCAGGGGTCATTTTAGCGAGGCGTGAAGCAGAAATAGCCCCATTCAAAAAATTGGTTCTCAATGTGGGGTTCTTTACATCTTTTAGATTAGCAACTCTTGATCGAACCCTGTTTTTGTATCTCATGTCAGTGTTCTTAAACTCGGCAAAAATACATTCCTCCAACTCTTCAGCAAGCTCCTCAGGAGACCCGCAGGCACTGGGGGTTTCCCCGTCCACCTTCATTGCTGAAGCGAGAAGCTCCCGGCACTTTAGTCTGACCGCATCAGTAGTATTCGACTGTGGCGGGAAAGAAGCTGGTAGTTTCTTATCTTTTTCTTTTTCATCTTTCTTGTCTTTGTCTTTGCCGTCCTTTTTAGACTTTGATGAGCTACCGTTGTCCTTCGATCCGGAGCCGGGAGTGGAAAGGAACTTTTTCCAATTTTTGATGAGGGTTTTGCACAAAGATATCACTTCCTCATCCTTGCTAGATTTTCGTAATGCATTGACTGTCATTCCTATTCTCGTTTTTGTCAGTACGTCCAGGTTTATTGCCATTGTTTGCAAAGCTTTCAACAGTTCCAGAGCTTCTTCTTGACCCTAAAACATAACACATTACATTGAACGTGGAATTGGTACAAACCTCACTTTTATTAAAATTTGCTATTGCTCTATGTTTATATGTTGTGCTGCTAAATTGTTTTTCAAATTAATAATGAAGATAAATACTTGAAAGATTCACTGCTTCACTGAGAAGAGAAGCACCATGGCCAACGTTGAACTATTACTTTTTCTTCACTTACCGTGCCATCATCCGATGTCATCTTGGTTAGTTTCTTTTGAATTTTCATTACATCCTCTTCGACGCTCATTTTTGTAGCTATTTAACAGGAAACTTCGGCTTCCCGCTTAAAACTTGGAAAACAAAATAGAAAATTGGTAAATCGACCACCACACCGAAAATGTATACTAAACCATAAACAAGATAGACAACTAATCAAAAATGTTGCTTGTCAATTTTAGTCATAGACAAGAAAACTTTTTCTTATGTTTTGGCTCCACACGTTGTGTATTTAGCCAGTATCAAGTATTGTAATATTTCAATTGAAGTCAAATATTTCACAACGAGGCGTTTTCCAAAAAAAAAAAAACCTGGTAATTAAAGTACCCAATAGATGGCGTTAGATGTATCTTGAGGTTTTGCTGTCACTGTCAAGACATGAAAGACAAAAAAAATTACGTGCGCCTTTTTTCACGTGTTTTTGGCTCCACATGTGTATTTAGACAATTTCAAGTAATGTAAATATGTATTTGACTTCATTTGAAATATTACAATAGTTGACACTGGCTAAATACACAACGTGTGGAGCCAAAATTTACGATTAAAAAAATAAACATAAAATATTTCGACTGAAATGACAATGACAGATAAAACGATAGGTCTATTACGCCATCTAAGTATTTTAGAACAATTTTTTTTTTTTTGGAATACGCCTCATTAAAATAAGTCTCAGTCGTAGCCTAACTCAGGCAAAGTAAGTCCACGTCATGCCCCAGTAAAGTGGTGGAGACTTTACCAAAGCCTTCTATGGAGTTTTGGAAACAACACGAAAAGTCACGTTTCACGACATTATACTATTCACCACTCGTGCACGGTCACGAACACTTAATGAATAAAGATCCACCATTTTTACATATTAACACTCGAAATAACACAAGCTTTGGAAAATAATATAATGACGCGACATGACTCCTTCACGTTCCCGCCAAAACTCCCAACTCTATTAGGTACGAATGTTTTCAACGAATCATATTGCTTTGGCGGGAATACGTCATTGAAATGTAAAATTCAAATTGAAAGTTAAAACCATGTACAAGTTTTCGCGGGAACGTGAAAAAGTTTAAGATTCAAGAACAAGAAGTCATATCGCGGCGTATGTGCGTAGATTCCTAGAATAAGGTTGGAAATTTATATAGATTGTAAAGAAAATTCGATCAAGCGTTGTTATTACAATACAATACAATAGCACTTTATTGACATAACAAAAAATAAGTAAAAAATGTGATACGTACATAATATATAAACATAAACATGTACATAAATGCATAATGCCGTCAGCATGCTGGGTACACTACCAACTGGTAGGGGGCTTGAACATTTGGAGTATCTATAGACCTTTAATGGTCTCTGGTTAATCCAACTGTTATTTTTATGTAGTAGGCTAAGTAGTTTGTAATTTTAGTTTGTATGTATTTTGCTTAGTTAATAAAGGCACTTGCTTGTTAAAAAAAAGTACATTAATTACACAAAACAGAGTATTACATGAGTAATACCAACGCTTGATCGAACTATATATAAGCTTTTTTTTAAACGTACCTACTCAGGTAAAAATGACCGGTTTTTTGTATTACGACCGGCAGGGCTATCCTGTAAGTCTGAAAGCGATCGCGAGAGGCTCAATATGGGTTGTATTTTGACATATGAAACAAATACTCAACTGTCAAATGCCAGTTTCGTATCCTGTAAGTCCAAAATGGCGGAAAGGGATTCGGATCGCGATTGAATGAACAATTCTAGTACTTTGCTGCATTTGATTCGTTGATTCGGATGTGAAATGAAAGAGATGGCAAGTTTGTTACCGCTTTCAACAATTTGGCGGGTTTTTATGGCAAGCATCCAAGCCAAATATATAGTTTCCCAGACAAAGGACAGAGCGTGAGGATATTACAAGTAAGAATTTGAATTAATTATTATATTTGTTATATGCCCATATATATATAGATGAATCTTTTATCACCACCTTGCGTTGTTGCAGATTCATGGATGCTTACGGATTTCATGAAGTTGTGGGTTGTGTTGATGGCACACACATTGCAATAATCTGCCCTTGCAACCAAAACAAGGCCTACTAGAATAGGAAGCATTATCATTCTTTGAATGTCTTACTGGTGAGTTTTTATTTTCACCCATGCATGGTGTTCTTTCATCAACCTGAGCGGGATGTATAGTGTGTCAACACAGCAAGCAACATCAGTGGTTTTATTACCTTACAGGTAGTGAAAGTCATCGGCCACCATGGTATATTTCAATTTTCACTATGATAGGTACATGCATGTTAGAACACTGTTAAACATTTAATTCTTTATTATTAGATTTGTGATGCCGAGTTACGCATCCTTCATGTGGACGCATCCTTCGGAGGACAGAGCCACGACTCACATGTCTGGAACAGTTTTCCAATGAAGGCTCTTATAGAGGACCTGCATGAACATGATGGAGAAATATGTTGGCTTTTGGGTAAGTTAGTAAATACTAGTTATGTATGTCTAATGAACCTGACATTTGCTTAACATATATAATATGTGTTCAACATACAAATGTACTTTTTTACACTGCAGGTGATTCGGGATTCGCACAGTGACCATGGATGATGACTCCTATCCTGAATGCTGCGCCAAAAACATCAACGCCGAAGAGTACTATACTTCAAAACATACCAGCATTTGCCGATCGGTTCGCTAGACTTCCCCTTAGATAACAAAGTGTTCCACCTGGCAGGGCCTTGATCATACTGGGTATAGTGACTCTTAGTGGTGAGGGTACCGTTGATGTATATCATTTCATTGTGTACATGTAATGTTTGTTGTTTTAAAATTTGAAAAAGATATTTGTGGTTGTTTTGTGCCTTACTATGGTGGTTTGTAGTGTTTATGTAAATAACTATTTGTTGTAAGATATTCTAGCAATGTTACTATTCGTTTGTAAATCTTTAAGTATAAGGTAGTATAGGTACTCTATAAAATGTAAATTTATGTCCATTTATTTGACTTGCTGCACCACGCGGTTTCACTGTGAAGTATCTACATAGCACCTTCCCTATATAGATACTTTGTGGTTGACAATCTTTGACTGATGTGTCCTGTCAGTATTTTAAAAATTGAAGAAATAATATTACAATTATAATAAAACATTTGTATTTCCATCGTGTAATAATATATTTCTTTATATGGTAGCAGAGCGTAAGAGATTTTATGGTTGACTCGCCTGCTTAACAACTTGATTAAAACTGAAAAACCATCATTGTATTTGGACAATGAATCAGCTGTAAAACTTGCACACAATCCGAAATACGAATACCATAAGCGCACCAAACACATTAAATTAAAACATTTCTTCGTAAGAGAATGTGTCATTAACGGAGACTTTAATGTTAAACAAGTTTCATCGGAGCTGCAGTTGGCCGACATGCTGACAAAACCGCTGTTCGGTCCTAGACTGCAAGATTTAAGTCTCAGAGTGGGACTGAATAATTTATAACTAAATTCTATAAAAAGAAACCGAGAATGTGAAGTATCTACATAGCACCTTTTTCTTTTTTCTCCTAAGAGGGTTTTGGCGTCGCACGTCTTATGCATTTGCCAGTGTCAAGTATACATATTTATTCTCAAGTTTAGTTAGATATAATCAAACAAGTCATAGTCACTGTCAAAGTAGAGCAAAGCAAGTCATGGTCAAGTCCTAGTCATGCCCCAGTAAAGTGGTGAAAACTTTACTAGAGCCTTCTATGGAGTTTTGGAAACAACACAAAAATTCACGTTTCACGACATTATACCATTCACCAACACTCGTGCATGTTCACGAACACTTAACGGGTAAAAATTCACACTTTTTACACATTAACACTCGAAATAACACAAGTAATGGAAAATAATATAATGACGCGACATGATTTCTTCACGTTCCCGCCAAAACTCCACATAGCACCTTCCCTATATAGATACTTTGTGGTTGACAATCTTTGACTGATGTGTCCTGTCAGTATTTTAAAAATTGAAGAAATAATATTACAATTATAATAAAACATTTGTATTTCCATCGTGTAATAATATATTTCTTTATATTCACCCGTATCCTACAGGAACAGTTAATTTTTTCCTGATAATAAGTAGCCTGTGTTAATCCAGGGTATTAGCTACATCTACACCAAATTTCGTTTCTTTCAGCCATTACATAGTTGAATGGGAACAAACACACATATATGTACTTACAAACTTTTGCATTTATAATATTAGTGTGATTGTTTTTTTTTTAAATACTTAGGTATTCTTTTATAACAACTTAGTGTGTTTTAGGGACTCACTTATATTCTTAACTAAATTGTTAGCAAAACATGTAAGTACTTTAGAAGTACCACACTCGAGTTTTCTTCCACATTATTTTCCTCGAGGCTGTAGGTTGTTTGGAATGTGGAGTAGAAGCAATAAACAATCAGTACAAAAGCAAACAGTATCTTTCATTCCAAAAGTTATTTCTCCGTACATTACGAATAATTTGGCATGGGTTTCTATTTCAAGTCAAGCAGACAGCACTAGCGATATCTTACGTCCTTATCGGTAATACAATCAAGTACCATATTTTTCTAAGGGCACTAGCACTCTTAGGTAGTCCTTAGGCGCTGTACTGATGGCTTCTTATTCAAGATGGGGCCATGAGAGTCCTACACTGACATCCCGCATGGGGTGTATTGTGCATTTCCCCCTGCCAGGGTCTACCCAAGCCAACCCAGCTCCTTGAAATGACGGAGCGAGGCTCTGGGCTGCTGGCATAGCTGCTCCAGTGATTTAGATGGTGTTGACGATGATGATGAGACCAAGTCAAGCTGTCGGGATGACATGGATGATGTTGAAGCTACCTCATGCAACCTAGTGGCGATCCTTGCTTCTTGTGTGCCTGTACAGTGCCACAGCACATGTTCCACTGTTTTGTTCTGCTGCATGCAACCACGACACAGCGTTGCAATTTCAATAGATTGTTAGTGATTTTTCTGGCGAGGGTTGGAAAGGCGGCCTTGGAATGTTGACAGCCGGCTTTCTTGTCCCACAGATTTTGTTGTTCTTGCCGGTGTGGCGGCGCAGTAGCTCACGTACTTCCATCGCATACTGATGGCTTATCCTCTAAGTTTGAAAGGGATCGTAATAATCAGCTGATTGAAAGCGATCCGTGTCCTATTGCAATCAATAATTGGCATCACGTAACTTTTTGTCTCGCTATCGCTAACGAACGAATGCCGTTGAGTGAAGTGAGTGAGTTCTGGCGGGAACGTGAAGGAGTCATGTCGTGTTATTGTAGTAATTTCCAATACATAAGTTATTTAAAATAGAAAATAAATAGTTTTAATGTATAAAAATGGTAGATTTTCATTCATTAAGCGTTCGTTAATGTTCACGAGTGTTGATAAATAGTATAATGCCGAGACACGCGACTTTTTGTGTTGTTTCTAAAACTCCATTGAAACCCTAGTAAAATTAATATTTAACTCCACCACTTTACTGGGGCATGACTTCGACTTGACTGTGACTTACTTTGTTTGATTTAGGCTACGACGGAGACTTATTTGTGAAATATTTTACTATACATAAAATACACAACTTGACACTGGCTAAAAACACAAAGTGTGAAGCCATAGCTTGTGAGAAAAAATAATAAGTGACACGTTTGACTTTGACATTGATATTGAACGATGCGTATTTTTTCGAAACATTGGCTCTATGCGTTATTTATTTAGCCAAGGTCTAGTTTCGTAAAGTAGGTAATAGTATCTTACAATATTTTATTTTCAGAATGTAGACACATTTTTGTATGTAGTGAGAAATGAACTTTAAAGGCCTCGCTACATAGCCTGCCTGACATCGTGCGAAAGAGATGGCTATATTTAAGTTTCTGAGGGAGCGAAAGGGAGAAGCTATCGCCTTGATAGTTTGTTTCTTTTACTCCCGTGAAATTCAAGCTGTACCTTTCGCGCGGTGTCAGGCGCCATGTGTAGGCGCCCTAATTCATTAAGTTAAGTTTCATGAAACGATCATAATGACTTTTTAGTGAAAATACGTAATTCCCTATGTTCCTATTGTTTCTACTTACCGTGCCAACTTTAATCTGCAAAGAGTTTTGGCGGGATCACGAAGAAGTCATGTCGCGCTATTGTATTATTTTCCAATACTTGTGTTATATCGAGTGTTAATGCATAAAAATGGTGGATTTTTATCCATTAAGTGTTCGTGAAAGTGTATGAGTGTTGGTGAATAGTATAATATCGTGAAACGTGACTTTTCGTTTTGTTTCCAAAACTCCATAGAAGCTTCTAGTAAAGTCTCCACCACTTTACTGAGGCAAAAACAAAATAGGGAAAAAAAATACGGAAGACAAGGCGGTATGGCCTTAATGGCTTTAGCCTGCCCAGAAATGGGCGAATAAATAATAAAAAAAAAAAAAATCTGCAAAGTATTTACGGATTCAGAAATAAAGTTAATAAATGCATATACATGCAACAAATAAGTGAGGAATGACACCAGCAGCATACTTATACATTGCCATCTCTCATATTTACTAAAGCTAGCTCCAAATATTCTAAGTTGTGGTAGCAACCTCGCCTCATATTTGTGGGTTCGAACCCAGGCGGGCCTGCATTAATGAATTCTTTGGAACTTGCATACTACTGGCTTTTCTGTGAAGGAAAACATCTTGAGAAAACCTGGCATATTTCCGGAGAAGAAATATGATGGCATAAATATGCAATCCGTCAGCACTCACTGGACCATCGTGGTGGATATGGCCTTATACCTTTCGAGGGTAGGCTGATATCTAAGCAGTAGTATATTTAAATATACAGAGCAATGATCTTTTTTACTTAATTTCAGCAATAAGTGCTTTTTACCATTTTATTGATATGTATCTTATGTTTAAGCAGGAACAGATTGAAGAGCAACAAGAACAAGATAATGATAATTTTAGAGATACTTTATACTTACCCAAGGTAGCATTAAACCACATCAGAGAAGTTAAAATTTTTTAACAAGTTTGTTATTATAAATCTCTAAATAAAACTGTATTACATTAAATTATTTTTATTGCACAACTACTACATTATTTCATTGTATAAATCATAAAAGAACACCACAAAATGACATAACAGGAATAATACATTAGAGATAGGCATAAAAAGGCGGTCTTATTGCTAAGAGCGATCTCTTCCAGACAACCATCGGGCCAGTAAGTAGATATACTTGAGATATAAAGAATAAATTTACCATAATATAGATGTGTCAGTGTTAAAAACACACTGGCCTACACAATGCTTGGAACATTAGGATGACGCTTGTGAGCAAATAGGACATAGCCCTATCTGCTCACAAGTTCTGTATGAGCGCCTGCTGGCGAACGAATCCAGCTTGCTGAGGGCGCATGTGCCGCGCCGCTCCTTCGCCGCGGCGGGGGTTGCGCCGCCGGTGCCGCCGTCGGTCAGCCTGCACCCGCGTGCAGTTGTATCTGCGGTCAATGGAGCGTAGGGGATATGTGGTCTTTGTGCTATATTATGAAGCATGCAGCATGCATTTGTTATTCTTGCAGCAAGTACCGGTGAATAATACAACTTGCTGACTTCCAGTAGGCACCTGTAATGAAAAACATTTTAAATTAATAATAAAAAACTAATATTTACTAAGACCATTTTGGTAATAAAATAAAAAGCGAGCTGATAAAACACCTATGAAACACAACACTCTAGGAGGCAGCACGGAGGTAAATATTAATGTGTTTCTTCTAAGTGTTGACCGACATCCCAAGAACTACTTTGGTGGCATGCAATCCATTTCAATGTGAACATAATTATTAAGTACATAATTATATAATTACTTTGTACCTTGGTAGGTATTACTCTCTTTTAACTTGTCCTCTGTCATGTCAAAATGGAAAAGCTATAACATTTATAACAATTGGCTTGTTTAGGGCCATTATAACTGGCCGGATTTCTTTCTACAGACTGGGCTGCAACACACAATGCTTCCGATTGTCTCCTACTATGGTCTGTAAAGATCCAGTGGCATAGAATGCCAATGCAACCAAAATCAAGCAATTTTATCATCATTTAATTTGGTTGACCCACAGATTTGACCGCTGTACTTTAGTAAAGTCTAACACTGCTGTAGGTTTAAGTATAGCCTAACAATGGCTAGTATACTCATAGACTACTATGAAATACGTATATTAGAAGCGACAATGTTAGATTTTTGCGGGGACTGCAGAATCGTCAAGTACTTAGTATAATGAACCATTTTGTACTTACCTTCGTTTCAACATCCAAAGCATTACAACGAAGTGTGTTGTGGCATGTGAGGTTGTGAGGCGTAACATAACATTATTAGTTGGGGAGTAAACTCCTTTGACATTATGTACCGTTAATTTACTGCCGATCACTCGCACGATTATGTCTTGCACTAGTATTTTTCTTCTTCGCATGGGCCTGAGACTCCGTAACTTCCTATTCATGGGCCCTCTCATACATTTTATTTATGTTTTAGCTATTGTTTCTAAGAAAATTACAGTAAAAATGATAAAACACCGCACAACGTTTTTTTTTTTTCTCTTTTCTCCTAAGAGGATTTTGGCGTCGCACGTCTTATGCATTTGCCAGTGTCAAGTATACTTATATATTTTCAAGTTTTGTTAAATATTATCAAACAAGTCATAGTCACAGTCAAGGGCAAGCAAAGCAAGTCACGGTCAAGTCGAAGTCATGCCCCAGTAAAGTGGTGAAAACTTTACTAAAGCCTTCTATGGAGTTTTGGAAACAACACGAAAATTCACGTTTCACGACATTATACTATTCACCTTCACTCATGCATGTTCACGAACACTTAACTTGTGTTTATTTAGTAGTATTAGTAATAGTCTCTATTATATTATTTCAATGTGTTGGTTTTGTCTCCACACCGCATAGCAGAATAACTATTTAACAAGGGTTCATACAAATGAAGAGCTTAACGAGGCTGAAAGCCGAGCTTGCGTCGCGTACGAAGTCGCGGGCATCAGCTAGTCGAAAATAAAGTCATCTAAACAATATAAGACAAGGAGATTATTGTTTTTTTTTACCTCGAGTTTTTATGTATAATATATTGGAATACTATAAATTAAGTGTTTCTTAATATCTTTGAGTATTGGCAATCCTATAAAGCTCTACACGATTAAACAAAACAAAAGATTTAAAAAAAAAAAGTTGATAGCGGTAGCGAACTTGCCACCTCTTTCATTTGACATTTCACATCCGAATCAAATGCATCCGTGATACGAAAAGTACTAGAATTGTTCATTCAATCGCAATCCGAATCCCTATCCGCCTTTTTGGAACTAGAGCAGACATTTGACAGTTAAGAATTTGTTTCATATGTCAAAATACAACCCATATATTTTTTTCTCCTATGTTTTGGCATCACACGTTGTGTATTTAGCCAGTGTCAAGTTGTGTAAAATTCCAAGTAAAGTAAAATATTTCACAAATGAAACAAGTCTCAGTCATAGTCTAAGTCAAACAAAGTAAGTCATATTCAAATCCAAGTCATGCCCCAGTAAAGTGGTGGAGAATTTACTGGGGTTTCTGTGGAATTTGAGAAACAACACGAAAAGTCCCGTTTCACAGCATTATACTATTCACCAACACTCGTACACGTCAACGAACACTTAATGCATAAAAATCTACTGTTTTGAAACATCAAAATGTTAAATAACATACGTTTTGGAAGTTATGCAATGACTCGACATGACTCCTCCACGTTCCCGCCACTTGTTTCATTCAATGTCATTCGTTCGTTAGCGATAGCGAGAGAAAACCATCCGTGATACCAGTTAGCGATAGCGGTAGAACACGGATCGCTTATAATCAGCTGACTCTCGCGATCGCTTTCAGACTTACAGGATAGCCCTGCTGGGCCCCTATTCGGAGAAATGACATTTTTATCTCGGTCACTCTCACTCCCATTAAATTCTAAATTAGAGAGACAGTGACCGAGATAATCTCGAGCGCACAGGAATAGGGTCCCTGTGGGCTTATCCCATAACTCTGAAAGCGTTAGCGAGAGTTGCGCGAGCGTGATCGCGCATAGTGCGACTAAATTGGTACGAGCAGGATGGCATGCTCTCGCAATCAGAATCACGAACGTTTCAAAGTTAGAGAATAAGCCAGCATAAACCGCGGGCGTCGTCTAAAAGCATGACATTTTTCACAAGAAAACCTGTTGTAACATAAGTGAGCACTAAGAAAAGATTTTTGAAAATTAATCTCCTGGGTAAATAGTTAAATAGGTCCTGGGTAATAACGGTAAGGAAGAAGCTTGAAGAACCGATAACTAATGAGGGAAAAAGGTTTTAGAGTGGCAACCACAAACCGGAAGACGCAGCGTAGGTAGGCCTCCCAATAGGTGAATTGACGACATTGTGAAACTTACGGGCTACCGGTGTCGTTCAGTGTGGCACTCTAGGGCGGAAACCTTTGTTTAGCAGTGGACGTCTTCTAGCTGATGATGAAGGAATTTAATAATTTTACTTTGTATTGACGAGGGCGAGGGTCTAGCCGTGGTCTTCAGCCCTAAGCCTGCGAAGCCAAAGGCCCGGCTCCACCGCGTACCAAGTTGCATGGTAAAGTATGTTTGTTTTCCTTCTTTCAAACAGCAATAGAGCAACGGATCGACGTGACTTTTTGCATCGATATAGAAAGAAGGCTCCAGACCAACTCTGCAGGACTTATGCAGAGTGCAGATGTGCAGATTTATTCTGCATAGGACTTTTTAAACTGGAAAAAATTACGGCTGTCCTCGCGGATGAAACCATGGGGCAGTTAGTTGAGTACCTTAGATACCTAATTATATACTAATTAATCAATTATAATTACGTACGTACCTAATTATGTAGGTACCATACCTACATCGCATTCGAACCCGCATCTTAGTGAAAACTATTGTTGGTCTCGTAAATTAACCCTATGACATTATTTATTGCATTAGTTTTCCTATGTAGTTAGGTATAAACGTTTTCATATTGCACGGGGGAAATACCGCCGGTGGTCTATGTAGGTTGACTAGCTTCAGGGAAATCAAATGATCCCGTTCATACTATATAGATATCCTTACCTACTTGATGACTTGGTGAGACATACTAAGGTAAAGTACCTACTCGTAATCTAGACATTACCAAGAAAGCGTTTTCCTTTGTTTATGACTCTTTAGGAGCTGAGCAAAAAACGCATCTGCAAACCAACCTAACCAAAAATTAAGTTTTCTTTTTTATGTATTATGCTACTTCTATAGGCGTAATATGTTAATTTCTTTCTTTAACATATTTAACTATAAAAAACGATAAATATATTCCCAAGAACATCCGGACAATCAGAAAAATTATATTTAAAAAAAAAACAGGAAAATTGTCTATTGAGGTTAACATATTTTAAGGGGCAAATAGATGGGCAAACCCTACATTTATTTATAAAAAAAAAGTATATAAATAAAATATTTTGTAAAAAACATGATAATATTGATATCGGTTGTTTGGCGGGAACGTGAAGAATTCATGTCGCGTCATTATATTATTTTCCAAAACTTGGGTTATTTCGAGTGTTAATGTGTAACAACGGTGAATTTATACCCGTTAAGTGTTCGTATACATGCACGATTGCTGGTAAATAGTATAATGTCGTAAAACGTGAATTTTCGTGTTGTTTCCAAAACTCCATAGAAGGCTCTAGTAAAGTTTTCACCACTTTACTGGGGCATGACTTGGACTTGACCGTGACTTGCTTTACTTGACTTTGACCGTGACTATGACTTGTTTGATAATATCTAACAAAACTTGAGAATATATATGTATACTTGACACTGGCAAATGCGTAAGCCGTGCGACGCCAAAACCCTCTTAGGAGGAAAAAGAAAAAAAAAACTTTAAAAAACTTGTTTCGCAAATAAAATATAAAATTAATAACTTTACTGATAGTATGAATACAAAAATATTCATAGCAAGTTGCGTTTTGTCTCCGTGCCGTTAACATAACAAATGAGTTATTTTTTTGTATGAGTTTAAATGAGTTTCTATTTCAAGTCGAGCAGAAATTGTGACGATCATGTCGCTGATTAAAGTACTAGCGGCATCTTACGTCCTTATTAGTGCTACAATCGAGATACACATCTTTCCACTATTAGTATAATTTATCTATACCATTAGTGTAATAATCACTTGAATATACATGAATTTTTATAAACATGAATATACATACTATACAGGAGTTCCGAGAGACAGCGAAAAATGTGGATTCGTGGTCTTTTCGATGTATTTTTTTATCGAGTAAATGTCATGTAATCGTTTTTTCCCGCCATGCAATACTAGATTACAGAACCAAAAAACATATATCCCAAATTAAGATTTTTAATTTACATAACTAATGAGAAATAGAAAAATGAGGGCACAAAATAGAAAAAACACATTTTTATCAAAGTAGGCCGCGTACCAAATATTTAAATTCACCATTCAAAGATCTGCCCGGCCCGGAATCGATCCTGGGACCACTTGTTCAAAAGACAGACGCGCTAACATTGATCCAAAAAGCCATTGGTTATCTCAAACATTTAAAAAAAATAAACTATAAATTACACTGGATCCTTGATGACTTTGCAAAAAAAAAATTAATTTCAAATCGTCGAGAAGCTAGATGAAACATCATATATGGAAATTTGCGTATGGCGTACATACTAAATAGTATGCCAAACACATACTTCTAAAAATCATCACGAAATGTGACCATTCTCGAAGCTAACGTGCGAGGGACCCGTGACTTGCAAAAATGTCTAGAAACCCAAGATGAAATGACCAAATACAAGGTGACAACCAATTTGTTATGTTTAAAATTTTATTAAACTTACGCATTATGTTCATGATGAGTATTCAAACAGTGATTATTTGGCCTTCTGCCCTTCCAAGCTGCGCGGTTGCGTTATAAAGCTGGGTAGTGCGCGCTCGGAAGTTTCAATCAGTTTCTTCGCAGACATACGTGCGGTCGCGTCTCTACTCTCACACGAAAAGGTAGGTTGTAGAATTACGAGAAATAATAACAACTAACAGAATATAGCACGAAAATATTTGCGGCATATAAAATTAAATTAAAAAACTAAAAATTTGAAACACATTATAAATATTTAAATAATAGTTTAGGTACATATTTTCGACTGTTTATTTTAATTAAAAAATATATTTCAACAAGAACAGCATTTTTGTCCAAATTAAAATACAATTATATACAAATCATCCCAAAATTATTTTGCATCAAATAAACCAAAGAAATAAACAAAAAATAAAATGTTGTATTGTTTCCAAATAAGTTGTATTGTTTGGTGCAATCACTTACCACAGTTATGCATCTAAAGTGCTTTATCGCATGTACATTAAATAACCATAGTTGCAATTTCAACACCACTATTACCGGCGGGGCGTCCTTTTCCGTCGCAACCGTAGGTCACCGGCTTATGTCGATTCGAATTGGATATACATGAATTTATAACTAAAGATCACGGCCACAATCAATCTATGATAAAATATTTTTCCATCAAAATTCAAATGTTTTTTTAAATTTAGTTTACATATTTGCGTAATTACCAAATGTTACGCCACTTATGGCTGGAGCCTGTCCACAAGAGGTTTGCAAGAGCTTTGACATCTGAAGAACAGAACCTTGACCTACTTTTAATTATTTGTGCATTATACTGTCTCTTTAGACTATCTCCAAATATTATGGACATGTCTAAAAAGACTACTTGCAAACACACTGAGTTAATTACTTCATGTCTGGAGCTTTGGTGGTAAACGTGGGGAAATCATGTAGCGGGAAGTATAATTATTTTTCAAAGCTTGTGATTTCGATTTTTCATATATAATAATAGTGAATTGTTAAAAAGTGTATAGGCAAATTAAGTGCCTTTGTTCAGCAGTGGACGTCTTACGGCTGATGATGATGATGATGATAGGCAAATTGTATAATGCCGTGAAACTTGTATTTTTTTTGTGTTTTTCCAAAGCTCTTTAGAAGATTAACTCTAAGCCACCACTTTGCTGGGGCACTTTGGACTTGACCGTGACTTACTTTGCTTGACTTTGATAATGACTTGTTTGATGATATTTACAATAAAACTAAAAAAGAACTATTCTAATATTCTATACAAAATTACGTGGACAAAGGTTAACGTTGATATTTATAAGTATATTAGATACGATGAGATGACAAATGGTACGCCAGATGGGTGGTGAAATTTGGATAACGAATTCCTTTTCATCCCTGAGATTTCGTGAGCATCTATTCCATACTTTACCCCCGGGGTATGAATATCTGAATATCGCAGGGGAGGTAGAACAAATAGAGTACCCTGATGTACGACCAACAACATACATTTCAAAACTGAAACAAATTAAAGTTCGTAAAATTATCGATTTTAATTGTTTTATTATGACGGAAATTCTACTCGTATATTTTTTTATTAAGATTCTACCTTTGAATCTATGAAAGTAAATTATCGTTACAATATAGTATAAATAAATATTGATGGATGTTATTCACACGCAGCGCCACCAGGCACAGATAAAGCACCAGATAACTGTTAGAATACTTTTTTTTTTGTAAATACATACATAGAAACACCCAGGCAAAAAACAAACTTCTATAGTTCATCACACAAATTTTCGTCCTGGATGGGAATCGAACCCACAACATACAGCTCAGAAGGTGGAAACCCTCCCACTGAGCCACAAGGCTAGTGTCTATTATATTCCTCTATTCCAGAAGCAATAAGTGAAGATGTTCAAGCTGGTAGTCCTGACCGTTGCGCTGGCGGCTTGCGCGCACGCCTACTCCTCGGGCGCCCCGGAGAGCGCCTGCCAGGACATGGTCCCTAAGCACCCCGTGGCACCACAGAAGACGCCCGCCCCCTACGTCGTCACTACTAGTACTAAAGTATGTCATCCTACTACCATCGCTCTTGCATTGTGTATGTCTGTATGTTACTTTTATGACAACTAAACGGCTGAACGTAGACCCGATGCTAGGAAGCATGGAAGTGGCATACATGTCAATTAGAGAAAGATATGATAAAGTGTATATCGCTATCTCGCATTGGCAAAGAGAAGGATACATCTCGGGTAAAAAGATAGTGATAATAATTTCGACAATGGTTATGAAGTCTAGTCCCAAATATCAATGCTCTGCGCAGTTCTAGAGTTGTAGATGAGAAGTTCAGCTATGAGTTATATGATTAAAAGAAAAAAAATCGACTGCAAATTGTAGCCTATGCGTAAAGAGGATAAAGAGGACTCCAGCGACACCTCACTCATCAAAATCAGTCTAGCGGTTTACTACATATTAGAGAGGAACCCACAAACATAATACACCCTAAAAACATTGGACAGTCGGGTAAGATTCAGATTCAGATTGTTTATTCACCTTATAACAATGATTTCTTATATTACGTAAGTTATTTACAGCTTAGGATGTCACTTAAAATAGTAGTGGAATGTTATATAATTAATAAAATTGTAATGATTAATAACATTTAAAATTGTTTACAAAATAAAATTGAATATTAACATTAATTGTGATAGATTTAAAAAATATATTTTTGTCATTTATACAATTTCATTGGAAAAACATTGTTCACTTAATTTAATTTTCATAAAGTCATTAAGCTTGTAAAACGCATTCCTTACAAAAAAAGGGTTGAAAAAAGGAACGAAGTAAATGGCATTTACTAACTACTTTTATAAAAAGAGTTCAAGAAAATTGACTGCAAATAATGACATAAAATGAATCCAACCGACCGACACCCCAAATACATTAACCTCCTTCTTGGCCAGTCGGGTAAGAACACAGGGTAAGAAGTAAAATAGGCATATACATCTACCGATATAGATATATAGGGTAGATAAAGTTATTTCATAGAAAACGTAAACTAGGTCCTTGCAATGTCTCTACATCTATACCTACCGTTGTCTACGTTGTTTGGTAAATACCTACCGCGGTTTCACAGACATATCAATAATATTATTGTCATCCAACGGATTATGATATAATGTCATAACAATCAAAATATTATTATGTACATACTACATACACAGACTGGTGCTGACCATGTGAACCATAAGTTATTCTGTGCCCTTACGTAACTATAAACGCTCCTGTAATCTATCAAAAAATAGAAAAGATAAAATAAATTAATGTTTTTTTTTCTTATGCAGGTAGCTAAGGCCGGGACTCCGATGGAGGTGGTGATAACGGGCAAGTCTGACTCGAACCTGATCCGCGGACTGCTGCTGCAGGCCAGGGAGGGAGACAAGCCTGTGGGCAAGTTCACCCTCGCGCCCAACGAACCCTTCGCTCAGCTCATGAACTGCGGCGAGCCCGGTGTAAGTACTCTCACAATAACGTCGATTGTAGTTGTAGTTGACTTCCATTTCATATAATTCATTAATATAATTCATTCAAACAATTTTTTAATTTTTTAAATTCTTATTTTATATTACGGACTAGGTACACTTATAAGGATAGTAGAACATATTTTTTTTTATTATTGTTATGCATCCATAATATGGATATCCAAGTTGTTTAACCCTGCATCTGCTTCTCTCTAAAATACATGTATGTATGGTACATAACCATAGAGTATGACAGCATTATGACCATCCTACATCTTTTTTCTGCATGTAAAATCGTAAACTTATTTACGCGTACAATACAGTTCTACAGACAAAGCAATTGGAATTAAATAGATACGCATTAAAATGAATCATGTCATTCACGATTCTAGGAACTTATCACACTTCCTTAAAAAGTCTCACTGTACCTAATAGTCTATTTGTCATTGTTACATCTACTTCAAGTAAAGGCTGTAAAAAAACAGTTTATTGACAATAAGACCTTCGCCAACTTCTTGTTAGACGTTTTTAATACTGTTGGTAACTATACGGAAGTGTTAATTTAAATGTTAATTTCATCGTGCGTGAAATTTAATCAGTCTGATTGTCCTGTCTCAAACGACCCTGGCTCTGTGTTCTGAAACCATACCTGATTCGGGATCTCTGCGTCTCCGTCCGTGTGGTGTAGTGTTTGTAGATCAAACAACCAGGACCTACAAATTGTCATCTTCCAGCCTTAAAGTGTCATCTGACCCACGGTAGCACTCAGAGAGTAGATCTTGAAAAGAATCCTTTCCGACTGAATTCAGGGCTAGATTTGAAAGGTTCTTGTCTTCATTGTCAAATTCAACTCGACAATTAATTTTAAGTGGTAACTAAATGACAACCACAGGCTAAAATCGGAAGTTACAGATAAGTAGGAAGCTACACTGTTGTACGAGTTATACGAGGACATTAAGCTAGGCCTTACAGCGTGTCCCTTCACTCGGACAACTAGTCGTCAATTTGGATAACCGACAATTAAGTACTTGTACGAGTTGATATATGTAAGCACCTTACCTAGGTTTTAGACATTGTATTTTTGGCAAACTATATAAGTAGCTGTACTAGCTAAACCTAAGGTCAAATGCCAGGTCCGGCTCAATTTAAAGATATTCTTATATATATTATAAAGGCGACAGGCAGAAATTTTATGTGCACCTGTGGAGCAGACATGAAGGCAGTAAAACTGTGTGCCAACGTTAGGTGCCTTTGCTAAGGACAGAAGAGGGGGTGGAAAAACTTAAAAAAACATCGTTTCACACTCATAACTGTGTACTACTTACGCTTCCCTGTGTCCGTGGTGGTATTTAATACATCCAAAGACAAGAACACATAATTCAGACCCAGGGTAGTTATTTAATGATCATTCACATATCTGCCCGGCCGCGAATCGTATCCGCGACCTAGGCAGACGCGCTGCGAACCAAGCCAAGCATATCTCCAGCATACATAGGTTGTTCCGAAAATTGTTAGCCACAGAATAAATACAATCTCTTTTTTCTTGAAACTATTTTGAATTGACAGCTAAATTCAATACAAATCTCCGTGGTGAAAGTCATGGCAACCTATATGTAGTTCTTTATTTAAAAAAATAAAGATTATCTTACACTTGATCTTACACGCCAAAGAGAATATAAATACCTTGGACGAAACATGATGCTAAATCCATGATAAATACTACTTACACTCTTCTTTTGTTTGCAACAATGGACGTATCGCGGGAAGCTTTTCGTGCTATGATTTTTCATGATTTTAAAAGAGGGTTAACCTTCAAGGAATCTCACGAAAATTTACAAGCTGCATTTGGGAAGTCTGCTCCTGCGTTAGCAACAGTTACTGGTTTCGTGAATTTAAACGTGGTCGAGAGAACCTAAAAGATGACCCCAGGCCGGCCGACCAACAACTTTACTGCACTCATGAAAATGTCATCAGGATTTTAGACACATTACACATCGAGAGATTTAGGTTGAACTGAAGATTGGAACACAGGCAGTTTACACCATCCTTTATAACGGGCTACTGGATACCTTAGCATGAGTCACGAATATTCCAAAATGTTCTGTGTGAGTCTTTATATTATCATTCCTTAGATAATTTTATGGCTTCACCATGCTTTAGTAATGTTTGTTCACCTTCAACGCACCATAGACGGCGGCGCCTTGACCAGCCGTGTCTTGTTATTTTGTACCAAATTAGAAGTAAACAGACAAGTTTGCAGGAAGTTTGTTGTATTATCTAGGTACCTACTTGTAAGTGTCATTTCGTGTAGTTTACATCATACTAAGTATTTAATCATGAATTTATTTTATGGCAAAAAGATGTCGTTACACGTACACACTGGAAACGTATAGCGGACCAAAAAGAGAATATAAGAAGATACCATACTTATCTCTCGTTTGTAAAACCACGAATCCTTGCGAATTTAATCCACAGGTCTATAAAGCCGCATTTGACCATCAATAGCAACTCGAAGCGATGCGAAAATATCAAAAACAGCAGCTTTACTTACGTGGGCTACGTCGTCGTGTAAACCAGTTTGCGACGAGACTTCGCATTTTTGTTTGTCGTAAAAAATCGCATCGCGTCGCATCGCTACTTGACGCTTTCAGTTGGTTACCTAGGACAACAAGTAAGCGACGACGCAGCATGCAAATCTAGAAGAAGCCGATTGTAAAAACCTCTCTGCACTTTTACCCCTATTATTGGTTTAATATAAAAAAATATTCTAGATATACGGCTTGATGGCCCAGGGCGTTATTTTCATATTTTTGTCGACAGAACGCAATCACCCACAAGAAACACGACGCCCAATTCGACAAGCAGACCGTTGCCTACACCTGGACGCCCCCGGCCGGCTTCAACGGAGAAATCAAGTTCAGGTACCTCTCCTCACTTTTCTTTCTTGTACGAAGACAACATTGAACAAAATTTAGGATTAAATAAGGTAGCTTCAACATCATCCAAGTAACCACGACAGCTTGATTGACTATCATTATCATCATCAACAACATATCATCTACACCACTGGAACAACTATACGAGTAGGTAATTTTCGCTCCGGTATTCCAAGGAGCTGGATTGGCTCGGTTAGATGCTGGCAGGGGGAATTATATTCAATATAATCCAGGGAATAACGTCCATATCAAATTTCATCCAAATCCGTTCAGCAGTTACAGAGTTAACAGACACACTTACATAGGTATTTACCTACTTGCACACACACTTTCGCATTTATAATATTAGTGTGATTAGAACGTACCATTACTACTACTACTCATTATAACGAACTAGATATATATACTATCTAATTGTGATGTACACTTGCCCCCTGGACTATTTTCAAGATTTTTTTTCTTGAAAATTGAAACGTACCTGTAATTTAAAATGCATCACTTACACATAAATAAGCTTCATCTTGCATTATTCTTTTCGGCCATTTAGACACTTTTGCGACACAGTTAAGTAGCGCAATCGAGTTAATGCCATATTGTGAAAGAACCGGCTTTTATGCGCACACGCCGCGCCGCACTGTATATTTAAATGTGCTTGAATACCTATACTCGAGCCGCGCTAAGAAATGTTCCGACAGCTACGTAGGATAACATAGTAAAAAGCTAAATGTATCACTGTATATATCCGATAGCAGCAGTGCGCTTACGTTAAAAAGACCGCTCGCGCTGGCCACAGGGCGCGCCCTACTCGACATTTGCCGATACGCGGTCTCTTTACTCTAAAACCACGGTCTAGAAACCATCTACTCCAACGGTTTCGGTTCTTCCACAGATAAGGGAAGCTCATTGTCACTTCAGCTAGCTTATCCTTGTATTGTTAAGAATTTAATGTCACATAGAGAATTGCTTGATGCTGTAAAATCCTAGTACGGAAGTCAAATTCAAATTATTTATTTCATCTAAGTACAGATCAATAATGTAGCAGCACTGTACCCCAAACTGGTTTCAATTAAGTACCCGTATCTGGGGGCTTAGGCCTTCCCTTCAAATTAAACTATTTAAAATTACATTTAATGAAAACATTCGGTTATGGAACTACAAAATTATAGAATTAAATTAAATGGATAGAATATACTTAGTCGGGAAGCGAGTTTTAGCCAAAAGTTTACTTTTCCCAATTGTCACCTTCGAGACAACTGTGAACAGAATACCCAATCTATTATTTCTTATTGTAACTATGGAATGAACTATCTGAGTTTAATTTTACTGTATCTATCGGAATGGCTGCTGCATGGTCATGCTCACTTTATGCTTAAAAATATGTATGTATATTATTTAGGTATGTAGTTATAGTTGTAGTATTAGTAATTAGTATATATTTATTATTGAACTTTGTTTTAGTAGATATGTAGTCTATAATATATTTTTTTTATTTTTTTTGTGTGGCGTAATCCCTTATTAATAGCACACCCCGTTTCTTACCTCTTCCATACAAATCCTCTCCATGCTAAGGTTGCCTGGAAGATATCGCTAGCGCTAAGGCCGCTAGTTGTTACACTAATTGTAGGTTGTTGTTTTTTTGCTAAGTATGTAATTTCTGGTGTGAACAATAAAGAGTTATCTATTGTCCCCATTGCAACGCCATCAGTAGAGAAAAATGAAATAAGTTGTGATTGTGACCCCTGGGGACAACGCTAAAGGTGACAACTGGTTTTTTTTTTATCCCAATAGCTACCTAGTACCAGTGGGCTTATCCCGTAACTCTGAAAGCGATAGCGAGAGTTGCGCGAGCGGGACCGCGCATAGTGCGACTAAGATGGTACGAGCGAGATGGCATGCTCTCGCAATCAGAATCATGAACGTTTCAAAGTTACAGGATAAGCCCCCTGTTCTATATTTTAAATAATGTTATTTTTCTTTTTCAGAGCCACTATTGCTCTCAACGGTGCTGTTTTCTGGGTAGGAGTGGAATCAGCCCCCGTCAAAGTGGCTAACTAATTATATACCTACTACTGATCTAGCATTTATCTATTATAATTTAAGGATTCGCTAGTGGTGCTATTTTTTAAGTTAATCCGTAGGTTTATTACTATTTAGACGATGTGATACGTAGGCACCTTTAATTTTATAATAAATATATTTTTATTAACTGGGTTTTTATTTCTTAAATTGTCTAAAAATTCTCACGTTTTTACGAGCAATTTCGTCACTGTGTGAAGTTCTTAATCTCTATTCAATTAAACAAAGTAATTCAAAGTTATAAAATACTTTATTCAAACGTAGCACCTAGAAATTTGTCCTCGAGATCCATTTTACAAAAGTTAATTAAGTCTTGGTATAATACCGAATACCTACGTCATCGGACGTCTGTAAATATAGTAATGTAAGTTTTTAAAACCAAAAATAAAAGTTAACTTAGAATTCCAATCTAATAAAAAGGCAAGAAAATTACATATTTTTGTATTCAAAAATGAGTTATCGAGGAATCCGATAATTTGAGATAAGTAGGTACTATATTTACAGAGCTTACAATTTTACTTTCAAATAAAATACTAAGGAGGCAAGCATAATGTATTTCTAATGACGGATATGCTATGATATTCGAGTTTGTGAAAATGCAATAAAAAAAATGCAGTGTCGATCTGTATTTCGACAAATAAAATAAAGACAATCGACACAAGCGACAACTGTTACATCAATAAATTTAATCGTATCTTCGACACGGCAATAATTGAAAACTCGGACACCCTAATTAACATTAAGGCCGAGCTCCCGGCCAGTACTATCTCTTTCACACTTTATTCATATTTGTTACAAAATCAAAGAATTATAATTTAAAATAAATAAACAGGTGCTAACTTCAGAAAAACATTTCAAATGTTTGGACCATCTTTATATTGATATTTTCTATTTCGGCTAAACAAGAAAACTCTAAAAATAGCTGTTATGCTTTTTAGTCATAATAGCAAAAACTCGAAAGAGATAGCCTGAAGGCAAGCGGGCTCAAACCAATTCCATATGCACTACACATTTCAATACTGAAACATCAACTCTATTAAATTATTTATCATTACATTCACAGCCCGGATTGTGCAAATAGGACTGCATGTGCAACCATTCACTTGATACTTTTTGGAAGTTACGAAATATGCCACAAATAACGATCAACGATATTATCGTTATTTGTAACGAACGCTTTATTTAAACGATAAACAGCTCTACCTCTACTATTAAGGATTTTTGAGATTATTCTACATTGAAATCTTAATTTATTGTGTCATGCAAATGAAATTTATGGAAGCAATAAAATACATACAGCAACCAATATTGAAATTTTATACGTTTTAATTTAGTGCAAACTGCGAAAGATATTACAGTAGAAACTCGATTAACCGGACTAATTGTTGTCGTTAGGCATTCGGATAATCGAAAAGCCGGATAATCGAATGTATGAAGCAAAGCGGATTGTGTGCATGTAGTAATGCTTATTCACAGAGCAAAGGACTTGCGGGATTACCCTCTAACTTTGAAACATTCGTGATTCTGATTGCGAGAGCATGCCATCTCGCTCGTACCAATTTAGTCACACTATGCGCGGTCCCGCTCTCGCAACTCTCGCTATAGCTTTTAGAGTTACGGGATAAGCCCACAGATATCGGTTGCCCAGTTGCTAAAAGTTCACTTTTCGGTTTCTTCATCATTTTCCGATGTATACTGTGGATGTATGCTATCTAAAACAATAACGGAACGCGGGCAGCGATCCCGCGGGGCGCGGTATGCCAGTTCCGACCCGCGGGCTTATCCCGTAACTCTGAAAGCGATAGTGATAGTGTGCGAGCGGGACCGCGCATAGTGCGACTAACTTGGTACGAGCAGGATGTCATGCTCTCGCAATCAGAATCACGAACGTTTCAAAACCCGCCGTTCATGCTTGCATAAATTCGACTTGTAGTATGCGGTTGGTAGTCCGGATCCGTATAACTGAGGGCCGGATAATCGAGTTTCTACTGTAGTATTATTCAATACTAATGAGAACGAGTAACATCACCAGATTTGTTGAGTACCATCAAATCTTATCAAAACAGAAAGAGAAAACGCTACTAGAGCTTTGAAAGTTTCTTTCTTTTAGATCGTAGAAATGAACAAATATCAAAATAATTATGATATTTTGTGAGACAAGTTATACGCGGAATACATCTACATAAGTACTAGCTCCCGATGTCAATAATTCATTCATCAAATCAATGAAGTTTTAATCTCGGTAAAAATAGAATCATTTAGTACCGTTAACAAAGTTTCAAATTACGACAAGAAAGACAGTAATATAATAAATTATATTTAATGTATGTAGAAGAGAACTCTCCGATTAATCGGCTGCCGTATTCTCAGCTAAAACGAAAAGGTTTCGATTCGAGATCTACTCTCTCTCTGCGTCATCTACAGTTAGGATGACAGAGAAAGAGAGAGAGAGAATGTGTGATCGAATGTTTCCAGTGATATTATTGAGCATACAGAGATCATCTTATATTTCCGAGTGACGAGTGCATTGCCGCGATGTTAAACCGTTGAAGTTCAACATTCTGAGTATCACTGAACTGTAGGGCAAGCGCGGCGCTTACCATAAAGCGAGCTAATTGCTCAGCTTGTCACTCGTGTTCATAAAAAATATTTCGAAGCAGAATACGAGGGCAGGCAAGACTTTGATGTGCCTATTCTAATGATAACTACCTATTTATCACATAAGGGTGTCTACACATGGCCCGACCCGACATCGCTTGAAAGAGATGACTATATATAAGTTTCTGGGGAAGCGAAAGGGAGAAGCTATAACCTTTAATAGTTTGTTTCTTTTGCTCCCGTGAAATTCAAATCTAGCTGTCCCTTTCACACGATGTCAGGTCGGGCCATGTGTAGACACCCTAAGAGTGATATCGAGCGGGTAATGGAAGATAATGCAATTATATAAGATATGAGATAATGGAGTCTGCTTACGTATTATTTTACATACTGTTATTAATTAATCAGCATACTTATCAAGTTGCGTTTTTATAAAAAAAAACGGAATTGATAGAAATTATATTTGTTTTATTGTGTGTTGTATTCCATTTCCATTAAATTGGCATTGGTATATACCTACCACACAGATAACCTCCTATAGATTACGAAATCCTTGTTCCGACAAAAACGCACAAAAGTTGGAGGAAAGCGCAGTTTGCGGAGACTGAGACCAAAGCCTTCCCTTTTGGGTATCTTAGGGATACCCCTACTCGCGCCAACAATAATGCAATGAGAGTAAATTTTATACACGTATTTTGACCGATGCGTATTGTACTTAGATCGTCTCGACTGCAGAATCTAGAAGCAGTAATCTCTGGCATACTATTATTAATTATTTATAAAGCCTAGTTCGGACTGTTTCAGTAATATATTCGAGTAACGAGTTATTTAGTTACTACGTAGCGCTTACTAAGCTACTTACTAAAGTTTTGTTATTCACACTAAACTAGCTGCTAATTCACTCGTTACTCGACTAAAATAGTCTCGTAGTCCGAACAAGCCTTCAATATGAATACTATTTTGATATTAAGTTTTACTTTCCAAAACAAACCCATGTTTATATACTAAATATCCCAACAAAAGGCGTCAACACTGTTAATTCCGGTTATTCCCAGTCCCCTACATAATAGTTCTACCAGTAAGACTACAGGGAGCGACGGTTCCCAATAGATTCACTTGTACTGAAAACTCAACGTGAGTATTCCCGTTTTAGTAAAATAAAATTTGTCAAAACCACGCCAGTCGTCAGTTTTCATAGCAATACTTACTTGTAGGTCAAGTCGGAAGTGTCGTCCCCTGTAGGCCTACTGGTAGAACAAACCATTGCGGGATAGTTCCCAACCACCGATATTAGATCGATATAGATAGTTTACCGAACATTTTGACATTATTTTTCAACAGTAGTTTTATTTATAGAACGTTTCGTAACATTCAACGGATTGAAACTAGGACTACATTTTACTATCTCTTACATAGCGAGAAGTAAAGGGAGATCCTAAGTAAGAAGACTTAATAAAATAAACATTTTTACAGTACGCGGCGTTTCAGTTTGCACGTCACGTCGGGAACAAGCCAGATAGACTCGGTTCAATTTTGTATGACGTCCTATAAAACCGAAATTTACTGAGTATTTACCTATCGCTTGCTCCAGACGTGCCAGCCATGAGGTACGTACTGTTATTATGCACGTATAGGACGCGCAAATTGTTTTTAGCCCTCGGATGTTAGAGCAAGTGGCTTCGCAACACGCATATAGGTGTCAGACGGGCACGGAGTCACGCAGCACGACTTGCGCCTACATTCACACAGTGCTCTAAAAAGATTTGATCTCACTTTCATTGAGATACAATAGGTATTGTTTCTCAATTATCACTGTACATGTAAACTTGATAATCATGTCCCATTATAAACACTTAAAATAGTGTGTAACCTTGTAATTGACTATGCTGCCATTGGACTTCGATTCTGCAGCCACACAAAAACAAACAATTAAAAAAAAAATGCAATTACTTTCGACGGCAGACATAAGGTTTTTTTTACCACGCATAAATGAGTTCGTATCGGATTTTAGAGTTTTTTAGGCCGCCGTAAGGCCTCTCTTACACTTTACATTATGGGCTTTAATTGTAAACGCCTCACGTTGTGACGTTACTATTGCACACTTCATTTTTACATTGCGCAGCTGCACCAGTTTGCTTATGCAAAGCTCGAACAAATTGTTCGAATTTGGTAAGATTATATATATAATCTGACGAAATTCGAACCACACGCGCTTCCAGTTCTGCATTTAAGAATGGGCGACTTTCTTAAATCGACAGTGCAGGCAGGTGCAGTGTTTACAAGTAAGCCAGTTCTTAGCCAGACCTAATTAGTTACTATTATAAGCGCCTATAACATGTGTATAATAATGTTACTATCAAATCCTGTGGCTTAACTATTAGCTATACTGTTAACAGCAGATAATGACAGAAGAATGAAAATGTGGCAACACAATTTGTAAATTCACAGTTACGCAACTAACTCATATAATTTTACTCAATTTCGTTGTTAGCTGAAATAAATGCTAGACATTTGATTTAATTTAACTATAATTGTTAATATAATAATTGCCCCATTCATCATCTTAAATTGTTGGTTAGCTACTTTCCGATCTGTGCTAATTGTAGAAAAACATACCAAGTAACTTTAATTTTTGATTAGTTTATTGTTTATTATACTAACTTCACGTAAAAAGTTAGCGCCTCTCCGACTACAATTACTTGCCATTTTAACCGGTGAGTAGCTTACTTGATACTTTACTTGGAGATGATGCCACAAACGAGGCATTCATATCTTGGAGCCATAGGTAGAGTAGGAGACCACACTGAGTACGTTTTTGAAGCAATACCTACATAACATTTTGAGTACATACCTACTGCTATCTCACTCTATAATATGACTTAGAAAGAGAGGTCAAAACCACTACTATCAGGCCTCTTTTTTTTCTCCCACAGGAGATAGTGAGAAGGTAATAAGTAGGTACCTTCACCTCCACTACCTTAACATAAAGCTTCATGATTAGATTTAGCATAGCTGTCAAAATGGCAAGACAAGGTTATGTTGTGGCATAAATGTGGCTTTGTAACGGCTACAAGGCAATTTTGGTGATTATATGAAAAAATTTTTAAAAAAATGATACAGTTGTAATGGGAGACATCCCACGTTTCTCCCCAAATAATTTATAATGTTCAGGAAAGTATTATTTGGTGATTATATGCCTCTATGAAAGGAACTACTAAATAACAACTGTCAGGGCTCCTAGTCACAAAATTCGTCATAATAGTTTTTTGTTTAAATTCGAAAGCATTCGTTATAATTATGATAAACTCCGGTCTACAGTGAGATTAGTAAAACTAGGAATAAGTGGTCCGAAACGGCCCCAGGAGATTGTTAGCATTTTTGGTCAATCACGCTACAGGCTACGGTATAAAATGCGCTCACAGTGCAAAAACCGCAAACACTGATACCGATCGGTTTAAATTGCTAGTACGCTAATAGCGCGCCAACAAATTAAACCGTTCCATAGCGTGCTTGTGTCATATAGTTGCATTTTTCAGATTATCTGTCTCATTGTCTCATAATTTTATGGCCACAGTTTCATTTCTGTCTTCACAGAAGACTGTGGCTTGCATTATAAATCCAATTTTTTTCGATGAAAAACACAGAATGAGGGAACTAACAGATGTCAATTTGAATTTGACGTTAGCGCACACCGTGCACTACCTCACTTTCGTGAGCACCGTGAGCACGCTCAAATAACGACAAATGGCTGACAGGAGACAATAAATGCGCATCATAAACCAACTTTTTGCACGCTGACAGTGCAAATGGCAACTATGTGCGCATTATAAACCGTACTCTACGTACACATACATTGGCCAGTTGGCTCACATTGGATATGCGATCCAGCAGAACTTACATCATAATTATAACAGACATTAAAACTGCGAAAGTAGCTCAGCATAAATTAAAGGACACCTTCAAATAAAAATCTTGTGCCGAAAAGTTCTATTGCTACGGAAACTTCATAGTACTGAATTATGTTCACAAACATGTCTAAGCGCAAAGGGGAAGTCATAAAGCAGTTATCGAAAATCAGCAAGAAGATAGATGATAATAAAGTAGCAGCAACTTTATAGCAGGTTGCTGCTTCAAAAAGTTGCTGTTTCAAATTGTAGTGGTAGGGCTCTTGCAGAGTCCGCCTGGGGAAGTACCACACCTTTGCCAGTTATTCAACCGCCAAGCAGTAGTGTGCAAGCATTACTGTGTTCCGGATTGAAGGGCAATGTTACCAGCGTAATTACTGGGCATACAGAGATTTAACATCTAACATCTCAGGGTGACGAGCGCAGTGCATTGCCGCGCATAGTTTTGAACTGTTGAAGTTCAAAATTCTGGGTGGCACTGTTATGGGCAAGCGTGACGCTTAACATCAGGTGAGCGACTTGCTCGTCTCGTCACCGAAAAACATAAAAAAAAAAAAAAAAAAAAAAAAAAAAGATCATAAGAGAAAAGTAACCTAAACTAAAAAAGGTTGTCTTGACCGTTCATTGCAAGCCGGAGTTTATAATAAACATAATGGTTTTTGTCAATTTTTTATGTACACAAACTGACAAAATTCTTTGTCAACATATCCCATTACATAGATTGTAAAACGAGGCCCAGGACTAAAACTCACCACACTGGGGTCGATTCGTAACGAGATTTTAAAGACGGATATGCAATAATAGTACAATTGTTGCCATCTTTTTCTGACATATAAAAATGCACAGAGATGCAGATAGTTTGAGAGCTGCAACATTAGTTTAAAGAATGGTTTTAATGGTTCAAGAGAATCGACGACCGTGTGGACCTTGACAACATAACTTGGCCTTCTTGGTACAACAGGAAGAACAAAATTAAATAGTTAAACATAAATAATTTACTTAGCGAATAAATAATTAATTAAATTTACTTCAGTTGAGAATTTTCAAGAAACAAAATCATTGGTAAATTAAATGCACTCAAATTTAAGAATCTTATACCTAAATACAAAACATCACAGTTAATACTGAATAAGTAGTAAATAAATACATATAAATGAGTATGTTACAGATTTTTAAAACTATAGATTCAACATCAAAGTGCCAAAAATGACAACAAAATGTGGTACATAGACAAGTAAGCCAGTACTAGCCCCGCATTACAGAAATGAGGGGGGCTCGTACAGTGAGGTGCCTATTGCGATTATTGTTAGGTTCAGCCGACGATGTTGCGCGACCACGGACCATATCGCCGTGCGATAAGGTGAATGGTCGCGCAGCATTGAAGGCTGAGCCTAACAATCATCACAATTAGCACATTATAGTACGGGCCCAGTAATAGTATAGCAATATGGATGGTTATAGTGAACGGTGGTTTATTTGAAAATCAGTCTAAAATTGTAGTAAGTGCAGTTTTATTTGTTATGTTGAGTTTATAGTTTTGAAAATCGTCGATGTTGAGGCTATCATTGGTTTTGTATGAAGTAGTTTTGCCTCTTCAGTTGTCTGTAAAGTGATATATACTTCCCTGCAGCCGAGGTTCGGGGAACTACATATTGTTTGCAGAATAGTTTGGGGTCCTGGGCCTTCTGGGAGAGTTCTCCGCAGTCAAGGGCTCGCAGGAAAGCAAGCACGAATGTAAAGCAGTTGTGTCTGTCTTCATTGTAGCGCTCTCGCTCCCATAGAGGGCTGGAGCTAATCTGAAATCAGTATTATGATATCATTAGTAAAATATATTTTTTAAAAGTCTCATAATCAGTTTTTGTTCTCTCACGCTCACACATTCATTATTTTTAATGTTATAAAATTACGAAAGGTTACATTCACAAATTCCCCAGGGGTTGTTGCCTCTGGTGACCAGCTTTGGCAAAGGGGAGAAATCCCCGAGGCCAATTCTCACCACACCGAAGGTGGTGGAAGGTGGACTATGATACATTTACAAATGTTTTTCACAATCATTCTCTTTAGTTACATTTAAAATATATTTTTAATAATATTCTGTTTTTGTGAATTTAAATTAACAACAAAATGTTTTCTATAGCACCTAGTTATCAATATCTAATTTGCTAAAAAAATAACATTTTACGAAAACATTTTTTAGTATGTAATATAGAAAGTCTTGCAATAATAAGTAATAATTCTAGGAAAGTGGGTAGACAGCCTTTTTTAAATTTAGTATTCAAAGTAGTTTACCTTCAAAAGCACTCCATCCCATATTTCATTCCAGAGCTCGTCAAATTGCTCCAACAGTAGACATTGGTCCCAGTCAGGGCTCGAGTCACAGTTGCTCCATTTTTTGGCCAATGGGTCCACACCACGGATGCCCTCCTCACTGAACTCCACTACACAACCTTGAGAATTAGTCACTCCTATGTGCAAGTCTTTGGAGTTGTAATAGTCACTGTAATAGAGGAAAATGCGAACGTGATTGCGGCCACATAAACTTCGTGATAAAGTGAGTCACTGAATTTCACGATACCTACTCTACTCTGTAACATAATTCAGAACTTACTTGAGGAAGTCTCCGTGAGTCGGCTTCATCACTATAGCGCGAGGATGTTGCGACGCTTTAACGAAAGGATAGGGAACCCTGAAACAAAATTAGGGCGCTTAGCGACAACCTTGACAAGCAACGGTCACTGATAAAAAAATCTAAGTAAAGAGATCGTGCTCACCTGAATGGTAAGAGATTATAATCGTATCTATCCAACTTTTGGTGGCACACCGGGCACTGTTCAGGAATTATTGTACAAAAAACTTTGTGATCACAATGGTGGAAACAAAGGATACCCGGATCCATTTTTGCACAAATACTATCGCTGTATTTTCAATGGAACCTAGATTTTTCACTAGATAAATGTAATTCTTGATGTTTCCGGAAGCCTTGAGCAAAGTAAAATGATGAGATATAGCCAATTAACGTATCGACTAAGCAAAGCGTCATGAAAACCACTGCAGCTATTATTCCACCTTTCACATCTTGTCTTGTGAAAATTGTGAGCAAAAGAGCAAATTATGAGATTTCTTTTCGTTCGCGAGTGTCGTTCGAAAACTTTATTCGCGAGGTGGTATTATGTGTTAAAAGCAACATTCAACTTCAATATTTTCTTTATGATTGTTGAATCATGGAAGCAGATTATACAGTATTTGATATACTCATATTTATTTTTAGTTTCATTGTTTTCTTGTTGTTTAAATAATCCTATTACATTCATTATTTATTACATTAATTAATTTTAAATTGAATATTGTTTTGTACTTTCGGAACGTGCCTAAAGCGCTCCTGTGTTATTGGCGACACATCAGCTGTGAACAGATGACTCAAACTTTGTATCTTACTATTGGCTGCGCCTTTATAAGTTGAATTTTCATTGGCTGATAGTTATGACGTCAGTGCCTAAGTTAAGCGGGAAATTTTAAAAATATTTTCCAAAGTTATTGAAAGTTACTTTTTGGGATTTCATTCACAATTAGATCACTGTATATAATATAAATTAAAAATATTTACCTATACAAACAAAGGATTCGAGTGAGTTAGTTATCTCTTAAGTTAAGACATAAGAGGTATTAATAAAATGTTTTCGGGTGTTACTGTAACCATCTATTTAGACTTTGTTTAGAGGTCGCGATGGGTGTTGTCCATGCGTGTACATTGTGTTAGTATGTTTGTACGGACATTTTATTTTTATTTGTTTATAAACATATTTATTAGACATACCTACATCAAGTACAAAAAAGTAATCTTTACATACACCTATCATGCCAAAATTCTCGAAGCATACCAACAATACCTACATTAATTTCAATGCCTAAATTATGCATCATCATCATCATCAGCCGGAAGCCACAACCGAACGACAACCTGCCACTTGCATCTCTGTTTGCTCACGATTTTCACAATGTCGTCGGTCCATCTAGCTGGAAGCCTGCCCACGCTACGTTTTCCGGTTCGTGGTCGCCACTCAAGAACTGTTCTCCCCATCGGTTATCGGTTATCGGCTTGCATACCCGGAAAGCTATAAAACTGACCTTGGTTTTGGGGCAAATACATTAGTATCCTCATTCCGGAATTTAACCCCCAAAAAATAAACTCCGAGCATATAGGTATAGGTCTCTCCCACAGAATTCTCCTTGTATTATGTCTTTGGTCTCTCTATTGCTCGCTGTAATGTGACTCGTGAGTTTCGCCAAAAGGCCAGCAGACATTATTTTATTAATAACTAAATAATACATATAGACTATATATTTTCAGTAATAGTTACTCGAAATCATAATATTAGGCGTGCCGTTTGCTTGCACATGAAATACTTTGTTGGACAAATCAAATCAAATCATTTATTCTGGCATTACAAAAATTACAGCCGAATTGTTGATCCCAGAGACTCGCAAACTAGTCATAGACTGTGTGTCGCGAGCCATTGGCCTCTCCTATTCACTACATAAGTATGCCAAAACAGATCAGATCAGGTCAGATGGATAGTTAGGGTGTCGAAATTTTATCAATAAAATGTCGTATGCCTTCTGTGTTTTTATTGGTTACCATGGCGACTTGACTGGCGGTAAAGTAAACCACACCTTCGAGCCTAGTTTTTCGTTCCACTGCCCGCGGACTCACCTTTTTATAGAGCTCTTTTGTTAAAAGTTTATTCGTCATAGTTAAGCCCCTAGTCACCAGAATCGAGTGTGTTCAAAATTATACGCGTAGTAATCATGTTAAAATCCTAAATACTCAATATGCAGGCAAAAGTAGCGCCCAAGTACTGTAATAACTTAAGTTAAAGTTAATCGAAATATATAACTAAGTCGTGATCTAAGTAGGGTTAAAAGTGTTTGTCGTCGATAGGCGTTGTTAAAAATTTATGGGTTGTTGCCAAGTGATAATTTATATATGTATAGAGTATGGCTACATATATAAACTATTGATCGATTACAAAATAGTGGTTGAACAATTTAATCTTAAACGTGATGAAATCAGGAAAACGAAGATATAGAAAATATTGAGTGAAACATGGCTTTTATAGTCTTATAAAGGAAATATAAATAATTTTAACGCTGGATATGGAGAAGAAGGCGGTTTTCCACGTAGTGTGGTGGTTTGTGGCGGCTGTGAGGATAGCGACCGCAGGGATATCGTGCCTGAGCAACCCTTGCTTCCACGGCATTTGTATCGACGATATCAATAGGTAAGATTGTAAGGCCTTTGATGTCGTCCATATTTGTCTCGATCGCGTATTTTTACATTAAAAAGATAAAGTGATGAAGTGTGAATTTCCAAAAGTATAATATTGTGTTTGCCCCGTTAAATTAAAATATATCAAAATGTATTAAAAATATTTCTAATTTTAGGAAATATAGAGATACAAAATACAGTTTTGGAATTCACACTCAGATTATGGGCCTATCTACCTAGCTATGGTCAGATATGGGTTAGGTAGACGACGAAGATAGGGCGATGCCCTAGGTATATAGACTGTGGCACGCCCTTTCTTCGACGATAGTATTAGAGAAAATATATAAATAACTTGCTGCGCCCCGTGGTTTCACCCGCTTTCTACAGGATTAGTGCATTTTTTCAGGATAAAAAGCTTATGTGTTATTCTAGGGAATAAGCTACCTCCTACCAAATTTCATCCAAGTTACAGAGTTGAACGGGAACAAACACACTTACATACTTACACACTTACACACAAACTTTCGCATTTATAATATTAGTGTGATTGTTTAATTTCAATGTAGTTATTGGTATACATGTACATGTACATACTTTATTCCTATAAGAATATAAATCAATCTGAAAATAATAAAATCAATCAATCTGATAATATTAATCTGATTAATTATTGTTGTTAATTTTAGCGATAATTTTCGGTCTAAATTCACCCCGTTTCGGATGTGCCGTCTACTTTTCGAAGAGTCATTCTGTAATCTGTATTCAAGTTTACCATCGCATGATATAACCATACCAATCTCACAGTTTATGGGGTCAGAGGTGTGTCAGCTCTACAGGTCCCGCTGCTTAGGGATAGTATGCTTATTATATCTGATAGAATCTTTAATATTTTTACGATATTTTGTAACTATACAGACATCAAATGGCATCGAGTCAAGAAAGTAGGATGATATATACGGATGATATATGTGGTTACGACATAAAAGTAGCTGAGGAGGAGTGTAGCCCGTGGAATCACCTACTAGCCTGCAGAATACACAGTAAAGTAAGGGTATGGGCTACCATACCAAATTTTATCCCAATCCGTTCAGCCGGTTCAAATTTGCGGGCGATAAAAAAACACACTGTAAAATGAAAAAACTCTTCTGGATTCTAGGGTGGAGTAGTTGGAAGTAAGCTAGCTCTACATGTAATGGCCTTAATAGACGCGAGGACATGGTATGGCCAACGATAAAAAAATAAGAGGAAAATAAGGTTTCTCTCTCATTGTCTCTCGTTTGTTGGATGGACGGTGAACGGCTGTCGGACCAGACCCTCGGAGAGTCTATTTGCCATCTAAGTAAAATATGTCTGTTTCAGCACGTACGCTTGTTATTGCGTGGACGGGTACACCGGAGTGCAGTGCCAGACCAACTGGGACGAGTGTTGGTCCAACCCCTGCCAGAATGGAGGCTCGTGTGTCGACGGCATAGCTTCCTACAACTGCTCGTGTCCTGATGGGTTCATAGGTGATTGACACTGTTCCATGTCTGACAAATCGATTAGTTTTACCTCCTCGCTCCATGAAAATTGATTAAACAAATACCTCTACCTAAAGTTATGTCTAATACCTATAAGTTATGTCAATGTATGAGAGTAGGTATTATGTCCCTTGGTCATCGTCGTTAGTTATATCTTTTGCTGGTGTTATTTTTTAATTCATTATTGAGATGTTTTATTTTATTCTATCTGATGTGATCATGTCGTAAAGATAGTAAGCATTCTGAAACGGTAACTAACTCTGAAATGAGAACCAATAGAATCTTAGCAACAAATTTGGAACTCCCTTACAAAATAAGAATTTTGTGAAGGTTTAGTTTTGGCATAGATAAATTATACTAAGACAGATAAAGTCCCTAGAAAGATGCGTAACTCGATAGCTTCGACCAAAGTAAAATTAATGGACGGGCCCTAACCACACAACTCCCTTGAAAAATAACAAGTCAAAACAATTGAACTTAGGCTTCAATACGTAACCAAAGTATGTGTATATTAGTCACAAAAAAGAGATATCGAATATAATATCTACGAGAGAAAAGGAAAAAGACACCTGTGTTTTTCAGTTGTTCTCGAACCGTTTGACATTCGAACATACGTCTCGCGCTTTTCACAGACTAAGAGCGACTGCCGGCGCTCACTTTAATCTCTTCAAAATTGCTCAAAATTGGGACCTTTCATTCATTTACTTTGGTCGAAGCTCGATTGTAGTACTGATAAGGACGTAAGACGTCCCTAGTGCTTTAATCTGCGATACAATCGTCACAATTTCTGCTTGACTTGAAATAGAAACCCAAACTTATCTCATTCGTAAAGGTACGGAGAAAAAACACGATTTGTTATGAATATTTTTGCATTAATAATATCATTAATTAATTTTATATTTTATTTGCAAAACTCACTAGGTTCCCAAGAGACAGCGTTGAATACATTATTTTTGGAAACATATGTATTACGTCGTATATTGAAATTTAATTTGAACTAAACCTTAAATAGCTGGACATTAGCTGACTAAATACGTAATCGACATCTAGTTTTAAGCAGATTTTTCGGGAGTCCACTTTCTGTATGAGATTATTATTCTTCTCATGTAGATTTTCTTTGGTTTTAATAATCCTTCGGTTGTTACTCCAGGAGAAAACTGCGAGACGAACTTCAACGAATGCGAATCAAACCCATGCATGAACAATGGCACTTGCATCGACATGACCAACGGATATGTCTGCTCCTGTATCCCGGGCTTCTCAGGCCAACATTGCGAGGTGGATATAGCTGTTTGCAACACCACGGAGGAAATCAGGTGCTACAACGGCGGCCAGTGTATTGAGGGACCAGGGTTTAAATTTTACTGCAAGTGTTTGCCAGGTAAGTAAATACAGTTGAGACATAAGATATTCTATAAACAGACACCGGAAATTGCGCCAAAAAGGATTCCTCCCACATTCTCTATTCGAAACTTATCGGAATAATAAACTCATAGTCACTCTCTTCCATACTTCTTTTATCTACTTGGTGAAGGGTGGTGTCGGTCACGGTTTCTTTGGGTTTTCAGGGTGGACAGGTTCAAAGTGCAACGTTCAGATCGATGAATGCGAGTCCAATCCGTGTCAAAACGGCGGAGCTTGCATCGATGTTCACGCGGATTACATGTGCGCTTGCACGTTTGGTAAGGAATTTCCCAAGGGTATCTAATCTATTCTTATTTGCCCTGCTATGTACATACTTACTCGGTGGCTGCTTTTATTCTGATAATTTTCACATGCATGAAATGGGTTAGTGATCATAGAAAATATTCTCAAATAATTATTTGGACCTAGGATGGGTAGGTAATTATACTATTACAATATTTTCTACATATTTATATGTATTTTACAGATAAAAAGACATAAGTACTAAACACTTTAAAAAATACAATTTCTATCAAATGATCTTGTAAATGCGATTCGGGAAAAAAATCATGCATCAGAGTACATGATTACCAGATTGTCGCATGCGACCGATTAATTTTCTATACTCACAGGGTTCACGGGAAAGAGCTGCGAGGTTCAAATTGAGTTTTGCGACGAGAACTCTTGCAGCAATAACGCGCTATGCGTAGTGGAGGACGGCGTGCGAGTGTGCTACTGCGTGCCTGACTACCACGGCGAGCGCTGCGAACTGCAGTACGACGAGTGCCTGCTTGGACCGAGGTAAGCTTGGGAAAGGGGCACTTCAAAAATATTCTAATTCATATCATTTACCAAGAACGGGTTCTATGTACAAAACATCACAACTTTTTTTAGATGCATGAACGGTGGCACTTGCATCGATGGAGTCGACAATTTCACATGCTCCTGTCCTCCGAGACTAACTGGTCCCCTATGTGAATGCCTCATCCTGGATACCGGCAGTCACGATTGTGAATACGTCAGCCCCACACCAGGCTCCACACAATCTGTTCTCACCACTATCATATTTGAAGGATCCACAGACGTAACGTCTATTATCAGTGGCTATAACGACACTATAGGCAGAACTGTGCTAACAACAGAGACCGAAATTTTTACTTCAATTGGATTTGTTACTACAGAAAGGGAAACAGGAACTACGACAGATCAAGCAACGATTTCGACAGAAACAAATATTCCAACAGTTGTCACTGTCACAGCTGATAATACTGATAAGGTTGTAACCGAAGAGGTCACGAAGCAGACTATAGAATCGGGTAGTGCTAAAACTGAGACAACGACTGAATTATCTTCTACAAATCCATCAGATCCATCAATTTTACCCGATACGACAACTGAAAGTGTTAGTTTTCAAACCACGAAGGAACCATTAGATGAGGGAACGTCTATTGAAACAACTTCATCATCCGATAAGGAAGGAACTGCAGAAATAACTTCAACACCAAGAACTGATTCCACTGATAAAATGTTCACTGATACTCCAACAGAGCACGGCACAGAACTCCCAACGCCTCCGACCTTTTCGACAACCGATGCGATGGAGATCACCACAGGGGCCGATGCTGGAACCCACCTTTATACAACTATGCAGTCAGAATGTACCGATTCATTTTGCAATAATCATGGAACTTGTGCTAATTCTCCACATGGACTTAGAGTAAGTCAAAATTAGCCTTGTTATAAAATCATCTTCTACAAACTACTATAAGCTTTTCCACAGCATTCCATACCAAACTTTTGAGTTTCGTATTATTTTATTCTAATTTTATATTAATTTCAGTGTCATTGCGTGTTTAATTACGGAGGTCGATTTTGCGAGGAGAAGATATTAATATCATCAGCGGCGTTTGGCGGAAATTCGTTCATAGCTCACAAGCTCCAGAACACCACATCAATAGACATCGGGTTCAACGCAAAAACTCTTCTATCAGAAGGACAGATAATGCACGTAGATATTGCAACGGGGGTTTACATGCAACTTTTTATGAGTACTGGATTGCTGAAGTTCAAGTTTTCATGTGGATACCAAACGATGCTGCTCAGTGAACTGAAAACATTTGTGAATAAAGGATATCCGATGCGAATTGAGACAAGGTCAGAACAAGCATCACACGCAAATGCATTTTATTCTTACCACTTATTATTCTTAAAGTGTAAGGTCTCGATGCACTGGTGTAACATCTCTATCGACAAAATTTTCTTTAATCACCCAGTTCCAATTAAATTGACTTTCAGGTTAGATCTTTTCCCCAACGATCACCATTGCAACGCTACTCTCCATCTGAACGACACGGTAGCTATGAGCGGTGGCCAAATCGCCAACATCGGTGCTCTGGACCATAACACCACTCTGTACTTGGGGAATTCACCTGATGTAGCGGACCCGGATGCTCAGCCCTTCATTGGATGTATTAAAGACTTAACGGTAGGACCTAAAATTCATTATTTTATTTAAAAAATAAGACTTAGAACTACTTCAGTAATTGTACAGCCACAAAGAACAAATGTCAAGAGCATTTTATAAACTGTCATTGAATACTCAATTTCGAGTTCGGTTTGAGTTCGGCAGGCTAATTATCAAGTTTTTATCATATCTAAACATCTGAATTTATATAGCACTTGCCCTAACATGCAAAAGACAATGTTTTAAAGTCACTGTCGTAAAAACCGAAAACGTAGCTTCGGGTGAGGTCGAAAAGGTAAGTAGCCTAAGCGACACGAACAAACCACGAATCTACAAGTTTGATGATTTGAGGCGTTAGCATAATATCATAAGATGGCAAGGAATTTGTAAATTATTTTTTATTTCCTTTGGAACAGGTAAATGGCGAAGAGCGCGAGGTATTCGGCGGCGCCATCGGGGCAGGTGAAGTGAGTGAATGTGTATCGCTTGCTTGCCTCTCGGCGCCCTGTCTCAACGGAGGCTCCTGCGCCGACCGCGGCGGCACCTACACCTGTGCCTGCGCTAATGGGTAATAAAACCACTACGATACAAGTACTCCTGTTGAGGACGTATAAGATGATGTAGTGAAAGTAGATGCCAACATTTAACTTGGATAACATTTTTCACCTTGAAAATTTGCTAGATAACGTTTTTACCAAGGAACGTTTTTACGTTTTTTGTTTTTACGTAGGTACCAAGGACAGATCCAACTCCAACTCATATATACCTAAGATCACTAAGATCCAACCATCTCTTTCTTTCGCCATTCTATTGTGAAGTTCACTTTATGTTTTTTTTTTATTGGTACATGTTAAAACTGTTTTCGAACACAAGTTTACTTTATCTGATGAGGTCGAAAGTGTAGTCATGTTATTTTTTTTTTATTCCAGCTGGACAGGTGTACACTGTAACGAGTCAGTGTGCTCGCATAACCCGTGCCAGTCGGGGGGCAGTTGCGTGCGGCATCCCGGCAGTGGGTTCCTGTGCCTCTGCCCTTACGGGAAGCATGGAATCTTCTGCGAATACAGTACTAACTTCTTAAATTACCTACCTCTAAATTATGATGGCTGGATTGTCAATTTATACTAAGCGCAAATTTGTATCACAAGAAACCAGGAGTAATTTTAAGAATAAATTTCCCGCCATTGGACAAATAATTGACGATAAAGTGACAAAAATTATTCATAATTTTTTTATATTTTGTAATTATCACTGATGTTGTATATTGTAATTTGATGATTCACTGAAAACGTCTTTGTTTCAGACGTAGAGATAACCCGGCCGTCCCTCAGTCCAATCAGTATTGGTACATCATCTTATCTCATGTACACTCTATCGCCTACCGCTATGAATTCCGACCGTTTTGACCTGCGACTCCGCTTCCAAACCGCAGACATGGACCAGATATCTCTTCTTGCGTTCGTTGGACAGAACGGAAGGCACGACCCGCGGAGTCCTCATTTAGCCTTGACATTTGTGAAGGGCTATATTATGCTGACGTGGAATATGGGAAACGGTAAGATCAATGAATCGCATCAGTACCATCTCAAAACTCGTTTTCCGGATTTTAACCCCCAATAAACTTTGTATTCGATGAGCTTTCCTTTCAATTCCTTTAAAACAGATGTCTAAAATATCTGCGCTCCACGTTGGGCGCCAATTTTTCGAATAGTAACATTGGAACCAAACACGTGGCATTGACCAAGTAAAATGTACTGTTTAAGCATATGGATTTAATTTTGATGCACTTTGTCACAAATTATCTAAGTAAACATAAACATATAGTACTGACATTGTCATCATATTTGATTAGGTCCTCGTCGTATCTTCACGTCTCGTGCGCTGAGCGCGCGGCGCGGCGGGCACGCGGTGCGCGTGTGGCGGCGCGGCCGCACCGCCGGCCTCAACGTCGACGGACGACAGAACGTCACTGGGAATGCACCCGCTGCTGCCAGCGATGCTAAGATGACAGTCATGCCATTTCTATTTATTGGTATGTGCAAACTATGAAACTGAATGTGTCGGTATCCTTGTCTGCGACGGTAAGCCTGGGTTCTAGGACAAGGGATCTTCAATAAACCTGGATTCGTGGGCTGGATCACTGCCGATTCACCATAATAACGATAATTTTCTGTGCTGTAATCACAGAATACCATATAAGACACACACAGAACCGCCAGTTCAAGATACCTCTCGCGCGCCTGCAGTTTGATTGCTTTTGTTTGCACGATTCATAAGATTAATTATCAATCGTCACTACAGTCGAGTATACATTTTATAAATAAATAGATAAGAAGTAAACTTTAATTTAAATTGCATAGGCTTACTTAGATTACATTAAATAAATAATTAAAATTAAATCAAAATAAAAATTTATTTATTTTAATTAAATTTTATATTTAACTTAATTTAATGAATTAAAGTTGTTTTTTTTTAATATTCAAATAAATAAAAAATAAATTATTAGTTTAATAAAAAATATTTTATTTTATGACGTTCTAAAATATTTTGTCAAAAGTTAGAAAAAAACAAAGTCGAGCAACGTCGTCAGTCTCTGAACCTAAGCACTTTTTTATGTGTTTTTTTAAGCGTTTATAGTAAGTCCTTCTGGTGTTATTAAGTAAGTAAAGCTATCCAAATTTGCAATGATAATTGGTACAAATAAACCTAAATATTACGTTATATTAATATGAAAATTGAATGCTTTGTTAGTAGACACGAAGGAAAAAAAAGGAATATAAGAAAGAATATATATTATTGTGGTTGTGATTGTTTCCAGGAGGTCACCCCTCAGAGAGTTTCCGCTCACTTCCCCATGACCTGCCGCTGCACAGTGGGTGGCGCGGGTGTGTGTGGGAAGTTGGGGGGCAGACTGTGGGCGCAGGGCGAGCTGTGGGGGGTAGGGGCGTGGGCCAGTGCGGAGTGCAGCAGTGCACGGCGCGCTCATGTCGCGCACCGAGGGGAGTCTGCATTCACTCACCGGCTACTTATGGGTAAATAATTCTTCACGTTTCCTGATTCAGTTTGCCTCTGCCTTTAACCCCAGAAGCATCTCGAAACCGAAATATTCGAAATGTGACACTTACGCTACGCACTCGCAGGACGCAGAATTAACGCCAAACCCCAACACAGCGTCAAGGAAGAAAGGTAATGGCCACTGGCTGTGCTCTGCTGCATGAGAGATATACTTAGGTATTTCCCCAAGTTATAATGACGGAAGTCGAAAAGTCTTGGTTTCGAAACATCTGCGGATGAAAGAGCATGTCAGCGAAAAAAGATTATTCGCTTGGTTCAAGATAAAATAAAGTTTGTTAGCCTAACGGCATATCTCCAGTAGTGGGTATAGGAGAGAGCGAGCCCGGGGAAGATGACAGTGTCGAGTGGCTGACATCATCGTAAGCGGAGGCATCTCAGGACATCTCGTAGCTGTCCCGGGTGGAGCTGAGGCGCGGTGCGTTCCGTTAGAGATCCCGAAGCCCTTGGCTAAGCACCAAGACAGGCCACCGAGGGGTTTTTTAGTGGGTATAACCCCATATAGCCCGGCTGCACCCTAAAGCAGTCATCTGGTATCTTGTGAAGTACGTACCACGTAGTCAAAAAAAGGGTATATGACTAACTGGAGGTAATGGTTAAGAATGTTACCAACACCATACATTTTTACAGGTGTATCTGCAATGAAGGCTTCTTCGGGCCGACATGCTCGCACTCTCAAAACCCGTGCGACGTGAGCGTCACCAAGTGTCAGGGTCAGTGCGTAGTCACGGCTGAAGGGGAAGCGCAGTGTGACTGCCCTTACGGGAAGACTGGACCCTACTGTGATCAAGGTAATGCCACTTTCTATTGATGAAAATACTTTGTATAATTTATATGTGCGAACTTTTTTCTCAGTTAAGTAGGTACTTCCTGAATAAACCCTCGTAGACAGCGGTACATTTTTTACTTGCTCATTGCATTTTTTAATCGCTGACAAGGAGTAATAATGGGCTTCAAACCTATAACACACCTAGCTTAGCAACGAGAACTGGCTCTCAGTGATGATGCTATCGCAAATGCATGGTGATAGATTTCCACCTGGAGAGTGACAGCTTCGTTTTAGGTATTAGCTCGTGTAGATTTTCTTTGGTATTAGGTACCTAGTTGGGGGTTTACCTATTTATCTTTAATAAAAGAGTGTCTAAATCTAAGGGTAATCCCAACAATAGGCTGGTAGTTTAGCGCTTGATTTAAATTTTTATTTTAGATTCGCTTCCTACCGACGTCCTGTTCACGGGCCTTCGCTCTTACATACTCCTTCATCCTCGCGCGATATCCAGCATCAGTCTCTCTTTAGAAGCAGAGATCAAGCCGGCCAAAGCGAGAGGCCTAGTGTTATTTGTTGAGACGCCCCACTTCTACACGGCTTTGTCGCTACAAGGGGGCTTACTGGAGTATCGGTGGACAGGTAACGTAACTAAAGTTTTGTAATTTGTTTTTCATCACTAGCGCTCGGTAAGTGGGATAATCTCTGCATCAGCGTTTAAACATCCCACTGTTGGGATATCAGCCTACCCTCGAATGGTGATTTAGCCATATCCACCACGCTGGCCCAGTGCGGATTGGCGGATTCACATACGCCATCTTATTTCTTCTCCGAAAATATGCAGGTTTCCTCACGATGTTTCCTTCACAGAAAAGCCAGTGGTATATCTGTACATAAGTTCCAAAGAGGCCTCCCGGTTCGAACCCGCGGCCCCACGAATGTAAGGTGAGCGTGCTCCCACTGAGCTAACGACTATAACACCAAGTCTCTCTGGGTCATTAATGAATCAAAACGTGGGCGGAAAATACCACTTTGCCTAGGGAGATAAAGTAATTTAAAAATCGAGTATAGTCCCATGTCAAAAATACCATTGAACTTTTTTTCGACCATGTAGGTCATGTAGGTCTGTTACTTTTAGTAAAACTAAAAAATAAGGTACATGTATATGCCTACTATTAAAAATATTTAAAGTACCTATTTATAATTTGCAAAGATACCGTTGAACTATTAAAATAGCTCATTGAGAGCTATCATCTTCAATGTAAATTACTTGAAAGACGGATCTCATTCCTAATTACACTTTTCATTTTTTGTCCCACCTTAATTATAAGGTGGTTATTATTATTATAAGGTTATTATTTTAAACGTCAATTATGACGTTTAAAATACTTCGTCTCGTTTTCGCACGTGACATTTCACATGACAATTTCACAGTGCAATAAACATTGATTAACTCTAAGCAACTAAATCCATCTATAAATATCTAATCTATTAGCTACTAAATATCTCGTGAACAACTAATAAACAAAATCAAAGGAAATCAAGGGCCCATATACATTCTGTTTTGTCCTACGCGTAGATAGACTCTATATAGTACGGATGAATCCGAGTTGATCCCTAAAGATAAAGGCAACAATTATTTGCAGGAAATATTACTTGAAAATAGTTTCAAATATTTACAGACCGTGTATCCGGGGTGACGTCGCTAGTCCGCAGCGGTGTGGTCCTGTCAATATCTCAGTGGCACAGCGTGAAGGCGGGCCGCTACGGCAGCCGGCTGTATGTGTGGGTGGACGCCGCGCTCAGCACGGAACCCATGCTGGCCCATGCTTACCCGCACACTACTAACAACGCCACTATTTACTTAGGTAGTATAAATAAGGAAATTGTAACATGGTGGTCATTGGAGGAGTTAACACATTTTCCAAGTATAGGCTGTTAAACATTTGCCGCCCTTAACTCTACAAATTGTCAGTGCCTAGTTTGTTTTCGTTATTTATTTGAAATTGTATGAAACAATTGTTGATGTTCGTGCAAAAATTGTGTTTCCTCGTGGCATAACTAGGATGCCAAACTGATTAGTAGGCTTGGGGCAGATTTTAGGGGCGGAACATTTAGGGACCGATTCCATAAACTTGTTTTTTTTTTAAGTCCTTTGCTAAACTTTCCGCCCCTTCAATCTGCCTAGGCCTTCTCGGATGCATCAGTGATTGTGGTTGGCGCTTCTTAGTACTCGCCTGGATTTCTTGACGACAGATTGAATAGTTCTGGCAGGATCACTTGAAAGCTAGTTCTTAATCCGGCCTAGTTGTTCTATTTCCAACCACACCACCATACTAATTTACCTAGTTACCTACCTAGTAATGATATATTATAAGCTAATATGATATTATTATGTATAAATATTATTTAAAAAACCTAGTTAAGTAATAAATAAGGGGACATTTTACATCGAGACATCTTAAAATGTTTCAGCGGTTATTTGAACTTCTGTGACTTCTTGAACACATTTCTTTTTTTAGGAGGAGCAAAAGATTTGTCCGCGCTCCCTTTCGACGCCATGTTTGGTCCCCCAGAATCCTACACAGGCTGTATTAGAAACCTTCACGTTAACAACATCCTTATCGTGCTGGAACAGCAGAATATTCAAGGTAAGCTTGCTAAGAATAATTCGTTCGCAAGTTTTGAGTCAGTTTTCTTTATATAAGTAAGTACCGACCAATATTGTCACTGTATGGGGAAATCGGATATACTGACGAATAAGCGCTTTCCATCAGGTTGTATTCGTATATGTATAAACATAAATAAAAAAAATTAAAAAAAATGTATAACATTCGATGTAAGTAGCTCGATTTCTAATGAGACTCCTGTTTAAATGCCCGCCCTCCCGCTACCTCTAAGGCGTCAACAAGCAAGAGTATCCAGGGATCATAAAATCGATTTATGCCTATTAGTTATTTTTGACTTTTGTAATAATATTGTTTATTACATAGAGGGACAAAACGTGGGCGACTGCGACGGCACGCCGTGTGGCGGCGAGGCGTGCGGAGGGGGCACGTGCGTGGTGGAAGCGGGCCGCGCGCGCTGCTCGTGCGGGGGTGTCTCTGCGTCACGCTGCCGGCGCCACGCCTCTTGTGAACCTAAGCTTTGTGCGCTGCCCCGGGGGCGCTGCCGTGGAGGCGTTTGCGTTTGCGCTGCCGGGTATGGAGGCATTAATTGTGAACATAGTGAGTATATACACGGTCCCTACTAAGCTTCGTTAGTTTCCCGAAAAAAAAAAGACAGCGCAAATGCAGCTATTGCATTTTAAAACTACTTGAATATTGAAATCCTTAGTAATACCTAAGTAAATACAAGTGTATATTTTATAGATTACCTTAGAGTAGGTAGGTACCTATTAATGTGAAACTTCCACAATGAGTTCGCTCCCCACAAGAACAACCCAACAGTTCAAACCTATTTTTTTTAGCCTCTTATGTTTTGGCTCCACATGTTGTGTATTTAGCCAATGTCAAGTATTGTAATATTTCAGGTGAAGTTAAATATTTCACAATCAAAAAAGTCCTAATCCTAAGTCCAGCAAAGTAAGTCATCGTCAAGTCCACGTCTTGCCCCAGTAAAGTGGTGGAGACTTTACTGGAGGTTATATGGAGTTTTGGAAACAACACGAAGAGTTACGTTTCGTAACATTATACTATTTACCAACACTCGTGCACGTTCACGAATACTTAATGGATAACAATCCACCACATTTACACAAAATAAATAACACACGTTTTGGAAAATAATACAATGACGCGACATGATGTCTTCACGTTTCCGCCAAAACGCCCTCAAGCCTCTTAATATTGGCGTTTTGATGTGAGAGTCCAACTACCAATAACATTGTTAACCATTGCAACTAATGCAACTGTATGACAATCGGTCATAGGCAGGAAACTAAAGTAAAGTTTTTGTAATTTTTTTCCTGTAATATTTCAGAGATCAACATCACAATCCGCAGGAAACTAAAGTAAAGTTTTTGTAATTTTTTTCCTGTAACATTTCAGAGATCAACATCACAATCCGCAGGAAACTGAAGTAAAGTTTTTGTAAATTTTTTCCCGTAACATTTCAGAGATCAACATCACAATCCCCCAGTTCGAAGGCGACTCGCTGATTTCGCTCTCCCGCGCGGCCCCGGGCCGGCTGGCGGAAGAGCAGCGGCTGGCGCGCGGCCGCCCCGGCTATGTCGCACTCAACTTCACCACGGCGCAGTCTGATGGCCTGCTCCTTTGGGCTGACATGGTAACTGTTTTTTTTTTTTAACTTATTTTTCCCGAAAACCTCCTTAATGGGGATAGTATGGTGGGATATTAAGTTTACTCGGATATTAGTATTCCATAACTATCTGTTTCAGGACACGGACTACATAGGAATGGGTCTCGAAAACGGATACCTCAGGCTAGTATGGTCATTCCATCACAACTCTACACCCGAGGTATCTTCGAGAGAACTTCGCAAGGCCCGAGTTCTGTCCCGCTTGGTCCCGAGTGCTGGCTACTTGGCTGATGGCGAGTGGCACACAGTTGTAATGAGGATCGAGAGAGACAATATCAGCTTGATGGTGGATACAGAGGTCGCGTATGTGGAAGAACCGGGTTTGAATGCAGTGGCGCATTATAATGATGTCGACTTGTATATAGGTAAGTATTATTTTATACTAGCAGCGCCCTGCGATTTTGCTTGCTTTCTTACAGAAACCGAATGATTTTCCAGAATAAAAAGCCTATGTGTTAATCCAGAGTATAAGCTACCTCCGCACCAAATTTCATCAAAATCCGTTCAGCCGTTACAAAGTTGACCGGGAACAAACACACTTACATATTTAGCCTGTAGATTTTATGTAACTTTGTTCGGTTCGACCAGAACTTGAAAAGAAACATAAAACATAGATTCTGTTTTTTTTTTGTACTAGATATTATGCAAGACAATAGTGTAATACTGTCCAGCCATTGCACCGGTAAAGATACAGTAGTTTGGATATGAAATGATATTATTATGGTCGCAGGTGGTATAGCGGGCGGGAGTGCAACAGCAAAGAAACTATTCCCCCATAAGTTCAAGGGGTGCATCGATCACATATCTACAAAGGAAAGGAGCTACCTAACAAACTTCACAGAGGTGTACAGTGAAAATATCAAGTCGTGCCAACTGTTTCCCCCAACTTAGAGTATACTGTAGGCAAAGTAGCTATAAAGTGTGACATCTGTTAGTAGATACGTTGGTTACACTGAGTGGTCCTTGTCGAACTGGTTGTTTTTTGTGATGCGTCTAAAAATGTTAATTAGCGGGTTGGCTACAAAAATTATAAAGATTCATGAAAAAAATGCAACGCTGTAGTCGCATTTACTTTAGTTGGTTCTTCATTAACAAGGTATGCCAATGAAATAAGCCATGTTTGTTAACAATTTTGGACGAGTTTCTGGTGTCGAACGTACTTTTACCTCTGCTTTCCTGAGTGTGCTCATCTGTCTTGTATGAGTAAAAATGTAATGTTATGTACTTTTCTACTTTATAATTATTATATTATAAATATTGTATAGTATACTGTATTGTATAGTACTCTATACAATAGTATTTTTCTTCAACAGTAACGTGTGTGGATCTAACAGCTATATTTCTATTTGTAATGTAGGTATGTACTTAGATAATATCTTTGAGTGTTACAATAATGTTTATGTCACACGAAGGTGCATAATACTCATAGTACAAAACAGTCTAGTCTCTTTTTATAGGACCAAATGTCAACATTAGATAGGTTTTTACAATATAGTTATGTAGTTGTTTTATATAAGAGTAGAATAATTATTCGTTCATCTCTAAGACTCACTAATATTATTACTTATTTTTATTATACTACCAATGAACTTATTATGATTCCTCCCTCGTACAGAAACCTAGTTCAATTAACTGTATCAGTAGTTTTGACAAGTTTTGTAGAAAGAAAATTAAACATTCGGTATACACAAAATATAGTTTTATTGATATATTCATGTTTAATAAATTGTATACATAATAACATCATCAAATATTATATTATAAACATATACATTTCGTTATACGTACTTATTCAAACACAAATACAATATGAGATGTAATCCCCATTTTAACATAATTACCTCATTACTCTAACGTTTAGTCAACACCGTGTAATATTTTCAATTGGCATACATGTTCAGTGGCTAAACATGTCCCTTACAAGAAGCCCGTGAACTTCAGATTTATTTACACTTCAATATTAAAAGCGATGTACATTCACAAAGTCATAGAATTCATTAGGCCTATTTACAAGTGGAATTAACATGGAATGCTTGACAGCAGTTCAGCTTGCCGAGTGTTGTACAACGTGTAAAACTTAGGAACATCAATTCCCTCATTGATACTATATTATTCAGATATAATTTCTAAAAATAAATATTATATTAAGCGATAAAGAATAAATAAATTGTTAATTGCACGTCTTTATTATAAAAAATTTCGAAAAATTAAATAGTTCCTTTATAAGTAGGCGAGCTGCGCTCACCGGATAAGATGCCTCGTCGAGTCAGGCACCGAGTGATTCCTCTACATTACATATCTTAGTAACAAATTTAAAATCTCGATACCGAAAAAGTAACACGTATCCATTATCCTAGGAATGTTTCTGACAACAATAATAAACAATATAGGAAGAAAAGAAAAGAATAAGGTAATCACAGAAGAGGTAAATATCATATATTTACGAGATAATTGAAACGGTTGTTGGTGCCTCGCGTAATCTCATCTTGAAAACTTTAACACCTAATGATACTCAGGGAAGGAAGATAGGTCGACTGCAATAAGGCCTACGTAAATATGACAATACATTCATATTATTTGAATATGCATGATTTATGACATGTATGATTAATTAGATCCACGGAACAACATTTAAATGTAGATAATAGTAATTGGTACTAAGAAACATCAATGTTTAAATGTATAATAATACCCCATACACATATTTAAGCTAATATACTGAATAAAGAATAATTAAATTCATTTTCACTTATCTACAATAAAATTCGTTTAAAATTATATTTATAGACATAATCGGTTAACAATTTCGCTTATAAAGGCATCAAATTAACAAACACCAAAATAAAAATGACAATCCCATTTTTGGATACGAATTTTTGGATCGTAACAGATTAGCATGAATTTCACAATTCCTAGCTCATATACCGGATGGTAACAATCTCGAAACTTGATAATGTCTAAATTTATAGACAAATTACTCTACTTTACACAATGTCATCAATAAAAGTAGCTATCCATTAATGATATAAAACAAGCTGGAATTTATCGATGATACAATATAATTAGGTACATTGATACTATCGAATAAGCATTCGGTGCTACAGAACGCGGTCGGCGAGAGACCCGGCCGCGGTTCGATGCTCGCGAGCGTTTATTTAGCGGCCGATAATAGCACAGATACGAATCCCGTTCGAGACGCATGACGGCGTAACGTAAACTTTTTCGATCCATCTCTAAACAAAGCTTTACTTGTAAAATCAGTCTCATTCGCATAAGGAAGTGATCACAGCACACACACTGGAAACTCGTTGCAGAGCGAGGGGCCACGACCCTCTTAACAAAACTTTAATAATAATAGAGCACCTCGTTCGCTAACTTCTTATAATTAAATCTGATAAAAGTGATAAAATACGCAACGGACCGATCGAATCCATAAAACAATATCGAACATTTTAAAACAAAGCACCGAGTCGAGGAGTACAAAAATATTGGAAGTATTTCGATATCACTTTAATATTTGATTTAGTTGGAGCGTATAAATAAAATATACCACGCGCCCCGACGGACGAAATAACAAGTTACAAGCGTAGACTAGATTACGGAAAAATCGTGAAAGAATGAAACGCGCGAGAGGCGCGACATAATATGCAAAGCTTCCACATCTTTGTAAAAATATAATTTATGATAACAATGCAGCCTCACATTCACGCAAAACAAAATTTTACAAGTGAAGCCACACATAGATACCTGCCAATATGTATATCGCGGGAGAGCGAGTCGTTCGCGCGGGCTCAGAGGCGGGCGAGGGCGCGCGAGCGCGCCGCCGCCAGCGCGCGTCAGGGCTGCGGCTCCACGAACACGCGCTCGAGCAGCACCGCCATCAGCACCGCGAGCAGCACGAACGCGGCCGCCAGCAGCAGTGCCAGGTGGCGCGGCGTGAGCGCGCGCGCGGGGCGGGCGGCGCGCCGCGGGGCCCGCGCCGCGCCGCCCGCCGCCGCCGGCACCGCCAGCCGCGCCGCGCCCGACCACGCGCCCGCCAGCCCGCCGCGCACCGCGCACACGCGCACCAGGTACTCCGCGCCCGCCTCCAGCTCCTCCAGCGAGTGCTGCGGCGAGGCGCCCGCGTACACCTGCGGGACGACACCACCGCACGTTACAACATAGTATACTCCATCGGCGGCGAGCGGACCTCACACCCCGGACCGAGAGTCACCGACCTGCTTATACACGGCGTCCTTGAGCCGGGCGCACTGCAGCACGTACTCGGCGTCCTCGACGGCGTCCCAGACGACGGTGGCGCGGCGCGGCGCCGGCAGCGAGAGCGCGGGCGTGCGCGGCGCGGGCGGCGGCGCGGGCGCCGTGCGCGCGCGCACCGGCCCCGACCAGGCGCCGCGGCCGCCGCGCTCGTCGCTCGCGCGGATGCGGAACCAGTACTCGGTGTTCTCGCGCAGCTTCTTCGCCTTGCAGGAGCGCGCCGAGCCGCGGTACACGGGGCGAAACTCGCGCGCCTCGCCCGCCCGCATCTCCACGCAGTAGTGCGCGCCCTCGCCTCCGCTGCCCTCCCACTCGAGCCGGAGGTGGTTGTGCGCGGGCGGCGCGACCGCGAGCCGCGGGGGCGCGGGCGGCGGCGGCCTCGTCGCCGCGCGCGCCTCCTCCGACCACTCGCCGAGGCCGAGCTCGTTGAGCGCGGCGACGCGCACGCGGTACACGGTGTCGGGCGCCAGGCCCTCGACGAGCCGTTCGGGCGCCGGCCCCTCCGTCTCGTAGGCGGCGTCGTCGACCTGCACGCGGTAGCGCAGCACGTCGGCGCCGTGATGCGCGGGCGCACGCCACTGCAGCCGCAGCGAGGCGGCGGTCGCCTCGTGGCGCAGGCCGTGCGGCGCGGCGGGCGGCGCGCGCGGCGTCAGCACGTCGCGCACGCCGGAGAACGCGCCGCGCCCGGCCGCGTTGCGCGCGCACACTCGGAAGAAGTACGGCGAGAAGGGCGTCAACTCGCCGACCACGCACTCGGTGTCGGCACCGCGGTACACCTCCGCGAACGCGGCGTCCACGCACGAGCTCATCTCGAGCCGGTAGTCGAGCACGGGAGCGCCGTTGTCGGCGGGCGGCGTCCACTCGAGCCGCGCCGAGCGCGGGGTCTCCGCGCGCGCGGCCGGCGGCGCGGGCGCGTCGGGCGGCGCCGCCGGGGTGGAGAAGGCGAGCGACGGCGAGGCCGGGCCGGCGCCCACCGCGTTCACCGCGACCACCCAGAGGCGGTAGTCGCGGCCGGGCAGGAGGTCGCGCACGGCGCACTCGGCGGCCGCGCCGGCGTACGCGAGCCGCACGCCGCCCGCCGCGTCCGCCACCTCCACGCGGTACTCCGCGAGCGGCACGCCGCCGGTGCAGTCGGGCGCGCGCCACCGCACGGCGAGCAGCGTGGCGCGCGGCGCGCCCTGCGGCTCGGGCGCGGGCGGCGCGCCGGGCGCGGCCGGCTCCGTCGCCACGGTCTCCGAGGCGGACCAGTCGCTCTCGCCGGCGACGTTGGTGCAGCGCACGCGCGCGCGGTACGGCGTGCCGGGCCGCAGGCGGTCGCAGTGAGCTTCGCGCTCGGGCCCGCTGTAGGCCTGCCGGTAGCCCTCGCCGGCATCCAGCTCGAGCGTGTAGGTGTCGACGGGCGCGCCGCCGTCCTCGGCGGGCGGCTCCCAGCGCAGCCGGAAGGCACGCGAGTGGATCTTGCCACGCGGCGCCGGCCGGCCGGGCGGCGCGGGCCGCTCCGGCAGCGTGCGGTAGCAGACTTCCGCGGACCAGGGCCCCTGCCCGTCTGCGGTCTCGCAGCGCAGCCGGAACCGGTAGTCGGTGGCGCGGCGCAGGCCGGCGCACGTGTAGGCCGCGTCGCCGCCCGCGTACACGGGCAGGAAGCCGTGGCCGCGCGCCGCGTCGTCCATCTGCAGCGTGAACTCGTCGTCGGCGCGCCGCTCCCAGGCGAGCGCGAGCGAGTCGGCGCCGGCGGCGGCGAGGCGCGGCGGCTCGGGCGCGGGCGGCGGCGAGCCGGCCGTCCACACGACCGTCTCCTCGCTCCACTCGCCGCGGCCGCACTCGTTGACGGCGGCGACGCGGAACCGGTACCGCGTCTGCGGACGCAGCCCGTTGGCGGTGTGCTGCTTGTTGCGCGGGCGCGTGAGCTCGGCGAACCCCTCGCCGGCGTCCATCTCGAGCGTGTAGTGCGAGACGCGCGCGCCGTTGTCGGGCGCGGCGGCCCAGCGCAGCAGCACGGAGGTGCGCAGGCGCTGCGCCACGCGCGGCGCGGGCGGCGCGTCGGGCGGCGCGGCGGGCGCGCGGAAGGTCGCCACCTCGCTCGCGGGGCCGGTCTGCTCGCCCGCGCGGATCTGCAGGCACACCGAGTACTCGCACCCGGGCCGCAAGTCGCGCACTCTGCGAACAACACACGCGACATTCATACATATAGTTCGCCGTTATCGACAAGAACGCGAGTGTTAGGTCACGGTAGTGCACTCACCGGCACGAGAGCGAGGAGCCGCTGTAGATGGCCTTGTACCGGCCGCGGTCGCCCAGCAGCAGCTCGTACGTGAGCTCGATGTTGGGGAGCGTCACGCCCTCGGGCAGCGGCGAGTTCCATTGTACTAGCGCGCTCGTCGGAGTAATGTCGCTCACCTGATGATTAAAACGATTACGATTAGGGATGTCATCGTAAAGTTGAAGAACAACACTAGGAAATAAGACTTCTTTTTGTTTGTCGTGTCGTGTCATTGTTATTTATCTTCCAAAACCATCTGCCACTTTTGAAAACTGAAAAGGCTTATTTTTTCTTGACTAATTAAGAAAAACAATTTTTTTCAAGTTCTATTTGTATGTATAAAGCTGTTTGTTTTCCAGAAATAAATAAATAAAACTAGCGATTTTTTATTCCTTTCAAAACTCCACATGTTTTTTTCTATACTCCATGGAAAATGGGTCGATAAGGAGATATTGTCAAAAAACTATTTTCGGCGCCATTTTTTCAATATGGCGGCGCGAGCGGCAAAGATACGGTCGAAAAGTGAAAATTCATGATCTATAAAATCTCAATTTTCAAAACTCCCGAAAAACTTTTCAGGTAAAACTACTAAATGACTGCATTAATTATATATATAGTATATATATTTTTATTTTTCTATATTTTTCTATTTTTCTTTTTTTGGCTATGACATCTGGTTTATTATTATTATTATATAGATTCAAAATTGTGTTATTTTCTTTATTGGGCATAATTTTAAATAACATTGTGTTCTTTTATTAGGAGAGGCCATCGGCTCCTAAAATACAGTTTCTAACTAGTTTAGGAGCCTTTGGAGTCATATACTTTCTGTACTAGTTTAAATTATGCAAAAATAAATGATTTTTTATTATGCAGACTTGTACTTTTCTCGAACTTGGTGAAGTTTTTACCATAAACAACACGATAGCAATGAATAAATTCCTAAGAACAATACCTATATATTATTTAATTCGTGCCTATTTCGATATTACAACACCGACATGGGCACAAATTAGGGCTATTTAACTTTATTCTTTTATAGGTGAGAACTGTTCATGGCTTTTGTGATCCATTAACTATATTTCTTCTTTATTATTTATGCAGGTGTTAGTTTTCCATGTAAAATAAAATAAAATAAGAATGTTTGAGAGAACAGTTACTTGTGGCGTCCTGGTGGCAGAGATGAGGTCGAGCACCGCGTGCGTGTCGTCGTCGTCGCCGTGCAGCGACGCGCCGGCCGACGAGCCCTCGCCCTCCGACCAGGCGCCCGACGAGGCGCCGCCGCTCCCGCCGCCGCGACCGTTCACTTCCTTCCGCGGGGACAGAGATGGGGTGCTCGCGCCAGAGTTTACTTCTGAAAATATGAACAATCACATGAATTTAGAGATTATTTCGGTCAATGTAAAAGTTGAAAACGTTTGTCAGAATAAGTAATCTTACCCGTAATCGTGTATAATATAATGTTGGCTAGTATTATATTTTGATTACGCTCACCATTGAACGGCTGTACGAAAAAATACAGCATGGGATGCATTTTTCATATCATAGTAAGAATAATTAAAGATTTAACAATCCATTTCTCAAGGGTTTCTAAAACACAAAAATTTTATATTGTTTTCCTACCCATAAAAGCAGTATTTTAATTAACTAGTTCTCACCAGACTGACACGTCGCTGGCCCTTTAACTTCACATCCCCTGTACTTTGAAATTAACTACTTGCTTACATTTCATGCAGATCGCATTGGCATGGTCTACAAATCACCTTAGACAAACTCCTGCAAAATGAATTTTTAGACTTTTTTTCCAAAAATCCCCTTAGCATCCCATTGGAAAGGCCGAAGGCGATTATTAGAAAAAAGACTAGAAATCCCCATAGCCAATTATTTTATTTTTAAAATCAAATACAAACAACTATGTAATTACGTAAACACTAGGTTTATAATCTATAACCATATTCTCATATAATTGTCACTAGTATAAATGTACAACCTCTCAGAAATTATAAAAAGTTCCTATTCTTATTATTTGGTTAAAACAAGTAATCAATGGTTTGCAAGTTGGATCAAATCATAGTACAAATATATGTACACAAACACCAACTTGTACTAAACTCTGTGACCTCTCAGTTAAAAACCTACCCAAAGTCATTAGTTGAATATAAATACAGACAGTATTAATGACCGATGCCATTGTTCCTAGTGGTGTGTTGTTTCCTCTCCAGTTTCTGGTAGATCCTCCAGTTCTGATTAGGTCTAACTATAAACACAAATTAATAGTACCACCGTCTAAACTAGCAATTCATAGCTCCGGACCAAACCCAATGGCTGCTAAAATATACAATAAACTACCAGTACAGATAAAAGAGATAGAAGATGGGTTCAAATTTGCTAACGCCCTAAAAGTAGTATTACTCGCGAAATCCTACTATACCCTAGACGAATTTTTGAAAGGTAAGACAATTATGGAATAGATTGACCCACTCCGCACGACATTGCCATACCCAATCGGGGTCATTATGATTACCTATTTAAAATATGCTAGTTAAGATCTGCATGCAATTTACACAATGTTTGCAATAAATGTATTGAGTATTGACTCTGTGACTTTCTCTCAGTTAAAAACCTACCCAAAGTCATTAGTTGAATATAAATACACTTAGTATAAATTACCAATGCCATTGTTCCTAGTGGTGTGTTGTTTCCTCTCCAGTTTCTGGTAGACTCTGTGACCTTCTCTCAGTTAAAAACCTAGCCAAAGTTATTAGTTGAATATAAATACACTTAGTATTAATTACCGATGCCATTGTTTCTAGTGGTGTGTTGTTTCCTCTCCAGTTTCTGCTTAAGTTTGGAGTAGGCTCGTTGAGTGCGCTCGTCCTTCTGGTACGCAGGCGGTGGGGAGTGCTGCATGTGGTGCGGCGGAACGTGGTAGTGGGGATACCCGCCACCATAGTAGTGCTGCGGCCCTCCGGCTCCATTTGTGGGGCCCTGCAAGTTGTACCATAATGCCACATTACCAGTCTGGACGTGATATTGGCAACACAACACAAAACAAACTAAGAACACTTATGACAGCTGCAATCTAATTATACAATGTAGTAAATGAACAGATTTTTGTTTTCATACTTTGTGTGTATACTTTATAGCTGAACTCTTACATTCAACGAACAACTAACAACAGTAATCAGAATGTATGGTTTTTATGCAGCTTTTTACAAAGTTATTGCAGCTGTCAGAACACTTCTTAACATGTATAATTAACGTAAATAAACATGTATAATGAAATCAGAAAGCTAGAATGAGTAAGTAATGGATAAAGCATATACCTCGGGTTTCTAAAACGTTTGTTAACTTTGACAACAGATTAATTCTAGTGCTGTCTTTGTCTGGCACAAAACAAATGATAGAGACAGCAATAGACTTAATCTGTTGTCACAGTTAAGAAACGTTTCAGAAACCCGAGTATAAAAACGAAAAAAAAAAAAAAAAATGTGTCATTTAATTTTCAAAACATTACAGTACTTAACTTTAAGTATATAGTTGAAAATACCTAGCATATATGTAATTTAGCTAGTTACTTTGAAATATTACAAAAACATAATTCAATAACTACAAAACTTGTAAATTTATTATTCCATATGGTACCATAATGGAATAATTACCTTTACCTAGGGCACTTCAGACACAGAAAGCTCATTTCAATTATTTCTACCAACTACATAATTGTTATGTAAAAAAATAAAAATATTTCCCCACTCAGTGCACAGTGCAAAGCGGCTCGTTTCAATCACAAAATGCAGCTTCACTATGACTATACGAACTCACGGTTTAATTTCGTACTCTCAGCCTTACTCGTGCCTGGACTCAACTTGCTAATGGTAGACTAAAATGCGAGTGATAATGAACATTTAGTATAAAAAAAGAATGCGGTTTTCTGAAATCGAAAATTGTTTAATGCTCCATTACCTTAAACAACCTTTAAAAACTTTGTAAAATCTTTTGTCAGAAGTAATCATGATGATGTTGATGATGATTCACACATATTCGAGATATGAGCAAAAATCTGAAAAAAGGGACCTTTGACCCAGCCCTACACTCTCAGCACAGCTTACCCTTGAGGACTAAGTATGTTCATCTGAACACCTCAGTATTATTCCCTTGATTGCTCTTTACTAGGAATCATCGCATTCAAACCGCTTATAATGTGTACATGAAATGTGGATCCAATATTCCTCAAATGGTCTATTACTAAGAATCAACGCATTCAAACTGCTTATAATGTGTACATGAAATGTGGATCCAATATTCCTCAAATGGTCTAGGTGAACAATAAGAACAGATTTTGCGAAATTCACCTCAAAGAGGTTGATATGGACCCCCACAGTTTGTTTAATACTTCATGCCATTTTGAAATTGAAATTACCGTAGCTTATGAGAGCGAAGATATGTCATGATAAATTAGCTATAATATGTGCTATGTAATATAAAGACTAGCGATACGCCCCGGCTTCGCGCGGATACTAAACTTCACAGGATAACCCGCTGGGCTAATCTGGAGATTCCATGAAAATTTCGTCAAAATCGGTAAAGCCATTTTGAGGCGGTGTTTTAAAGTCTATAAGGAACATACATAGCCTTTTATATATAAGAAAGATTAATCTGTAAATTAATTAAGTGTTCCATTCCAGCCTATATTGACATCACAGAATAATAACTCCTGATTAATTGTTTGACATAATACATCTAGAAATTTTATGTTTATCAGCAGCACAAAAGAACATTTTCAGATAACATATTGATTAAGATTCATGGATTGAAATTGTAAACAAATCCTTGTAGTTCCCGTTACCCTAGACAAACATTGACACTGACCTTTTCATGTCCTTTTTGTGACGGTGTTTCCGTGTTTCTACCCTCGGAATTGCTCATTTTTGGTTTTCATAACAATGTGGATTTCGTAGTTCAAGATATAAACGTCACTACCACCGTGCCACGTAAAATCGAAAGCCAACTGCTCGTTTCTGATAACGCGACCGCCAATCTCACGCCTGCGGTAGCCAGGTAGGTATATCGTCGGCGCGAGTAGATAACCAATACGCAAGCGGATTTATGCTATTCACTAACCGAACACTTTACATAGCCGGTTTATTTTCGAAATTTATACACGTGCAAGAGACGAAGTTCGAGCGTAAAACAAAACAATCAAGGAAAATGTTTGCACAGAAGGTTTACACAAAGCCAGTAGCCTTAAGCAAAATAGTTCATAGTTTTCAAGTTTTGTGTATTGTGTTTTTGATGTCTGTACATAAGAATACTTCAGAACTGCATTTCTGTTTTTATTTAATCACAGAACAGATTTAGTGCTGCGGGCTTATCTTATCCTTTAGCAAGGAACTTCAATACTCTTGGACTCTCTCTCATAAACTTTTACCTATGCCATATCCTTGCACCACAGAATTCTCCATATAAATATAATGTCTTTGCCTTGGACATACAACTATATGATTTTTGATTTGTGACCTATGCATAGATGAATGTATACTAGCATGACCTATGCTCTCTCTCGTCTTGTCTTGTCTTTGAGTCTTGTCGTTTCTTGCAAAGAGTATGTTGGTGATTGGGAATATTTGGGAATTCGGTTTTTTTTTTGTTTATTCGCCCGTTTTGAACAGGCTAAAGCCTTTAAGGCCATACCGCCTCGTCTTACGTATTTAACAGACAGTACAAAGTAAAAATGGATTTCATATTTTGTAGCATTACAATAACTTGATACCTATATGTATTTATATTTCATTTACAGTGCTGATTACAAATTTATACAAATGGTAAAAAGTTGAAGGGTTCGTAAGCAACTCTTTAATGCAGCGCGTGACCAAATCAATATCATCATAAAGTTCAAGAAGCCCATCCATTAGCACAAGGCGCTGAATACCAAATGATGGGCATTCGAAGAAAAAATGGTGTAAAGATTTAATTTCTTGGGATGAACATGGGAATTCGAGATCTCCAAGCGCGATCAAAGAGAATAAGGGTGTCTACACATGGCCTGACCTGACAGCGTGTGAAAGGGACATCTACATTTGAATTTCAAGAGAGCAAAACAAACAAACTATTCAAGGTTATAGCTTCTCCCTTTCGTTCCCCAAAAACTTCTATATAGCCATCCATATAGCCATCTCTTTCAAACGATGTCAGGTCAGGCCATTTAGCGAGGCCTTAAAGGTCTCGCTAAATGGCCAATGAGGCGTTTTCAAAAAAAAAAAAAGTAGTTCTAAAATACTTACTAGATGGCGTAACAGTCCTATCGTTTTACCTGTCATTGTCATTTCTGTCGAAATATTTTATGTTTATTTCTTAAATCGTAAATTTTGGCTCCACACGTTGTTTATTTAGCCAGTGTCAACTACTGTAATATTTCAAATGAAGCCAAATACATAGTTACGTTACTTGAAATTGTCTAAATACACATGTCGAGCCAAAAAACACGAGAAAAAAAAAGGCACACGTACATTTTTTTGTCTTTCATGTCTTGACAGTGACAGAAAAAACTCAAGGTACATCTAACGCCATCTATTGGGTACTTTTATAACAAGGATTTCTTTTTTTTTTTGAAAACGCCTCATTAAATTGGCGATTGTCGCCGATCAAATTTAAAATAAAAATATTACATTTCCCCGGAAATAATGTTGGCAACCCTAGTCCCCTTATCAAGATCTCGTACATGGCCTGACCTAACATCGTGTGAAAGAGATGACTATATATTATATAAGTTTCTGAGAGAGCGAAAGGGAGAAGGGCTCTACATGACCTGACCTGACATCGTGTGAAAGGGACAGCTAGACGTGAATTTTACGGGAGCAAAAGAAACAAACTATTAAGGTTATAGCTTCTCCCTTTCGCTCTCCCAGAAACTTATATATAGCCATCTCTTTCACACGATGTCAGGTCAGGCCATGTATAGGAGCCTTTATCTGAAGAGGTGGTATGAGAGAACTGAATATTTTTGGGAGGTGTTCAGATAATACAACAGCGCAAACCGAACAGTAGAAACTAGAAGTTCCATTAAATTAAAATAAAATTGTAAGCTTACGTAATGGTGTGGTGGTTGGTGGTGCGGTGGCGGCTGGTGGTGCTGTTGCGGCTGGTGGTGGGGCTGGTGGTGCGGCCCGTGGTGGGGATGAGGCGGCGCGTGTGGGTGCACAAGGTAGTGTCGCATGTTCTCGTCGATCACGGGCGGCATCATCGGCGGCATCATCGTAGCTGACGTTACCACTGGCATGCCTCCTGGAATTATCAAAAAAATAATGATAAGAGTCTTAGTTTAAAAACCTCACAAAAGTAATTTAATTTTAGCAAAAACCATAGATAACATTAAGAAAAAATTACAATTATACATTCCTAAATTTTGCCATTTGTTCGTTAGTCATTCATGTACTGACAGTCAAACCTACTAGCTAATAAATGTAGGATGGTGTTGGGCCTGACCCGTACCCTCCCCCCCAGTGGGTTCCCGCCTTGTCGCGGCGGGGGGGCTCAGTAACCGTGGATTCGGCACCCACGGTGAAGCAAAGAGGAACCCGAGGTGGGGCCGCTTCTTCCGGGCTGTGCTTCCCGGGCCCAGTCGAAGCGGCCGGTAGGTTGCGGTGGGGTTGGCGCCGCAACTGAGGTGGGCTGCAGTGTGGGGGTTCGCACTGCAGCTGAGGGATACGGGGCCGCCACCGTTGAATGGCGGTGCGGTGGGGTCGCAGGGGAAGAGGAGTGCCGGTATTACGGTGCGCCGCTCTCCCTATCCTCTGCGACCGTGAGTTGGGGAGGCTTTACGCCTCCCCGGAGGGGGTAGGCTCGCCCGGCGCCCCGGACAGTCTGGGTAGCGGCGGTGCGAGCCTTGGCGGCCTTGAGTGGCTGCGGGGCTTGGCCGGCGTCCCGGCCTTATGCTGGGTAGCGGCGGCGCAAGTCGGGGCCCTCTCACCCACCTCTCCTTTGAGAGCAGGTGCTGTAGGGCCCGGTGGCCTTCTCCGCGTGCCCCAGAGCTTTTATCTGGAGCGCGTGTAGAAGGCGGTCCGGACGAGGTCCGGACGGAGGGGGTAGGCTCGCCCGGCGCCCTGGATATTCCGGGTAGCGGCGGTGCGAGTCTTTGGCGGCCTTGAGTGGCTGCGGGGCTCGGTCGGCGTCCCAGCCTTATGCTGGGTAGCGGCGACGCGAGTCGGGGGGTCTGGGGGGCGGATGTGGGGACATCCGTCCTTCTAGTCACAGTCGTGACAGGCCCCCAGGGGTGGACGACGCGCCCGGTGTTCCGGCGCGTCGTACCAGGGGAGGGAAGGGGGTCTTCCCGAGGCGGGTCCGCCCAGGGGCGGACAGGTGGCGGGAGGGGGTTGCGGTGCATACTCTGCATGGTCCCGCGGCCCCCGTCCGACTTGCCGCAGCGGTGGAACACCTTTGGGTTTTAGTCGGTATTAGCGCCATTGCTGAGGCCGTGGCGCTCGAGTCCGACATACCCCGCTCGTGTCCCCACACGGCGGGGATGCGTAAATGCATTTCCCAAAGTAAAAAAAAAAAAAAAAAAAAAAAAAAAAAAAAAAAACCCGTACCCTGGCGCATGGCGCCAGGGATGTCATCGTTTCCGCATGGTCGTGTAAATCGACGCACTACTCGGCGAACATCCTCGATGCGCTGCAGTGCTGCGTTCAGCACCCTAAACGCAATATTATATTGAACACGAAGACCCGCCCGACCGCTACATCTAGCCTATGGCATTTTGGAGATGAAGACGAATCTAACGACACCTCGCAGTCTAAAATCACAAAGTAAATTAACGAACCTTTTACCGAACCAAGAAACTTTTTATAGATCTTTGTATCTTGAAAAATATGAGACTGCAGATATAGTATTCTTTAGTGCGGCACTATGTCACAAACTATTTATAGGTACCTAGAGTCCTAAGATAAGAAAGTCCGTTCAAAAATCTATATAGGTACTTATAATAAAACTGTAACAAGGGGTAACAAACTGTACATTGAAGATATTTTTTTGAAGTATTTGGGAGCAAAAACCAAAAATATAGTTTTCCAAATTGTTGTCTGTCTGGGATAAACTCAGAAACTAAGGCACGGATTTATGTGCAGTTTTAAAAAAATATTTTCTATGGATTCCGGCGCATAACTTAAGCTTTGTTTCATTAAAATCGGTGCAGGAATATTGAAATTATGACGGAATTTAGGAAAATATGAGGATATCTACTCGGAGTTGAAGCACGGAAAATACCGGATCCTTAGTGCACAAGGCTCAGCTTAAGCTGGTTTTTTGATTACCTTGAGAGTGTGAAGAATTAATAGATGGGTTGACTTGCGGTTTTCTAAAAAATGATATGTGGTGTCCTAGGCTTTATAACAAACTTTGTTTTATTAAAATTGGTTTACGGAAACCGGAGATATTACCTTCGCAATATTTAAGGTGCATCGTTTCACTCATCGCGCGAAATTCAAATGTTCTTGCGTTTTTTGTCAATTACAGATTAATTACTCGTCGTGGATTTATTCAAACCAGTTTTGCGCCAATATATAAATTTCAATAAGCCGATTTTCATCTTGGTTTTTGGTTTAGTGGGAAATGTACTTATACTAGCTTTCAACTTGAATTTTTGGTTGGTGTAATTTCTTGGAACAATCTATTTATTATCGCAAAATTAGTTTTCATAAACCTACGATGAGTAATTAAGCTGTAATGAGGCGTTTTCAAAAAAAAAATAAGTTCTAAAATACTTACTAGATGGCGTAATAGACCTATCGTTTTACCTGTCATCGTCATTTCTGTCGAAATATTTTATGTTTATTTTTTAAATCGTAAATTTTAGCTCCACACGTTGTGTATTTAGCCAGTGTCAACTATTGTAATATTTCAAATGAAGTCAAATACATAGTTACGTTACTTGAAATTGTCTAAATACACATGTGGAGCCAAAAAACACGTAATTTTTTTTTGTCATGTCTTGACAGTGACAGAAAAACCTCAAGGTACATCTAACGCCATCTATTGGGTACTTTTATTACCAGGATTTCTTTTTTTTTTGGAAAACGCCTCATTGACATAAAACGCAAGAAAATTTGAATTTCGCGCGCTGAGCGAAACGTTGCACCTTAAGAATAGAGTATACCTCCGACTTGTCCATACAAAAAGCGTAGCCTAATACCACTCTGACACCCACCCCTAAATGATAACCGATTTCGATATTTTTTTTATAATTTTGTTATCTACACCGTGTAAAACTATACCGTGGTTGTATGTTTGCTATTTTTTTTATTTCGCAAATCTACGTCGTTTCGAAAAGAATATATAATAAATGACCATAAAAAGAAAAGAAGATGTTATTAGAACACCATAAACATTTTTTGAAAAAACAAAACATAGCGGCATAGATTAAGATTTAACTTTAACCAAGCCACAATTGACACAAAAAACAAAAGATATTGTTTAGATTTAGGGGATGATAACAGACTACCCCCGAAATGCTAATTTCTTCAAAAAGCTAGAAAAATTCACAACTCTCTCTATTGCACGCACGAGAAACAGAGCGACAGATAAACAATTTCAAATATCGAATGCGCAAAAACCTCGCGGAAGGACTATGCTCCTAAGAACGTTGGGTACAGAAAGTTTGCACAGCAAATTTTGTGTACTCAACGCCAATAGATGGCGACACGAATCTTCTGAATCACGGTGACAAAATATCCATGATTTAGATACCTAAATTATATTGTAGGCATTTTATGGGATAAAACTTTGTGTGGAGGTCCGTCATTTTTACTTTGTATTTGAGAGCACAAAGTCAGAGTTTCAGTTCTGAGCCCTAAGCCCGCGTACGAAGTCGCGGGCATCAGCTAGTTTTAAATAAAATAAGAATGAAGCCCAATCCAGCGTAAACATTTTTTCATGTCGAACTACCAAATTCAGTCTGGCCGGGTGACCGAGGCGGCGCGGCGAGCGGCGCCCGGGTCATGTCATGGCCGGCTAGGTTTTGCTTTATTTTGACATCGACGCCGCCGTCCGTTCCGCTTCGTAACTTTGCGGTTGTGTTGAATGAACGTGTTTTGGTTATTCGTAGAAATCCCTGTTTGTGGGATCATCCGCTTTTGTAGACATAACCGTTTGCGGCGGAAACGTGGCACATAGTTCGCGCGCGCGGCGCAGCCGACCGCAGCCTCTTGAGCAACGCGCTTTACAGAAATCTCACGAGAGCCTGGAAGTTCTTTGTTTCAAGTAATAGGGATTTTTACCCAGTTTTAATTTACTGCGATTGCCACAAATTGCGGCAGAAAGTTATGGTCCACAACCGTAAATTTAATGTGCTGGTTGCTCTGGTTCTAATTTCCATGTTTGGGTTGGTACTTTTAATCTATGCTGTGGTTTGTTCGACAAGTATTGATATCGCAACAATGTAGTTTTGATGTAGGTTGGTGCACTCATCTATCCAGCCGAGATATCTACATTATGCCTTCTCGGAATATTTAAAGTACGTAATAGCCTCATTTGTTATGTGCGAAGATTCAATTTCTAGAATATAAAGTCACGATCGGCTCGTCCAATATCATTACTACGAATTAATATAACTGGTAGTTCTGCGAATAGTAGACCTCGCGAGCACAAACTTTTTTGCAAAACCTCTATACGATCCTACAATTTCATATTTTTTTTTGTCGTCGGCTATTTTGGCAAGGCCATTATGAAGCCGCTATAATAATGTATTTGTATTTAATGAATTTCAAATGAAAACTGTGTATTTGACGTTACCAAGTGTTGTGCTAACCCAGGGTCCGAATAAATGAATTGAATTGAATTTGATCAGTGGGGTATTTCCCCCAAATAGGGAGAAGTTGGCAGAAGCATTTGGTCCTCAATTGTAAAAAATAATTTTAAATATGAGCAAAATCAATCAATAATTCTAAGATCATAACTATAACATCATAAAGGCCATTATGGTCCATCATTTACATATAACTCCAGTACTCGACATATGCATGTATGTCGTCGGCATTTTGTATGATTCGACATTTTACAAACGGCGTTTTACAGATGACTATCTAATGAGGTGTGCGCTTGAGATTGCGTTTGCGCAAGTCGGATTTAGATATAAACGGTATTTGCGGCGATAAAAACCAATTTGTTTCCACTAGTTGCGACCGAGGAATGATGAGTGGGTCCGGTTTTATTTACGAGCAAACTTACTTGGCTTGGTACTTGCTACAATCGTAAAATTCTTATAGAACATAACATTTACATTCCAAAATAATAACTAGTACTTATTTAGTTATGTGCAATAAAATATTAAAAGTTGAAGTTTTTAAATGTTTCGTTGATAGCGATCTGGGTAAGTAGGTAATTGCTTGGTTAGTTAAAATAGGAATACAGGTAGCACAGTAAAAATAAAATGCCACCAATAATTTCAGATGTAAGTAGGTATATAGATATAAAATCCACTAACTACCGCTATGTGTTTTGTTTTTCAAAGGGAAAGGTTACTTCTGCGTTCTGTCAGCCTCACTTCTTATTTTTAAGAACAGGGGCTCGATTTTTTAATCGCTCGTATGATATTTTTTTCGAAAATATCATGCGAAATTACCGACTTTCGGAAGACGTACCAACCAAAAAAAAACCCAAAATAAAAAACATACCACTACCCTTAATTTTTTAATTACTCTCCTTCTTGGGCAGTCGGTATAAAGACAAGGTGAGGCTTCGAATGATTGTTCGTCAGTAACGTCGAATTTGACAAACTTAGAACCGTTGGAGTAGGTATACCTGCGATTGAGTGCACATACCACATTTTGAGACTCCACGGGGGCGAAGAATTGGGGGACAGAAGGAATAACCCATACCACTGAAGTGAAATAATTATTTGACAAACTCTAGCCTTTAATAATAAACGTGGAGTACCCTTGAAATAGTTACCAAGTGTTTAGTCCTATTCGCTCTTTCGAAATTAGAACTCGAACTCGAAGTTTCCTCCCCGTTTATTAATAAGAGGGTACGATAGTAAGGAGGATGTAATGTTATAGAGTGCGTGTTGAATTGAATTATGTTTATCCTATCAGGATTCCTCCCCTGGCAAACTGTAAAATCATGAAGCGAAATACGTAGCAAGGGAACGTGCTTGGGTAGCGGGCGCTTTGAGATTGAGACTCGATGGAGGGAGATGTATGGAAGGCAATTGGTAGTGACTGGGGAAGAAAAAATCGATGTTCGGGCTATGTGGCGTACCTTGTGTTGGGACAGGCCTATCTATATCTATCATTGAACTGACATGACCTGATGGTGATGAAGAAGAGATGCACGTAGCGTACCGTATTCAGGCAGCTGCACGGTGCACATGTGCGCGTGCTGCGGGTGCTGTTGCGGGTGCGAGCACATCTCCTGCGGCACGTAGTACTGCTCGGGCGGGTAGTACTCGCCGTAGTAGGGGTCGGGGCCGGGGCCGCCACCGCCACCGCCACCGCCGCCGCCCTCCGCCACGCCCACGCCCACCATGGCGGGCTCTAGCAGCGCATGGCCCGGAGCCAGCGCCGCTTCTCCACGCCCGCGCTCGCTCAAATACTATCTGAAACAATTACAGTATCACTATTATCAACCACATCAGTGCTACAGGTGCTACGCCACAGACTGGTGCTGCGTTATCACAGAACATATACTTAAACAGTAGACGAATCATAGGTACCTATTTCTCACGAAAAAAAATACGCTGAGAGCATAAATGTAATCGCCTATTATTGGTCGGGTTTAAAAGCCTGCCAATCATAGGAGCGGATATATAGATAAATTAATTTTGAACCGTCCAATCGTAAGCGTGACCTTGTCCTGCGCGCGACTCGATGATATTTAAGCGTGATCTAAGTACTGGTTAATTATCTTTGTGGTGCTGTCTTTCCACAAACTGACGTTTTGCAACGTCGTCGTCTTCGTCGCCGTCGCCGTCGTATAGAGTATAGACCTACTAAGTTATCAAAATAATATGCATTACATGTCCAAAGGTACTTCCCGTTATGTTAAAGTGTATAGGCATTAGGCATATCTACGTGGGCAGTAGCCAACACGTAAATAATTATATCAGTATTATAGTGACGAAGAGTCAAGCTGGAATTTTGCGATGATGTGAAACGCCGGTCTAAACTAGCGATTATGATACACGTCGGAGATATACCTACGAGATGATACAAATGAAGAGCCAACCATATGATGGGTATTAGCGGGTTTTGTTAAGTAGATCCCTAAGTGAAGTGTAGTTGCGCAAGAAGTCTCATCGTGTCGATGCCACATCCGCATGAAGCGTCGTGATCGTGTTTGCCTTCTAAATGGGGTGTTGTCGACCTCACGAGTTCTGCGTGGATGCGCCCGACTGTGTCAGGGATTGTTGCGAAATATACCTACAAATTAGAATGTGATTTATCTTTTGTTTTGGCATTTTGACCTATTTACCCAACAAGAAAATACTATAACAAAACTAGCAGCGACCCACGGTTTTACCCGCTAACTTACAGGATCTGTTATTTTTTTCGGGATAAAAAGCTAAGCTACCTCCATTACAAATTTCGCCCGAATCTCTTCAGCCGTTACGAAGTTGAATGGGAATAAACACTCTTAGCTACACACAAACTTTCGCATTTATTATACCAAATAAAAGAATGAGTGTGTGTGTGATAGTTTCGTTTCCTCAACAATCAATATGTTGAAGGAATTAATGCCTAAAATTGGGGATTTTCATAACTTACGCAATTTTGAGTGTACCTACTCATGACTACATTCCCTGTTTTACTTTACTTGGATAGGATAAGAGAAATTTTAATTAAGTAAGTCGGCATCCACGGTAAAACACAGTTTTTACTTAATCAATTGATTTTTATTCTGTGCTATACGGCGAAATTATAGCGCTTAATTCTAAAAGTTTATACATACAAATTAATCATTCTTTTTTCGTCCCAGGTATATTTTTCTAATGGTTTCTATATCATTAATTCGATTGCGACGAAACTTCCACCGCTCGGTGGAAAATATCAGATCTCTAATATAGCCCACCCGTAGAGGCCCGGGATAGTTTGGAATGTGCCATGTAAGGGTATATGAAATAGTGAGTGTATTTTATACCTAAATTGAGTTATTACATAACGAAAAATATCTTTCCTCTTCCCCCAGAAAATTGTGGCTTTTTATTTATAGGATAATAAGGTTCTTAAAAAAAATCAGTAATATTTTTTTTCCATAATGTTTTAAACTTTTAAGATAATTATGATAAGAGTTTAATTTAAGTTATAAGTCGATAACTGTATTTTGATTGACGCTGTTAATTTTGCAAAGTTTTTAATGTGTCAAAGTTGATTTTAACAAATAATTAGCCCTAAAACGCTTTCTCAGTGTAAATGAAAAAAAAAAGTGTAATGTTTACGTAGCAATTCCAAGAAATTGTCTGAACCCTGAAGTAGGCCCAACCAAGTGTTTTTAAAATATGGTGGTGATAAGTAATCTAAGTGAGAGATCATTTTTTTTTTTTCGATAAATTATAACACATTCATTACATACATTGGTAATTGTATTTTATCTATGGTTTTAGTTGTTATTTCTGTAAACCGTTTATTTTTATAGCTTTTTTTAAGTAGAATGGGCCTTAGTCGAAGCCTGTACCTTAGTAAGAATTATGAGGCTCCTAAATGAAATGTCTGCAAATATCTACAATGAACATTCATATTCAACAATATACACGGAGTTTTTATGCAAACAACAATCAGTCGACGACGTCGTCACAGAACATATAATAATACTTCGTCCAGCGACGAATATGAATGAATAATTTGTCAAATCTGAGTCATGCCCATGCATGCGCCGCGCCGTATCAACAATGGGCGAGCCACAGTGCGGTCACAAAGGCGGCCATTCACATTTACCTACTTACCTTGTGGATACCTTAGACAGTTAGAGTTCTCACACCTCGCAAGTACAGGCTGATTTTTTTAACTGGTACAGTATGTAGAAATCCGAAACCATCGGAATATGGTGGTACGGAGAAACTGTCTTAGGAACCATTAGGCTTTTTTTTTGTCAAAATCATTTTGGCATAATATTTTTTTTGTTCAAGCGTAAGTTCCCCTTATAAATAGACGAGTTATTTTTATATTGTTTCTAGTGCGGTTTGAGACAGTCCTCACAAGTACAGGCTGATTTTTATAACTGGTACATCCGAAACCATAGGAGAAACTGTCTTAGGAATAATTAGGTTTATTTTTTTGTAAAAATCATTTTGGCATAATTTTTTTTTTGGAAAATCGTAAGTTCCCCTTATAAATAGACGAGTTATTTTATATTTTTTCTAATGCGGTTTGAGACAGTTTTACGTAAGGATCATTTCATTGTGTCAGAGGAGAAAAATCGGATCAGTAGAAGTAGTTTAGCTAGTAAGTTATAGTTTAATAAGGTACCTAATAATATCATCATCATCATCACTATACAATAAACGTACCTATATTTTTTTTTAATATTAGGTAGGTACGTTACATACTTAATAATAATATAAGCATAATTATATACCTAATTGCCATATGTGGAAACAGAGGCTAAGTACTTAATGGATTAAAGTTATTTCTACATTTCCTTATAAAAGACATAATTTATTTAAATGTATATAGTACTAGCTGCGCCCCGCGGCTTCACCCGCTATTCTACAGAAACCGAATATCTTTCCGATACAAAAAGTAGCGTAGTAATGTGTTAAACGATATTGCCATATCCAATCAGGGTCATTATGATTACCTATTTAAAATATGCTAATTAAGATCTGCATGTAATTTACATAATGTTTGCAATAAATGTATTGAGTATTGAGTATTAAATCTAGGAAATAAGCTACCTCCATACCAAATTTCATTCAAATCCGTTCAGCCGTTACAGAGTTGAACGGGAACCAACACACTTACATATTCATATTCATATTCAATTTATTCATAAAAACATTTATACGTCAGTTACATTATAAGAAAAAAAGAACTAGAAAATATTTAATTGTTTGAATGTATACTACAGCGTAATGTAGTGGGTACATTCCTAAATTAAATGTGAAATAATAATAATAATAATTCAATGTCAAATGTAAATTAATAATGTCATTAGTACTTACTTAGTAAAAATAAGATAATATAATTCAATGTCATATTCAAATTATGACTAGGTATTATTAAACAAAATAAAAATAAAACTACATACTTGCACACTTACAACAAACTTTCGCATTTATAATATTATTGTGATTTTAAATGCATTCATTGACCGCAAAATAACTTTAATTCATTGAGTCATAGCCAATTATATTTAACTATCATTAGTTATAGTCAAAGCCGTATAAGACAATTAGGTAGGTAATATTGATATACAGAAATGACTATTTGTTTTACCCATAATTCTATGACAGGGCAGGTAATGTAGAATTATGAAATCAATATTTACCGATCTAATTACGTCAGTCATCATTTTAGGGGGATTCCACTATTTTAAATTGATATTACAATGATCTACGTTAAACGATATATACATTACTAGCTGCGCCCCGCGGTTTCACCCGCTAATCTACAGAGAGCGAATATATTTACGGGATAAAAAGTAGTCTATATGTTATTCTAGGGTATAAGCTACCTCCATACCAAATTACATTCAAATCCGTTCATTTGTTACAGAGTTGAACGGGAACAAACACACTTACATACTTACACACAAACTTTCGCATTAGTTTAACTTTCGCATTAATATTAGTTTGTTAGTCATCAAAATAATAATGCAGAGTTGCTAACAAGTATTCTGGTATTTGTGTCATTTTGTAGTCATTACACAATTCCTTTAATAATTCGTATTTTTTTTTAACATTCATATCCTAAAGCAGGGCCCAATGCTAATAGAGATTGTTATGTTCGGCCGGCGACGCTGTGCGACCGCGAATCGAATCGCGTCGCTATATGGATCACAGTGACGCAGCGTCGGCAGCTAAACCTAACAATCAGCGCTATAAGGACTTCACGGTACGGGCCCTGAGCGAAGGTTTACCCCATTTCTCACGCTCCTCTGCTAGCTGGGATCTACCAATTTACAACGTGCCGCCGCGCCGCCAACAATAGATATCTAGTAAAAGCCGGCCGAGTGCGAGTCTGTCTTACAAGTACGTCTTTTTAGTTGAAAAAATAATCTCTCATACTTACATCGATATACGGTAATTTCGCTAACTACAGATTGAAGGTGATTGTAATCCCAATTTTTTTTTAAACTTTCGTGTATATCTTCAAATTAGTGATTTTCAGATTTATTCCTTTATTGATTTATTGACTTTATTGATTGATTAGTGATTTTCCGAGAACCAAGGTCTACCCTAGTGGGTATCCCGTAGGTTTTGATTTACTTATGCGAGAGCGGCAAAAGCGACAAAATATGAGGCATAAATGGCCATATGTTTTGATTGCGTCGACTTAGTAGCGAGATTTTTTTACAGCTTCCAAGGGACCGTGGAGACTTGTATTTGTAATTAATTTCATCTTGATACCTCCATGCATTACCAATATAAAGGGTCTTGACATACAGACACACAGACGGACGACAGTGTTCTTATAAGATCTCCTTTTTTCCTTTTCAGGTACGGAACCCTAAAAAGAACAATATCGCCAGCTAAACGCAAATTTCATAAGTTACTATTTATTAAAATAAATAATAATACGATACCTAATGCCTTCTGATAATGTCTATGCCCCTAAAGTTGCCAAGGTATTTAACCATCCAAAGGTGCTGGTCACAGATAAATAGGTGCTGGTAAACAGACTATTCGATCACACTAATATTATAAACGCGATAGATTGTGTGTAAGTATATATGTAAGTGTGTTTGTTCCCGTTCAACTCTGTAACTTCTAAACGGATTTGAATGAAATTTGGTATGGATGTAGCTTATATCCTGGAATAATACATAGGTTACTTTTTATCCCAGAAAAATATTCGGTTTCTGTAGAATAGCGGGTGTAACCGCGGGGCTCATCTAGTATTTAATAAAATACCTAGGTGTATAAAATCTACCCACTCAAAATAAATAAACAAAATCTACGAACTCCAAGTTCCTTGTTCACCGCTCATAGATACAGCGCATTTTGGCGTTGTAACATAAACGTTGTAACATTTAGCTTGGCATATAGAGAGGTAGGTCACTTTGAAGAAAATATTAATTTGGATGGCGTCGTAACATTTAAAAATATTTTGCCTGGCATAAAATTAAAGGAGAGAGGTAGGTCAAATTCACGAAGAATTAAAGGTTTAACCTTGAGAGGCTCACTCATCCACTGCAGCAGTGCAGTCTATAATCTCCTGAATACCTTGACTGCAATATAAGTAGTTACAATACAGTCTGGCTCAAGTCCTATTCCTAGAAGTACAGAGGGCTATCTCAGACTGACAGATTGAAAGCGACAGACAAATTATAAAATTGCTTGTCAGGATGTGTATGTTAGAGTAGATGACTGGTTTGAATAAAGAGCAGACGAATAGGGCTCCATCCGACATTTACTACTAAGTATCAGGTAAACACCTAATTTAACGACTCAAAGTGCCTAGTGCGAGTTTTTCCAAATGTGTTTACATACTCGGTGACGTTTACGGTATATGATTAATTGTATGAAGTAAGAGCAGTGCCATCTAGATGACGCTAGACGGCGCTGCACTAAGCACTGAGGATTCCGATTTAAATTCTCGTACATCGTCGTTAATATTTTGTTTCTTTATATAAAATCACGTATTTAAAATGTCTTTGAACCACTGACAAAAACCTAATAAAATACTTTCACGCTCAGTTACAAACAACAGCCACACATGCGCAAATAACGTGGGAAGATCTCGCTTCCCTCGCATGGCTTGCGCGGTGTTTGTGGCAGTTCAAACATAACCTAACCTAGACATCGAAGCCACTACATTATATTACAGTAATTTTTTTGCGTTTCGCCGGTCGCTGCCGCGGCATGCTTGCTTCGCTCGCGCGTTGTTTGCCACTGTTCAAACATAACCCCTAGTGTTCGAAAACACTAACACTGACACTGTTGAAGTTCAAAATTTTGGGTGGCATTGAACTGTTATGGGCAAGCGTGACGCTTAACATCAGGTGAGTGACTTGTTCGTCTTGTCAGACAGTACCATAAAATAAACCCTTACATTATGTTACAGTTACTTAATAGCGCTTCACCGGCCGCTGCCACGGCTCGCTCGCTCTGCTCGCGCTTTGTTTGTTGCAGTTCAAACATTACCTAACATAGTGATAAGCGCCACGGTATCTCTTTGCGTTACATGCTTTTTAGCGCTTTGCCTAACCTAGTAAAGTATTTTTTGTTAGGTTTAAATTAGTAAATTGGATGCTAATAATTCAATATGTGAAATGTTTATATGACAAGTTTAGTTTTAGTAAGTAACACGAATAATAAATTAAGCGTTTGTAAAGTGATAGGTAAGTGTTGTAAAATAATAAAATTGTTTTAATACATGAATTATTTGTATAATGATAAAATGGATATAAATATAATTCATTTTTTTGCCAATCGTTGATAGTCAAGTGAAAGTTTGCGAATTAATTTTTGGTGAAATCATAGGCTACCACCAAAATTGAAATCCCGTAAAAAATATCGGCTGTTCCACACATTCTGTCGAGGGTACTCGTAATTGGGGTGAATTACATTCATCTATCGAACAGCAGTTTTTTTTTCTCGTTATTTCTAACTTGATTCCATAATAAAAAGCATAAAAGGCATGTTCACAATGACGAGTACAATGATATCCTGGAACATATCCGTCGTCTAACCGAATACCCAGTATTTATACAGATTAGCTGTGTGACTGTGATAGGTTAATAATTAAGGGTAGTTTGGGAGCCCTCTTGTTGTAATGAATATGGACTAGAATTCCTAAGCCATTAATCCATTGGTCTCGATCTGGTTCAATTGAATAAACGCGGATAGAGGAGTGTTGGCAATGGCGTGGCGATCGCCATTTAGCGCTCCTACACGGTGTTATTATGTATGGGCTGAGGCGCAACCACGCCGCTCGCCGTACATTCTACGGTTCTCGCAGGGTCACGGCCGAACGTACGCCGGACACCCTCAGCTCAGCCATCGCTTATTACACTTACTACATATATATGTCATTAATCCTGCAAGGTAATTGCTGGGTGCTCGACACCTGGCCACTTTAATGGCGCCACCAGTAAAATAATCAAGCGAGTCCGCGATGTAGGCAAATAAGTCCGTTTAGCAATATTCGGAATGTTCACACATATTAAGCGATAATTGCATCAGAACTGTAATAAAACAGACACCTGATACCGGTAATAGAGGTTAATTAGCTTTGTGCGCCGAAACCGCAACATTGACCGCAAAGTTAAATATTGCAGATAACAAAATAGGTAAGTACTTTGAAGTATGTAACAATAATCATATAATTTGCCATATTACATTGATTTTGTGTCTTACTTATAAGCATTGATGAAAACTGATAATTATGTGCTTAGGGCGCGTTTACTCGTAGCGAAAACTTTCTGGCGGCTACCGGCCGCCGCCGCGCGGTTACGTGCTGGCAAGGAATTTGAATATTGTGGCCTAGTAAGCTTTTATTATATTTAATAGATAAAGTTTGTTATAATCTAATGTAGCAATAACAAAATATAAATAAAAACTAATCTAACCTACAAAACAAACACGCCGTCAAGTTCGCCACCGTGCGGCAGGGTACCCAGAATACTGGCAGCATTTCCCCGTTGAATAATTATACTCAGTTTTTGGGAGAAGTATGCGCCAGCTCTGGGATCCCCCGAGGCGAGGACCAGCCTCTTCGACAAGTCTTTGCAAAATTGTTTAGTGTCGGATGACCACGGGCCCATGGTTTCCACAGCCAACGCAACAAATTCATAGTGTGCGCTGAGCTGTGAATACTTCCTACATTTATTTAGTTGGGCTTGCTCGGCCGCGGCCCCGACTCTCCGAGCGGAATTGCTAGCATGAGTCGGTGCTAAGGTGTCCACGCAGGTGGCATCCCAAACCAAGGCTCGGCCGAGACGCCATGGTACAAGAGTGGCACCGTCTGGTCGCTTACCGTCTTCTCTCGACATTCCGCTCGGTTCTAGTGTCGAGGGCAAGGATGCTGTGGAGAGTGCCCGCCTGACTAAATCATTGATCGCCCAATGACGAAATAGACGGCCGGCACTCTTCATGCAGGATAGCCCGTGACGTCCAAATTGGTCCACGGTTTGTCCGCACTGGCAGCGATGAGGCTCGCACAACTTAGTCCCCAAACGTAGACCCGCTGCTATTCGTAAGCAACTGGGATCAAGGACGGTGGCCAAGTTGTCAGAGGGTAGGGCTCGGAGCCAGTGGCCCGACTCCGCCTCTGAAACGGCCATAAGGCGCGCTCGGTCTGAGTCATCTGCAGCTTGGTCTAATAGGGCATTATATATAATTTTGGTGAGCGGAAGGTCCCAATTACTTTGAATTTTCGTTTCGGTGGGAACGCTGACACCAGGACACGAAGCACTCCAGGCCGCTAAAGCTTCTGCCTGGCAAGCAACCCGAACATCAGCTAAAGGGATATTAAGGATCTTGCCGATGAGGGTCTGCGAGCCGTGGCTAGAGGCTAAGAAGGCTGGAAGTGCCACGCTTGATGAGCGACGTATCCCCAGCCCACCGAAAGAAATTGGAAGGGTAGCCTGCGCCCACGAGCGATTGTCAAACTGAAGATTTAGAATTTTTGTGACAGTCTCTTTCAAAGTAGAATCGACCAAATCAGTTATTAAGGGAAAATACCACAATGGGGAACATCGGAGTAAATACATGAATTTCGGTGTGAAAAGACAGAGCCGAAGAATGTATATTGCCATGTGCGGTTTAATTTGGAAAAGACGTTGTGAATTATTTGTAAAATTTGCAATTTTTAACGTCATTAATGGCGGAATGGCTTCCAAGAATATTGGAGCACCTAGCAAGGTTAGTGAGGTCTTGGACTGTATTAAAATATTGGGACATAAAGAATTAAATTTTTGGTAAAGTGATGTACGGGCATTGCCTTGAATGTGATCTGAGAAGAAAATTTCACATTTATTGAAATTGAGAGAGAGTCCAATAGAGTTAAAACGTTGTATGATACAGCGAAGATCCTCCAGTACCTCTGATGCATTTCCACCCAATGAACCATCATCAAGATACCAAACATTCAATTTTGAGTTTAAATCCGAAATTATAGGGTTGATCCCCAAGCTGAAAATACCAGGTCCGAGCGGATCTCCTTGTTGACATCCGACGCAAGAATCAATTTCTTTTTCACCAAACAATAATTTCGTAGGAGTTCCATAACATTGCCACATGTAATTATAAATCTCTGGTATTTCTTTTCGAATTTCTGATAAAAGGACACCCCTGTCTAGACTATTAAAAGCATTTTTGACGTCAATTTTCACAAAAACGTCGTAATTCGTTGACTGCAAAAAAGTACGTGCAGCATGCACAGCCGCCTCACACCCAGCTCTTACACCGAAACCAAGTTGGCGAGGCCGAAATTTTGTAGAGAGGTGATCTTGAATTGCTCTGCAACATAATTTGGAAGTAAGGCGTCTCAGCGTACAACCCACAGCAATGGGACGAACGCCACCGTCTTTTTTTGTGAGTGCTACTAAATTGGCGCCGTATAGGATTGGGACTATTTCAATCGGGACTTGACCATTTAACATGAGATTGGCCAATTTTGTCAAAACTCCGAGAAGACACTTACCCGCCTCTCCGACAAGAGGATCGGTGAGATCCTTTAAATGTTGGGGAGTAAAGCCATCTAAACCACCAGCAGAGCCATTGGGGAAGGATCTGATGGCCTGCAGCGTGGCTGTCTCATCGACATGTAGAGGCGTTTCTGTTGTTGGAGGGGTCGGGAGCTGGGTGGAAGACGACGGCGCCGGGTGCTTGTCGCAGAGAGCTGCATAAGTCTCGGCGGAGTCCGTGGCGAGGGAGTCACTAGAAAAAAGGAGTTTGGCCGCGCCTCTGACGTTTCCGTCAGAAAGCTTGTTTTCTATCAGTTTGATTGAAGATGAAATTCTTGGGGTATCGGGAATAATACAGTGGGATGGGATGGATTGCCGGGATGTATTGAATTTTATGGCAGAGGTTAGTGAGCGATGGTTTGAGTTGGGTGCGATATGAAATGTGTAGTATGAGAAGGTTAGTAAATTTTCCCAAGCTCTTACAGAATTTTCTGCGACTACTTTCGCCACGCACTCCGACAAACTTTGAGCAACGGTCACACGGGCTCCTCTAGGGATGCGTTTTATAACTTTCACCGATTTTTTCATCTGCGCGAGCCTAATGCTCAAAGGTGTGTTGCTAACTGTGCCAGTTGCTAGTGTCGACACCTGCAGATCCGGGGTCCCACTTGATAGAACTGGTATGTCAGATCTTGGCACATGTCGACGACTGCAATGAATTTTTAGACCTCTACAACCTTTATACAATCTTCGGTCCGCACAAATTTCGCACTCAAGCAACCCATCTGAGATTGTGGACGACGTGTTTGTATAGCTTAATGTATCGTGATTCATTTAAAAAAGTTTATACAAAGGGCATATAAAAATGTCACAGGAAGTTCCAGCACAAAACACTGAAGATAACAAAAATCACAAAATTATCCCCATTTGACGAAAATGTACTAACTTAGAGAGTATTATGTTCCTTGTACCAATCACAACAAAATACAACAAAAATTTTCTCAATTGACAATGAAATCTCCAAAACATTGTCAAAAAATTCCGAGGGATCCGCAGCCCGCAGGCGCGCCATCATGGGGCGCAGGCGTGCTATCGTCGCAGGCAAGTGCGCCGCCGCTACTCATATTCACAATATTAAAAAGTTTTTACTTTTGCCGCTTTTGTTTGGTATTAACTTACTCCGTGGATTTTGGTTCTTTAATATTTCAATACAATAACCATTACAGCTTTACAATTTCCTTTTAACCAAATTAAAACAATATTATATTTATTGTAAACATGACATTACCGCCATTTACATTTTTACTTTTTGATGATTGATGATACCTTTGATAAAATGTAGCTATTTATTATATATTTTGATGAAAGATAACTGGTAAGATAGACCCAATATATTATCCGCTGATAGCAAAGCTAATCTTTGTTAAAATATTATAATTAAACTTGAAAAATATTTAATTCAATAGTCCTGTGAAATTTTTCTTCCCATCAAGTCACACCGCTAGTACAGTGAGCGTAAATCGTTAGGAACGTGAAAATAAAATATATGGTTGCGAAAAGCAACAGTGGGACTCTTAGACGAAGCATCATCGATGTAAGTAAGTAGAAGTAAGTAGAATTCATACTTGGTATTTATTTAACACCACTACGCGGCTTCCGCGCGGCCGCCGCGCGGCAGCCGCTAGATAGTTACTAGAAAGTTTTCGCGTTGTCTGTCCGAGCCCTTATAGTGCTCTGTCTCGTTTTCGTGTGGGACATTTCGCGTCAGAAAAAATTTGATAGTCGGTAGTTTAAGCATTGAATACTTTTTAACTTCATCTGTGCCTTTTAAGCATCGTTTATAAGTAAGGCTAGGACTAGGTATACCTATAATTATAGGTATTAGATCATGAGCCAATTTGGAAAAAACATGTATGTATGAGGTAGGTATTATGGTTATTCCCATCAGCATAGTGGGTAGAGTCCAATTGAAATAAAATTCTTGGCCTCTGACGCACGCGAACACGTCCACCCATCGATTGAACGCATTTATTAGTAACGATAAAATGAAAATACTAACGACAACCAAGGCCAGATTATCATATTGTGTGGCAATTAGTATAAAATGGAAAAAATTGGTCATGATAGTGGTAACGGCAAAGCTTGCTGAAGCATAAGGAACAAAGAACGTAACTATCTACCTACCTATGTATGGTAACTTTACGTGGTTTCCTAGTGTACATATTTTCATCTATGTTTTCACAAATCATAGTAACTACGTAGGTACTAAACGTTCATTATTATTTGAAGATAAAAGTACGTAGGTAAGTACCAAAGTTCGTATAATATAGGCCGGGTGGCTAGGTCTGATGTCAGTTTGTTTGTGTTCTATAGACAGATAAATGACATACAAATTATAATATGGTAGTTGATAATAAGAGTGAACGTCGGGATTCCCAAACGTCGAAAATCGCAATAAGTACAAGGAATCTGCGTAAACGAGACTTTCCGAGAACTCATTTACATTAGAGGCAAATAACATGCCGACGGACGACAGCTGTATGACAAGGGTTATCCCTCTGTTAGTGATACTTTAAAAAGTACTTCTTATAGTTTTAGACATAATTTAGAAAATCATGGTGTCGCCAAACTCAAGCAGCCCTTTCTAGAAGTAATCGAAAAATCAGAAAGCAAACCTATTATTTAGTTGATTCGTGTAATTTTGATTTCACTAGTAGTGTTCGGTTTTCCCAACGTGTTGCGCCTACATCTAAACTAGTACTCTAATTTTACAGTGAATATGTGATCATTACGTGTTCAGCCGAGCGGGACCTGCTCATCACCTGTGAGTTGCCGATACCCACTACTTACAAATTATATCGTCTTTGGCATAACTTCATGCACCGTAGCGTAGGTAAGTACATAATATGTCCAAGCACGCTAGTTAAAAAGGCCTGTAGATTCTCAGTTCTCCGCATAAATGAAGCAACGCGTGGATAATTTTTCGCACAGTTGAATGGCTGGGTGCCGCCGCCGCCTCAGCTGACAGAGCGCTATTACGACGCGCGGTCGATAGTCAAAGGCGACGGATCAAGGACCACCGCCCTGATACCGCCATATGTCAACATAGACAATGCGGACAACATACACGCTGTTTTAGGTAAAAACTTAGGTAAGAGGCTACAACGAGGGATGATGTGATTCTTCTTCAGATCCTGGTCTTTCTGTTGCAACGTCAAAGATAGGTAGCTAGGTGTACATTTAGCTCTATTAAAAATAATAAACTGTTATAAAATATCCGGTCAGTCAAATGTTTACTTTGAACAAGTACCAACCTAAGTATAACTGTAAGGGTTGATACAGAAAAAACTAATCTTATCATGAGGATTTATAATAATATAATGAAAAACCGCTTTAGATTTAAACGTGAGTTTAGCCGTTTTTCATTATATTATTAAGCTTATCACGCTAAAATATATTGTATGCGTGGGGGTACAATAACCCCTACAGCCTCCACTGTATCTGGGCGGCGCCCGCCCACCGCTGCCAGGCGGCGCCGGCGGGCGAGCCGACGACGGCGCCCACGCATTGACGCACTATGCCACCTATCAGCCGTCAATGAACATTACACCTAGCCCTCAAGTCACTCAGTAGTCAGATATTTAGGTCGTTCACGGGCCCGTATCTTGTTGAGGAAAATATTTATAGGACAACCATCTACGGTACCTAAATACTTTGCTTATCTTCTCTCGTAGGTAAATAACTTAACCTAACCATAGTTATCGATATTACTAAAGTCTGTGTTGCAGAAAAATATGGGAAAAGGCATAACAGATGGGCAAAGAAAGGTCTGTCGCTAAATCGCTTTCAAATTTATTAACGTGATCATATTTACCTATATAGCGTACCTATACCTACTTGGTGAATTGATTCGGTAAAGCTTACTCTCAGCCTTCCCATTAGTCTGTAATGAAATTACCGTGGGGCAATGCATTAGCTTACAATAAAGTTAGGGCCGTTCTGTCTATTACAATTACTGCTCTGCTGGCGCCGAACGTAGTGGGGCGTGAAATTATACGCCGGAAATGGAGTACACTTGAACTGCATCGACTATTTCTGGATCGGGGCCAAAACTACTCGGGACGGATTCATTGTATCTAGCGATTCCCAAGTTCGAAGAAAAAACGATTCACACTTTTTGTACAGAATACTAACTTATCTACTATAGCTGCAATTTGATTGCATGACTCATAATTCTCTTAAACGTAGGTATAGGTCTATGCAAAAATTCAGCTTGATCCGCTCAGCCGCTTAGCCGTGATAACGCGACAAACACCCAGACAGAGACAGAGTTATTTTCGAATTTATAATATTAGTTAGGATTGAAATATAAAGAGACATAAGTTCAGTTTAGAATACGATACATTACCATTTTACCCATATACAATAAATAAAACGGCACAAATATAGTTATTTAGACCGGTCGTACATGTTTGTGCCGTTTGGGGTTGAGACTTTAGGTCCATGGGGGCCGGCCGCTCACGAACTTTATAGGGACCTGGCCAAACGTTTGGTGGAGGTGACGAGTGACCGGAATGCTGGGGCCTACTTTGGGCAAAAACTCAGCATTGCCATCCAGCGTGGCAATGCTGCCAGTATTCTGGCCACACTCCCCTCGACCAAGGGGCTTGTAGATTAGGTTTTTTGTATTTATTTATTTTTGTTTATAATTCTAAGTAGGTAGGTTATTTTTTATTGTAAATATGTATATATTTTTTGTTAATACTTGTCAATAAATAAATAAATAATTATTCGTTTATTGGTTACATATTGGACGTTTTTCACAGACAGCACCAATAATATTAATATCTATTAATGTAATATATTACCAATATATCATATTTAGAATCATTTTACCATACCAAAAAGAGACATGAATTACGTATAATCGATATCAATATTTAATACCTATGGCTATGGATGTACCTTTATGACGTATCACAATTGGTTGTTACAAATGGATGGTGACTGGTATCACAAGCGGTTACAAAACGAGTATAGATAGGACGCTATTATGCAAGCAAACCTTCCATATTTCGACAATAGAATCTGCAGCTAAATGTTACAATTATAACATAATACAACCTGTAATCGGCGTAGCAAAGCCACACGAGAGACGGCAATCATTTTTACATTCACCATATCAATAACATTGAACAACCATTGATTATTTATCGCTATCCCTACAAATATTACGTACACACATCACAGCATTTACACATCACAGGATGTATAAATGCGAAAAACTCTTTCACGCATCAACAGAACATTAGATAGACCTAGAGTAGAGTGACATCAATAGGCTACTTATTATCCCGAAAAAAAACAACTACAATTATAGAAGGATTGTCCATTCGTTTAGTACCTTATAGATGAATATGACTGTGTTCTGCAAGCAAACGTTTGACAATTCGTAAATAACTGAAAACCGGTGTAGCGTGATCTGATTAAAAGGCAATGACACACGAGAGACCGGCAATAATTATTACATTCACCATAGCAACAGCATAGAAGCTAGCAAAACGTACTTAACATGCTGACATTTCTCATTTCATCGCAATAAACAATTCGCAAGTGGGTGGAAATAGTTCTGGTTTTATGTATATTATCTATATTCAGAACATTACGTGTCCGCGCCGAGCCGTTTTGGAAAACAAATTTAAATACCTTTTTTGGAGTTTAATTGACTCTCCCCCGAATACTGAAACCTTTGTTAACTTTGACGACTGATTAAGTCTATTGCTGCCTTTGTCATTTGCTTAGTTGCTCATGTGCTTTGCCAGACAAAGGCAGTATTAGAATTAATCTATTGTTAAAGTTAACGAACGTTTCAGTATTCGAGGGTCTAATGTGTATTGACGTGATGAATAACTAACATATTCCCACGCAAGTTTATTTCTATGTTACAACTCATTTTCATTCTCGCATAATTATTATTGTGATCTAATTGTACTGTGAATGTAACTGTGTTAATTAAATTCATTGTGGAGCAAATACAGTTCTAAAAATAGACAATTGTAATAAACAAGTTAGTGAGCGCTGATAACTGAAAAGTGAATGAATGTCCGGACATTATAATTATGAATGTATTTTTTTATTGTATTGATAGCTATGTTCGTCGTATTTTTTTCCTTAAGAACCGCAAAAGCAGCATTACTTCATATCCATCTTTAAATAGCGATCGACACGTTATATAGCTTGATTGCGAACACAGTATCTAGTCACCTCCAAGCAAAAATTGTTACAAAATACCTACGAGATTTGTCGAACATAAACCAAATAAAAACAACGGCCGATGAAAATCACATAACATTCGAATTTAATTATTTTGTTTAGCCTTCGGTATGACGCGGTGTGGTTTGACGTCCCGTGTAATTTTACTTACTAGATTTAGAAAATAGTAGGTTTTCCTTATAAGTAAACAGTAGTGTGCAATCATTACTGTGTTCACAGAGATTTAACTTCTAATATCTCTGGGTATTCAGCGCGGCGCGGTGCTCTTGCAGGATTTTGAACTGTTGAAGTTCAAAATTATGGGAGGCACTGAATAGTTATGGGCAAGCGATGAGCTTAATATCAGGAAAGCGACTGTATGCGACTAAATGCAGTAGATCAAGGAACATTGGCAATGTCTCATCATGAAGTCAGCGGGCTTATCCTCTACCTTTGAAACGTTCGTGATTCTGATTGCGAGAGCATGCCATCCCGCTCGTACCAACTTAGTCGCACTATGCGCGGTCCCGCTCGCGCACTATCACTATCGCTTTCAGAGTTACGGGATAAGCCCACTGGCCCTGTATAGTCAGTATAACTAATGTAAGTATACATATAGTGAACATTACCTAAACTACATTGAAAAAGCCTGTTCAGGAGCCGTTCATCTACCTCCTGGCAACGAAAATCAAGTTTGGATTTATGTGTAGAACAATGCTGACGTGGATCCAATCCAAGGGCAGATTTCAAAACGCAGTCACAAGTGATTATACTACACTGTAAGAAGACCAACTTATCAGCACCCGTTGTGCAACTAAGTTATTTGAAGCGATGTTGTAATCTTTTAACTACGTTTTAGATGCTTTAACCTATTTCTCACCGCTTCCCGAGATAACGCGCAACATTATGTAGTTTGCAGCAAACAAATCTAGTATTTCCCCAGAGCGCAGTTCATCGTCTACGTTCGTGACATGACATACATACACGCAACGCAACAATAAAGCGAGAACGTATGAACGGCAGATTATTATTCTATCTATTGGCAATCTCGAACATGCATAATTTTAATTTACCGCCATGATAACATAAATGGAGCGAGAAGTATGCCGCATAATTATGTTTGCTGTATGCTGTGCACACGCAATCGCAGTGAAAAAATGACATTAGCATAGAGCCTAGTTTTGATGCGAAGGTTCGCAATTTTTAATTGGTTTTCATCCTTTCGGTTCGGTTTGGTTCGGCATTCGGTTGATGCTAATGAATTGGCAAATGACACGTAGATGACTAGATGCATTCATATATATAAATATGCTTTATGAGGCTGTGTTCCGGTCCAGACATGATTAGTGATTACCATCTTCATTAATGATTTAATCAGATTCACAGCATCATTCTGGCATCTAGAACTAGTCACAACTTCGAATAACTAATATTTAGTCTAATTGTGATGCAAAACTGCAGAACTCGAGAACGCAGCGCGCGACTGTGATATTGCCGAGAGACAGGTAGATAGACCTATATTTAGGGTTCCGTAGTATTCGCTAAACATGTAGTAGTAAAATAATCACAGCTCAATCGATAGTGTCTACCGCGGCGTAGTAGATGAGGCTCAATGCTTATCTTCCCCAGGATACGGCGCCTCTTCCGCCGGCCGCTGATAGCGGCAGCGGCACCTTACGCGTCCCCCACCACTAGACCCTCTAGTCTAGATTCTACAAGGTTTCAAGTCTCAACACTATAACGTACATATTATTAGTACGATTTATAAAAAAAACAATCTATATTCCCAACAATATAGTATAATCGTCGTATATTTCACAGAGTCACACCTTTTATCCTTTCATTGTAGGTACATACTCTAAAAACACAGAAACAAAACAAACATGTTGGCAAGAAAACAAGAATAAGAACCGATATTGCAGCGGAAAGACACTACAGATTGGTTGTTATAGACTCTGTTTCAAGAAACAAAAATTCCGTAGAGGCAAAATGTAGGAACTCTAGAATTAGACACATTTTTAGAAATCGTTAAAAAATGCGTAATCCGCGTATGATAGGGGTAGTTACACCACAGTAAGTATAAATGTCGATGGCGTGTGCCATTGTATCTGTGGCAGTCAATTAGCAACCCCTAATAGTGGCTATTTAGCACGCGACCAGCCTGAATGAACCCAGGGAGAACGAAGAGTTCGAAACGATCGTGGTTGCTTAGTGTGAATTATGTAAGTGAAGTAATGAAGGGTACCGCCTTCCTTCAGGATCATTCACACCAAGAAACCAGAAGCAGTTTGAAGAATTAAAATATTATATTATTATTTTTTTGAGGCTCCCTATATTGTGGAAACGCGCCGTTTACCAACCAAACAGAACACCTATATATAAATGATTTTGTGAATTGGGTGTTGCGCTAGTAGCCGTGTAGAATACGTGAATACATCCGCCGCCAAAAAGCTCACTGCTGCATTGTGTATCAAATCGGTTGAACATCCCAGTGGAGCAAATCCACAATACATAGAATTTATCAAACAAATGGCGTGCGCGGCCGACGGATCACATCTTGTATTATAGTTATATCTCATAATTCTCATTTGTCTTTGGATCAATGCTAGCTGTGTTGGATATTATTTAGTCAATCCCTTTAGTGATAATTCAGCACTATGGACAAAATTAAATGTAGCCAGGAAACAAATTAACTGATAGTCTTAGTAGACTACCCATTCCCGTAAGTAGGCAAACGATGCAGTTTATAATCTATGAAAACCAAGTTGATTTTCCTGGCGGTAAATATGCGGTTAACGTTTCAGCACTTAGCAGCAACTTTAATTTGCATTTAAATTTAATTTACGCGTGTAATTTTTTATTGCTAATTTAGATGGCATATCTTGCTCAAATATGGAACTCAACCACACGTAGGTATATCCAAGTCAAAAACAGAATCGTAAACTAAAAACACAAACCCTGCAAAGGCTGAATAAGGGAATGCCGATGATGGCTGTAAGGAACCTGAGACGCTTGGTAGTTATAGTACCCAGTTAGTACCTATTTGAATTTAGCTCCGTATCCGGGCGATCACGTTGCGGTCACCGCGAGAAGCGTTGCGACCGCAAAAATAAGTGTGCGAGAAGCACAACAATATTCTTCGCAAGTTTTTTATATGAATACCGCTATTTAATTTATCTATAGGTTAAGCTGCAGTTTTCTTTCTTGAGCTTGTTACCAAAAAAGGTTGAATCTTGATATGGATACAGAAAAAAAAAACCGGACGTGTTGGTGACACGGTGTTCTGAAGTTATTACGGCATCAATCGGCAAGTTCTACAAAACAAAGGTGCTCGACTACGAAGCCTATCGCCGCTACGTAATTCACTCGAGTGCCACGCTTGTCAGTGGTATGAATACGCAATAAGCAAAAACTCATGAACAAGTTAATTTATCGCAATTGTACCTACGTCGTCTAATGTGCACAATGCACTCCCACGCGAAAGCGGACACGGATTTATAAGTTTTCGTAGTACGTCGCTTCCCACCCTGGCTTCTCTGCTGAGAAGCCTGCATGCTCCAGCCCACTGCTGTTCTTTCATGTTCACTTTAGCAGTATTCCGACATAACATGTACTCAGGTGCGTAATAATAAACTCTCTGCCTCCTCCTCTCGGCTAAATGGTTTCGTGTTAACTCTTCACGATTGAAGACTGTGATTTGTGTAGAGAAAGCGGACCGACGTGATGCACTTGCGACTGAAATCAACGATAAATTCGATTTCGTATATCGACGTCTTATTTTCTGGGGAGGACGGAGTCGGAGGATCGAACCCGCAGTCCTAGCCCGGGGAGTGCCGGGCTGGGATTCTGTGCCCAAGGCTGAGACAAGTAGTCTTAGACACAAATTTTAAAATTTTGACCGTCTTTCAGAAAGCTCTGTTAGATAGGGACTTATTTAGGTACCTATTTAATAAATGTTTTAAACGCTTGTACCCTTAGCTACACTTACCCCACTAAATAGATGAGGTTGTAACATTAAAAAGCCTTTAAAAAGAGAAGTGTAATCGATAACATGGAAGGTTTGCAGCCGCGTCGCTTTCGACTCGCCGATGCTCATTTAAATTTTACAAAGAGATACCCAACCCGCCTTCTGTTTTATTCATCCGGTCAAAGATCATGATGTCACCACGAACCTTCGACCGCTGCGAGCGCTGCGAAGCAGTCTATTACGTGTCCTTCTAATTTAAAATAATCGGAATCATCTTGACTGTTGTACATTATTCGCCATGTACGCCCGCCAATTCATTTAATGGAGGATTTAATGATCAGTTTCATTTTGTTGAGTATGAAACGGTCATGACGATACTAGAGAATTAAGATTCATTTCTGTCCGCGCCAACCGGACTGAATATCAATAAACCAGTCGTAGACGGATCGAAAAAGTACTCAGCCACTTGATTTAAAACGATGTAAAGACAATTACTTACGTCTGCTCAAGTGCTCACGAGCGACGAACCTCTATTTAGTGTTATCGGGAAGACGCTTACCTATTTAATATTTGCTTTTATACTACTTTTTAAAGTAGAGTAGAGCGTCAATATCTGCAAGAGAAAGTTATATAAATGTTTAGATTAAATTATTCTATATAGCTTTATAAAAATAATTGGAAAACGTGTAAGTAGGTACATTTTCTATGTTTACACACTGCACCGGTGTTTTCCGAATAAACAAAATGGTAAACAGATTCGGTACCTAAGCAAAATGTGCCAAATAAAGTAAATTCTTATACAACTATATAAGTTGCAATATTTTTTTATTTTTGTGAAATGGTCCTACTTCAACATATGATTATAGCATTTCTGCTAAATCAATCTGAATGAGCGAGTGATAGGTATTTTTATTTTTTTATTGGTTTTAGGCTAACGAGTGTTGGATCGAGCAAGTCGCTCGCCTCGTGGTAAGCGTCACGTCCCGTAATAGTTCAGTGCCACAACAATTTTGAACTAAATCATAGTGCAGCAATGCACTGCGCTCGTCACCCTGTAGAAACATTGAAACAAATTCTTAATGTGTTTCTATTTTACCGTCCATTACGATATCGTAACGTTAAACGTTGTTGGTCCGTTAACTACGAAGCAATGTTGCGAGTATCGCATCACTGATTTGACATAATGTGCGAATTTCCCTCATTGTTCTGGAGCGCTGAATTAGACACGTACCCTGCCGTTATCGATGGCTCTCGGTTAAAATAAATTTGTCTCGGGAACTATCATACATATTATTATATGTATATATCAAGCAAAAATATTCAATACAATCTTTCATAAACGTCAATTAGACTTCTAAGATTTCCCGCCCGCAAAAAAAAAAGACTTCTGTTACGTTTAATATTTTATGACACGACAGCGTACAGTACGATCTAAGCTTCACCAAAATTACGTGTGGCAAAATTAGATTACGGGCTTCAAGTCTAGTTTATTGGCATCGCCATCGGTACAAATTGTCATTTCGTACAATTATCTACTTAAACAAATTATCAGTTCGTACAATGAGTGGATTGGTACAATTCTGCCATCAATACAACAGCCATTCGTCCTTATAATTTCTCTGTTTACACAAATTATCAGTTCGTATAAGGAGCGATTGATACAATTCTGGCATCGATACAATTTAGCAATTTGTACAATCTTGGCGTATTATGTTTTATGAAAAATATTGACTAATAGTGAGTCTAATTAGTTAACATATACCTAAGTTAAGAAAATAATAATTATACATTTTTTGTCACAAAAGTTTGTTTTGTTTGACAGATATGGAAGTTCCATTTATTATTTCAAAATATAGCTATATAATATTTAGTGCCATTTGTTCTTCCGACTTTCATTTGTTTTTATTTTTGTCAGATAATATTTCCATATTTTTTAACGGGCTTTATCGGCTTTTCTAGTAAAAAATACCACAAATTGTGCGAATTGAACATTTTTATACGGATGACTAAGCATTTAGGTAGGCCTTGTAAAATTGTATTGCCTAAGCTCTGATTCGAGAAGGCTGTCCAAAACACAGCTGGATTAGATTCCCACTGTGCGAGAAGGTTTCAAGGAAATATTTCGCTGCTCACTTGCCTCAGTCAATAAGCTCTAAGTACATAATATAGAATTAATTCATAGCAACGGTTGTTATAGAGTTAGAGAGTCGTCCTGCCGCGAGTTTCTGGCGCAATAGTTATTTGACCATTCTATTGCTGTCGCTCTGTTCTCCCTGCGTGCGCTAGAGATAGTAAGTGAATTCACCAAAATTGATTAATGATATTAGAGTTACCAGGGAAAAGTGTCACCAATAAAAACTAAATATCATTTAATATGTTAAGAAAAATTTGGAAAAACCTCGAAAAATATGATTATTTTCCTCTTCTTCGCCAGAATAAAAAAATATAAAATGAAAATTGCTTTAAAACATTGGCAATGATGACCTGGTGACATGGTATTGGCATTACCATTGCCATTAACATATTAAAATGATATTTTATTTTCTTTCTGTAACCTTTATATAAAAAAAATGCTGTAAAAATGCGAACGAGCAGGAATCAGGGATGATACAAAAGAGAAATAGTTTACGTACAATTCATATTTGTTCAATATTTGTGTAAATTTATACAGATTTTGACATTTAAAAATTAAATTTCGATTTCAAGTTCACGGTTTTTACAGAAGTACTAATAACCATAGCAAGCGCACGATAATTGCAATTTCAACAATAAAACACTTATCTTGTGTGCGTGTCGTGAAATTAGGAATGTATTATACAGCTGACTGCTATAGCTCCAATAAATGACAATTAAGCCGAGATATAGCGTTGACGCCTGCACACGCGAAATTTACTGATTTGTCTAGATATTCATGACTTGACTGCATTGCCGTACATTGAACATATAGAAAAAAAAATGGTAAAATAGACATGAGTTTCCACATCTTTATCAAATCATGAGGTTGAGGTGTCCTATCAAGCCGTCCATTGTTCAGTTTATGACTCATGCAGGATATTCATGGGGCAGTAATGTGGTAGTTCCTCAATCAATTTAAGTATTATGTTGATAACAAGCTGCTACCGTCTCAAGTTTGTGTATCTTTGAGTTTGACGCACAAGCAATGTTTGACGTAAAGGGTCCTTTGACGCAAAACTTAGAAGATTGATGTTTATCAGCCATAATATGATATTTGTACGAGTTTTTCACTTTGAATAAAATAATAGGTAAATAATTGTGTCATTGTGAATTGTTTTTTTCAACAAAAAACAAATAACCCTATTTCACATATAAAGCTCCTGACTAGGATTTCGTGTGTCGGGGATGCCATGGACATGGAACACACACATAGTCAAGGACAACTAACATCAATAGATACTTACATTTATCATTCAACATCTGCCTGGCCGGGAATCGAGCCCAATACGTTATGACGGACATTATGGCAGACGTTCTACCATTGAGCCAAACAAGTCGTGCTTATCCACCCAAAGCACTGTCTATCTCTACCTTGTGATCGATAATTAATCATTAGTATCGAGCCTACACTACTCCTACAAAAAAGAAAAAAAAACCAGAATACTCTGAAAAAAAAACACTATCGAGATGTTCCGTGAAACACTTTATCATTACGGGGTTCCAGTGACCACATGTGGTCTTCTTTATCAGTTCCACTTCACCAAATTATACTTTCTGAATGCAAATGCTTGACTTGTTGATGAAAATACCAAAATCGAAAAAAACAACATCTATTGAAATCTATGATAGTATTAATAATTAATTCCTCATGGATCCCATTATCAGAACTGGGTTTTGATTTAAAAAATGGGACCAGTCTGGAAGTGTAATCCTTTGAAATAAAAAATGAATTTGCCAAATCGGTTTATAAATGACGGAGTACTGAGGTTATAAATGACGGAGTACTGAGGTAACAAACATAAAAAAAAACTTTTCGGTGCATAAAGACCACTTTCCAAAATGTGTGATCTAAAGAGAAAAAAAAGTCTCTGTAGATCCCATATGGATCTGAGCACTGCATCTAAAGATAATCATCCTATGTTACCAATAATATGAGTAACATAATTATAAAAAAAACTTATAACGCATAACTTTCATTTTGTGTATTGTGCTACATTTAAAAAATAAAAAAATTATAACTTTTAATATTTATACATTTTTATTGTAGATGTTATATCCACACATAACATACACATATTATACATAATTGTAATAAAATATATTATTATTTTAAAATATATTGTTATTTTTATTGTCGGTTTTCCAAAACGTCCGCTTCATAAAAAACAGTAATTAACGAGGGATTCAAGTTTAAAAAAATCGAAATAGGGTTGTGCGTGTCTATATAAAAAAGTCGAAACGAAAACCTCCTTTTTTTGATTGCGGTTAAAAATACAAACTCCATGACTAAAAACTTAGTGGCCCTAGCAACTTTATGGAAGGAATACCTACATTCCTTGTATATAAGATAGTATAGGTAGGTTACAAAATTTTTGTATAAACCTATAAATTTATTCAATAAAATATTTTGTATTTGTATTTGTATTTGTAGGTAAACATGTAGGTAGGTAATCGCACTTTTTACAAAAGTATCAATACATTGCAACATCATAAGCTGTTATCTGTTTGCAAATAACCCGCATATATGTTAATCAGTTGTCATAATAAAACGTGATTTGTGATAAAATACTTGCCTACCTGTAAATACCAAGCGCCAGTGACAAGCACTTTTAAATACCGATACGAAGAGGTGATAACATAATATAGGTAATAATTTTAACTAACCATATTTTAATGTAAAATTACGAATATGGTTCGCCCATTCATAAGTGCGGCGAAGGCTTGTGTCACCTGTGGTGCACGCGTCCGTTTGGAGCATCCATCTGGAAGTCCTTATTCACCTCCCTCACCGGCCAGTCTACCACATGGTACCACTAACTTGTAATCGATAATCAGAACCAACTCTACTACCTCCTACCGTATGTTTAAATCAAATGAAAACAAACTTATTACGCAATCACAATAAAGACTGTGATTACGTCATAAGTTTGTTTTCATTTGTTTTAAACAATAAAATAAATGATCATAGGGGTTTCTGTTCAATAATCGACTTCCGCAGAAACAAAATAAATGGTTAAGGGGATTTCTAGACTTATTGTCCTATAATCCCCTTCATCAAAATGAAATAAATGGCTAAGGAGATTGTTTTTTTTTCATCTCAAATGAGATGCTAAGGGGATTAAGGACAAAAAATCCAGAAATCCCCTTCGCAGGGGATTGTCTAAGGGGTTTTCTGGGGTTCTGGAGTAGTTCCTACCTACAATTATGCATCTCTACCTTGTGATCGATAATTAATCAGCACTTACTCTACTACTATTACATAATAAATCTCATGTATATAAATTTAATGTTCTTACGTAATTTATCTAGATTGTCGATTTAATTGATACTGATAACTTACGTTGTAATTGCTCATAATAATGTAAGTTACATTTCATTTAACCCTTGGGGTGCCTGGTGGATAAAAATTACACGGCGTGTCTGGTGGGTCTGGTGTACCCTTATTTAACCATTTTTTTTTTTTACATTAAGTTATGTCATTTATAAACGTTATATTGCATATTTTTCTCTTAATTTTATTGAAAAAAAAAAAAAAAAAACGAAATATATAAGACAAAGCTTTATTCTTCCTATAAGCTCAAAGACGTCCAGTGATGGACGAAGCCTCCCTAATATTGGTTGCCATAATCCCCTCGCCTGGCAGGTGGTTTGGCGATCGCAGAACACTCATCATTCACTAAGAGGACGCAGCTGCTCGTTCTCTGGTGGTTCTGGTCGCAGTTTTAGGACAAACCCGGGTCTGAGCGCACTTAACACACATGCTACTCGGACGATAACGCGCTGCGGACCGAGGTAGGGGTGAAAAAATAACTCTTAGTCTGCATCGCGAAGTTACGGAGAAGTTTCGCGCGCTAGATTTCATATTTAAAAAATATGAAAGATTCCCTAAAGTGATGAGTTCGACAGACCCACCAGGCACCCCGAGGGTTAAATGATAATACGTCATGTTAATCGTATACAAGCAATAAAATAATAATTATCTATGTCATCTAGTAGACGTAGAAGGTAAAAAAATTACTAGTAAATTGTTAAGTCATTAAAATTGATGAAATGAGGCAGGTGTATAGTAGTGTGATACACAAACACATACATTCTCACACCCATTCATAAATCACTCCACACCCACACAAGAAACTTTAAAAATTGTATTTTAGTTCTATTTTAATTAATTTTAATTAATTGTCACATTTATAATTTATTTCTGGTCGTCAAAACGGGGGGAGCACGAATCTCTGAAACACAAGCTTTAGCTTAGTTCAGAGATCCGAAGCCCACATATCTTTAAGGTCAATGTTGGAAATAAAGAAATTTTGTATTTTTTTTTATTTTTTTTTTAGTGTGACCTCACCCTAAATTATACCTTGTAGAAAAGAAAGCACAACGTAAAGCGTCCATTGAAAGTATTGGAGGCAGCGAGCCGCGAAGGGTGGAACTATCAGATCAGTCACGATCCGGAGCAGAGTCCGAAGCGCATTGTTACATCACGCGCACTTTCTAACGCGACGAGAGACGTGCTCTACGATTTATATCGCCATCGGCTCTAATTAAAGTACTTAGGTATCCAACGACTATACTCGATAGGTTTACTGCTCGAGAATTGCAAATGAATTACATTATACCAGCACAAAATCTGGCTTCACCAGCGAACGCCGGAGACAATAAGAGTTGTGCAACAAATCTTCACTTTCGATTTCTTTTTAATATCTCTCATTCGACGAATTATTTATGCCTCGTCTCATAATGTGGTGAGTAAAATGAGATGGATTAAACATTTCATGGTATCACAATGTTGCAAATGTTGCAATTAAGATCGAAGAACAAAGGCGCCCGATGTAGTCAGCACGAATCCTAAATAGCGAACGCATCGAAGCACAATCGCGGATGACGCGCGCTATCGGAATGCTGGCTGATGTAAGTAGAATGCACACACACACTACGGCACCTAACTGGACCGCGAACTATGTAGAGAGGGACCGCATCCGCCTAGAACACTCCTAGCATGGAAAATTTCGCTTTGGAATTCGATAAGCGTTAATGAGAAAGATGAGAATAGCGGAAAAGCGTGAAGGTAAAATGAAGCTCGGATAGTGCAAGCGATACAAGTGTGTGATATGTAGAAAGTACTTTAGAAAGGAATCGAAGGTACGCTTGACCCAGCGCCGGCCGCGGCGACGGTGCGCGCCGAGGTGAGCGGCCCGCTGCGCCTGCGCCGCGCCGCCAGTTGCGACACCACGCGGAACTTGCGGCCTTCGCTGTCAACCTTTTAATTACTACTTACTCGGTTATTCGCTTACCCGTTCTCGGCTTACCTCTATCATTCTCTAGCATAGCGTATTGCAGCGTGACTTTACCAAATTATCGAACAACTGTATGGACTTATGTAATTATCCACAAATACCTACTGAGTTTGTACTTTCTTGGATTATGTAAAACCTAATGCAATATTTAGAATGAAAATATCAAACCAATCAACAGCTAATAGCTTTTTTAATGTTTGGCATCTTATGTAATCATTGCAATATCAAAGCTTGTAGAGGCAACAGGTACTTACATTCGACATTTAAGTGATTTCATGTTAAAACAAATTCAGAATTGTTGGCCTAAGATTGCCAGTAGGCATTACAACAGACTGCTATTGAGTTTAAGCGTTCGTAGAATTCATTAGATTGTGTGCCTCATACGTTCTATGACGATCTGCAATCGGGGCGGTCCTTCAATTGTCTACGCAGAGCTCAGTGCGCCGCGAGCTTCATCCGACATCAATTTCACGACGTAGTACAGCGCGAATGAATAGTTTAGGCGATGAACTCAGCCACGCAGGGCGATATTTAGCCAGACGGGCGCGAGGCCGCGCCTCTACTGTTCACCAGCTGACACTCAGCTGTTACGCTCATCAGCGCCGAGTGTTTTGACAGTCACTCGGCGAGCCATCCTAGGCATGACTGGCACTGCAATTATGCTCTAGAATTAAATTACACTAAATTCACACAGCAGACTCGTTTGAAGCTGTTATACCTAATCTGCGACCGTTGAATCTATTGATGTGGCAACAGCTGCGATTCTATTCTAATGGGCACAATCGTTCATTCACCGCGCTCGCTAAATAAAAGCAATGAATACTGGCGCCGCCTTCGATGTCGAGCGTCTCCAATGTTAATCTAGATATAATATAAATATTAAATCGCGGGTGATGTACTTAATTCGTAAGCATGCTCGCTAAATTGATGTGGTCACCGTATTTCTATGCACTCATTGCTGCCTCTATCATTTCATGCATGTTTTGTTTATAATTTTGGAAGTTATAATGCTGTAAAGGATTCAGACAGACGGACTTATAACTTATAAGGGTTCCTTTTAGTACTACGGAACTCTAAAAAATGGCTAGACCGATTCTGATGATTTCTCTTTTGTTGTGTTCGTAATTGTCAGGACAAGGTTTGCATGAAGAGTTTAGCGAGGCCGAAGTCGCGGGCTTCAGCTAGTTTGAAATAAAAAAATAACTGAGCATTTGCATTTTGAATTTAAATACTTTTGAGAAACTATTTTACACATATTTGCTGAGAGAATAGATAGTTTACTACTTACTCTGTTGTTTAGAATGTCTCTATGACAATAGGTTTCAGGTAGGTATAGCAACCAACGAGCAAACGACGCTCACGGTCAAATCATAGAGCCTGGAATTTATCGATCGCTTCGGTACGGCCAGTAGAATGTTTGTGAAGCAGAGATAAGGAGATAGGCTATCCATTACTATACACAATACAATCGTGATAACTTGATTCGCATATCTACTTACACATTATAGAGGAGAATTCTGTGTATTTTATTTATACCAAAAGATTTGATTGTTTGTTTGTTTGTTTGCATTTAATAATAGGCTCCGAAACTACTGAACCGATTTGAAAAATTATTTCGCTGTTGGGAAGCTAAACTATCCCCGGGGGACATAGGCTATAATACATTTTCGAAAAAATTAGGGATCCTTACTAAAACTTCATTAATGTAACCCAAGATGTAAAAAAAAAAACCTTAAATCTACCATATTTTTATTTTTTTGTTAAATACCCCTGCGAAGCCGGGGCGGGCTGCTAGTATATAATATATGTGATAATATAGCTACATAACAGTGGTAGAAAGCTTATTGACAAAGTACAAGCTACTTGAAACGTTGATAAAATGAACACGAATGTGCGTGATACAAGATTGGCCATCATATTTTAATTCTTCTACATAGTCGGGTCACGATATTGGCGTGGCGTGTGCATTACTTACAAATATATAACGTTTGACTATTAATTCGAATTGTTGCAAAACACATGTCCAACACATTTGTGTTTATGTTACCGATTACTGCATGTTACATAAGGCATAAGTAAGATAAAGAGCGAATAACAAGAGTAGGTATTAGGTAAACAAAGGATGATTCATTTGGATATTCTGTTGAACTACAGAATTTATCCCACAGGGTTTACACTACAATATGGGAAATTAGTCACGCTAGTTTGGACTATAAATAATCTAGAAACTGGTGCACATTATGGTGAAATTGTTTTACGTTTTCCTCGTGTAACACGTTTTAGTGCCGATGCCTTTCGATTTATCCGGTCAAATTAAAAGACGTCGAAACGAAATTTTGTCACTAAATTAAACCATTCTAATAGGAGTTAAATTATCAGCGCTTCTTTTCTTTTCAATTTACGTGTAAAAGGATGGCAATAATTTAAGAGCTCTGGCAAATTTAGTTTAGTTTAGAACATGGTAGTATTATCAATAAGTAGTATAATAATATGTTCTGCGGTCGCGGGTAATAGCTAGTAAGTTTGTATATTACTTTTTTAGCACGTACGCAAAATAAACGAAATCCTAATCCTAACTAATGCTATAAATTCGAATGTAAGTCTGTCTGTCTGTGTGTGTCGCGTTATCACGGCTAAACGGCTGAACGGATCAAGCAGAATTTTTGCATAGATAATAGCTAATTGCATTTTTTTATTTTTTGTAGTTCCACGCGAACGAAATCGCGGGTATTGGAAAATATAGCAATTGAGAGCGTGGGATAGCTGTCACACGACTACCTCTATAATATACTAGCTGTTACCCCCAACTTCGTTCGCGTGGACGGAAAAAAAATGTAGCCTATGTCAGTCTCCGTTACCCTTAGGCTATATCTATGTAAAAATTCAGTTCGATCCGTTCAGCCGTATAACCGTGATAACGCGACAAACACCCAGACCCTATCGTATTCTGTGCCCAGACTGAGAGACATACCCCCGAATACTGAAACGTTTGTTAACTTTGACGACAGATTAAGTCTATTGCTTCCTTTGTCATTTGCTTAGTGCCAGACAAAGGCAGTATTAGAATTAATCTGTTGTCAAAGTTAACGAACGTTTCAGTATTCGGAGGTTAGACAGAGAGACAGAGTTACTTTCGAAATTATAATATTAGTTTAAGATTAGGATTTACCCCTTATAGAGTTGATAAAAATAAATTCTATAGTGTACCTACCCATCGATCACAAAACTATAATATAATATCATACGTGGTACTCAACCACACCACACTTAAGTACGTGAAACAATTGTCGCTATTTGCTAAGATTTTAATTGCAGACGTAATTGTCAATGTAGAGAGTTGGATAAGCACGCGACGTTGATTGTATCGAGCACATAGAGAAGTAATGTCCAACTCGGTCATTGTGTGCGACAGTGCGACACAGGAAAACATGAGCCATCGCGATGCGGCTCGCCGGTAACAATGAAAAGTTTTTTTTAAACAGCCGAGATATTTCAATTGTTATCTACTACTACATACACTGTAAACACAGCCATGTGAGATAATTCAAACTTAAAAGTTACAATTATACTTATTAATGAAGATATTAATGCGTATTATAATGTTTAAATTATATACAGGGTTATAAGGAAAGGGATGAGATGGTGACGATTTGGGATGAGAATAACTATTTCATACTTAAACGACGTCTCGCAGTTATGCTATTATATAGGGTTATAAGGAAAGGGTATGCTAAGCCGAAAGCGGCTCATATTACTCATCATTATGAAAAACTTTTAGTATAGGACCAAACCTGAAATCAAAAAAAATATAAAAAAATCCATTGAAAAATGTCAATGAAGCACGACAAAATGTATGGAACGGCTGTTTTTCTCTTGATTTCAGGGTTGGTGGTCCCATACTAAAAGTTTTTCATAATGATGATCCTAGTAAATATTTCACGGGTTGTCTTGCTGGTTCATTCGATACACAATTGTTGAATAAAAATGTTATAAAAATTGATAACGCATAACAGTATTATAGCGTAAGAATAGCTCTAAGTATTCACTGAGTTTGGTACTCCGTTATCAGTTATCAGTCTCGTAACGATATAGTATCTTAAGCAAACAGCTTAATTGCACGAAGTATCCAAGTATGTAATTTTTATTTTATTTAATCTAATTTCCGAACAGATACTATCCGGGGTTGTGCAAGAAAAGAGTGAAGAGGTACATACTAACTACCTCCTAGGCAAGCGTGTTCGTCTTCGTCTACATCTCCGCTTTCCGTCAGGGGCCCTATTCGGCGAAATGACATTTTATCTCGGTCACTCTCACTCCCATTAAATTCTAAATTAGAGAGACAGTGACCGAGATAAAATGTCATTTCTCCGAATAGGGTCCCAGGTGAGATTTTGGTCAAACACACATTCGTTGTAATAAAAAAAAACTATATTTAAGCATTATGTATTACGATTGTGCATGTAATACGTATGAATGGCAATCAGTGATAAATCACACTTTCCCTACATCAAGCATCATTACACTGAAATATTTGTGTAGGCGAAGCGTATCACGTGAGTTATTCTGGGCGCTTCCATCAGATTGTTTTCATTGATAAGCGTGTGGACGAAAATACAGTGATTTTGCCGTTAGAGGTCGCAACTCGCAGAATGTAGGTGGCAATTGAGATTTCTATAAGCCGGACGCCTTATCCCCCTTTTACTACAGGACAAGTAGAAATACGCCCCACTACCATCCGTACACCGTTGATTTCCCTTGGAATGTATCTACGTACGAAACGTTTTGAGTCTACGTTTTTAATCTGTACAGCCAAGGAGTTGCAGACTGCCGGGCCTCCTTGTTTCCTGAGATACACAATCTAGGGCTTTTCAAGGTCAGAGTGCATAGGTATCTTCTAAGGCCATGTTGTACTATCTAGATTAACTTTAAACTACAGTTAAACTTCGGTTAAGCAGAAAAATGTGTTGCACCATTTTAACTGTGGTCAAAATGACGGATAACACATGCTGGCTATTAAGCTTCATGGCTAAGGTTAAAGTTAATTTTAAGTTAATTTAACTATAACAGTAACTTTAACTGGGATTCTGGTGCAACCCAGCTTAAGTCTGCGTTAGACCACAACGCCGTTTATCAAAAGGCGCGTTGGTGGTCATAAGCGGAATTATAGGAGTAGAAAAAAAAACATTGGCTGGATCGTAAGCACAGGAAGCAACGCCATGTCAGCGTTTTGGAACGTGAAGATGACATGTCGCGTCATTGTATTATTTTCCAAAACTTGTGTTATTTCGAGTGTTAATGTATAAAAATTGTGGATTTTTATCCATAAAGTGTTCGTGAACGTTCACGAGTGTTAGTGAATAGTATAATGTTGTGATACGTGACTCTTCGTCTTCTTTCCAAAACTCCATTGTAACCTCTAGTAAAGTCTCCTTCACTACTGGGGCATGACGTGGACTTCACCGTGACTTACTTTGCTGGACTTAGACTATGGCTGACACTTATTTTAATTCTTAAATATTTGACTTCACTTGAAATATTACAATACTTGACACTGGCTAAACACACGAAGTCAAATACTCAAAGACCGGCGAGGGAGTGAAGAAGGGCGTGAGGGGAATTTTTGGCGGGAACGTAAAAAAGTCATGTCGCGTCATTCAAAAAAAACCTGTGGATTTTTATCCATGAAGTGTTCCATAACGCACGCGAGTGTTTTTGCGAATAGTACCTACATAACTATAATGTTCTGAAGCGTGACATTTCGTTTCGTTTCCAAAGATCCATGCCTCCACCGTTAACACGCGGTTTGGTTTGACTCTTGCACAAAAACAAACTCTCTCTCTCTCTACTTCTCCATGTTGATAGTTTTATGCTACCTATAGCCGTTTCTCGCTAGACATAACATTATAAATTGTAAACGAGTTCAGTCAACCTGATATATTACTGTTCATAATATTTATCAATGCCGTACGACAATGTCAAAGATAGCATCATCATAATATTTCACGGAGGTGAATGATACCTACCGGAGAAGTTTAAACTGAGAACTTGAGAGTAAAATTTAATATCATTGACTTGAGCTATAAAAGTAATTACCTAGCATCAAAACTGGTCAGTCTGCATCTAAATTAGATTATTGATACTTACGTTTTTAGCTCTATGGTCTATTTTTAAGTTGATGAGCGCATTAAGGGCCACGTAAAAGCGTTGGCTGCGACAAGGAGGCTCATGCTATTTGCGTCGGGACGGGTTGGAGGCTGGGTGAGCGCCGCCGCCGCTACCGCCGGGCACAGCTGACGTAGACACATGAGGGGGCACCCCTCCTAGCTTCCCCTATCGATCGCACCCCGGCCCCGTCGCATACCTCCCGCCGTCGCTGCACCACTTGTTACATCTCTTGCCCTTTGCCACGTGATTCCACCATAACGGCTGTTTTCCTTTTATTTCGAAAGTTTAAATCTACTAGCGGGTATTGTTGTTATTATGAACTTGCAGCAGCATAATTTGTTTTTGACCGATCAAAGTGAAGGTCTCAGAGTCTACGGGTACAAATCGGCAGTTGTATGTATTTGTATTAGGTTTTTGTGCATCTTTGTCCGACGATAACTTAAGAACCGTTAATCCGATCTTCATGAAATTTTGTAGGCAAGTAGGTCATTTCAATACAATTTTTAAATTCGAATATGAACTGAATCGTTCCAGGGGTTGTGATAGGGGTCGCGACGTCTATGTTCGGCGCGAACTACTAGTTATTTCTACGCACAGTACGCACTAATGAGTTATTGGCAATGTATACCTATTTGATTATTTTCTATTTGCCTAGGCAACCTTACCTTTGGTGGGTATTTGCAGTCGGTATTGATCCCGGCGCGGCAATGAGTGTCTGTTAGCTCGCGTAGGAAGGGTAGATAATATTTATAAAATCTTATAAAAGCCATTAATAGCGTAGAATGTGACATATTTTAGCGCAAGGTTAAAATCATGATCATAATATTTAGCATCATTAATCACAAATGAAGTCGAGCGTCTTAAGCTGCTTAAAAACCGGATTCATCATTTTTTATACTTACATCCGAGTGAAGATATTATTATTACAATAATCTATATAAAAAGGATTTGTCCTTTTTAAATAGATTAACAGCTGAACGGATTTGGATGAAATTTGGTAAAGATGTAGCTTATACCCTGGATTAATATATGTTACATTTCATCCCGGAAAAATATTCGGTTTCTATAGAATAGCAGGTGAATAGCGGGGCTCTGCCAGTAATAAACAAAGAAATGCATGTCTTACAATACAATACAATATAACTTTATTATACCCCAAATAGAAAAACTTAAAAAACAATAATATTTAAAAAACGTTAGTATAATGGGCGGCCTTATCGCCTAAAGCGATTTCTTCCAGACAACCTTTGGATGGACAGAATTATGACTTATAAACTACGGTCGGTGGTGTAGATCCATAATAATAATAATAATATGAAAAAACATACATAAACCTACTACCTACATAAAATACATACGATAAATACAAACTATATATATGTAAAATATATACTTTAAAACGAATAATACATAATTATACATACGTACCAATTAACACACAGAAAGATAATGTTTATAAACGAGGTTTTTAAATATAGAAAGAGATTTAGCCTGCCTGAAACACTTCGGATTAGTAGTCTTAGGATTTTTCAAAAAAATGAAATGGTGTGTTTAATTTAGTTAGTCTTAGGATTTAAAAAAAAAAAGAAATGGTGTGTTTAATATACTGTAGCCAACTGTAGCATATGCGAGCAAAGCCGTGCGGGTTAGCTGGTTTATAATAAATCTTACTGAACGTTGTCACACTCGGACCATATGCATTTGTTTGCTTTGATAAAGTAAGTGGTTTGTGCAATCTAATGGGGTTTTTCTTATCGGCGGCGATATAGCACGCCTGGTATCGGCCGCTTCTGCGCCGGCTAATCAATTTCGTTCACGTTTATATCAACTCGTAATCCCAATTGTTGCAAGAGCGAGGTTGTCAGCTCGACAGGAAAATAGATATGGAACCGATTTCTCTTGGTTGTTTATTAACCTGAAGCAAAAACACGAACTATTTCAGCTAAAATAAATGTATACAACTAAGGAGAGACAGCCAAATAAAGTTCTATAAGCACCCATATCTTCACCGCTTTGCTAAAAGATGGGATAAACCTTTTTTGATTTTTCACTAGTTTACACCAGTTCAGAATAATTATCCAGTTGGTATTAAAACTCAACGAATGAAAGTGTCTGACCAGGCCACAATTATAATAGGTCAAGGACCACAGAAAACATAAATAGACATGGGATCCAAGTAGGTAGGTACAATCTATACGAGCTTTGACGTATGATGTCTAGAAATCGTTAAAAGTAATTGGAAATATGATTGCTTTATGTCAGTCTGGTGGATGGTTAATAAAACGAATTGCATAATATTTTGAATTATGTACCTACAAGGTAGAGTCAGCTAAAGTTATTAAACATACCCAGGAACATTTTATTGAGTGAGCGCATCAGCTTTATTATTACTAGGTTGGTTATTACTAAACATTTTAGTTAAAGCTTAGAAAGCATTATTGTAAAAAGTGGTGAAAACTGAGGGCGAAAAGGTATACCAGCAGGTATGTTGTTAAATACTTAGGTATCCATTCCTTGACCCTGGATTCGGAGTTTAAGAATGCGGCTTCGGTATCCCTGCCTATCGCAAGGGCTGATTGAAAGGGCTCGTAGCTAGTTAGATTTCGGGATCTAACCTGCCAGGAGTGAGACAAGGAAAGACAACGGCGCGCCGTCCCTTCGAGTCGAGTACTTTTTGAAGATCTTGCGAAAGCGCGTGCACACGTCGCGGAGAATGTATAGCTAGACGGCTGTAATTAGGTACCTATGTCACTATCAGAATTAGTTTATTGTAATGCGTATATAATTGGGTAAAAACAAATCAAACATTTCCGTCAGATTGTGTGCGGAAAATTAGTTTAATGAATAGTCAAACTGTGAGATACATATATGTAGGAGACAAATATACAAGAATAGGCAATATTTTGGATATATATTGGGTAGTAATAATGTGGGGAAAAGGTGTCGATCATTATTGGTTTATTATTAGTTAGATACATATTGGTATCTATAGGTTGTAATCCAATATAATAAAGCGAGTTGAAGATTCTTTAATCGTCATAATTAAATAGAATTACTTTGTTATTGAGATGAATTGCAAAAACAAGAAAAACATAACAAAGAAGCTTCTAGATCGGTTGATACCAATCGCCACGTATCTCTACAAAATAACGCACAAGAACTCGACGGCTTCGGCGCGCCTCGAGCGATGGACGAGGAAAATCCACCAGCATCCTGTTTGGATGCCTACAGATAGCTATAAAATGCACTTACGCGTATATGCTTTGAAGCATTATTAACATTGTACTGACGACTATAAATCGTAAATAAACATACAAAAATATTAAAGTTAGCAATAAAGATAACGGACACAGACCCCCTTATCAATAAACGCGGATAAACCTTGGAGCAGTTGCTCAGTCTTCTGTCTTTTTCAATCGAGTTCTAATTTCGAAAAGGACTAAACACTTGGTAACTAGGAATCGGCTAGCAAGCCACAGTCAAGGCAAAGAACACAAACTACAATCAAGCCATACAAATATAAGTATCTTCTTTTACACAATTATTCCGACCATTTTGCCGGAGATATCTAAACTTAGCTACAAGCAGGTTTGCTACATGCATGCATGACAGGCATGAATATAAAAGTGGCACCTCAGTAAATGTGACGTCGCTTTCATTTTTCTCAGCAGCAACCAGTTCCACAAGCTACGTGAGTTCAGAAATGGTACCTAGGAGGTATGTAGATAACTTTTATTGCGAGGTACGAGCAACAGAAATAAAGAGCGAGGCTGGAGCTAAATAAAATACCTGGAAATATGTACAAGTCACGTAGATTATACACGCGAAATACTGACGGTCGGATTCTCGGGGACCTCGGGGTGGAGTATTTTAAGGTAAGCTTTACATTAAGAGATCGCTTCCCTCAAAGGCTATATCGTACAAGCATTAAAAAAAAAATGAAGATGAAAAACACTGTGGGAAAGGAAACAAAAATGTAAATAGCTATCTTAAAAATTAAAATTCCAATTTAAAGCAATTTTTATGTTAACATTATCCATTTTGACAAAGAAGAAGCAAAATAAGTAAATAATATAATATTGCTTTTTTTTTTCGCCAAAATAAATATTTTAACACGAAAACTACTACAAAACATTGGTATTCTACAGAACTGACTATTTCTTTTATACCTGACTACGCGAAGCAAAAAGAAGGGTTATGATTTTGACCGATATGTAAGTACAATTGTATACCATCCCTCATAGCTTCTCAACTATGAGGTATCGTTGGAAGTTGGAAGAGTCTTGATAGTTCGCTGGTTACGGGCTGTGACATCACTTTTAATTGAATATATTGAATATGGTGTTGGAGGACATAGAAATGTTTTTTATTCGTAACTAGCTGCGTCTCCGCGGTTTCACCCGCTATTCAGAACAGATTAACAGAAACCAAATATTTTGCGGGACGAAAATTAGCTTATTGTGTTAATCCAGGATATAACCTACCTCCATACATGTTTCATTCAAATCCGTTCAGCCGTTACAGAGTTGAACGGGAACAAACACACTTACATACTTACCTACTTAAACACAAACTTTCGCATTTATAATATTAGTGTGATAATCTTTTTAATGGTGCCGCGTGTTGGGTATCAAATGACTGCGCTCAATTAGCACATTTAAAAATCAAAAATAGCTGTTTTTTAACAAACACATTAAAATTGTGAGTGCTGTGACGTGAGGCCGTAGTCGGGTTTTAGTTTTAACCTAGGTTCATTTATTCAATCATTAAAGAGCGTAGCTCTTCTCGGTGGAGTAATTTACATGCTTGGCGGTCTTCTGCCAGCGTTTTCACCCCCCTGTAGGACATGAAATCTGCCTTCTCTTTTATCTGGTCTATAAAAATTCTCCTTGGTCTTCCCGGTCCTCTCTTTCCTTCATGCCGCACCAGGTGGCCAAACATCCTGCCTCTTCTGGTCTCTATAGTTGTAAGGAGACTTCTATTCATGTTCACAATTTCTAGGACTTCCTGATTTGTCAATTTTTTTTTTCCAGCTTATTTTTTCTATTTGTCTTCAACACCACATTTCAAACGCTTCCAGTACTTCTCTAAGCTGGGTATATACTATATAGGTAGCCTAGGTATATCTTGTCAAATTTCAAATCAGTAAAACTGTTGAAAAAGTGCGAATGAGATAGCCGAATTAGGGGGTAAGCTTGGAATTAAAATATTCATTCGAGTACGTTACAGAGCTTATTTAGCAGTCCCGCGGCCGCGTGTGCGCGCGGTCAATGGTCGCGCGTCCGTGGCGGGCCGCGGGCGCCTGCTGCGGGGCCCCACGCACCCACCGTTGCGAAAATAATGCAGCCGCACACACGTCACATGTTTGTCCGAGACACTCTGTGGTCCGAGAGTATTCTGACAAGCCCAGCTTTGTTTTGGATTTTATAATTAATTGCTCTATTGTATTCGTATGAAAGTAATTTGGAATGGCCTGGTACCGCCTTTATCTAAGAATTCTGTGAGAAGTACCCACTGAGGAATTTATCACTAGTTACGTTATAGTAGTAGTACCTATAGTACCTAGTTACACAGGATGTGATTTTTCATCAAGTGAGTAAATATTGTCAAAAGCTTATGTTAGGGTTCCGTACAATAATATCATTGGTTCCGTATTTACTTTAGACAGGAGGTTTTGATTGTTTTTATTACGACCATCATAATAGAGAGTTCTTAGCGTGCTAATGGTAGTGTAGTATTATTGGAGTAGATACAAAAAAAAAAGTGTCCGTTTTCATGTAGTTAGGCAAAAGTAGAGCTTCTTTTTTTAACTGGGTTTTTAAAGTAAAAGGTTCATAATAGAGAGTTCTTAGCGTGCTAATGGTAGTGTAGTATTATTGGAGTAGATACAAAAAAAAAGTGTCCGTTTTCATGTAGTTAGGCAAAAGTAGAGCTTCTTTTTTTAACTGGGTTTTTAAAGTAAAAGGTTCATAATAGAGAGTTCTTAGCGTGCTAATGGTAGTGTAGTATTATTGGAGTAGATACAAAAAAAAAGTGTCCGTTTTCATGTAGTTAGGCAAAAGAAGAGCTTCTTTTTTTAACTGGGCTTTTAAAGTAAAAGGTAGGTTATTATTTATTGTCCTACCAAATCAGCGATATAGTCGCTAAAGAAAATGACCGCGACAAACAGACGGGCACGGCAAAGCTAATTAGGGTTCCGTCCTTGCAACAAAACCAAAAAATAATACGCATTACAATTTAATATGAGCAGTGGATTAGGTATTCGCGGTGGAGACTGGCTGACTAAGACTATGCCCTTCAAATCTTTTTATTTATTTTATTTACAGAGATCTTGCGCACAATTCGAAATCCTTTTTACCAGACTGCTTAGGAAGGAGGGTGTAAGTAAGTTTTTAAGTATGTTTGTGTGTTCCTATATTTTATTACCTACTTACGTCCTGCAGCCTAAACAGCTAAGCCGATTCTGAGGAGTGAGGTATCGTTCGATTCCTCTTGATGTCCAGAGTGTCATATACCTACTATATTTTATAGTTGGGTCTTTTTCCAGATAGTTAAACAAAAGATAGAGTAGGTAGGGAGGTTCAAAATATTTATCGAGTAATCGGGTCGCAAACGAGTTGTGGCGGCGAGCGCGGTGCGCGGCGCGCGGCGCGCAGGCGGCGGGCGGCGCGTTCAACGAACGTCCGCGGACCGGCGCGGGCCCAAGGTCGCCGCCTTCACTGGCGCGCCGCCACCACCACCACTAACATTCTGAGGCCTTATTTTATCCAACAAAAAATCTGCATCATTTTGAAGCATCCGTCGTAAAACAAACACTACATACTTTAAACGTTGCCGAAAACTCAATCTGTTATTTTCAACTATAGGTGAAGGCGAGTCGAGTACGCAATAACAGTGAAACTGCATCGGTTTGTTGCAATAAAACATTCTATGTTCGTTGCCAAAACCTGTGACTAACTCATCGTTTATTTTTAACGGCGTAGTCAATTCTGTAAGCTCCACGAGTAAAATAAAAAATAAGTAAACTAAGCGATTTCTATCGAAGTCTTCGACCGATATAGGTAATTGTCGCCCACTACTTTAATTCGGTCTTTTAATGCGGATGTTTGTGCAACGTGCAACTCATGCATAGGTAGGTAGTTTCGACACACTAAAAGTGAACGTGTAGTGACGCAATCTTTTATTAGTGAATTACCTACCAACGAAACAATGATAGGTACTAAGCCGCTAGAATCTAGAATCGTAAAAGATTTATTGAGCGGTTACGTTAAAATGCAATTAGAATAACTTATGTAAGTAATAAACGCCGTATTCATGAATTCACATATATTTCTATATAGATAGACGTCATTATTTTGAAATTCGGCATCAACGACTTCAACCCATTTCGTGTGTTAAGGTGCAACGTTTCGCTCATCGCGCGAAATTCAAATTTTCTTGCGTTTTTTGTCAATTACAGCTCAATTACTCAACCTGGATTTATTGAAACTAATTTTGCGCCAATAAACAAGTTGTTTTAAGAAATTACGGGTAAAATGATGACCTAGATAACATTGGTTTAGCTACAAATCTCAATAAGCTGATTTTCATCTTGGTTTTTGGTTTAGTGAGAAATGTACTTATACTAGCTTTCAACTTGAATTTTCGGTTGGTGTAATTTCTTGAAACAATCTATTTATTATCGCAAAATTAGTTTTCATGTACCTACGATGAGTAATTAAGCTGTAATTGACAAAAAACGCAACAAAATTTGAATTTCGCGCGCTGAGCGAAACGATGCATCTTAATAATATATACTTTTGGTAAGAGAATGAATATTGAATCATAACACGGGTACCTATCTACCTACCTAACAGTAACTAGGTATTTGAAAACAGCAGCACACTGGCAATGCCATTTGGTTACCTACTTCTTAGATCTCTGCGACCAATTGATGTTCCATTGTCTTTTCTAACATTAGACGGTCTTTTTTAGCTTCCTTTAACATTAAGTAGGTAGGTTATTTTTTGGACACAAAAAACTAGGTACGTATATACAGATACACACACAAAGCGAGTAAGTGTTATCTAAACGGCTTGAAAGTAGGTTTGAGTAAGTAGTTTAACGCATTTTGTAAACTTTGGTTTGATTAACAAGAGGAAACAAGTGTAAATTTATTCACTACTAGCTGCTCCCCGCTGTTTCACCCGCTATTCTACAGAAACCGAATATTTTTCCGGGACAAAAAGTAGCCTATGTGTTAATCCAATGTATAAGCTACCTCCATACCAAATTTCATTCAAATCCGTTCAGCCGTTACAGAGTTAAACGGGAACAAACACAGTTACATATTTACCTACTTACAAACTTTCGCATTTATAATATTAGTGTGATTGAAGTAACATAACATAGGCTGACCGCGCCCTGGTCTGGTATGCTGGCTGTTGCGATATCAGCGGCACACGTGTCCACGACAAATCACCAGGAGACATAAGATATCTAGTTGCTATACATACAAGTAGGTATACACCAAGGACAAATTGTAAGCTAACTGCAAATGAATGCCTTCTTTAACGAGTGAACAAAGAGTAAGAGAGTAAGGTTAGCTAAGCCCTTTCACGCTGGAAGACTTGATATTGGAAATATCCATTTCTTTTATCTACCAGCCAGAGTTTTTTTGTGTCAAATAAAATCACGTTTAATCGTATTGTAAAGCTTCAGTACAAATTTCGGCCAGCTAGGTAGGTTGGTATTTAGTTGAAATACAAAAGAATTAAAGAAGTTAAAACTGATCTATTTAGTGGCAATTTTTGCATAGCTCCCTCCGTTTGAAGTTATTCTTCTGTCCCTAAGCGACGAGTGGCGACGACGTTGCGCATTGGAGAAATTCCTCGAGTATTCGGTTCAACGGCCGCGCAAGCGTGAACGTTCTGCCTGTGTTTGAGTGAACGGCGTGGACGCACACATGGACCCATACCCTGCCTCTGCAAACACGACAGAACCGTTACCTGCTTTGCTATGCTCCTACACATCACCTACCAAGGCCTCGCCAAATAGAGGCTGTCTCATATGACAATTAGTCAGCTATAAAATGCTTTATGGAATACTAATGAGCGCCAAAATGCGTAGGCATAAGGAAAGAGAATAAACGGTTAAGAAAAGTTTGTCTGAGTTTGCATCAAGTGAATAAAAAAATACGAACAATGAGAGCGACACAGGAGTCAGGAGCCAACAAGCATCTGCAATTATGCATAGGTAGGTAAGTACCTATGTAGTAAAATTCTACATAACTTACACAACGCGAAAAAGACGTGCAATACTGTTGAACACAGAATTCAATTTTATTATATTATCCTCTTTCGATTCGATCAATTATCACACTGAGTAGCATCAATTAACTCGCAATATAAAACGATACGCCCCCTAATGACGTCAACGTGTTATGCTTATCGATACTTATAGCGAGCTTGAATTTGAGATGGCATTAATGCTTAGGTAGTACCTATTAAAATTTAAAAGAATTTGATTTTTACTTCAAAGACAAATAAGATAATACGCAAATACAGCAGCTGCCTCTACAACCAGCTCCTAGCTGACATTCTGACCGATTTACTTCGTAATTGAATGTGATTCAATTTGAAATGAGTGTTCATTGGGAATGATAGAGGGTCGTGTTCCTAGAGCCAACGCAAGGCGTCGATGATAAGAACTAAATGATTTTGATTCATGAATATAATTATGAAATGAACATTCATTGCCATAAGAATTTGTAGACTGCAGATTATCTAACAAAAAACGGCAGTAGAGACTGCAGAAATCTGAAACGGCTGACAAAAGTCAACCATTGCTTATTGTAATAAAATCCCTGTGCTTGTTTATTATCCGACTGTTCAAGGAGGATAATGTTTTTGGGTTGTATGTACTAAATATGTATGTGTAGTATCTTCTGTAGCCTAAACGGCTTGATTGATTTTGTCGAATGAGGTGTCATTGGATTCCTCTTTACGTCTGAAGTGGCGTAGGCTATATTTTGCAGTCGGGTATTTATTATTTTCTTTTTAAAATATAACTTATTTATGGTATTGAATTTATGTTAAAGCGCATGTAGGTATTTAATGACAGATTGATAACAGAGGATGTTATATCTAAATTTTACATTCGAACTGCAATCAACGACTTAAAAATACATAAGCAGGATCGAGGTTCTGACATTTGATTTAAATGTAAAAGTTGTTTTGAATGTCAAGGATTCTGCAAACATGAGAATAATTTTAATGAAAGCTTGGTTCCTTTTCATAGGTATGGGAAAGTTTACATCATTATCGATTAAACATTAGCCCTATGATAGATAACAGATTAAAACCCTGTAAGTTAAGTAGTTGACCTGTTTACAAACATAGTAAAGAAGTTATCGTAACTAAATAAATAGGTAGGTACATAATACGATATGGTAGTGATTCTGAGAATTGACACAAAGGAGCGTGCTTTAGCTATCTGAAACAAGATTAAAGGTCACTGAGATTGTGTGAATTTGACCCGAGCGAGACCCGGACGCTACGTGATAAACGAATTTCGTTACCTAAGCGCAGTTGAAACATGATTTTGGTCAACTTAATGAAACAATTCATAAACTTCGTGAAGACCAGAATTTATTCATGTTCCAGTAGAATTTAAAAAAATACATATATGATGCCATAATTGGCTTCTGGATTTAGAGTTCTATGAAAAAAAAACTCATTACTGTTTGCGTAGGATTTAAGTAAATAGCTTAGAATAACTATATATAGAAACCAAGAACATTCGCGATATATAAGCCGTTTAATTGGTGCCATAAATGGCACCGTCCGACGCAAGCTCCCAATTTTTTTATTTAAAATGACAATTTGCGTGGTGAAGTCGTGCCAGTGAACAAATCAGAAAAGCAGCTTATGAGTTCTGTTGTGACATTTCACAGGTAAGCCATTAATTTTCTAGCTTATATCGTCTAAAATACCAAAAATAGTGAAAACAAATCACTCACTCTTACTTCGAGCAGTGTTACCAGCTTTGTATTGTATGAAATTGTCCCAGTTTTATACGTTGCATAAGTATGATAGTTTTTCTTTACTACACGACAGCGCAAAAAAAAAGAGTATTATGTTTTCAGGGCTTATGTATATTAACAAATATATATGTTTTTATGTTGAATTTCTTTATTTCACAGTAACTTCTAAATGCCTCGAGCGATTTAGATGTCTTGATCCTGGGAAACATAGGATAAGTAAAATAATAAAAAAGTAAATAAATAAAATCAAAATAATATAATTTATAAAACAATCACCCGACAGAAAAAAAAGGGACGTAAAAGGTTTTAGAAATATGATTGCCGCAGACGGGGACAATAATTAAAACTAGAGTAGTTAAGTAACTTTTAAAGTAAGTAAGTAAGTCTCTGTGTTAGTCAAAATTGTACTTAAATCTTTTTACCTACCTCCTTTTAGTTGCTTTTTTTGCAGTCGTTTTTTATTTTTTGTTAACGACTTTTGAATAACATTTTATAAATACCGCTATAAGTACATAGGTACGTTAAGATGAAGGCTTAATGCGGTATGGGCATATCCTTACATTTAAATCAATGTATGGAACAGATTTTACGAATTAACCAATTACCCAACTTTTAGGTAAAACATTTTAACTGACCACATTATGTTTGCATCTGTGTGAGTGACGAGGCAAGTAAACACAGCACACAGCGAATTTGTAGCTTGCGTTTTGTGAAGGCGTTATTTTGAAACCTACCTTCTTTAGTTATTCTAAGGTAAATAGTAAAAAAAAAGATAAAAATTCCGGATTTTTTAAACCTTTATAGACCTTTATATTATCCTAGGCAATAAAAGGTACTTGCCTACTGTTTGCCACAGAAAGACCGCTTTGGGCAATTATAAGTAACTAAGTAATTATCGTATCAAGTATCATAACATGGTCCCTACATCTAAAAGTTTGTAACAAATTGTGGGTCACACAGCGGAAGCGAGGACGGACGCGTTTCGAAATAATATAGCACACACTATCGAGCTCATTACAGCTCGTTATGCGAGATCATGACTAATGTCAACTGACATACCTACTCATATATCAAGAATTTATACTATCCTACAAGGGTTCCTCATATGATAATCTATGTCGAAAATAAATCAACAAAAAATATTAATTAAGTAGGTAAGTACTCTTTCGTGTATGTTTTGTATTCATACATTTCGAAAAATAAAGTAGGTAGATCTAAGTAGAGCTATCATACCTACCTTTCCAAATAAACTTTACATTACTACGTTTTGTCTAGCCCTGAGCGGACACTGTTGCGAACTCTTAGGGTCCAGTGCGACAGAGGCGGCTCCGGAGTCACACTGACATTGCATATAATCCGGCATCCCATATGGAATGCGGTCGCACGAGTACTCAACCGGCCGCGCACCTCCCCGCGCCGCTTACCTCCATGTTTTCTTATCCACTTCCACTCGCTTCCGTCTACCATATGGTATAGTGGGATAGGACCGACTCCAACAAGAATCTAATAAGCAGGAAAGCCACTCAGCGAGTCTACAATGCAGTTTATCTCCATGGTTAAAGCAAAATATAGAGTCGCGTCATTTATAGAATATTACGGCCAGTGTAGACGAAGGTACATTATTAGCGGGCTCTCGTTAAACTGAAAAGGTAAATACATAAATAAAACGAAACGAGGGAGTCGACAATTTTCGCAACTATTGCGCGTAGTCCCGGCATTCCGGAGTGTATCGATGAGACGTTCGCCACGTAGCGACTCCGAACCTCCGTCCGGACTAGCATCAGCATTCGCAGAATCGGAAATTTCACTTACATTCGTTGGAGAACCGTAGATCTTTAAAAATATCCACTCGACTTGATCGCACAGATAATACGGTTATCGTCCGTACAACACAAATATTCACCACACCAAAACGACAACATAAATAAACGCGGGCGGAGGCACCGCTGTCGGCGAGGTCTGATCGCTCGCGGCCGAAGTACTCCTCGCACTGATCGAAATGCAACTCGGAAAAATGCACAGGGCGGGGTTGTCGAATGTCATAAACGGTCGGTTACAGAGGTCGGACACTTGCCGGTGGAGCGTGGATAGGTGAGGTACACCAGCGCATAACGCGACGCCGCTCGGCGGACTGAGTGGGCGCGCGGCGCGGCGCCGGCGGGCGAGGGGCGGGCGGCGCGCGACGTGGCCGCCCGGCGCCCGCCGCCGCGGCCGCAACCGCCACCGCCACCGCCACCGCACCCGCTTAGCAACGAGACGCCGGTAGAGGCGCCGCCGCCGCCGTCGGCGACCTCATCCATCACAGGACACCGAATCCTTTATAAGACGACACACTTCTATTCTAATCCAGACAAGAGCGTTCTAAGCCACAGATGAATAGAACTAGATACCTAGTCTAGGACGAGCCTAGCGCGCAACACATAAGTTTTATAAGACTTATATAAGACGCCGCCCCAAACATTGAACCTCAGTTCCGACCAAGTGCCAGAGCTGTGCGTGCGTGCGTGCGGCTTACAAAATAAAACGGTTGTTTTATTTTCCTGATAACCAACAGTAAATAAAAATGACTATCTGTGCAGTGAAATTGTGTGGAAAGTCATCCGCGCACTCGAACTACAAAAAAGACGGAATAACTTTTCATCGGTATGTAAAATAATTAAATTTTACAAGACATAGCTGAGCTCAGCGTATAATGGACACGTCGTCACTTATCCCTTTTCCTCATTGCGGATATCCCATGCAGTTGTCCCTTTCTGGCGAACGCACGTATAAAGTAGTGTTGCGACTCATTAAACAAAACGCAGACTTGCATTTTCGATGTTCACCATACCGTAAAGGGATTCGAACACTGATGAATTCTAACTAACTAACTAACTAAACTGTACACTCGCGACCTTCTGCTTGGACTAAACTCGACAAGCAACGAAATCACGATAGAATCGACCGGCAGCATCTAGCATGTGCCTGAGACTATTGTGAGACTAGAGAAAATAACTTGTTAAGAGCATGTCGGGCCATGCTTAGTAGGGTTCCGTAGGTGCGTAGGATGTTTGAAGTTTTTATCCGTTACTAGCTTCTGCCCGCGGCTTCGCCCGCGTTTTGCTGGTAAACAATAATGGGGTTTTTGTCAGTAGACTATAGTATACGTCGTAAGTATTTCAAGGTTATTAGGTGTATGATTCAGTTGTTAATTTCGATTCCCGGCTAAATAGATTTTTAGATGATGAATTGAAGTAACTGAGTTGATTCTGGGTAAACTAACATTATTTTTCGGACCTAACAAAACGCGTGATCTCGAGAAAATGTCACATTTTAGAATAACACATTCTATTGAAACGCGCAAAGAAAGCAGGGACCTCGAAAAAAAACATTCGACTTTACAGCTCGATCTCGAAAAATCCGCGAGTGCACGACACTGAGGAAGAATTAGTACTTTAATGGTGTTGTGTAGTAATGTTATGTTAGTGAGTTGAGATTCGAGTGAGTGCGATTACTATGGCAGAGCGGCAGTTCGCTATGTAGGTAAGTACCGATTAATAATGTTGCCCTACTGCCACAGCCTACTGCTTACCCCATCACTACGGAACGTACTAACTCGGTACAGTGGTGGGCGTAACCTTGATGATAGCCAATGGGAATAATTTGTCACGCTCCGCGCACCCCGTGCTTTCCTCAAACTGTGGTGACTTTTGATCGGACCAAAACCCGAGTGACGAGGTATCTGGTTCATCTGTGGTTCTAAGCATTATATCCATGTACGAATAGTCAGTCGATCTAAAAATTCTGCTTTTTTACCTGCTACTATTGTCATTATGACATGACAAACGCTACCATAAAATATAGTTAATTTTGCTACGTAGCAAAAATAATCCAACTTTTTTAGGGTACCTTTTTTTATTTAAGTGGTACCTACCCCATATAATTTACTGCACTGAACTCCCTTTCTCCATTACTTAACATGTCCTTTATCCCATTTTACGCAAGTCTCAAAATATGAATAAATTAAATATGGTGACTAAATTTGTATTACAAAAACAAACGACTATAACGTGAACCAAAACCATTAGCGACTGCTGAAATAAATCATCCGTGGTAATGAAACCAGAATAACAGGAACAATGATGGACCAAATGTAGCTACATGAACAAACTTCTCAGAGATTGCGACACCGCGGCTTCACAGACAGTTCCTGTAGTACCCTGTAATTACGGCACTTTCTTTCCCATTGTTAGCATGATGAAATCAGTTTTACTATCTCTAGCGATCGAGCGAGATTGGCGCGGCGCTCCGCGGTTAGAAGGGACAGACAGGAGGGAAGCGGGGGACGGGGGTATGCACTCGTTACTTGTCGCACTTGACGGTATACTTTCACCTATGCAGGTAGATAGTCGCCGACGCACTTGCAATCCGTTCGTTTCACATGCGCGCATGTGACGCTAAAGAGCCGGACTGGTTTCAAATCAAACGAGCCATTGATCATCATACACATTTATTACTCGAGATCACAGACCACACATCCATTCGTCATACCAACTTAATTACAGATCTTATGAAGTCGTTCGAAATAACAAAACTGTCCTTTTCAAACAATGTTTCACGTGATTCTACATCTAAAAATGAATCTTAATTAATGCACTCATAATTTGCTTTGTCATAACAATAACTAACAACAACAAAAAATGTAACGGATGTTTTTTGTTAATCTATTGATACAACGGTCGATGTGATTTGCACATCGACAGTGTCTACATGCAGTAGATACTCGGATTATAAAAAATTGTAACACTGACGCCAGAAGAACTTCGTTTTAGAATCAATCATGGTCTGGAAGAAGTTTCCAATTAATACAGTCAAAAATAGCTAGATGCTTCTGCAAGTACAATTAACTGCTTTGCATCAAAAGTACTTCATTTACAAATTTACTCTAATTCACCAGATAAACATAATTATGTTACAACTAGAATAGTGATTGAATTAAATAGACGACAAGTTAAAGCCAGGGGTGCCACGCGGGGTCCATACGGCATAGATTGTCATGACTGTTTGCGGCGGTAACCAGCGTGGCCACCTTGCTGTCCGGCCCATCGAACACTGCGAGGGAATTCAATCTGTTCATGATAACAGTCACAGCTTTATTGACCATGTTGATGATAGTCTCATTGTCCATCTCGACTGGTTTATTCTCAGTGGAAGTTCCAGCGGTAGGCAACCCTGATTTATCTTCCAGACGCTTTCTGTAGCCGGTGACCATTTCATCGCGCAATATTGTACGCAGTATCGATTGTATCTGTAACAATATGTAACATGAGTTCTTGAATGCTAAATTTGCCACGTCATCTTGCCAAGTGTCTTGCAATTACAAAAAAAAATGTCAATGCGTTTAATTAATTTGCCACTCATTTACCTTAAGTTTTGCACACCAAAATAAATGATAAGCATATTATGAAAGAAGATGTGCAATAAAAATATAATAGATAACTCGTACCTGCTCGTACCAACTGGTAAGATATTTTTGTTCCACAATAAACTAGTAGAATAAAAAGGCTAAGTTACTTTTATTTCGTAAGTTCAAATGAGTAATTCAGAGTAACTGTCAACTGCATGTAATTATATCTTATTTATTATTGTCCCACAGGTTTTATCTGTGTATTGTCCCTACTAGGAGTGCTTTGTCATTATATGAGTTATGCGAGTCGCAAGCTGTTTTTTGATGAGGGCGCATCTTATTCGTATACAATTGCGATACTCTTATCGAGTATTATTAAATATTACAAGATGAATGAATGTAGAATCTAATTGAATTTAATAATCTAGTCAGAAGTGTTCTCTATTTATCCTATATTTGTTTCCTTTCGTTAATAATACATTAAATACATTTATATTACATACATTCACATTCGACTAGCCTTGTGGCTCAGTGGGAGGATAGCTTTCAGAGTATGTAATTTTATGTACGTTTTGTAATTTTAAGTTTTGGTATTTTGTAGGGTTTGTAAGATGTAGCAACAAAATAAGTTTGGCCTTATTGCGTTTTTCCATAGCCGTTTATGTTTAAAAAGCCTATACCGGCCTCGATTCTGTTGTACTACTCAATAAACTAAACTCACTTAAAATAAACTAAACTAGCTTATTAAATTAAACTAAATTTTTATGAAATTATTTATTATTAGTACTTATTTTTTGTTGTGGCTTTTGATTAGTTATTTGAAATTATGTAATTATGAACTGAATATTTTGTAAATGTGACATGCCCAGTGTAACTACCAATCATTAATGTTATAAAGCCATTAAACGATTCTATTCTTCTATTATATTCTAATCTGACAGGACTAAAATGTTCTGCCTCTCTTTTCATTTCAATGTGGGAGAAAGCGTCTAGCAATAATGTCACAGCTGTCACATTTAGTTTAGTCTAAAAATTGGCACAATAGAATCGACACCACTATCTATAGTCTCGACTAGATTAACTTATAAGAAACAGAAAAGACATAAGAAACCCGTAAACCCGTAAACCTAAATTGTGTTTTGCCTGTTTTTCCCGCGAGACTTCTCGACAGAGAAAAGTTGACAGAGGACTGTATAAATAAATAAATATAATAAATATTGGTGGAAGTTTTTCACACAGCGCCAACTAGCCCCAAACTAAGCAAGATGTACTATGGGAACCAGATAACTAATAGAATACATAAATACTTTTTTTGTTGTTGTAAATACATACATAGAATACATAGTAACACCCAGACAAAGAACAAATATCCATGTTCATCACACAAATGTTTGTCCTGGGTGGGAATCGAACCCACAACCTAAAGATCAGAAGGTGGAATGGAAATACTGGAAATCCACCCACTGAGCCACAAGGCTGTCTAGTATATCAATAATAGTACTACTATAACAAGATTAGCTTAAGGAATGTTTCTGCATAAGCGGTAGAACTAACCTTGAAGTTGGGTGTAACGAGGCACCTCGCCACGGATATGGCGGACGCAGTCAGCGGGCCCGTGATGCCGATGTTGGTGAGGAGCTCCGAAATGTTAGGAGTCAGTCGGAAAGGTACGGGTCGGTTGCAGTCCAGCTCACCTGCTCACGGATTCCAATAAGTAATCATCAGGACGTGAACGAATGGTCATGTCACTCTTATTAGGTAATATTTAATCATACATGCGTCTTTTTATCTCATGAAAAGAAACAAAACGTTAATTTTGTTAGTCAGAGCAAAAAAACAATCAATGTTATTACAAAACAACTCATCGTTGCGTCCGAGAATAATTTTAACATGCATGAATTAGCGATGCAAAGCAAAAACTTTATTTTAGTATTATAAAGCTGTTATATTTCAAAACAAATAAAAATCAAGTCATATTACCATGCACAAGACGAAATATTAAAAACATGCACACAAAAAACTGTTATTGATAAAAAACATAGACACATTCACCAATCGCTGTTTAAGGTGCAACGTTTCGCTGTTTTTTGCCAATTACAGCTTAATTAATCATCGTGTATTGAAGCCAATTTTGCGCCAATAAATAAGTTTTTTTTTTTTTTTTTTAATTTACAATATTGCTCCACGGACTCCGGGGTCCGTGCCATTGATAAAATATTTGTAAAACTAATAAGTTGTTTTAAGAAATTACGGGTAAATTACGATCTATTTATTACCACAAAATTAGTTTTTATGAGCATACGATGATTAATTAAGCCGTAATTGACAAAAAACGCAAGAAAATTTGAATTTCGCGCGCTGAGCGAAACGTTGCACCTTAAAAAATCAACGCGAAAAAATCCCGCGCGACAAACATTTATTTACAAAGACATTTGCTATGCAGTTAGAAACGCCTTTGCGGTGTCAAATGCCATGCATGCCTGTGAATGATCTCAGAAGTAATAATGTCAAACATAACAGAAAACAAAAAGTAAAAAGCATCCATCCCCATAATAAGTGTACACTTTATATGGAATCAGTATATAAAAACAATGTGGATTAATATTCAAAACTCGCCATGCAGTTTTAAAATTAACATAATTATAAAGTTTGCGGTAGTAACAAGGTCGAAGCGGACAAACACAATCACAAGGAAGGTATCATACATAATGCTAGCATACATAGTAATGTAAGTATGTTTGTGTGTTCTTATAAGACGTCCTGTAGCCTAAAGGCCGGACCGATTTCGAGAAGCGAAGTATCGTTGGATCACTCTATACGTCCGCAGTGACATAGGCTACATTTTGCAGTCGGGTATTTTGGTTTTGTATTAACGATATTACTTGTTATCATATTCATCAGTCAGAAGACACTCCACTCCACTGCTGAACAAAGGCCGCCCCCCTTAGAGCGCCACACTGAACGACAATCTGCCATTTGCAACCGTAAATCTGCCATTTGGAACCGTCAACCTGTCATTTGCAACCGTCAATCTGCCACTTGCAACCTATGCTGCCTTTTCCGGTTTGCGGATTCGGTTTCTGTTTTCAAGTCGGTTAAACTGAACTCAACTTATTACTTAAAGTTATCTGTTAAGTTCATCGCCCATTGAATATCTGTTGTTTTGTTGATCGTTGTTGAAAGGTCGTGACTGCACGAAATCAAAAAGTATTTTAATCTCAATTGTACATAATATAATATAGCGAGCATATTCCCTATCAGTGCCGTTCATTCAAGCAAAAAAACAAAAACTACGTCGCGCGATTTGTCTTATCCGGTTATGTAAACAAAGTGGAATTTAAATTGCCATATTCGTGTAAAATAATAATTATTAGCAAGGATATACAAATTCGATCAAGAAAATCCAGCGGGAGGTGAATTCGTGATCCGTATACTTCGATGGGCGCTTTGATAACTACACTCAGAAAGGCTACCCTAGGAACAAACAAAACAGATTATACCCAATAAACACAAAAAGACGTGACACGAAAGAATTTGAAGTTCCATACCTGTCGCATCGTCTACGTCGAACTTGAAGTAGGAGACGTTGAGCAGGCCGGAGTCCTGATGCACGTACATCATGTCGGGGTTGAGCCGCGTCAGGTGCAGCACGTACTCGGCGAAGCTCGCGAGCGACATCTGGAGCGTCAGCATTTTGCGGAACGTCCAGTAGTCGGTGGGAGAGGAAAATGTCGCCGCGGCCCACTCGCGCACCATGCCCTTGGGGACCATCGTCGCTTGTACCTTCAAACAAACGATGGTTCAGACAATTCTCGAAGGTTTTTTATAATTACTGACTATTGACCACAAACTCAAATGATGGTGAGAGACGGTATGGTTGAGGATGGTAAATGAATGGCTCTCATCTCAAGAGAGGCTGCCAGAACACACTGTAGGTACTTGGCGACGGATTTTCAACACGAGGGTGATAGCTAGCCAGCCTGGAACTAGAAAATACCACCGTCTTATGGTTTCCTCACAATGCTTTCCTTCAGCGATAGCTCATTCTTGAGATTTGAACCCACGACCTACGCGTGCGATCCGAACGCACAAACCACTGAGCTATCGTGGCTAAAAAAATGGTCAAAAGAATTGCAACCGCATTTTCTAAGCACTGACTTCAAAGACATTGATTGTGCAAGCGAGATGAGATAAAGCTTTTAATTTTTTTTATACTGTTATACAAGAATATATTCAAATATGCGCGGCTTCATACCAGCGGCGAACATTAGCTCGTCGATTTACGATCGTGTAAAATGTCATACCTCGCGTAGAATGTCCCTCAAAACCTGCTGCGAGGCCTGCGAGCCGCGAGCCTGCACCGCCGCCAGACGCTCGTAATACCTCGCAATGGGAGCGTCGTATTCCACACCCCTACAAAACAAACCAAAAGATAAAGATAATAATCCAGTCTCACGGTTAAATGCAAAGTAACATACGAGCTGTATAAAAGGGTATGTGTAAACACTATTTATTTCTGGCTTTACAACGGCCACAATGTAGCAGAAAAAACGCTTACCTATTCGCGCACTCAGTGCGGTAGATATCGAGCAGCGATATCGAGCTAGGGTTGTCTTCGACGAGGCGCATCTGCGGCGATACCGACACGACTCGCGGGACGGTGAAGTGCAGGAACCTTCTGGAAGTTTCCTTCTGCTTGCCGAGGTAGTGGTTCAGCATTCTGAGGAGCTGCAGGACGCGCTCTTCTCTACGCGCGTCGCCGAGGCCAGAGTCGTTGACGACTAGGTAGGGGTATATCTTCCCGTTGTGTCCGCGGATGTAGAGACGCCGCGCGTATGTGTTATGTTTCTGTACAATTTCGACGCGCGGCATAAAACGCGCGATGCGCACGTGGTAGTGCGTGTGTTTGGGGAGAAGGAACTCGCCCGGGAGTTCTACTTCTGCTGTCTTCAGGCTGAAGTTGGATAGGAACCGACACTTCTCCTCGATGAGGAACGACCTAAAATATATAGATATCTTGTTAAGAATTGGGTTCAAAAGGTTTTTGTTGAAAACCTAGTTATCTAGAAACTTTTTCTAACACTAAGACGTAACCGTTGTTTGACGACATTTAAACGCTGTCCCGTTGGCTGTCAATTTACTACGACGACTAACTACTACTAATACACTGAGAACATGTCGATCTATCTTTTTTTAGACATACATTATTAAGACACCATCTTCTTCACCTGTACGTAAATCAACTTACTTTGGCAAGATCTTGGTCTTGGTCTCCAATATCTTGACCCACTTCCTGAGTTTCTGTATCAAGTTCTGCAGCTTCATCGCGTTCGGCTGCGAGAAGTCGAAGTCAGCGGTGAACTGATTCTTCATCTTCTGGAAGATGGGGTCTTGGATCGTAGCTTGCGCCCGACGCGCGAGGTTCTCAGACACAGCTGCAGAGAATGCACTACTTGTAAGACATTCTGTAGACATACAAAATGAGAGGGCTTGCGTGAAGTAACAGTAACGATCGTTCTACACCACATCACAAATTTTTTTTTCCTCTTTAGTTTTGGCTTCACACGTTGTTTATTTAGTCAGTGTCAAGTTTTATAATATTTCAAGTGAACTACAATATTTCACAACAAAAAAGAAGTCAAGTCCAAGTCATGCCCTCGTGAAGTGGTGGAGACATTATCTAAAGGTTTCTATGGAGTTTTGGAAACAACACGAAAAGTCACGTTTTACACCGTGAAAGTGCACGAGTGTTTGTGAATAGTATAATGTTGTGAAACATGACTCTTCGTGATGTTTCCAAAACTCCATAGAAACCTCTAGTAAAGTCTCCACCACTTTACTGAGGCGTGACGTGGACTTGACCGTGACTTTCTTTGCTTGACCTAGACTATGACTAAGACTTATTGTAATTGTTAAATATTGGACTTCACTTGAAATATTACAATACTTGATACTGGCTAAACACACCAAGAGTGGAGCCAAAATATAAGAGAAAAAAAAGTACAATCTATGCTAACGCCATCTGTAAAGTTTCTACCTGCGAGCCCCGCCCCATTTAGTAAAGACTTTCTGTAATTAAACACACATATTTATATAGATTCATTGTCGGATGTACCTAATCTATCAGAAGTACGTTCATTTCCTACAATTCATTAAAAATATTACTATCAATTATAAATTTATTTCGCACAAGTGATAAAATAATCATATCCTCAGATAAGCTAATGGCCGCGTATTCCGGTGATTTGTTAAATCTGGCGACTTTTATCGCAGGCTTGGGCAACCCAACTTATACTCTTAATGACCTTGTACAGTTGACTTTAGAGCCGACACGTGCAGCAGCCGCTTGTTACGAGGTTACAAAGTCAACCGTTAAATATTGTTTTAGCGAAAGATAAGAACCTCGTGCGTGAAGAAATTATAGGGTTTAGTTAAACTTGAGCAGTGTTTAGCGTAACTATGTTGTTACATATATTTGATAAGTATACGCTAATAGATAGGTAATACGCGAAGTCAGGCAGATTCATGACGTCACCAGTGTCCCCACAGAGTACGATTACGAAGTACGCGTCGGACGTCCATCAACACTTTGGGGCGATAAGGTCGAACAAGGACAAGGCTAATCAAGGTCGAGAAGAGTTGCGCCTTTTTGCGGTTCGGCCGTTCACCGGCCCTTTATGCGAGATGAAGGTGGATGAAGGATAAATCCTTATAAAAGATTAGTCGGGAAAAAAAGTACTAAACCTGTATTTTTTTCCGGGGTTAGTCACTTACAATTTTTTCATAATCATGAGTGCAATGACCAAGCTTTCAGTTTGGGACCCGTTTTTCGACTAACCCTGTCCAGCCATGGGTGAAATAATAGAATGTTTACAAATAGCATGGATCAGACGACACGAGGTTTAGCGTGCGAGTTGTAAACTGAAACGTCAAGCTCCTTTTCCGCCAACGATCGAAAGAAAAGTTAGATCGAAATAGCGGCGGGACGATTGTAGACAGACCAGGGAATGGGTTATAGGTAATGGTACCATGACGCTGCTAGTGTACGTACTGATGCCGATGCCGAGTCCGAAGCTGGACACGACCTTCTTGATGAAGTGCAGCGTGTGCGGCGTGACGGTGGCGTCGGCGACGGCGGCGCGGTGGTGGTACGCCACCACGTGGCACTTGGCCAGCCCCGCGCGCAGCTGCCGCAGGATCTCCTCGTACCAGTTCTCGCGGAACCACACCATCTGCGGAAATATACATGTTGACTTGCCAATCTTTAGACACCGAGGTCATACCACCCGCCCTCGTTCGAATACCCACCTAAGGTACGAGACAAGAAGGTACCGTTTCGATTTATCGACTTATTCCGTGCTTACGCTGGATACACGCTTGCGGGTGCGATTGTCATAGCATGGACCCACAGATCACGCCCTAGATTCTGCATTCAGGACGCTCGAAGCGCACCACGCATCAGTCTAAATATACTTTTAAGAAATTACTCTGGCTGGTTGATTGTTAGGCGCGAGTAGGCGTAACCTTGAAATAGCCAATGAGAACGCTCGGTCTCAATCCCCGCGACCCGCGCCTTCCTCAAACTTAGGTGACTTTTTGTAGAAACAAAGAATCTCGTAATGCGGTATCTAGTGTGATCTGTGCATGGACCCAACATCGTAGTGGTATGAAACCTTTCGAGTGATGGAATAATAAGAGTAGATGAAACACTATGTGTTAGTTTTGTTATGATTTAGATAGCATAATTTAATGGTATATATTGTAAGGGATATTGTATTGTTAGGGATTTTGTAGCATATTGTAAGGGATCGGGTCGGATATCGGTCAATTAATTGACATTTATTGAATCGCTAAAATAAACTTTACAAAATGACACATCGCCATCGCTTTGGTACTAACAGAAACGTCAAAATCCGAGATGTTTACTACTTTATAGCTCTATAAGGAGAATAGCCGAGTTACCTGATCGACGATGCCTTCAAGAGAGGAGAGTATCGTGGGATGTATTTCCCTCTGCAGCTGCATGATCTTGGAGCAGCGCCACATGGGGAGCGTCGCCTTGATGGGGCCGGCCTCGCCCGCGCCCGCGCCCGCCCCCGCGCCACCGGCCGCCGACGTCGCCCCACCCTCGCCCACCTTACTCGTGCTCTGCACGATATACATAAGTTTGTGTGAATGCTTTCACATGTACCAAACAAAAACAATCCTGCGTTTTCAAATAGTGTGCGAAAACATAAAAATTCTTGAGTTCTAAAAACCGTTCCGAGTATCTGCTTGTTCACGAGTAAATAAAAGCACTGTAGAACATTCAAATTCTATATGTACTGAGCTTAGAAAACTTTTACGCTTTGTCTAAAGTTTGTCGGAAGTCACAGTCACCTGCGGGTTATCCTCTAACTTTGAAACGTTCGTGATTCTGATTGCGAGGGCATGCCATCACGCTCGTACCAACTTAGTCGCACTATGCGCGGTCCCGCTCGCGCACTATCACTATCGCTTTCAGAGTTACGGGATAAGCCCTAGGGTCGTGAATATTATGCCGAATCTAAAATAAGATATACCCATTGGCACAACGCCTTTCAATAACAATTGTAGGTGCCAGGGGCACGTTACGATGAAAGAGGATCACAGCGTCACACTGGGCTCGGACTGTGACATCTTTACTGTGATGTTTGTTAGGTTAGGTATGATTTGTATTGATTGTGTATAGCTGAACCTAAAAATCACTACTTTAGGGATGTCACTGTACGGGCCCTGGTCAAGATGAAGTTCCAATCAAGAATTAATCCATTCACCCTCAAGAGAGAAATGTATATATTTTTAAGAAACTGTGTGACATCAGTTAATCTACTCACAGCAGAAGTGGAAGGCAATTGTCCTGCGGCGATATTCTCGGCCGTCTTGTGTCGCTCGCGCTGCTCTATCTTGAGCGTGAGGTACAGCGTGCGGATAGGGAAGTAAACCGCTTGCGGGTACAGCCGCCCCACCTGGTGACAAACAATACCTCTCTACATGAAGTTTATCATTTACTGTAGTCCGTGGGCAAGCTGTAGTCACCGCCTGAGCTGAAGGTAACCAAGATGTGTTGTAATAGAATCTGCAATTCCTTTTATGTGGCCGTGACGTCGTAGAGGAATCTATGGCTCATCGCGTGCCCCTTGGATCCTACCGCGCATAAGCTTAAGGTGGCATAACGAAAGTTTTTTTTTTACAATATTTAAATCACGTTACAGAGCCGGCTATTTCGGAAAATATTGGTATTTGATTTAAGAGAAATCGCAGTCTATGTGAAGACTATAATTAAATACATATACAGTATGTATATTTATATAAGTTAAGTTAAATTAATATAAGAAGAAAATTATTTAATTTAGTTTATAATGTGCATGGCGCACGTAAAAAATCACGTCATATTTCAATTTCGTGCGTTCTCTGTAAGCCTTGAAATACCTTCCTTATTTATGAGCAGATGCAATTTTTTTTTCCTTGTCTTGTTCTGTATTTTAAAAAAAGCAGACACGTTGCCTTGTTCATGGTTCTGCGCTCCGCTTTGCATCGACGGAGAGTCACCCTAACGGCCTTGTTTTGCAGCCAAAAGACGACCACAGCTGGACAAAGGCCTCCCCCTTAGAAAAGGGGTGAACCATGTTTTGCTTTATGGTCAATTCGGTAATCGCTCAGGCTGTGACTAGCACTTGCAGGCGGACTATAAACAGCCGGAGACGTTCCCTCATGCCGTACATCATCGAAATTGTCACTCAAAACAGAATGTAATATAAATTTGTAAATAAAATAAATGAGACTTGAGTACCAAAGAGTGAGGATTATGAAAGCAGTGTTTGTTGTCCTATATGATACAGAAACATCGAGAACTATTGCTTGAGTAAGCTCAAAGAGCCCTACCCTCATTCAACGGCAAGTATAAGATGTATCAAACCATAACTATGGAATGGAAGAAATAAATGATATGGGTGTATATTATGATTTCTCTATAATATAACCTCAGTTGCAGTTTTGATATATCTTGGAATCGATATTGAAATCCATGTAAGTTATTTGTATAGGACAAAAAAAGGGGAAACATGCATATAAGTTTACATCATCGTTCGCATCTATTTTACAAAATTCATAACATTTACTTCGTTCTTCAACATTTAAGACGATCATGCATCAAGCATTTGTGTCACGTGTTCGTCTGTAATTCGATTCAAGCTCTTCCAAAAATGTTTATAAAATTATTCTATTACACCATCTGCACTAAGCGCACAGAACAAATCATAGTATGTAATAATCAAAATACACAGTCTGAATATTTTTAATGAAACTTAATGCTATTCCCATCAATACAACACAGAATATAGCACTAGAACTTACATGAATCAATACGTTCTGTAGGGGATTCTTGCAGGTCTGCGCCAAGCACGCAACAAGGAGTGACATTCAACTTAGAACCCATACAATGCGTTAATGACGTCATCGAAACACTAACGAGGGTCGGACACCGAGCGGAGACCAGAGCGGAAATACAAAAAAAATAACATGCATGACGAGTTACATGAGAGATTATCTAGGTAAGTATGTTGTCAAATCTATGTAATACAGGACAGTTCTTTAAATACGGCGATGACGAACTTAAATAAATTAAATGTTTTATGATAAAATTTCCTGTAAGTATCTTTCTTTAGAAACCTTCACACCAAACTCAAGAGAAAAACTATTGGAAGCGACATGGGCTAGTGTTGAACTTTCTTAATTTTCCTAATGATTATAGTGAAACGAAAGATGCGATGAGTCTACAAGTGGGATATGTAATTTATTTTTTCCTTGTTTCCATGCATTTGTTTATACTGCCGTACTCGATAAGTAAACTCAGCTATGGCTGTGCTGTTTACTGTACAAAAATAGTGAATCTGAAAGCACGCATGTCGCCTCGTGCCCCAGTCTCCGCTGTAGCCCGCCTCTGCAGCTCTAAACTCACATGACTGAGCAGGTTCAGTATGACGCTACCGTCGTACTGCACAAGGCAGGCCAGCAACTGCGGGATCCAGGGGAGCCACTGCACCGGCGGGACTCCCACCGAGTACTTATCTAGCGCCTCGGCTAGGCTGTTCTTTTCATCGTCGAAGCTCAGCATCCAAAGAACCTGGAAGAGGACTCTTTATCAAAAATCACTATAGATTTGTCAATTTGACATATATTATGGCTAGGAGCAAAGACAGGTGGAGTGGGACAGTAACAACGACATTGGCAAATGAGGAATGAAAATAATGAAATATCCCAAACTAACTACTAACAAGTAATAGATATTAAAGGAAAAAAGAAATATCGACTGCATCATCCGGACATAAAGAAGAATTCAACGACACCTCACTGGTCAAAATCAGTCAAGCCGTTTAGCCTGCAAGAGGTAATAATTATAGGAACTACATACATGCTTATATATTTACATTCACTATTACTATTATTGTCAACGTCGCGGGTCGAATCGCCAGATTAGCACATAGTCAATGATGACGACGTCATAATTTAAAGGAAGCGCTTAACTTTGGTGTGGTTTTCCTTCTTACCTTAGCACAATATTTCCTAGACTTGGACTCATTCTGATGTCTGCACGCGTGCAGGAAGCACGTCATAGCCGATACTCCGACGCTGATCTGTCGCGGGTCTCTTATGAAAATCTGTTCCAAGTAATCTCCCCACAGCGCCCACGCTTTCACCAACGTGTCGTGGAGTTGGACCGCCGCAGCGAACGCTTTATTCGCATCTTCTGAACGCCCCAGCTGAGCGAGCAACAGCCCCTTGAACGCGTAAAACTCGGCTGTCATCTCCTTTGTGAAGTACTTGAAGTTTGTCGACTCGATCATGTCTAAGCCTTCCTGTAGCTCGTCCTTCCCCTCGGTCCAGGACATCTGGATGTGGCATTTGACTTGCTGCCGAATCTTTTGGAAGCAGTCTACGATCGGCACGCTCGGTATCGTGTATATGCGGTGCAGGGAATCGAGACACACACCCGACAGATTGTGTTTTCTCGCTATTTTAGCGAAGTGAATTATAGCCTGTAATGGAAACTGTAAATTAATATTGCGTCTTGGTACTATAACTACGATATCGATTATCGTAAGTAACATCTGTAGTCTCTCATAGACCAAGGACGCCGTAGTTCGACTCTAGGACCATTTTCGACCTCAGCGGGTCCTATTATCGTCAAGAACGGTTTCAATTCCTGGCCTCAAGATACAGGCTTAGCCGAGTTTGAGGTCCTCTAGCAACCCATAGTCATGGTAAGTTTTTGGATAATAAATAATTCATAAATATTGAAAAAAAAAAAAAAAAATATATAACAAGAACGCGATGGAAAATCCTAGTATTCGTCTATAAAAAAAATGTGATATATCATGTAGGTAACAAAGTGAGTGTGTTCAGAGATCAAACCTGTGCGGAGGCATGCACGCCGAGCATGCTGTGGTTGGAGGCATGCTCTGCCTGCGAGTCGTAGTGCGAGGCGATGAACTGGTAGTGGTGTTGCCGCCACGTGAAGATGGCGCCCCAGTGGGACAGCGGGTCGGCCACGACCGGCAGCCGGTTGCGCCACGTCTTCACTATCGCCTTCATGTCGTGCAGCGACGTCGGCCGACTGTGCAGCAGACCCTGCCGACAACAAACGACTGGTTCACTAAACGAACCTTCCTACCGACTCGTAAAACACGATTTCAGGTACAGTTAAATACGGACAAGAAAAAGATCTTCAGCGACGCATCGCTCGAAATGCGAATCGATGAAGCCGCTCGGATTTATAAGTGACTAGCTGTTACCCGTGACTTCGTTAGCGTGGACATAAAAAAAAGTATCCGATGTCCATCTTTATGACATACAGTAGCCCCTTACCAAAGTTATCGTAAGCCTTTCAGCCGTTTAGCCAGAAAACAAACAGCTTTAAATACTCAAATAGAACGATATCAACTAGATAAAAAAAAAAACAAACCTTAAAAGTTTTCACAAGTTAATATTAGTTAAGATTATGTTAGTCGTTAAGATGCTCACGGTGTGTATCTGCGCGGCCTCGCTGAGCTCCATGAGCTGCTGCGCGGCGCGGAGCAGCGGCAGGTGCGCGTGCGCCACGAGGCGCGGCAGGCGGCGCCACTCGCGCAGGCACTGCGCCGCAGCCGCCTCGGCGTGCCGCTCCACGCCCGACAGCTGCTGCTCGCCGCCCGCGCAGATGCACAGGTACCCGCGGTACAGGTTCACCAGCCACGCTGCACGTACACGGACAATAATAATAATAATAATAATTCTTTATTGACACTTAAACATAAGCCACTTATACATAATTATATAACTTTACTCAGAATTAAAGTACGAGAATATTCGGCTTGCGGTAGCAAATAGTTGGTCACAGAACCTACGCTAAGCAAAGCTTGTAGGTTACTGTATTCCTTAAGGGTACATTAAAGTGCAGTAAAGCATTGAAATTGAAAGAAGTACAATAAGTAATAATATTATAGCTAGTGATTTTGTGTGTATGTGCGTGTATTTGTATTTATTTGGGTATGAAGATGCTTTAGGAGAGTGGAGATTTACCGACCACTAGTAGCCTTAAAGTTAAGTTTACGGCTCGCACGGATCATATCCAACGCAAGTGTGCGCGGAAGAGTCTGCGCCCGTGTCGCTGTCACGCCGACTGATAATGACATTGTAACGAAAGTTTGCAGGCACGTCAATAACAGTAGTGTGCCTAAAATCTTCTAGGCATGTTTTTTTAGGCACAGTACTCATCTGAGTTATTTTTGACCACATGCAGTTTTAATCAAGACACGATTAATATCTTTAAGAATATCAGAAAGATATAATTATCTAAGAAATAGTTGAACAGATTTACTTGAATCATAGCTAAGAACTAAATCAATATCGGCTCATCCGTTTGGGAGCTACGATGCCACAGACAGATACACAGATAATCACGTTAACTTATAAAACTCAAGTGTTTGCGTCGGGGGTTACCACCCCAACCTTACTACATCTAGGTCTGGGCCGAAGTTCTGAAGTGGTATTGGTGAAAACACCTACGTTGGAAATACAGCGACGATTTACGTAATTATGGCATTGATAGCCTATAAGCCGCTAGCATATTTCGAGGTGAATTATTTTATTAAACAATAAAAATAGTACTCCTTACCTAATTCCTTGGGACAGTTGTACTCCACTTCAGCTAGTGCATCCTTCATAGTGGTCCAATTGGGATTCCTCCAAGAGCTTTCCAGAATGAGGAACGGATCACGGCCGCTCCTTGTGAGGCCAATCTCGAGTAGCGAATCCCATTGGTTCAGCTCCTTGGCGCATTTGAGCCAATGTTGGGTCCAAAGAGTGCACTCCTTGTGCATGTTCACTGACGATGGATTAGCTGCGTATTCGTTTTTATATTTGGCCATAGCGACGTCGTAGGCAGCCTGTGAGATACAAAAAATAACTTTATTTAATTTTTTCCGAAAAAATCGTCAAGTTCAAATGTTACGATTATCTAAAAACCGAGTTCTTTCCTGAAGTTGAATGAGGATAGCAGCATATATCCATCCTATGTCCATCCGTACATTTTGACCCAAAAAAAACGCTGAAAACTAGTATAATTTCGCTGTCACAGCTATCAAAGTCTTAGCCAAGAAGGGAATCAAACGTGACGAACCTGCGCCTGCTCGTAGAACCCTTGCTGTTCGTACGCGATGGCCATGTTGGTCTCTCGGTAGCGAGCGTGCTTTTGCCACAGCCCGGACCACATGTCCTCCTCTTGTAGAAGTTCGTACATGTCGCTTAGCGAGTCTAGGATCTCCTGCATGCGAAATAAGATACATTTTCAATTTTATGTGTTTTCTGTTAAGAGTGAGCGGTTTTTCAAAGAATTATAGAACTTTCTTCATGTCGAATAAGGTGCATTTTCGAATGATGATAATCGTGACTGATGAATGAACGAGCGCACTTTCGAGAAAACGATAGTGTTTCTCTCTTCCTTACTCTTAGCTTTATATCAATGAGAGTGATGGGGATAGAAAATGCTGTTAAAAATTTACCATCGGCGTGGTAGTTTCATTCGGATGTAATTCGATGATTTTACGGTACTAACTGAAAATACAAATAAATATATGGCAAACGCTGATAATGATTTACCGTAGGCGTGGTAGTTTCAGTTTCATAGTCGTATATGTCGATTTGTTCCCGCGGCGCGCGGCCGGCGGCTTGGTCGATGGCCATCTGCTCCAGGTTGAGCGTCATGCGGTGCCAGAGGTTGTGAGTCTTGCCGAGATACTTCATCATTGGCCTGGGTAATAAAAGATAAAGTTTTAACCACTACATAACTCTCCACAAACGACGTGACGTGTTTTAAATTGATTATCGAATTGAATTGCGCGCGCTTTCGAGGTCTGCGTGAACCAATGACGAAAGAAAAAAGAGGACCTGTTACAACTCACGTCATTGGCGGCACTTTGAATACACAATATGGCGACAACTCCGTCCGTTTCACTAGTGATTTCCGAACACTAAGCAAAAACATTTGTCAGTTTTTGACAGCTAACATACTAGCTTGGCTGGGATACAAAACATGGCCGACGAGCCGCAAGGCGGTGCCGAGTGACGTGAGCAAACAATACTTTGTGGCCCATCCGCTGCCCGCGCCTGTGTAGGGCCCGCTAGTGATGGGAAGACTCACGGTTTAATACTGATGGGTGGGTTGCACCGCGCCAACGCTTCTATGAATGTGTTGAGCGCGCTGAGGGGCTGGTCGCGTTGGATCACGTGCACGCCCGATATTATGAACGGGACTATTTCGTTCATAATAGTCTGGAAAAAGACATTTTTAAAACTAAGGATTTTAACTGTCTTAAAATCTGAAAAGGATAGAATTTGTTACAATCCTATGTTATTTTATGGCAAAACCAAATCATTTGATGACGTTGTTAGAGTAGAAGCAACGGACATGGTATTGACCACGTCCTACATCCGATGTTCGTCACTTGAAATTACAACCTCTTCAGCTACCTCCAACAATATCACATCAAAACTATGCAGATCCGTCATACTACTCGGCGGAATGTGCTATGCAGCTAAGCTATGAACGAGGTAAAGCTAATCCCAAGCTCACATTTGTAGCTCCCATTCCTAGCTCACAATCGCAGCTCTCATCCCTAGCTCACATTTGTAGCTCCCATCCCTAGCTCACAATCGCAGCTCTCATCCCTAGCTCACAATTGTAGCTCCCATCCCTAGCTCACATTTGTAGCTCTCATCCCCAGTTCACATTTGTAACTCCCATCCCTAGCTCACATTTGTAGCTTGTAGCGTAGCTGACCTCCTTAGCACGCATCCCACTATACAAAAAAATCTTGATTCGTTGAACCCGTTTCCACCAGTGCTAAGCTAAGCTATGAAAATAAACCTTATTGGTGAATGTCAAAGAAATCCGTAGCTATAGCTACGCAGCGCAGCACGTCTCCGGTGGTAAAGCAGCGTTACTGAATACTGACCCCGAGTTGTCGGTCATCAAGCGAGTGCCAGAGCGCGGGCAGCAGGCGCGTGGCGGTGTGGTGCGCGAGCGTGTCGTCCATGTGGCAGAGCTGCGCGGCCGCCAGCGCCAGCTCCGCGGTGCGCACGCGCCGAGCCACTTCCAGGAACTCCGCCTGCTTCGCTATTATCTGGTTTAGCAGCCGCTTCCTAAAGGACAGAGTAGGGTAGCAGTCAGAAAGGTGCCATGCGTAATCTATCATAGAACGGAGCTATTTTTTTCTCTTCAATTTTGGCTTTAGCACTTTGTGTATTTAGCCAGTGTCTAGTTTTGTAATATTGCAAGTGTAGTAAAATATTTTAGAAATGAAACAAGTGTCAGTCATAGTCTAAGTCAAACAAAATAAGTCGCAATCGAGTCCGAGTCATGCCCAGTAAAGTGGTGGATTTTACTGGGGTTTCTATGGAGTTTTGGAAACAAAACGTAAAGTCAAGTTTCGCGACAATATACTTTCACCAATACGCGAACACTAAATGCATACAAATCCAACATTTTTAGACATTAACACTCGAAAAACACAAGATAGGGAAAATAATACAATGACGCAACATGACTTCTTCACCTTCCCGCTAAAGCTCCTATTTCAGCCATCGTAGATACAAATTATTTTGCCTTCCTTTTTATTGCAAGAAGATCTACACGGTCATATATAGAAACAGAAAGCGTCAGTAATCGTGTATCGAGTGTTGATGAAAAAAGATGGGGCAGTAGTGGTAACAGTATTGCAAATATTGCAATAACATTACTATACTTCATGTGACTTGTAATTAATTTGACTGAACAATTGAATGCTACTTTAAAAAAAAAAATTTTTGTTTTTGGCATGAACTAATTGTTATGAATAAATACTATGAACTATACTAACCTGTTCGGATGAGTTCTGACCAAATCATCTTTCTGATTGGAACTAGAATCCAAATCCATATCCAGCACGTCTTCTTTGTCTGGATCCATGGAATCGCTGAATCCGTCTGATGACTCTTCCTTTACCGTTGTGTATATGGAGAAAAGCTTCCGTTCCTCGCTGTCGGCCGTGTTGATGACCGACGACACGCAAGGGAGGAGGTACTTTGTATTGGATAGCCGGATTTGTGTACCTGAGATAGAAACGCGCGATAAGTTTGGTAGGGCAGCTGAAGATACAATCGGCAATTTTCAAAAATCACCAAATTCACCAATCACCACCATTGAAATTTACCTGATTGCACTACCAACTTTGTAATATAATATAGCAATATGGGACGCAGCCTAAGAACTAAAATCAGCTACGCTATCGTAATAAATACGCGCCGCAGCCCGCAGTGCAAGGCAAGAGGAGGTCGCGCGCGTGTCTCGCTTAGCATTCCTTGATAAAGGTCACCGAATGTGATCGAAACTATAGTCGGAATAACCGACACGATTTAACGTGAGTATTCCCGTTTTATTAAAACAAAATGTATCAAAACCACGTCAGTTTTCATAGTAAAAATAAAGCTAGCAAAATAATGGATCGTACTTATCGTATCGGACAACTAGCTTGACTTAACTTAACACTGACTCCCTGTTAACACGTTACGAGTAACAAATTGAGACAGCGCTCGGTGGTGTTGCCAGATGTGTTCCTAATTCTGCGAACAGAGAGTGTTGACCAGCCATACACAGATCCATCATCATAATCAGCCCGTAATCACTAGCAATGGCAATCAAATCATACCAATAGCACTGGTGACATTGTCGATGCTGTTTGCCGCATGTCGCCTTCCTCGGAGTAGTACCTTTACTGGTATGCGGCCATCATACACCTTGAAAAAGCTTCATAAATATTCGAGACTCACTGGTAACACAAGTAACGAGTAACAACTCGAGACATTGCTTGATCCAGTAGTGTTGCCCGATGTGTTCCCAGTTCTGAGAGCAGATGATGTAGAGCAGCCGGTCGAAGATGCGTTTCCGCACGCTCCCGTCGTATACTTCGAAGAATTTGGCGCGGATCGCGGGCTGCGGACAGCGGAGCCCCGCGAGGAATGCGGGCTCGAGCTTCATGGATAGCTCGGTCACTTTTAGGTGTTCGTCTCTGTAAAAATAAGCCCAAATAGTCGTATAGTCAGTTTCAAACAATGATCAGTTTGTAAGCATTTTGTCTTCAAGACCAAAAGATACCACAGACTAAGTACCACGGATCACAACCTAGATTCTGCATTCAGGACGCTCTAAGCGCACCACACATCAGTCTAAATACACTTATAAGAAATTACTCTGATTGGTTGATTGTTAGGCGCGAGTAGGCGTAACCTTGAGATAGCCAATGAGAACGCTCGGTCGCACTCCCCGCGACCCGCGCCGCGCCTCAAACTTTGGTGTCTTTTTGTAGGAACAACGAATCTTGTAATGCGGTAAAACGTTTGTTAACTTTGACGAAAGATTAAGTCTATTGCTACCTTTGTCATTTGCTTAGTGCCAGACAAAGGCAGTATTAGATTTAATCTGTTGTCAAAGTTAACGAACGTTTTAGTATTCGGGTATTAGGCATTTGCAGGCAAAAATGCAAAGTACTAAAAAAAAAAAAAAAAAACTGGAAATCAACTTTTCATTCATACTGACCTGTAAACATAGTTGATCATCTCAAGGAACTGCGCATTAAGTTCCTGGTCATCGGGGAACCTCTTCTCGACGTATTGCATTAGCTTCACTAACAGAATAGACTTCTCGCGCAGTGAGGGCGCGCCCGCGTTCGACGCGGTCACGGTCGCGCTCCGCTGCTTCACCCACTCCTCCACCATCCGGGTTATGGCTTTCATTACCTGACACAGAACAGAACAATAGCAACTGAAAATCAACATCTAGCATCATCGGAGATACACAGATTTATAAGGAATACAAGCTTATCGTATCACTTTAAGGCCCAGGGTAGTGCAAAATTAAATTGGGCATTTAGGCGCCGCACGAGCGCCATCTACGGGCGGCGCGCTGCCCTACTATCGAACTAGCGCTTCTATGCGGCTAGATGGCGCGCGGCCGGTCCGGCGTCTCAGAAGATACCTACTGAGTTGCAGTGTTGTTCTCCATACAGCAATTGCCATATTATACGGGTTTTAGGCACGCTACGCTTCAAATACACGGCATACGGCAGCACTTCCAAAGCCGTATAATATTTGTATGAAATATACGGCAATCCACGAAAGAGTTAAAAAAACTGCCATTACTAATTTTTCGTGTAACGTAACGCACCGAGCACCCGGAATTCCCCGTTGAAAAACGCCCTCTATGAATACGACAATATTGAGATGTTGGACTATTAAGTGATTTGTATTTACATCGCTTCACTGAGCTTAGAGAAGGTGTTACGATTAGTGATACATTGATCAGAAAAAATAGAAAATTCAAGGGTGAAAATGTCGACACTGCGGAAGATAAGAGAAGAAGAGATACCATTTCCAAGTGAAAGTGAGACATAACTTCTAACCACAATTCAAAATATACATGGAGACCAGTAAATAAAAGCTAAGAATCATAATCTTGAATACAAATTAATGAAAAATTAGAACATACGGCAATTTTTTTTGATTTTGTCCCAAATACGGCAATTTTGAAGTGTAGATACGGCAGCCCCAAAATCGACTTGGAACAACACTGCAGTGAGTTGTTTCAATGTTTTCATTACAGAATATTTTATGACCAGAGACTCATCTCTTCAGAAGAGAACAATTTTTTTTTTATTGAACCAAAATTTAGTACGCGAGCTTAATGTTAATGAAGAAAAAACATACAAGTTAATTTTGATCACACTTCAACTAATATTATAAATGTGAAAAATTTGTTTATTTTTGATTTATTATAAACTATGATTGATTTTTGAATATTATAACATTAGCTGATGTGCCTTTATAAAGTGATATATTTTTTCATTAAAATTCAAAGAAACTCGGTTTGTTTACTAAAAAAATAAAGAACTGTTTATGAACGGTTAAGGCATGCAACGATGACGAACAAAAAAACATTAATTTAGCATTTGCAATGCGTGATTGACGTTTTAGAAACAACTTTGATGGTCTTGGTTTCCGCCCACTCTTATTTCCCATATTTATTTTATGATACTAATACTCGATACTAAACCACTAGAATACACTCGATAATCAAACCAAACGGCTTGAGCTTAGGTATCTGCCTATACTATACCCACAGATCATCTGTGACTATACCGCACGGGCGCTCCGCAAAGCGCGACCCGTGGACGGGACGGAATGGCAACGTCGCCGCAAAGCGCGACCCGCGAACGGGACGGAATGGCAACGTCGCTCTCACAGGCATACAATACACCTATTGCCTGATCATATTTTGCGAGCACAATACGTTCGTGAAGAGCGACGTTTTTGTAGGCGCAAATAGTTTTTGTTTAAAAAATCGTTATGTTGATCACTGTTCGAAACAAATAGACCTGTACAGAAAAGGTACGCACTATAAGAACAACTAGTCCGAGTTTGCTACTAAGCGAATGTGAAACACCCATAAAAAACGCTTTGCTAGATCTTGGTACATCAAAGTAGTTGAAATAGTTGTGGGTGTTCACTGGTGCTAGCTATAACCGACAGCAAGTACTTGGAGTCGGCAATAATAACTACAAGATATGTGTAATAGGATGTATAAATATCGACGCTCCACATGCTATATTTTTCGCCAGAAATGTTTCTAAAAACACCTTGTTTTCGTGTTTTTGCCTTTCCCATCACCTTAGAAATAATTTCTGTATTCTTTAAATTAAATATTGCTTCTCTTAATAATCACTTATATCATAAATGCAAAAGTTTGTGTGTAAGTATGTAAGTGTGTTTGTTCCCATTCAACTCTGTAACGGCTGAACAGATTTGAATGTTACTTTTTATGCCGGTTTTTTTTTCGTTTTCTTTAAAATAGCGGGTGAAACCGCGGGGCGCAGCTAGTTATAAAAATATAACAAAAGCTTGCACTGAACAGTTAGATAGATAACTCTTTATTGTTCACACCAGAAATAACATACAAATGACCAAAAATAAACAACTTAAAACTAGTTTAACAACTGGCGGCCTTATCGCTTAAAGCGATCTCTTCCAGGCAACCTTAACAGGCAGGCAGTTCGGTGGCGACTAGTGAAATCATTTCAGACGTTTCTTGATTTCCCTGTGTTTGTGTAGAATTTAAAATAATTGTTGTAATTCCACCGAATACGTTTAAAGCCTAGCGAATGCGCCTAGCAAATATTTCCTGAATTGTCACACAAAGTTTGTGTGTAAGTATGTATATGTGTTTGATCCCGTTCAACTCTGTAACGGCTGAACGGATTTCAATGAAACTTGGTAAGGAGGTAGATTACACCCTGGGTTAACACATAGGCTACTTCTACTTTTATCCCAGAAATATATTCAGTTTCTGTAGAATAGCGGGTGTAACCGCGGGGCACATCTAGTATGTCATAAATTCAACTAACTCCTAGATACAATTCATTCTAGAATACTTACCACAATGTATCTTTAGTCCATTTCATACATTTCCCTGCGCTTACCTTAGCGTCAGTAGTTTTCTCGATGAGTCCAACTAGCACAGTTCCAATGAAGGTTTTTCTTGTCTCCGGGGCCATCACGGATACGCGCGTTTTCAAAAGGTCCAGAGCGAGAATCTGCAATGACAATTTAACAGTCAATACGAAAAGTTTCGATTTCAGCACGGCTCTAACAATAAGAGCTGATAATCGATAAACACCACAGACTCGAATAACCAGTACAGCTCATACTTATTATTTATTTATTAACTCTTTGTTGAAAATTGTGGAAAATATTTTGCGCAAAATATCATGAATTATTTCACCTTGGTCATCTTCATCTTGGTCTTGGTTCAAAACAAATACAACAAGTAATATTATACTAAGATTTAAAAAATACCCGACTGCATAATATAGCCTATGTCACTCCAGAAAGAGATATCCGGCGACAACTCATTTGTCAAAATCGGTCAAGCCGTTTAGGCTTCAGGAGGTACTATAGGAACACACAAACATACTAACATGGTTACATACAACCCAAAAACATTACCCTCCTTGTTGGGCAGTTGGGTAAAAAGATAAAACAACTCACTAAAAGGTCTGAAGTAGCGGAGTCCGGGTTGGGGGCCACATGATCCCTGGCCATTCTCTGCAGCACCCTCATGAGTGGCGTTATGAGCCTGTCAATATACGAGGGGCTGGAAGTGCAGCAAGCCTTCAGCATCATCAGCGGGCCGAGCAGCGCGCCCGCGCCGCCGCCGGCGCCGGCGCCCGAGCCGCTGCTGGCGCCCGCCGACTTCTCGTATGTAGCGAGCCCTTCGAACGCGTACTTGCTGACGCAAGCGTATAGTGTTTCTAGTTCTTCGTACTGAGGGCCATCAATAATAACCATGAATTACATACACGAGCTCATGTGTGTAGGACATGATGCGAAACCAGTAGGTGAGAATATATATTGTCAATTTGACGCAGCATGCTTTGTAAGGCGCATCACACACCATATACCATAATTATTACACATTTGTGTGCAGCAAGACATTTGTGGTATAGTCTATTGGCGCATACGTATTGCAGTGTAGTTCTACGATAAATGTTTTGTGTGCGATAAAGCATTTGTAGTATTGGTATGTGGTCGCGCTTTACAGCAACTTCTATAAATGTTTTGTATACACATCAAACTGTCTACAAAATTTGTAGTATTGGTGTGAGGTGCCCTTACAGCAACAGCAAAACGAGAAAGTCGTGGATTTTATAAACTTCAAGTTTTACAGAAGAAACAAATTTTGATCAGGTTTAAAAGTCTGGTTGGCAACAGGAGGAATTTTACATGGCTAGGGTAGAAACTAGATATTCAAATTCGTAGCTATGCTTATTATTGACTAACCTTAGACGCCTGCGCGGTTCCTGTGGGTTCCGTGGGAAATATAGCAGTCAGCTTCGCAAGGAGATTGTGCGTCAAGCGAACTATCTTCGCGTTAGTAGACGAGACGCAAGCAGATAAACCGCGCTGCAGCGGCTTTAATGCAGCGAGTATTTGTTCGCGACGCAACACACCGAGGAGGAAAACCAGCAGCTCCAGCGCTGTACACGCGTTGGCGCACGACGCTGCGTTCGATTCAGCGCTTGAGAATACCTGAGGAACATGGGCATAGGATATTTATTAGGGGGATCTGAAGTACAAAAAAAACAATGGATACTTGAGCGGACAAGAAATTTTTAGTCTATAGATTTTTCTTATCTTGCACAATTTTCATCACCCGCAGGCTAAAGACATTACCCATTTAGCACTTCACTTGAGTCGGCACAGAGAACTGTGTGAGCAAATTTTTTTGCTGCCGTTGTAATAACAGGTAATAAAATCGCATTTTCTTCTCGCATCCAGTAACAAAGACAAGTTCGCCTCTCTCCATTCGTCGCCGAGGTGAAAAGGAAGGAAGACATGTGTAATTATGGTATAGAGATAATAATTATGGTATGTGGTTACTTTGTCGAGCCAGGCGAGCTTGGGGTCGCAGTGGTGCGGCCACACGTCGGGCTTGAGCGCGGCGCGCAGCAGCAGCACGCAGCGCCGCGACAGCGCCTCGCCGGGGGACGCGCCCCCGCCTCCCGCCGCGCCCGCCGTCGCCCCCCCGCCAGCGCCTCCCTCGTTCACCTGTACACCACATTATTGGAGTTTTGGAATCAGCTTACGGGGTAAATAATTAAGATGGTATTACTGTCCTAATAGTCTGTTGGAAAAAAAGAAAAACCATGGTTTTGGCGGGAACGTGAAGAATTCATGTAGCGTCATTTTATTATTTTCCATAAATTGTAAACGAGTGTTAATGTGTAAAAACGGTGAATTTTTACGCGTTAAGTGTTCGTGAACATGCACGAGTGTTGGTGAATGGTATAATGTCGAGAAATGTGAATTTTCGTGTTGTTTCCAAAACTCCATAGAAGGCTCTAGTAAAGTTTTCACTACTTTACTGGGGGCATGACTTGGACTTGACCGTGATTTGCTTTGCTCGCCTTTGACCGTGACTATGACTTGTTTGATAATATCTAACAAAACTTGAGAATATATATGTATACTTGACACTGGCAAATGCATAAGATGTGCGACGCCAAAATCCTCTTAGGAGGAAAGAGAGAAAAAAAACATTATTTTATACTGACTTTGCAGTACACACTCGGGTCTCCCCCGCTAATACGAGTACTCTTAAATTACACTTAAATTAACCTTAAATTCGCTATTGGGGGGGATGTGAGAGTCCTCCATCCAGCCGCCATCCGCCAGGTGTCCAATCTTACAACTCTCCCTTCTCCACTTGTTTTAACGGTGCGCCAACTTTTTTGACATTACCTGACAAGCGAGTCGCAGCAGCAGGTTGACGACGACGTCGACGTGCTGCCTGTCGAGCGGCTTGGCCGCGTCTGGCTCGAGCCGCGAGACGCTGGCCTGCGGGCTCGCCCACCCCGTGTTGAGCGCTTTCCGCGACTCTGTGCCGCTCTCGTCGGACGACATGCGCTTCATGGCGCCGCTTGGTGATGTCGCCACCTACGTGCAAATAAGGACTTCAAATTGGAAAAGGATGAAATTATAACTTCAGACTGTGTTTCGAAAAGAATCATTTCAGAATGGCCCATATACTCGTATAAATTGTCAACGTTTTAAATGCTTAATCTGGTACGGCAGGGCATACAGAAATTTAACATCTAACATTTCAGGGTGACGAGCGCAGTGTATTGCCGCGCATAGTTTTGAACTGTTGTAGTTCAAAATTCTGTGAACTGTTATGGCCAAGCGTGACGCCTAACATCAGGTGAGCGACTTGCTCGTCTCGTCACCGAGTAACTTAAAAAAAATATAAAGACAGGTACTAAGGTATGGTGACCAGCGCAGGGCTTGTGAAAAGTTGTGCATGTGTATTGTATAAGCTCGCAATGGATTCGAGGGTGCGACGGCATCGATCCTTGATCTATTAAAGCGTTATGTGTGACCACGCGTAGAATCAACGTAGGTCAAGTCGCAGAGCTTGCCCCAGGTGTATGTGCGGTACGTACGATATTGTCCTGCGAGGAGTGGTCCCGTATCCGCTGCAGCTCCCACTTGAGCGCGACCTCGGCCAGGTCCACGGCGAGCCGCCGGTGCTCGAGTGACGCCGTGGCGCTGAACCCGAGCCGCTGCATGGCCGTCACCATGTGCCCGACCAGCGCGTGACGCACGGGGAAATACACCTAAACGGGTACATACATATAACAATTTTAAAAAAAATGCGACATTCATGCGCTCCAGTAGATAGACAATAGACAATAGCTTATTTGTAGCAAAAACATAGAAAAATAAATTAAAAAGTGAAAAATAAACAAAACGTACAAAGAGTATTTTGCCACAAACCAGCCCCAACTCAGCAAGTCAGCGTTGGTCTTCCGCTGGGACCGGCAGGTGACGTCACGCACGAGAACAAAAACCTAAATATAAAACATAATGCACAAAACCCTTGGTGCATTTTGCATGCAATGTCATCAACCCTGGTTTTGTGCAAAATTATCGATTGATCAACAGGCTAATGACTCGCCGGCGTAAAACACGCGATACGATAATATTTTGTCGAGTTTTTGCTGTCCCATTTTCAAAAAAAAGTCGTCACTTTCTTCGTGCCGTGTATTGACGGACAAGATTTAATTTGAAACTAAGAAGCCTCCTGAAATTAAATTTTTGTGCTTGTTTCTTTGGACACAAAATGAACTGACCTTGTAATGCCTGACGACAAGCTGCAGTATATGGAAGAGTTGCTGCACGGAGTGTCCGTCCTCGACGATGATCTTCTTGGTCCAGTGCGTGAGCATCGTGTTGCCGTCTTCCATGCGCTGCGGCATCGCCGGCGTGAGTATCTCCAGCGCTTGTCGCACGACGCCGCGCGCCTCCACCGCGTGGGCTTTTAGCAGGCTGTGGAATACTGGGAACAAACTCATATATGTTTTACAAATCAACAGATTTTTGATCGTTGATCAAACTAATATGATTTACTAAATTGTTAATGATAGTGTGTTAGATTGTTTGATTTATTGTTATTTATTTTCTTATGATTTCGTATGGTTTTATCATCATCTTTTATAATTACCATGGAATCAATCAATAATAGCGACTGTTTTTCCTTTAAAATTTATCTTAAATTCCGTTTAATCAGGCACTCGCCTTCATATTGTTTTCTTTTTTTTGTAAAGTTAAGTTAGGTAGTTTTGCGCACTAGCACCATGTTTGTTTTATAAGCGATAGCCTCCGTAGGCCTAGTTGTTCTTATTATCCTAGTGTTTAAATTTATTTGTATGAAGGCTGTTTGGTTGTCCAACTAAAATAAAATAAAAATAAAATATGTTAAGGCGAGCAGTAATAAAATATCGCTATGTAGAAGTCATAGAAGTAATCGAGGTTGCACCAAAACCGTCAGATGAGACGCCTGACGGCTAATGCAGGTGAGACAGGTCCCAAAAACGCTAGCGATAAAACGATCTTCACATCGTCGATCTTAAACAACAAAAAGGATTTACCGCAAAGGCGAGATAACTAAAAGAAAGAGACGTTGGTCTTTTCCTTTCTTTTCCTAGCAATGGGGCAAAAACTAATGCACAGAAACAACATTTAAATTAAGTAACATATTGTCAAGCTTCTTCAAACTCTTTAAGCTTACCTTGTAAGACGATGCGTTTGTGAATAGCGAATTTTGCGATGATATGACTCAAGAGCAAATGGCCATGATATCTGAAACAAGTAATATCGTTAAAAGAAAAACAAAATATCCGACTGCAAAATGTAGACTATGACACTACATCCGTAAAGAGAAATCCAACGACACCTCGCTTGTCAAAATCGGTCAAGCCGTTTAGGTTACAGGACGTCTTATAGAAACACACAAACATACTCACATACACACCAAAAACATTACCGTCTTACTAGGGCAGTCGGACGAAAAATAATGTGAAATTTCTCATTTTGATCACGAATCACTGTTGTTAAGTACTAACCGATTTTATTCTAGTTCTCTAATAGTGTATCTAAATTCTCAATATTATATGCCACTGAAGTAACTGTCGAAAATTGGCGAAATAATCTAGGTAGACGCTGGCTATGGCGCCCTAATATTAGATCGAAAAATTTGGGACGTAACAACGTTGGTAAAATTTTAATCATAGATTTTGCTTTGAAAAATGTCTTGCAAAAGTATATGTTACCTAGTTGCCGGATCGACATAGTTCTTCCCCAGCAGACAGGGCCAAGCGAAGGTCATGAGCCGACGGAGTTTGTTCCCCTGCTTTTTGTTATTAGCGTCGTGAATGTGCGCAGACGCTTGTTCTAACAACAAGCACGCAAATTGGAGTAGCGAGATGCGCACCGCGTCCGAACACGCGAACGGATTCTCTGGGTCGATCACCTGTAATAATTAATATTTTGTTTTGCTAGCGTAAAGTGTCACAATCGCAGTGTAAATGTAACTTGAATTAAAAAATCTTCCCAAAACTTCCCCTCGACTCACGTTATTGATGAACACGGACACCACATTGTCAGGGTTATCCTGGTAAGGCGCTGGCGCTCCGCCGACGATCTTCTGTCCCTTCTCGAAGCTGACCGCGAAGCACGGGATCAGTATCATCTGCAGCACCTTCGCCTTGAGCTCCTGAGACATGGTGTCCGTGGAGAAATGCTCCACGAAACGGAAGAACGCCGACCTCTTCCATTCTAACGTGTAGTTCTGTGCGACTGTGTTCTCGAGGAAGTCGCGGAGGAACTGAAATAGATTAATGGTGATGTATTCCAGGTCTCTTTCGGGCACGGCGGCTGCTTTGATTTATCGGTTGACTTAGTTACTGATGTAACCAATTTTAGCAATAAATGTACATAAAGAATTCTTACATGTGTCTCGCTTTTTTTTTTGAGGTGGTATAAAGGGCACGGTCCGAGATGTTCTATTAGCAGCGTTGCGTTAGCCACCATTGACACCGATGAGATGAAAGACGTCATGTGTAACGTAAACACTGTTCCGCGTGTTAGCGTCGATGGTACTCCGCGATAATAGCGCTGACAGGAGCGGTTCGATTTATCAGAACTTCAGCAACAGTAAGCGTGATCAGATATCTCGGAGCGCTCCTTAGCGCTGTCGGCATCGTGGGCCTTGTTTTAATATCTCAAACCGCGCCCAAAATGAAGTATTTATGTCATTTTTTTTTACACCACATATTTAAAAGTACTTCCGAGTCAACAGAAAGCGAGCAGTCCTAAAGTCGTCATTATTAGAATTTATAATTACAAACTTTTAGTGGACGACGCTCTTGTCTTTTGTTTCACAGATCACTCATAATTCGTTACATAAGAGTATATCGTAAACGACTCGATATAAAGCGCATATTTCAATGCCACATATCCTAGTCGAGTTGATAATTATGACATCCAAAGGCCTTACTACAGATAATTCGAAGCAACAAACAACTGACCTGGAAGTCAGGTATGAATCTGTCGCAGAGTGCTCGCAGCAGTTGGAACAACAGGTCGATGTTCGAAGGATGATGACAGAAGTAGTGCAGCAGTATCTTCACAATGAGCTTCGGCTCTTTCCAGTGAGTGCAGTCTACCACTTCAACTTTCTTGTGTACGTCCTAGAGATAAAAGAAAGCTCCTTGAAGACAAAAGATAAAAGTCCTTACTAAAAGCTTTACTTGCTGGCCTCAGAGTTACACAGTCATATCGTCCGTCGTCTAACTGAACACCCAATACAATTCAACAAATAATTAATATTTCATTTAATTTAACAATATTCTATTTCAAACAATACAATTTCAAATGAGATTGATGAAGATGATGAAAAACTTACATGATACTGATCCGTACACCAGATTCTCTTCAGCAGTTCGATTAAATCCTGTTGCGTCGACAGCCACTGATCGTCAAACTTTATCAACAGAGATATCACTCTTATCGCTTGGAACTGCATTTCCGATTTGTCAGCTTGAGGTATTGCACTAGCCGTACCTGTAGATAATGTAAAAATAAGCTTTATTTTTTAAAGCCCACATTGTGATGGCAGCGCAAATCCAAACTTAAATATATCTAATGAAGATAAGTTACATAAGTACTACCCGGCGCTAAAATCTCGGCGTAAATTAAGCCTTAATCTACCACTACAGCTAAATCACACTAATATTATAAATGTCTTGGTAGTGGTAGGGCTCTTCTGCAGAGTCCGCCTGTGGAAGTACTACACCTTGGCCAGTTATTCAACCGTCAAGCAGTAGTGTGCAAACATTACTGTGTTCCGGATTGAAGGGCAATGTTGCACAGACATTTAACATCTAATATCTCAGGGCGATGTGATGTGGCATGGAGGTAGCTGATACCCTTAACACATAGGCTACTTTTTATCCCAGAAAAATATTCAATAGTATAATATAAAATAAAAGAAACCAGCAATGTATACAGTTCTAATTTGGCTAAAAACTAGTAAACTGAGAACCACTCTAAAACGTAATGTAACTAATGCTCATTTTGCGTGCTCTGATAAAACATTTCACAAATCGTCAAAATAAAAAAACGATGTGCTCAAGAAAATAAAATCTATTATAAATAAAAACAACCGAAAAAGTGTATTACCTTTCAACTGCCTACCTGCAGTGTTAGCAGCCAGGAGTTGCATGAGGCGCGGTTTCTTGGCGGTTTGCAACGCGTCCCTGTAAGCCTTGCCTGCCTCGGGGTGCTTTATGAGGAACACGAGGAAACGGCTCCACTGCTGGTCTTTTATATTGTTGTCGCTCAGTATAAGGTCGAGAGTCTCTTTTGGATACCTTAAAAACAATAGTTTGTTGAAAAAAATTGACAATGGATATTTGGAAAACCGAAGTTGTTGATTTGTGGCTATTGAATTGAAACAGCACTATTTGTTCGGATATGTCAAACATGTTTATTTTGTGGTGGGAGTCTAGATAGTGCTTTACTACGCTCGAAAACTGGTCTGGAAGACGTCGTTTAGACCGATAAGGACGCCAATGAAATCCTTTGTAATTAATATCTTGTAAATTTTTTTTTCGAAGATTTGCTCCATAGACCTCAGTGGTCCGTGCCTTTTGTCAAATTTCGATTTTTGTCTACTTAATGTAAAAAATTAAAAACTTTACAAAAGGAATATACCAAAGAAAACATATACTATTATTACAGAGGTACTACTTATTACTAGATTTGCGTATATACTCCGAGCAGTCCAGCTCCCGCAAGCAGCACTCGTTCACGAGTTGACGCATGTGCCAGCCATCGCTCTCATAAATCATAAAGGAGGGAAGAGGGCGACCCGCCACACGACGCCGCCTGTTTCTATCCATATAAGAATCGGTCCATCGAATCCTAATAGTACATTAGTAATGAAGCTAAGTACCGAGGTAACACAGTATGGAAAACAACAAAGCAATAAAAACATACCAACCTTAGAAGGAATTTAACCAGCGGTTCCCTAAAAGGCGAGCCAGCCTCGATCATGAGCGACTTCTCAGTATGGAATATGAGTCGGCACAGCACGTCGATGAACCGCGGGGACGCGGCCGGGATTTGGTGGAATATGCCGATCAGGATGATGATCTTTTGCTCGTTTTCCATATTCTTTGATACGCTCTGGAGGAAATTACCACCTGGATGATGAACACTTAAGTTTAGTAAAGAGAAAAAGTGGAAAAATTGTGTAGTGAAAAAAAAAGTCGCCATTGCTCGGCCCAAATAGGAGTAACCTTGGGATGCCAGTGGGAACACTTGGTCCCAGTCCATGCAACACGCGCTTTATTCAAACTTTGATGCGTTTTGGTCAGAACAAACAACTGGCAATGCAATATCTAGAAGGGGATAATCTGAGGTTTGGCCACACAATGCCATACGCGTGGTAGCACGGCGCCTTTCCGACGCATTGTTGGCCGCACGATCTTTGAGGTGTCGCAACAGCTTTTTTAAACGAAGGTACTATCAGCATCACGCTAATAGGTTACTATGGCAACGTCTAATTCATATAAACGTATTCCCCTATTTCCTCTCATAATAGAATAATGACACTGCAGAAAATATTTTTTTGTCATAAAAAATAATATCTACCACTGCCACGCTCCTACGTATTAAAAAAAATATATTTAAAAAATCAAAACATAAAACAACATAGAAGTGGTAGATATAAATTTTATGACAAAAAAATATTTTCTGTGATGTCATTTATTCAAGGAGGAAACGAGAATACGTTTGTATGGGTCTATTCCATACAAATGTATTCTCGTTTCCTCCTATACTATTCTGACCAGCGCCTTTTTCTCGTGTGACCTTTTATTGATAATTCAAAAACCTTTCTTACCCCTATTAGTCTGAATAGAATAATCCAGCAGTTTCTTCAGCAGCTGCAGCAACTGCTCGCACAGTTTCTCGCTGAACGTGGAAGGGAACAGTTGTGTCAGGTATGATAGTCTCTTCGCTCCATTAACGCTGAGGTGCCGATGGTCGCCCAGAGTAAGCAGCAGCGGCCGCATCACAGGGTGCACCATTTCCATGTCGATTTGGAAACCGGCGAGGAACTTTTGCATGCATTCGAATCCAGCCTGGAAAATTTCATGTGTGATGGCCACCTTCAGACTTTCAGACTATGTTGGCTACATAGATTTTCCCGGCTTCTCCGCGGTATATAACTTCATACCGCAACAATTTGACTTTAGTATATTTTTTCCCGACTGCCCAAGAAGGAGGGTAATTAATGTTTTTGGGTGTATGTAAGTACAATTATATGTTTGTGCGTTATCTTGAGCGATTTTGAATAGTGAGGTGTTGTTGAACACTCCTTTACGCCTTAAGTGACATCACACATATTAAAATGCGAAAGTTTCTGCGTAAGTATGTAAGGGTGTTTGTTTCCGTTCAATTCTGTATAAATATATACATATGGGGGTGGGGTTATATATAACCCCACCTGCAAATTATAGCTAACTAGCAGCGCCTCGCGGTTTCACCCGCTATTCTATAGAAAACGAATACTTTTCTGGGATAAAAAGTAGCCTATGTCTTAATCCAGGGAATAATTAAGTTACCTCTATTTCAAATTTCATATATATATAAATGTTCGAAAATATGTGGCTATTATGGTTACCTATGCATTATGTAATTATAGTTATTGTAGACATTGTGAACTCGAAAAGATATTAACAAATGTAAATGTTAATTGCACAGAACGTATGTCACGAGTTTTGATTTAGTAAGAATAGCGCCGTTTATCAAAATCAGTATAATAATAAGTTACTCACTGCAACAGCTTGTGAAACTATCAAAATTAATTTGCAAAACATAGTCTTTTGTTTTTATGAAGGGGTAATCTTCAGAACTTCTTGTCCGGTTTTAATAATTATATCCATACTAGAAAGCTACACTATTATCTTAGTGCTATAGAATTAGAATTTTGTTCACATAGTAGGCGAAAACACAGGCAAAACCTAGTAAGCGATAAATTATAATCTCACCTGCTGCAACTCCGGATCGTTCTTTTCAAGAGACTTGTAAAGGACTTGGAATATTTTTTCTCTGCAGTGCTTTTCTTGTATGTAGTGGCATGAGGCCAGAGCCCTCAGTGCGGAGGCCCTCAGCGGCACCAAGTTGACGCCCTTGTAGCAAGGAAGCTTGCCGAGCATCGCGTCTTCGGCCTCACACAGAGATAACAGCTCTCGGAAGAAGATCTTATGCTCGTTTACGTTCAAATCTGCAAAATTTGCTGCTAACAGTAACTTTCTTCGTGGATTTTGATAAGTAGCGTATGCATTTAAAAATAATCACGTTAAATACTGCGATCGTTTTCGTTTATTGGTCGTGGAAAGGCAACAAATAGAGAAGTTATTTTAGCTTAATATAATATTAAAATGTGATAAGAAATAACTTTTAAAAAAATACACATTTTCCAGTAGTAGGCTTAGTTTTGGTCATGTTATTTTCAGTGACAAATTTACCTATTTCTTTATCTTGGTGTTTTAATTTTTTAACAACTTAGTCTTTGACACCCTGTGGTTTTTTCACTTACCTATGGTAAAAAGCCTCGGCTTCAACGTGGTACAGAATGTAGTTCCGTCCATGAGGCCCATCTGGCAGTTCGCCGGTTGGTGCCGCAGTAAATGCTTTTTAGGCGGGAGAATATCTGCTATTACTTCTCTGTGCGGATCCATAACTTCTGTCACAGTCTTGTTTTGCAACTTGGCTATCAGCTCCAATGATTTCATTGCCTAAAATGGGACATAATGTAACAAAATAATTGGCCAAATACCATCGTTGACAAAGCTGCTTTCCCAGAATAATATTAATGACATCATGTTCCTTACCTCTTGCCGCACTAGAAGATGGGGGCTAGTAATTTGTAGTACCAATTCTGGTAATATTTCATTCAGAGCTCGTTTTTGCAGAGCGACTACTTCTGGTTCTAATTCCACTCCAGTCGGCGGAGTCACGCACACCATCACCAGCTTCTCCAAGTTCTGCGTCGCCTGGTCGATAGCTCCCGAAGACACTTCCCCGGTCAAATCCATCATTATAAATAGCACGCCCTTTAAAAACGCGAACACGTGACGGTAAACCCATTCCGGCGCCATGTTTTCGCACATGAACTTGACGGCGATACAACCGCCTAATTTCGCGTACCAGGCGCGCTCGTAGCACAACGCAGACATCCGCTCCGCGAGGTACTCCATCAGCGGCAAGCGGCAAGCCCGTTCCTTGCTTCCGGTTATGGTAGCCGCCGTTTCTATGATAAGAACTAGCGCCAAGTGGCCGGGCTTACAGAGCTCCTTTTCCTCGTGTCCCATCACTATTGCGATAGCGTCGATGAGTACTAAAGCGTCGAGACCTTCTTTGGGAGAGGCGGTGCCCGCGAATGGTCCTGCTTCTTGAGCGATCGCTACCATGGAGTAGTGCCTTACTAAAGCCACCATCGTCGGTAGCACTTGTTGACGCAAGTCCTTTATAGCCGCAGCCACGAACATACCCGTGAGAGCGGTACGATGTGTGTTTCGAACGATCGTGTTCGTGCACTTGTAGTAGGGCCCATTCTGTGCTTGGATTTTGCCCTCTGAGAACGTCGGGTGATTGAACAGTTTCTGTAGTGTCTCTCTATCGTCGTCTAAATTCAACGAAGCCACTAGATAGCAACGGAGAACTTCCCAGCATTGTTTCCTGTAAAAAGGATCAGTCGCGCTCGATTTCAGAGCGGTGAACGCAGTATCGATCACTTTGTCCACTTCGAAGTCTATCGGCTTGGCTTGGTCTTGGAAGTAGGCTTGGATAGCCGGCGGAGGAACGTCCGTTTCGCGGTATTCCAGCCTCTGCGGTTCTATCATCATCTTCCGGTTCCCGCCGCCGAACTTTCCGAGAACCCTAAACGCTATCCTCGCCACTTCGCTATTATGTAGCGTTCTCCATAGAGCTTGCATGAGGTCGGCCCGTACCGGCTGAATGTGTTCGTACAAGAAGTCGGGTTGTAAGTTGTCTACGCAAAGTTCGAGCGTTCGCAAGCCTTGAGATATCAACGTATGGGATCCGTTCAGTGCAGATACTAACGGGTCCATGAGCATCGGTAGATACGGCAGCAAGCTGCTGAGTCTAACCGGCACCGTCAAACAAAGCTCCACGAAAAGATCCTTCATGTGCTGCTTGTGAAGACCGCTTTGTAATCGATTGAGCCCTTCCAACAAATTCGGCAACAATGGCAGGAATTCCTGGTACAACAAGTCATGACTACCTCCGCCGATGGATCGGAACAGCGCTCTCAGTAACAAAAAGTAGTTGTAAGGCTCTTTCGCAGTCATTGCGTAGTCCATGGCTTTGTTTACGATGCTGTGTAGATGAGGTCTAAGCATCTGTTCATTTTCCGACGGGAACAGACTGACGGAACCGAATACCAGTTTGAAGAGTCTCAGGTATAAGTTAGATCTCTCTACGTTGGTTCCCATCTCCTCCATTCTCTTGAGGAGGTACTCGACGAGCACGGTCGCGAATATCGGCGAAGTAGCGGGGTTAGAGAGGAAAGTGTTAGCTATGATCTGCAACGTCATGTTCTTGTTGATCCTCTCCACCATGTGGGAGATCGTCGCTGTGAATATCTCTTGGAACGTTTGCGGGTTCATCATCGAAAACTGCAACGATGAGATAAGTAGGTATCAGATTACAAGTGAATAAGTGAACTCACAACAACACAAGTGAACGCAATGAAAAACGCAAAATAATTAAAGAACGTGTTATAAGAGTTTAGGATCAACACTGATGCCTATAACGATACAGTTTATTATTTTCTCAATATTTTATATACCACCGGTTTCGCCTGCATTCTTCCCACTTCGTTATCGTCTATCGTTTTTAACTTAGTTAAAAAAAAAGAGGTTCACAATTCGACAGTTTTTTTAACGTTTGTTACCTCAGAACTCCGTCATTTATGAACCGATTTAGTATTTTATTTATTTATTTGAAAGTATATACTTCTATATTGGTCCCATTTTTATCAAAATCCAGTTCTGATAATAGGATCCATGGGGAATTGAGGGAACTCTTCAAATATTAATTAGGCATACAAATAGCATTTTTTTTAATATCATTACTAAGACAAGCATTTGCATTAGAAGTATCATTTGGTGAAGTGGAACTGATGAAGAAGACCACAGATGGCCACCGGAACTTTTCAATGATAACTATTTCACGAGTGGCGCTAAGAACATTTCGATTATGATAGTTCAGCAACTACGACGAAGCAAATAAACGGTTCTTATGAAGTCGGTTTTTCTTTGTTAAAAAAGTTGTTGTTTTTTTTTTGTTAGTTTCTCTATTAGTTTGGTCCGCATTTTTTAATTCTTTGTCCATTTCGGGACAATCGAGCATATAACCGTATTAATTATTTCCTAATTGTCTAGCAAATAGTTCAATCGCGCGGTTCGGTATTAATACTCACGACTCCGCTGAAGTGTTCGAGCACCTCCTTCTCCTCCTTGGAGCGCACGTGGGGCTGCGCGGGCGCGTGCGCAGGCGCGCGCGGCGCCGCCAGCGTGTAGATGTCCAGCGACTGCAGCCCCCAGCGCACGAGCCTAATGAACACGAGCGTCTCGCGCGCCGTGAACTGCTTCTGCCCCGCGGCCGCAGTCGAAGACGTGCCCTCCCCAGCAGCCGTACTCTATTACACAAATAATCATAATTTATTTTAACACTAAATTGTTACAAAGTGAATACAAAAAGATTGTGAAAGGCAACGTCTTCTGAAAGTCCAGCGTTCTCGTAACATCACACTGATTTATTATAAATGCGAAAGTAGCTCTCTGTCTCTCTCTAGGAGTAATAGTATTCTGTAGTCTCTCTCTCCTCTTTACGACTAAACGAACCGATCTTAGTCAACAAAGTGCGTGCATTGACAGATATGTCACTTTGTTGTGACTCATTGGAACACGGTTGGCTACCGGTTGCAACACGGGCAACAATCGCAAGGTGCATAATGAGAACGAACATCAAATGTCTGATTGAATCAGGAGTATTTTTGCGTTGATAAAGACACGAATGTCTCACAAAAGTCACCTTAGCGCAGCACAGCTTACATAAATGGTACTTGAAAACCGTTCTACCAAAACATAGATTTATTTCCCGAATTGCCGAGGGACTTTATTTATGAGATAGTCTGAAATTGGAATACAGTCAGAATCTGTTAGTCTGGAATAGGCATCGATGAATTATTAGTAAAAACAATAGATCGTCGGTACTAGAATATAAGAGTACACGTCGACTCAGAAAAATGGGAACTAGGCGAAACTGCGACGCAATTATACAGAATAGATGTAAAGTGTAAAGTTGAAAATGCTTGCAGAATTCATATCTCTCTTTTGTGTATCGTTTCTAGCCGGACCTAGAGTGTCGCTTCTTTACGTAGTTAATAGATAGTCATCTTTGATTTCGGTTACTATTAACTTAGCTTTAAGCCTTTATAGTATTATCCCATTTTTATTATTACTAACGAAGTACGATTTATGTGCGAGATAAAATCTACATATAAAGTTCGTCGTTGTTAACGAACTCATTATTTATTAAATTAGTTTGGTTTATAACAAATCCTAGTCCTTGTTATGTTAATAATTAATATTAATTAAATTTATCGAGTTAATTAGTTACAATTTGATTTAAAAAAAATGTTCTCATATACTTAACTGCGAAAATATTAAAATAATTGAGATTGTTTAACTTTTTTTTAAAACAAATCTGAAAAATATATTTTGTCTCGTGACAGACGGAAAAATCACTTTGGAATAGCAGTTATGTCTATGCATTCCTTTGCAACCTCAATTAACAATGTGGTGTGTAAGTTACATAATTTATTTTAATAAAAATAATTAAACACTAGTATACTAAGTAAAAATTACGTGCTGACTATGAAATCAATGATTATGATGATTTGACAAGAGATTCAATGAACAACTGTACTCGATTCTAGGAACATTTCAGTTACTCAATAAAATCGTTTCTTTACGTATTCATTTCATATGGCTGGCGGTTCTTAAATGACAGATTTAGGAATGGTATAAGTATGAGAACTCCATCTACCGAACGAGCCCCGGGAAGGACGACAGCGTCGAGTGGCGGGCGCTCTCGTAGGTTTAGGCGTCTCACGACATCTGTCCCGGGAGGAGCTGAAGCGTGGTGCTGAGGGCTCCGGTACGTTCCCTTGGAGATCCCGGAGCCCTCGGTCAATTTAGTGAGTATAATTCCGCATAACCCGGCTGCACCTCATAGCAGAAGTTCAATAGGTATTGTGAATATTATCCCAGCCCCAAAAAAAAAAAATAGGGCATGAAGGAATCCAAAGGGCTGAAGGAGCGAAGCCGCGGGCAGAAGCTAATTACATATTAATCTCTTATTGTGCTTATGAGTTCTCTTAAGATTATTATATTCGATCTCGAAATATTTTATGTTTTATTTAGCAATTTACTTTTGTCAATTAAACCAATAATCGCGTGTTTTAACTCGCACTTGGCCAGTCCAATCAACGATAAGAGATAACAGATTATTATAAATACGCGCAGAGGAAATTAAAAGCGCCATAATTATATAATTCACGTCCCTAACGATTCTGGACGATGTTCGCGACACGCATCTTTTTCTTTACTCTGCTGTGCAAGCTGGCGGCTGTGAGTGTAAGCGTACCACTCCACCCACTCTCCAACGATTTCATCGATCTTATCAACAAAGAAAGAAAATGGAGAGCCGGCAGAAACTTCCCCTCCGACACACCCATGGAGTACATAAGGACACTCATGGGCACGCATATGGAACTCTCCGAGCTCAAGAAACTACCAGCTGTTAAATACGACTCGGAATTTATAGATAGCCTTCCAGAATCTTTCGACCCGCGGGAAAAATGGCCAAAGTGTCCTACGTTGAACGAAATACGAGACCAAGGCCAATGCGGCGCTTGCTGGGCGTTCGGCGCCGTCGAAGCGATGACAGACCGCGTTTGTATTCACTCTAACGGAACGAAACATTTCCATTTCTCTGCTGAAGATCTCCTGACATGTAATTCCAAAGGTAATGGCTGCGACGGTGGCAATCCGGAGAACGCTTGGCAGGAATGGGTGGACGTAGGATTGGTATCCGGTGGAAATTACAATTCGCACCAGGGCTGCAAACCATACAGTTTCGCTCCATGTGCCAATCACTTGAAAAACTGCATTAACTTCAAACCAACACCACCTTGTGTGCACTCTTGTGACGATGAATATAAAATATCTTACGGCAAAGATAAAAAACGCGGCAAAAACTTTTATTCCATCGAAGGCGAAGAAGATATTAGGGCTGAACTGTTCAAGAACGGTCCTGTTGAAGCAGCTTTCTTGGTTTACGAAGACTTTGCTGATTACAAAAGTGGCGTTTACCGACATCTCAAAGGAGAACTTATATTTGGTCACGCCGTGAAGATGATTGGCTGGGGCGTGGAAAACGGTACAAAGTACTGGCTCGCTGCTAACTCTTGGGGCAGTGGTTTTGGAGAAGATGGTTTCTTTAAAATTTTACGTGGTGCGAATGAATGCTACATAGAACAGTTTGTTTTAGCCGGCGAACCATTATTAGGCGATTATTAATAAAAACAGTTTTATCTCCAAGCTTCACCATATCCTGCACAATTTCTGTATAAGTACACAATTACGTCCAGACTTGGATGTAATTTTAGTTGGCCCCAGCTTTGATCTATATTATTTAACTAGCTGTTACCCGCGTCTTAGTTCGTGTGGAACTACAAAGAAAAAGTAGTCTATGTCCGTCTCCTAAGGTTATATCCATGCGAATATTCAGGTCGATCCGTTCAGCCGTTTAACAGTGATAACGCCACAAACACCCAGACAGAGGCATTTATAATATTAGTTTCGATTAGACTATTAGTTAGGATTATCGTGTAACCACGGCAACGCAAGGGTCCCTCAATTTTTCATATCGTAAGTTAGCTTTTTTCAAAATTAGGAACGTTTATACAGGAATGGGGTCAAAATGGTTTCGGCAATTTGATTCGCTTATTACCACACCTCGGACACTCCTAACAATAAAAATGCTAGTATCACCTACATACGCAAGCTTACGTCTGTGTACAAACGCACACACGCCATGCTGCCTCCCATGCAGTTGTGGATGCCTCCCGCTTCTAATGCCGACTGGGTTACACGCGCTTCAGAGAGATGGCGTTAGCTTAGCGCACTCGGCTCGACTAGCGATTGACAATTAATTGAATCGTGCAAACAAAAACACACATATTGCTAGACGCATCGCTTTGTGCAAATGTAGGTATCAAACCCCCGAATACTGAAACGTTTGTTAACTTTGACGACAGATTATTTCTATTGCTGCCTTTGTCATTTGCTTAGGGCCAGATAAAGGCAGTATTAGAATTTATCTGTTGTTAAACTTAATGAACGTTTCAGTATTCGGGGGGTAAGAGTCATATACGGTAGCACAGCTCGCATTATGTCTTTTGCGAATACAAGATATTGGTGATAATGTACGTTGGTTGTATTGTCCGAATCACGGATTGCGATACATTATATTATGATGCTCCAAACGCCAATGTGATACGCACAAGGATCAGCGTGATAGGAACAACTGGGCCCAGTTGTATGTTTGTTTGTATGTATATTTGTCCGAAGATAACATATGAACCGTTAATCCGACCGTCATAAAATTTCGTAGGCAAGTATGTAGTTCATTTCATTTTCAATACGGGTTTTGTAGTTATAGGGGTCGCGAGGTCTCAGTTCGACGTGAACTACTAGTAAATTTAGAGAAGAATTTTCATAGCATGATATGCATCTTAAGAATATGATTGAATCGGTTCCCACAAGATGGTGGAGGACTGTTCATAGATTTGCAATAGTCATATCATAATCCTTGAATAATATTCACGATCTTCAATATAGACTAGATAACAAAGACGATACTTTTCTTTCTCCTATAAATTCCAACAGAAAGGCAAACATTTAGAATACGAATCTTACCTTACAAGACGCACATCCCCACGTAATAGTCTTCACACCGCAAACAAGCGTCTTCACCAGCGTCCTATAATCACCCACATTCAAGTTTTGCATCTGCGTGGAAGGAAAGCCAATCTTGGACTTCTCTTCGTTCTTTGCAATGGTGTCGAGGAAGTCTGGGAGCGGTTTTTCGTCTTCTACCTTGATCTCTGGGGTGGAGGGGGTGGGGACGGGGGTGGTGGGCGTGCCGGGCGTGGTGCTGCCGCTCGGGCACGCCAGGGAGGTGCTCGGGGCTGAGCACGCTGTACTACTCCCTGTAGTGGCTGCGCCGGGGACATTTGATTTAGGACTGCTGCAACAATAGAAATATCTATTATAGATGGTCTATACACTTACCCTTTTTGTAATTGGAGCGATTTTCTTCTATATTGCCGTTACCATTGACAAAATGGATTTCGGAGACGTTTCGATTGGCCTTTACAGATTTTGCAAAAGTTAAAGCTAGCAAGAAAAAAATGTTAATTTTACAAAATTTTCTTGTCGATCCTGTTTCTCATAAAGACAAAGAACAACGTAGGTTGTTTAACATTTTAGAAGTCTCAAATAACTACATATTCCCATACATATGTATTCAATACATTCGGTTAAGAATTTTTTAAGCTGCCCCGACAACATAACAGTCCCGCATACATGTTTCCATACTATGCATAAAACTATATATATATATATATATATACATATATAAAAATAATGCATGATACACAATTCAATGCCGATAAAGCTTGCCCCACACCCACTGTCACATATACACGCACCGTGCGGTGATGATCAGCGGAAGTCCAAGCACAGACTTCCTTTAAACGGGCACAATAGTTGGATGTCTGCTGATCGCTACCTCAAAAGGCAGCGTCTGTTTGTGCCAGATTTAATCTAAATAGAAGTACGAATAATAAACAGCAAAAATCTTTATAGCAGGTGGGTATGTAAGACAAACAAGTACCTACCATTTATTCATCAAAGCAGGTAGCTGCAGTTTGGAGATGGTTTTGAATTTGAGTACGAAGACCTCTAGTATGCGCATGAGCAGCTGGCGGCCTTGCGGCTGCGCGCCCGCCGCGCCCTCGCTCTCCGACCGCTGCCGGATGCAGTCCACCAGGTTCAGTAGCAACTTGCACGACATTGTTTGTATGCTGGAACGAACAGTTCATTGTTCTGTAGGTCTAGCACGCGGGATACGATACGTTTTCGCCACTCTCTTTCTCTTTTGTCCCGCGAGAATGAGACAGAAGTATCAATAGTGTAGCCTTGTCTAGTCACATATACGCACGGGTAAATAAGGTGGACAAAATTATATCGCAATGCGCATGCCAGCTGATAAATAAGCAAAATGACCACAATTAAATGAGAGATTCCAATATAATGCATGTTTAGTACATACTAGCTCAATGTAGCAAAGGTTGATTTTTTGTTAAAGTGACAGCTAACTAAATCCGGAAGCAAGTTTTTAGTTTGTGCTCCATTTTATTATTATTATTATAGCTGACCTCCGTATTTCCTTGGTTTTTTTTCATTTGGACATTAGTATTGTATTTAGGTTGTGTTCCATACCTCGTCGGCAAGGATTCGTCGTGTACATTCTTGGAGAACAGATGCGCGGCTATCGCCAGATCAGAGAGCGGTAAGTGTTGCCGCACGTGGTGCACCAAGTCCGCCAGGGTGGAGTACGCCAGCGGGCGGAGGGACTCGTGCACGGTCCACCCGCCGCCCAGCAGCACGTCCTCGTCGAACAAACGCTCCATGTACGGGACAAACTCTACAATATTAACACGATTTTGGAAATTGTATTCTTAAGGAACCAGCCTCAAGAGGGCGCTAACCCTGGGTCTCGCTATCTCGTTCGCACTTTATCAACATTTTATTAGTATAAAAGTAACATAACATGTTATATGTTCTAATTCGCAAAAATAAAAATAAATAAACAACACATTTATTTAATTTATTCTCTGTTACTTTTATACTTAAAAAATGTTGATAAAGTGCGAACGAGATAGCTAATATTAATATTTTTTATATGCGAATATTTTTTTTTTGCATTACGAATAAATCTTTTGCGTCTGTGCTATATCTCCAAATTATAATGCCATAATTGAGCCAGGAGCAGCTGTACGCGTAGTAGGCACTTTTTGCTGCCTGCAGGTTTGTATTAACATGACTTTGACTATCCACTTAAAATTAGCACACATGGACATGCCACAACAATTCCTTGGGGGATGGACCAATTTAGTACTTGCATGTCTGATTCTAGTGTTTCTTTCGTGGGTTTTCGCTCTGCAAGTACTGGACTTGCGGTAAGAAATACCGATGCACACCAATAATTATGAAATGAATGAAAACAACCACGCATACTTACAGTCAGACATTTACACTAGTAAAAATTAGTGTTTTGAACAACTTACTCAGTCTTAAATCTGTAGCCAGAATGTGCCTCGTCGCTATAACTAGCTCCTTCCTCAAATGTGCTACTTCAGGGGGGCATAGCGTCAAAAGGCCTATGATCCCCTTGACCATCAGATTGGCGTGGTTAGCGATCGTATCTTGGTAAATGCGGATAATGTATGCCAGGAATGCGAGGGTTTTTATCTGAGCACCCATGAAGTCGACAAACACTTCCTTGTTGAATGACGCTGATTGTCTGTTAAAAATAGCCATAAATAGATGAATTAGACTATTTAATACATATGTGTACATTAGTTGAGTCGAGGAATGTCGCTCCCGAGAGTTTCACAGAGTTAAATCCTTAAATCAGTTATTGTATTTTAATTTTTAGTCTGAGAATTCAGGAAATGCTGACTTGTACAAGTACATTAAAAAAACTATTTTGTAAATGACAAATTGGATTTCTTTTTTACATTACTATTAGTACTCACGGGAAATTTAGCACGATTTTTATTTTTGTTGAGTTCCCGATATTTCGGCACAGTTGCATACGCCAAAACTCAACAAAAAATAAAAATCGTGGTAAATATCCCGTGAGTACTAATAGTAATTTAGTACTATTAGTAGTGTAGTAAACCACCACGCAAGTCTAAAACAGTGGACTTTTTTTTGACCCGAAAGGATTATAAATTAATCCTCCAATGCTCATAGAAGTGTTCAGACAGTTTTATTTTTCGAACATTATCATCAACTTTAATCCACTGCTACAGAACAGACATATGCTGCCACGCTGTCAGTTTATATGCCATTTATCAAGGTCACTTTTTCAAAATATATTATAAGATTTTTTTAAACACAGCTTTTCGACAAAGTAATGTTATTCAATTAAAAACAATATACCCGACTGCAAAATGCAGCCTATGTCACTCTGGACCTAAAGAGGAATTCAACATTATCACACTCGTCCCATTGGTCAAGTCGTTTAGGCTACAGGAGGTAATATAGGAACACTTATGGGGCTTCCTATGGTAATCAAACGCAGTCCCATACAAAACACCAACGTTTATTGACAAACGCGGCAAACAAGAAAACAGATATTTTTATCTCAAACATATCTACATACACCCCAAAAACATTGCGCTTCTTCTTGGGCAGTAGGATAAAAATTTAATAAACTCTTTCATATAATAAATTAATATCTTTACCGGTGTGTAGCAGCAGGCTGCAGTGTAATGGTCTCCATTATCAAGGGTATAAAGTTGCTGACCTCCTGGTGGACATTTTGTTTGTATAGTTGATACATTAGGACCACTATGATGGGCAACTCTTGAATCACTTTTAGAGACAACACTGATCTTGGTATTAGATTGTACTGTAACAGAAAAATTTCATCAATAAAATTTAAATTACTACTTTTTAATACCTACATTATGGTCACAATTATGCTTCTATCTGGAAAGACTTCACATATAGCTATTTTCATTTCATATTTTTCAGTTTAAAGGAAGATATAGGAAATTAATTTAAAAAAACCTTTTTTTTATCTGCTCATTCAAATGTTATAAAAACATTTCAAGTAATTTTTTTATTTTTTTTTTAAGAAACTTATACATTACACTTATTGATTTTATATTTTCAAAATGCCTGAGTGAGATAACTGTGGACCATAAAATGATCGATTAGCTTTTCAATTGTCTGTGATTAAAATAGTTAGGTTTCGAGCTTAGGCTCATTATCGACATTGATCACATGAAAAAGCTTTCGCCCAGCCATGACCACAAAGACTCCTTGGTCGGAAGGTTTGAAAATGTGTCGATAGGGCTGGAGCAAAGGAAATCCCGTCCCGAGCAAATAATGTGTGCTGGGACCAGTATGAATAAAAGTAGGCCACATCTTCATCAATTGTACAATGTATTTATACTTACAGTAACTACACTTCCATCCAACAGTTTCTTCTCCGTATGTATGGGTGTAGTGGTGTACGTTTCTTGCAGCAGTTGATCAATGTTGACTTCCGAGAGGTCTTTCACGCGTATTGTAGGCTTAGGCTCAAATATTTTCGGCAGATGGTTTGGAAGATCAGAGTAAATTCCTTTAACCCACTGTAGAAACTTATGGATCTGGAGGTAATGATTGTATTAATAAGTACAGTACTGTAGAGTTAACTTCTATGAATTTTAAGCTAATTCACTTTAGATAATAATCATCTGTTATGCCTCTTCCTTTCTAACCAAATCTTTAAAAGACAACAGGCAAACCATATAGAAAGCATTCAGTATTGATACTTCGTACACTGTGCATAGCATAAGATAGTAAATAATAATAATAAACAGAATAACTAATTATGTAATAACTTGTTAAGAGCATGTCGGGCCATGCTTAGTAGGGTTCAGTAGGTGCGTAGGACGCTTGAAGTATATATCCGTTTTTACCTCATATGTCAACAAGTCATTATCACATGTTGCTTGACAAAATTTTAAAAGAATGTTGAGTTTTAGTTTTTACTTAGATCTATCAACATAGAAAATAACAAGATTCTGAGATGCATAGTATAGACATTGCAAGCAACTTTGTCGGCTCATATTTTTCAAACAGTATGTCTGATAAAAAAATGATGTAGTAAACCTTAATATTATTTTTTAAAACTTATTCAATGATCCACATGTGAGGGGCAGGCAAATTTATTTTTTATACCACTTTACATGCCACCCCATGAAAATAAAATATAATTTTTTTATTCTTACAAAATTGTTACCTTTTAAAGACCTACTCAACCACTCCCCACATGATGGGGTACGTTTTTTTTTTTTATAGAGGAGCTACCCTTATTTTACAAAAAACGTTTATAACTTTGGAAGTTATAAGGCTGTAATGGATTCAGACGTGCAGACAGACAGACAGATGGACATGACAAACTCATAAGGGTTCCTTTGAGTTCTACGGAACCCTAAAAAGTGTTAAAAAGTGTTGGTACTTACATCTACTTCTGTACTATAGACTGGTCGATATTGCTTATGCAGCTCCATAAATATCTTTAAGCATACCAGCACATTCTCCTCATTCTCAATTTCCATTAGTTTCAGCATCAGAATCAATATATTTTTTACATATGGCCGTAGAGTTTCACTGATAGGCAGCCGGTGTATCATTTCTAGTATCAACTTGCGGACTTGCTGAATATTATATTCAGCTATAAAATGTGGCTCTCCCTCTTGAAGGATTTTTAGAAATATCTTCAGCGAGTGGTCCAGGAATTGAGGGTATTGTGGAGAGCTGAGTATTACCTGTTAATATTCATATGAGGTTACAAAACAAGAATATATTTCAGCTTAAAATACCTGTATTCCAAGGCCTGTAGGCCTCTGATAGGCCTACTTAATAGAGGAACAAAAAACTAATCTGTTTATTTGAAAGTTTATTCAAGTTACCTCAAAGTTTTCGCTCAGTTCTTGAGCTGCTTTGAGTTTGATCTCATCCTTGGCGCCGGCGTCCGCCAACATAGTCACATAGCTGCGGTAAGTATTCATTTGGGTGTGCGCGTCTGCGGCACCGCTTACAGACATTGTAGCCATCATTATTTCTTCACTTTACACAGAACATCTCAAGCAAATCAACATTCTTGACGACAAAGATGCTTGCAGCATGGTAGGGTACCACAATTAATCAAAACATAAAATGACTACATACTCAAATACAGCTTAGATTTCATAATATTGCGATATTTGTAAATAGCCAACGGGAATGTATGTGAATAACTACTACTTCAATATATTACTCTTTGTTAACTACAAAATAATAATAATGAAATCTAAAAAAACACAAGCACGAAAAGAATGAACGGGTTTTTATATTATAATCTGTAGCATTACAATTTTCTCTTCAATAATATTTTGCGGCTCTTTTGCGGAGAATGGCGTTAAAGCATTTTTCAGTGATGGTAACATTAAACAATTTATGGTTTATCTTTTTTTTCTTCTCTTTCCTCCTAAGAGGATTTTGGCGTCGCACGTCTTATGCATTTGCCAGGTATTTGCCAGTCTCAAGTATACATATATATTCTCAAGTTTTGCTAGATATTATCAAACAATTCATAGTCACGGTCAAAGGTGAGCAAAGCAAGTCACGGTCAAGTCCAAGTCATGCCCCAGTAAAGTGGTGAAAACTTTACTAGAGCCCTCTATGGAGTTTTGGAAACAACACGAAAATTCACATTTCACGACATTATACCATTCACCAACACTCGTGCATGTTCACGAACACTTAACGCGTAAAAATTCACCGTTTTTACACATTAACACTCGAAATAACACAAGTTTTGGAAAATAATAAAATGACGCTACATGAATACTTCACGTTCCCGCCAAAACCATGGTTTATCTTTTTTTCCAACAGACTATTAGAACAGTAATACCATCTTAATTATTTACCCCGTAAGCTGCGGAAACGTTTGGAACGCAGGTGTTGTTTTGAGGAATGACTTTTTAGAGAAAGTATTAAAACAAATAAAAAACGTTTGATATCATAACTTACAAAAATACACGATATATTTATTTTTTTTACCTACCCTGGGTTAAATTGTATTGTTTGTTATTTGATTTGTTGTTTCTTCGGACATGATCTTTTTTTTTTAGGATAAAGGGGAAAAGTCACTCACTGTTGGCAAGCACTTTATCTTCATTCTTGTCATCGGCATCGATGGATGCAATTTACAATTTATTTTTTTAGAAGAAACAATGGGTTGAAATTAAATCCAAACACAGATTTGGTTGTGACAAAGCGAAGAATAATCATTAGAGGATACCTTAGGATGTGATCATGGCTGCTCCAAGAACAATGTTAGTCATAACAATTTGGCTTCGATGCACAATAGTGTATGGATACGAATTTATATCCCAGTATCCCAACCATCAGAATGAAACATTCCAGTTTTATCATCTAGCAGTTGATAGAGAGAGCGGGCAGGTCTATGCTGGATCATTGAACTGGATTCATCAGCTGAGTCCAGATCTGAAACCCATTCATGTCGTGAAGACGGGCCCGAAACTTGATAACCCTATGTGTCATGCAAGCGGTTGTACGTCCCCTGAAATAAAGACTACCTGGATTGACAATGTGAATAAAATTTTAGTGATAGATCATGAGTCCAGGATTGTTATCGCGTGCGGGTCACTTGCGCAGGGCTCCTGTTCTAAGTACAAGCTTGGCGACGTCTCGGCAGAACCTGAATTCGTTCCAGTGAGCGTTGCGGCTAACGACGCAGACGCTTCCACCTACGCCTTCATCGGACCTGAAAGGTACAACTCATGGGACCGTTCCAATGTGCTCTATGTGGGTACTACTTTTACAAATAATGGGGAATATAGGCACGACGTTCCTGCCATATCCAGTCGCGATCTCATGACTCTTGAACTCGCCCAGTTTACATTCTCCAAGCAGAGTTTGATACAAATAGATGTAAAATATAGAGACAATTTTCTAGTGCAATATGTATACGGTTTTAATGCCAGTGATTATGCTTACTTTTTGATAATACAAAAACATTCCCATTTAGCAGGGAATGAGGAGCTAGGCTATGTATCCCGGCTGGCTCGCACTTGTGTCAATGATGATAATTATAATAGTTACACTGAAGTTACATTAGAATGTCAAGTTAGAGAAGAAACCATCAATGGTAAGAGTGAAGTTGTCAATTACAATCTAGTTCAAGATGCTAAGATAGCTAAAGCTGGAGCATCCCTATCTTCTCAGCTGGGCATCGAAACAGGGGACTCTATTCTCGTAGCTTTGTTTAGCCCTTCAAAAGGTATTTCTAATGAGCCTATGTCTAAGTCAGCAATATGTGTGTTTTCATTGCAAGAAATGGAAATTAAGTTTAATGAAAATGTCCACATGTGTTTCAATGGCAGCACAAAAGCCCGGAATATGGGATACATATCTGGTATGATATCTGATGGCAAATGTCCCAGTGTGGGCTCCACAGGCAATATTCTGAATTTTTGTGAAGTAGGCCTTAAAATTAGTGGTCTTTATCCTATTAAAGCCATGTCAGTTATTCATTGGAATGATTCTTTGATAACTTCTATAACAATGTCTGTGACAGGCCTGCATACTGTAGCATTCTTAGGTACGAGTGATGGCACAATGAAGAAAGTGCTAATAGACGCTGATAAAGCTATAGAATACTCAAGTGAAGAGATCTTACCAGGTCAGAGAATTCTTCCTGATACAACTTTATCACCATATCAAAAAACCCTTTATGTCTTAGCAAAAAACTCAATTGTGCAAATTCCTACTGAAAAATGTGCCGAACATGGAAACTGTTCTTCATGTCTGGAGTCCAATGATCCTCACTGTGGATGGTGTTCTTTAGAAAAACGTTGTACGGTACAAAGCATGTGCCAAAAAGGTACCCAGAGTGCACCAAGGTGGCTGTCCCAGTACACAGGACAACAGTGCATAGATTTTGAACAAATATTGCCAGATAGGATATCTATGAATGAAATCACTACAGTCCAGCTTATTATTAGAACTTTACCAGAACTTCCATTTGGGGCAAAATATAAATGTGTTTTTGGCAACACTCCACCTATAGATGCTGCAGTAACATCCAATGGTTTAGCTTGTCCTACTCCAGACATCAAGCATAGACCTAAAATAACACAAAATCAAGACCACGTCTTTGTACCACTTTCAGTGCATTCATCGGAAACAAACAAAGATTTTGTTTCAAGAAACTTTGCCTTTTATGATTGCACTAAGCACATAACATGTCATTCATGCATAATGAGTGAGTGGGCCTGCAACTGGTGTATTTATGACAATAAATGTACACATGATACCTCCCTGTGTCAAAGAACTATCATTAGCGGTGAGAACAACCCAACAAAATTACTAAACCATGGTATTGGCCATTGTCCTCGAATAAGACAATATAAGAAACCAATTTTATTGCCAAACAATGTTCCTAAGGAATTAGAACTTGAAGTTGAAAATTTGCCTCATCTCCAACCTGGACACACAGGCTTCCAATGCATAGTTAGCATTGAGTTGGCAAACATGATATTGCCAGCAAGGGTCGAGTCCAATCACTACATAGTTTGTGATAAAACCACTTATTCATATGAAGAGGATGTGGGTGAGTACAATGTTAGTGTAAAAGTGGTGTGGAACCACAAGCATTACATAGATACTATAGTAATTACTTTATACAAATGCGAAATTTTGGGATCCCATAGAGACCACGCTGATTGCTCGCTTTGTATCACAAGGAACTCAATTTACCAGTGCACTTGGTGTGGGAATTCATGTTCTTACACTGAGTCATGTCTAGAAAACCCAGTCACAGAATGTCCTAAACCTAGAATTGATATGATCAAACCTCTAAGTGGACCTATAGAAGGAGGGACTATTGTCACAATAGAAGGAAGTAATCTAGGATTAAAAGTTGAAGAAGTAACTGGCAAAGTACGCATTGGCGAAGTTCTGTGCGACATCGTAGATTTTGAAGTATCTGTCAGTATTACCTGTCGCACGGGACCCTCCAATGGATCTGCTGTTTCACCTGTTATAGTAGAAAATGATTCAGGTTATACTGAATCATCTGTGTTGTTCAGTTATAAGAACGTCAAGTTGCAAGGAATTTATCCGGTTTTGGGACCCGTATCAGGCGGCACGCAACTAGCTATTGGAGGACAACATTTGAACATTGGATCATCAGTTTCCGCGTTTTTAGATGACCTACCGTGTTCCGTTAACAAAACACAGATCTCAAATAGTAGGATAATATGCATTACCCCTAAAGCCAACTCTCCATCTGTAATACATACTCTGACTGTGGTAATTGATAACGCAAATAGAACCTTGCACGGCGATCTGTTCAATTACACTGCAGATCCAACCATCATGGAAATTAAACCTTTAAAAAGTTTCGTTTCTGGCGGAAGAATGATAACAGTTCACGGTACAAATTTGCATACTATTCAAAAACCACTAATGAAACTTTATTATTCAACCGAAGTGGAACCTGTGAATCACACGGCTTGTACAGTATTGAATTCAAATCAGATGGAATGTCCAAGTCCTGCTATAAATAACAAATACATGGAAATACTGCAGGCTACCAAATATCAAACCAGTACACCACAGATTGCGATGAAAGTTGGTTTTGTGATGGATAATGTTGAAACCATGCATGATTTGGAAAAATACTTCAATCCTCCGAGGACGCATATGGTATTTGTAGAGGATCCTCATGTTTACCAATTCACAAACAGAATAAAATCATACAAAGGCGATCCACTAGTAATAGAAGGTGAAAACTTAATAAGAGGCAGTGATGAGTCAGATGTAGTAGTCACCATCGGAACTCAGCCGTGCAACGTTACCAGCTTGACAATGTTGCAGCTTCTTTGCACGCCTCCCGATGTACAGCCAGGTAACACCGACGAAAATGGGGTCCAGATAACGGATATCAATTTGCCTTTGGTAGTTGTGAAAGTTGGAAGGAATTTAAGATTTCCTATTGGATACCTTCATTATGAACTACTAAGAAATTACAATTTTCCACCAGAGGCTATAGCAGGAATTGCAGCTGGCACATTCTTTTTAGTTCTTATTTTTATGATTGTCTTAGTAATGTACCGAAGGCGAAGTACGAAAGCTGAAAGAGAGTATAAACGGATACAGATTCAAATGGATACATTGGAAAGCAACGTGAGATTAGAATGCAAACTCGCATTTGCAGAATTACAAACTGATATGTCTGATTTGGCAGCGGATCTGGAACATTCTGGTATTCCAACTCTGGATCATGTAAATTACGTCATGAAAGTATTTTTCCCGGGTGTATCTGACCACCCAATACTAAACGTTCAGCGGCAATTTATCAATGCTCCGCGAACTAATTACGACGCAGCTATGATTCAGTTCGAACAGCTTCTGAATAATAAATGTTTCCTTCTGTCATTTATAGACACATTGGAGGCTCAGAAATCTTTTAACATCAGAGACAAAGTAAACGTCGCTTCCTTGCTGATGATTATATTGATGGGGAAGATGGAATATGCTACAGATATACTCAAGTCTCTTCTTCTAAGACTTATCGATAAATCTGTTTGTAACAAACACCCCCAGCTGATGTTGAGAAGAACAGAAAGTGTCGTAGAGAAAATGTTGACTAATTGGATGGCTTTGTGCATGTATTACTATCTCAAAGATTACGCTGGGTCATCCCTGTTCTTATTATTCAAGGCAATCAAGCATCAAATAGAGAAAGGAGTCGTTGACGCCATAACGCACGAAGCTCGGTATTCATTATCAGAAGAAAAACTTTTGAAAGAGCAAATAGATTATCAAACTATCACGGTCCACATTATGCAAGATGATTTTGATGAAAAAGTACAATGTAAAGTACTAGATTGTGATAGTATATCACAAGTAAAATCCAAAATTTTGGATGCTCTTTTCAAAAACACCCCATTTTCTCTGCGACCATCCGTCCACGAAGTAGATCTTGAATGGCGGCATGGAAGAGGTGGTCATGTTACTCTCCAAGATGAAGATCTCACCACAAAAACTCTGAACGGCTGGAGAAAACTTAACACATTGGCACATTATGGAGTGAAGGAATCTGCGATTATGTCTCTTATATCGCGTCAGAATGACAGTTTTAACACTCCATACAAAATACCTTGCAAGAATTGCACTGGAATCTATTGTTCTAACTCTCACATACGAGTGTACAACAGTGACATTACTGATCAGAATGTGCACTTCTATCATTTAGTAAAACCAATCGAGTACCAGCATATTGTAAATAAGTCATCAGAGCATAGCCACAAAGCGATACCTGAAATATTCTTGACGAGACTACTATCCACCAAAGGCACGGTACATAAATTTGTAGACGATTTCTTTAGCACGATATTAACAGTGAACGAAGTGTTACCACCGGCTGTAAAATGGCTGTTTGATCTTTTCGATGACGCCGCTAGGACGCACGGCATCATGAATCCTGAAGTAGTGCATGCATGGAAATCGAATAGTTTGCCTTTGCGATTTTGGGTCAATCTTATAAAGAACCCAGATTTCATATTTGACATAAACAAAACTGCGACGGTGGATTCTTCTTTGTCAGTAATAGCGCAAACTTTCATGGACGCTTGCTCGTTGACCGAACATCGTCTGTGCAAGGACTCTCCATCCAACAAATTACTGTTTGCTAAAGACTTGCCAACATATAGAGATATGGTGATAAGGTTTTACCAGTCTGTATCGCAATTACCTCAAGTAACCGACCAAGAGCTAAGTACTTCTATGCAACAACTCTCTGTAGAACAGTTAAACGAGTTTGACACTCTGTCTGCCTTAAAAGAGTTGTATATTTATGTCAGTAAATATAGAGAACAAATTATATTAGGACTAGAGAACAAAATGCACTTAGCTCATAAATTAGATAATATAGCGTGCACCATGGAAGGTGACCCGGCAGCTATGTGCTGACTATATGATACCGCGGATCACGATTTGATTGCATTTACGTAAATTATTTATACGACATATTTTGTAAAAAGAGAAGCTTTAATTTATTCTGAAAATACTCAGATTTATAACAGAATGTAAAAAGACTGTATTATATTATCAGTTCCATTACCCTTTTTTTCATTGGATTACTTTAATATTAAGTGTATGGTATAATGAACCTAAACATATTTTTTGTATAATTCTTGAATAACTCCTTAGGGACTCACTGTCGGTATTCAAATATGGCCTACAAAATATGTTTCTTTTTATAATAAAATATGTTTTGTCTGATTCCTGCAAGTTAAGATTATTTATTTTAGTGTTATTTTGTCATTCTTTATTTTGCATGTGTATTGAGAAACATATTAGGTAGGACATTGCTATAGGCATAATTATATGGATTCAATGTATTGTACATATATCGTGCATTTTAACTGCATTTATTTACTCTCCCAGTGGCCATATTTTTTGTCCATTCTATTTTTATTATTGTAAGTCTAAAAGCGAATGTATCAGCCATTGTTTATATATAGCTTTTTCTGAGCTACCATCGTAAACTTATTTATGCTCTCTAAGAATGTAAAGTATTTTTGATTTCGCTAAAACACTAGATCTGGCACTGAAATTCATATTTTATTGTAAATTCTTGAATACTTAATTATTGATGTATAATTTTAAGATGTATGTGTAAAGAGAGGTAAGTTAATTAAGAAAAATGTGATATTTGTATTTGGAATATTGGTAGTGTTCACTTTTACTATTTTTGTAGAATAATTTGCCATAACATTAATTAATTACTTATTACTTCAATGCTTATTAGCCACAATGAAATAAGGTTTATTTTTCTAAGAGATCTGATAATGTAGGTAACTTTTTTGTGAATATATGCTTTACTGCTTGATCTCAATTTATTTACATATGCTCAAATACGTAATACTCGTACCAAGTAAACCCCACTTGTATGTTAATTCTCATATTGTAAAAAAATCAGCTAAAACAAAGGTAATATTCCATTTACAAGATATTTTAAATTAAGATGTAGATTTAACTTGCTAGATAATAAGGCATCGTAAATTCACCCGTCTTTTAAAATTTTATATTATTGACTTAGATTTAAAATACTTATTTATCAATCCTTTTGTAATGAATAATTTCAATATGAATGGGATAAAATGAAACTGCAGTTTTATTTCGACATTAATGTTTATTGACACAAATAAAACATCAACATTAGGCAGCTTATTAGACAAAGCTCTTCTCCTTAATATCCACTCTGGACATTAAGGAGAAGACATGGATCCAATATCTTGATCAGTTTTGTACTTTCAACAACATAACAGAATTTGTGGTAATTTGACAACAATATTATAAATACGCATATTACAAAAGATACTTTTAAGCACCATATTCTACATAAGTACAAACATTCAAGTAGGTATACCTACTAGATAGATGTACCTACCTACACACAATGTTTTTTTTTTTAATGTTGGACTGTTACAATTTAGTCTCTCTAGGTACATCTGAACCTCATTAAAGCCAAAATAAACAGATTTTACAAAATTCATCAAAGAAAAGAAACTCCAGTAATGTTAACTACATATTAATCTACCAATCTATTTTGGCTTCAATGCTACCAAGACCAAGCATAAGCAATTTAAACAATCTCAACTTATTACTTCTCTGACTATTCTGCAAAGTTATTCAGTCAACACGCAGAAAAGTATTTAAATCTACAGGAGGAAGGAATTACCTCTTTATGTTACAGTATGACCATGAGGAAATGTATTTCTTCGCGTTCATACTAGTATGATCACGAAGAAACGGTGGTTTTTCACTAAAGCCCTTGCGTCGTCATTGTCGGTAAATCGGTATGAGCATTTGCAGGTTCGTAAGACTGGTTTTTCGACATCAATAACAGCTGCTGTTGGGGCGACCGAGCGGAGGCGGCGGCAATTATTCGAAGGAGTCGCCTGCCCCCTAAACCAGCCCTTTATCATCGGCAATAGTTTATACTAATTACGCCCCGCGGTTTCACCTGCTATTCTACAGGAACGGTAAATTTTTTCGGGATAAAAAGTAGCCTATGTCCAGTAAATAAGCTACCTCCATACCAAATTTGATCCAAATCCGTCCAGTCGTTACAGAGTTGAACGGGAACAAACACACTTACATACTTACACACAAACTTTCGCATTTATAATATTAGTGTGATAAATGCGTATTGAATCACCGTGACCTCAACCCATAGCGCTCTGAACAATATCGTTTATAAGCAGTTTGTGCTTGTAATTAAAACTGGTATTGAGGCCCGGCTCCCCTGGCTTAAGCAATGTAGTTACTTACTTTCTCAATCTTTACAGAGGAATTGAAAAATATATTATCATTTAATATCTTTAGAATACAATTGCCAATGTTTTATAGCAATTTCCACGTAATTATGTTTTATTTCGACGAAAGAAGAAACAATTTTTTCGAGTTATTGTTTCTCCTTCGCCAATTTAAAAAATAATAGCATGAAAATTGCTATCAAACATTGGCAATGGTATTCCAAAGATATGAAATGACCACTCTGTAATTTTTATATTAAAAAAAAAATGTTGATAAAGTGAGAACAAGATAGCTCAATCAGGGAACTCAGGAAGTTAGCTGATACTGCGACTTCTGGTCTCATATCTATTTATTTTGTAAGTAAATGGTTAAGAGCAGGAAACCGATTTCCGTCCTATTTCGTACATTCAATATTTTTATGATATACAATTACTAAGGCTGGATTTTTCCAACGTCAGATAACTGTTAATTATATGACCTATTATTTTCTATACAAAAGCTGTCAAAACGCCATATTATTCTAAAAAAAAAATACTCTCGTTTAGTCGAATCCATCCTGAGTGATAGTGAACAATATTCTCGAAATATTTTCTTTTTTACAACATTGTAAAATGCGCGTCCTCGATGAGCTGTTCCTTCCTATTATACTGATTCTAACGCTAATACATTTAATTTATAGGGTTGTAAGAAAAACCTTGTTATATAACTCAGGTAGGTACTTATCGTTACGGACAACTTTTACTAAAGGACCGACAGAAATCGCGGAAAAAAAATCGGCTGTTCCATAGAAAAAGTTCATTGACTCTCGACAAAATGTAATGAACATCTGTTTTTTTATTCCGCGATTTCATTTCGATCCTTTTGAAAAAGTTAGTAATGATAAGTATGACCACCCGAGTTATACATATATAACGGTTTTTAAAAGCGACCAAGATGTTCTCTCTATTGCTCAGTTTTTATAATGCTTAAACCAAATTAATAGTTTTAAATAAAGCACGTTAAAATATAGTTTTATAAAAATGTTGGAAAAACATTTTATGATATCACTCTCAGTAATATTATATAATTATAAAAATATTGACTGTACGAGAATATTGATCGCGTATTGTGTAAAAGCAGCCTTAAGTTATTAGACAGAAAATAAATAGTTAAATTAGGCTTATTACAGTCAGATAAATTGAGATCAGATTTTGGTAAAAGTACTATCAGTAAGACTCATTCCACATCCACGAAGAAGTTTGACCTCACTTTGTTCCAAAATCCATAAAGAAATATAAGATAGGTATATTTGCAACCCAAATCCTAAGCCAATGGAATCGATGAGTCAGTTAATTCTAATGGAATTATGTTGTAAATCTCAGGAGTGCCCCTTTTGCGAAAAATAACTAGCAACGACATGAAACATTCAATTTGTTCGGATTAGACAAAACATCGTCTAGTAAGTACATTCAGAGAATATACAAAAAACCGCGGCGCAATCTTTACGTCGATATATAAGGTTATTTAAATATTAAATTTATTCGCTTCTTCAAAAAGCCGCCTATTCAATTCGATGTAAATTCAAAAAAATAATTTAGCACTCACTGGACATTCAACTAGCCAGTATATGTCAATATTCCATACTAGCTAGATTTCAATATAAAACTACGTACAAAACAATTTGGACAATATCTTTCTATAAAATATTCTACACAACAAGGCTGAGTTACAACTTGGCTCAGAGACGCCTTGAGGTCTTGTGATACTAAATATAATCGTATTCACCATCTTAATATTCATAATAATAATAATCATAATATTAGGATGGTGAATGGTCGAAGATGAACCTTGAAAAGCCCAAAAATTATATTAAATTATTGAGGGCGATGTTGAATAATATTTTTGCGTCCTTTCCTTCATCATAACCATGTTCAATGTTGCATGTTGTATAAATGTTTAAAGTTGTTATAAACTTATGTTTAATATTATATTAAATGTTGCAAAATTTGAAAATTACCCTCGGTACATAATTTTATAAATATATTTTTTTAAGTTGATTGTGCGAGTTTGAGAGCGCGTATTGTGTCAAAGCGGCCTAAGGGGCCGGTCCCACCAAATGCAACTGTAGTCCATGTCAGTCACGGGTGCTGTACACTTGGACTAGTAATGTATGAAAAACCTCACACTGCGAGCGGAAATGTACACAGTGCAGTGTGACGTCTTTCATAGAATTCCATACAACACTAGTAGAAAAGTACCACAGCCGCAACCGAGACTGGTTGCAAACTGGTTTCGGTGTGGCAGCGCCTTTAAACTGACATGTCACTTTAAGAGGCGTATATTAGTCCCTGATTTTGTTTCACAAGGTCTCACGGGTTATCTGAAGTAGTATGTAACAGAGCTTATACTATTGTATAACAACCCGACAAAAATATAGGCACGCCGATGAAGGCAAATCGTTACATACTAATAACATCGCAGCCAACATCACCCCCTCATAACAAAAACGTCGGTAGTGCTAATTCATGATACGTCTCCTTCTCCCGACGCCGACGTGCTATATTTTCTAGGAACTGTCTAATATTACAAAATTACACATAGGTTTCATCTGTTTATAATTAGGTGGATGTTAACATTTTGGCTCATTAGGTAACTGCAATATGTAACCAGCTTCCAAATGAGGAGTGCATTTAGCTAGTGTCAAACAATAGATATTGGACCAAACACAACGAAATCTTAGTCTACAGGATTAAATTGACATTTGTATGCTTGTTTTGGAAATATTTTTAGTAGTTATTAAACGGGTCTTTTTGTTTCCAGACCGAACTTGGTAACGAAATGGTAACCAACGAAACGTGAATTGTAACAAGTTACCAAATAGATCATTTTGAGACCAGATCGAAGCTGGTTAAGAAATGGTAAGCTACGAAACCTAAATTATAACTAGTTCCGAAAAAGTAATTTTGTAATTAGATCGAAGATCGTTTCAACTCTTGGTTACGTAATATGCTGTAACCATGCAACGAAAACTAAATTGCAATTAGTAACCAAATGGGTCATTTTGCTCCCAGGTCGAAGCTGATTATAAATCGTGGTAATCGTCGAAATTGTAACTATCGAAACCGGAACTGTAAATAGTTACCAAATGTGTCATTTTGTTCCCAGATCGAAGCTGGTTATACAAGGTTATAAGGAAAGGGTAGGCTAAGCCGAAAAGGGCTCATACTCATGATTGTGAAGAACTTTTGCTATGGGACAAACCCTGAAATCGAGAGATAAAATCAGCTGTATATCATACATTTTGTCCAGTGTCTTTGACATTTTTCTATGGAACAGCTGATATTTTTTTCTGGATTTCATGGTTGATCCCATAGTAAAAGTTGTTCATAATGATGAGTACTAAGAGCCCTTTTTGGCTTAGCAGACCCTTTCCTTATAACCCTGTATATTTCAGTCACTTAACGGGCCGAAAGGGATGTTACTGAACACTACATAAATCATAATAAAGTTATTTTACAATATTTTATGTTGTGCATTATAATGAATAGTACGGATAGTTCAAACTTACACAAATAACAGAAATATATGTAATTCAAAAGTCGAAATTAGATAACCAAGAAAACAGTGCAACTCAACTTATTGAGGGCTGAGGACCCCGCCGGTAGCGCGCTTCGGTCCTTCTCTTTTTAACACTAAGGAGGAAATAAGATGACAGTCATAGTTCTACTTTTCACCACATTTATTGTAACCGGAGTCACACTGTACATTATTTTTGTAATGTTGGAAAATAGAGGACTGATCCAACTGCAAGTGAGCTTTGCCCAGCAATATAACGTTTATGAATAAAAGTAACAGAATAGACAAATTTCGTTCTTATATCCTAACTAATACACCTCACCTGTTCCATCATGTGAATTTCTTTCCATGCAATGGTTGCCTGGAAGAGATCGCTTTTAGCGATAAGGCCGCCACTTGTGGCACTAGCTTAAGTATAAGATAGTTCTGTACGTGTGTTCTTTTTATTTTTGGTGTACACAATAAAGAGTTTCTATCTATCTATCTAATACTAGAAGTTTCGCGAGCGTTAGACCCTTTTTTGCACAATCGCGATTCTATAATTTCATAGAATTTTTTAGTCGGCGGCGATTTTTGATTGGTGGCGTATTTCCCCAACAAGAGGGGACGTTTGCTGCGGCGCCCGTTACCGGCCATTTAATGGCCCATTTTTATAAACTTTCGGTACTCGATTCTTAACAGGAATATAGAATATGAGCAAAATCGGTCAAGAGGTTGTCAAGATACAAGGCCGTGAGTTTTCAGTTCGGGACATCGACTGTGCACTAACTCACGACTTTGCATCGAACTGTGCATTGCTTTTATAAAGTTTGAACTATCAGAAACTATTTTACAAAATTATCATTTGCAAAGTTAGTTAGTTAGTTTCTATACTGTGGTAAAGTTTGATACAGATTGACCAAATCCAAACAATATTCACGCAAATTATTTCATCACAAACTATACAGTATAACACAATAAAAATATACGTACATTCCGTCACATAATTGTATAGTTAAAAATGCAAAATTGAATAAATAATCAACAAAATATATCACATTGTGTTAAGAACTAAATTGCTTCTTTGCTTTGACAATAAATCAAGAATTCTCAACATTACAGATACTGATAGCTCTTCTATAGAATACAGATTTATTGTTGAATCTTTTAAGACATTTTGTAAATTAATAACATCGTGTTTCATTCGACATAAATTTTAGGGAGAAAAGTCAGAATACACTGAGCAAGGTTACGTTCCGTAACGGCCAGCAAAAGAAGCTCTCGCACGCAGTAATACGATAGATTAAAGCATGTACGCGCGCTTCGAGCGCCTTTAGGTATTTATAAAATTTAGTTATGCTTCGCTGTGCGTGTTATAATTAATCTTAATTTAATGGAGCCCATTTATTTAAATGCCATTTAGAAGTTATCTTCTGCGTTTATTATGTTGTTACGTCTTTGCCTCTTACAGTTATTATATTTATTAATTGATTTTAATTTAATGGAGCCCATTTATTTAAATGCCATTTAGAAGTTATCTTCTGCGTTTATTATGTTGTTACGTCTTTGCCTCTTACAGTTATTATATTTATTAATTGATTTTAATTTAATGGAGCCCATTTATTTAAATGCCATTTAGAAGTTATCTTCTGCGTTTATTATGTTGTTACGTCTTTGCCTCTTACAGTTATTATATATTTCAGCTCTCACAGCCATTAAAGAACTACCAAAATTGCCTCCACATATTAATTTATGAAAGCATTAGTGCTAGCAGTTCAAACTCACGTAATAAAAAAGCCACATATTCTTTTATCTTACTTAGGGCGTAACATTAAATAGGAACCGTCGTATACCCATTTATTCACTTTGGTAAAACGGTTTGCCTTACATTTCTGTCATTACGGACATACAATATTATTTGGAGAATAAGCGCCTCCAAAACTAAACCTATTGCAAACAAGAGGTAGGAGATGTATGAATATTATGTCTGCGGCCACACTAAATCTATCGGTCGGTAACGTTTAATGATGAGTGATAAGATTAAGGGTTATAATATATTTAGGGAATGTTGCTTTGTTAACCCTTTGAACGCCAGCTTCGATAAGCGACAGAAAAGTCATTGCTCAAAATGCCAACGAGTTAAGGCGACAGTACTATATTTTGTGTTTTACAGGGAATCTATTAAATGGAAATGTTTTTTTAATAATAATTCTCATCCTATAGGCGGATTTTTAATCCGACGGGGTAAAATTACATAACGAATGCTGCCACTTTTTCTTCGGCGATAAAAACACGTTTCCTCTTGATGTACTTGATTGCGAATCCATGTCAAGTCTTATTTATCAAGAAGAAAACGTAACAACCAACACAAAGTAATATTCGTTAACACATTAATGAAACAATTTATTCACAATTTATAACTGATTAATTTAATGTTCATTTATTTACTTCCCTTTTCTTGAACGATAAAACCTGAACTATACCATCACTACGATTTGAAAGTTGGCAGCATTATTTTGACAAGTGATATTTCGATCTATCTGTTTACTCCATATTAAAAATCCGACTATAGTCAATTAATTTAAGTTGATAAGGTTTAGGATTGACCCTTAGTACATTAATAAATATTTGAATAATGGCATGGCTTGTCAAAATCAACAAAAACTACTTAACGTAGAGAGTGTCCTCCTGACGGGCAAACCGCGCCATTCAAAGGGTTAAAATATTAAATATTCGTACATCTCCAGTTCTTACAAATAAATTAACGCTCTCATTATCTTTTATCGTCTTAGAAACTCAGATCTGATTGTGCAGCGAATTTGTTGAATTACAGTAACAATAAGTCAGTCGGTTCTGATCTCGATCGAATTTTCTAGAACATCAAAAGGCCGCAAAACCGTCTCGAGACTATTCGATAGCAGGACCGCGCCGTGCCGTCCTCACCTAAATTACGTTACAAAATTCGTACAATAATTTCAACGTTCAACGTCAACTAGAATTAATCATATCGCCAACTGGGAATTTGACAATCAAATACAATACCCGGCAAAAAAACAAAGGTAAATGTGGAGAACACAATCAACACACCTAATTGAATCAAAAACCAACTTATTGCCATTCAACTCTCTCCTATCTCAGAAAAGGACGGTCAGATCACATTGTGGACTGACCTCTCTTTATAAGTCACACGAGAGAGTGAGATAATAATATTCAGAGTGGTCTCTACCCACCTTTGCCTATAACTTCATGGTAGAAACACACGGATGACGTTGACAATCACGAAGTTAGCCGATCATCAGCCAAACGCAACTAAATCCATTGCGGCACCTGCGCACGGGCAGTTCGCGATCAGTCAAGGCCACATTTTCGAACTCCACAAGTTCGTCGAGGTCGACGACGTGGCCCAATGGCGTGTGTGTTGCCGGGTAGAGTACTTTAGCGAGAACCGTGAACACCGTTCCATAACTCGCTTAGCACGTGGTCGTGGTTCGTTTGTCCAGCGGGTCGGTGTAGACGATGGCGGCCGAGCGGATGAGGTCGGGCTCCTCGTCCTCGGGCGCGAGGTCCTCAGAGCGCGCGTCCTTGGGCGGGCACTTGTTGTGGGACATCAGTAGGCCGCCGGCGAGCGCCACGAGCGCGCGGTCCAGCCAGTTCACGGGGTTCGCGTATATTAGCCCGCCCTCGTAGTAGCCGAGGTGACCGCCGTGCGCTAGCTCGAGGTACATCGCTTTGTCGCGCGAACCTGATAAGGAAAAGTGTTCTTTAGTTAGTTGTTCGCGTTAGGATTTAATTTTTTTATTGTCGTGACTGACAAGACGAGCGAGTCGCTCTCCTGATGTTAAGCGATAAAAACTGGGATAAAAAAGTTTTAACAGTTCTACGACGTCAAAGTCCCATAGAACAAATGGGGGTTACCGCATCTATTAAATAGTCATCTCAGAATATTACGAGGATAAATAGATGGGCGGGTCTCGGCCAATCTCATTAAAAGGGGTCGACGTCGACGACCATCAGAGGTCAATTGACAATTGTTAGCGAATCATTAAAACTAGAAACAAAGATAACTCAAAGAGCATTATTTCACAATACAAAAGATAAAATATAGCGTAATCAAGTAGGCCCAACACATGCGTGAAGTTGGGTGCGCCACCGTCGTATTTACTGAACAAAATGGTATGACCTGTGGCGTCCCTCCTAATGTTTGTGTGTTTCTATAAGACGTCCTGTAGCCTAGACCGATTTTGACAAGCGAGCTGTCGTTTGATTCGTCTTTACGTCCGGAGTGTCATTGGCTACATTTCGCAGTCGGGTCATTTCTTTTAATTAAAATAAATCGTGATTGGTTACTTACTGACATGCTCCCTGATAATGGGAAGCATTTGTTCGGGAACGATGGGGTCGTCGCGCGCGTTTATAAATATCATCGGAGTTTTGATATTATGTAGGTAGAAATAGGAGGAGCTCCACTTGTACAAGTCCGCTACGGTGTCGAAGCCGTGCACCCGTCTGGAAATGGAACATAGTGGCAATGGAACTAAGTTTCAACGGGCACTAAAATACACGTAGTATAACCCTTATGCTTATAAAACTACTATGTAATACACAATCATAGTAAGTGTTTGTACTACAAAAGTAAATATAATAATAATAATAATAATAATAATAAATCATTTATTTTTGCATAATTTAAACTAGTACAGAAAGTATATGACTCCAAAGGCCCCTAAACTAGTTACAAACTGTATTTTAGGAGCCGAAGGCCTCTCCTAATAAAAGAACACAATGTTATTTAAAATATGCCTAATAAAGAAAATAACACAATTTTGAATTTATATAATAATAATAATAAACCAGATGTCATAGCCAAAAAAAGAAAAATAGAAAAATAAAAATATATATACTTAAACACTTTGGCCGTGCGCGTGTATTTGTGTGTGTGTGTGTGTGTATATTAGTGTGGGTGAGAGTGTGTGTGTGTGTGTGTGTCGATGAGTGTGTGTCGATGAGTGTGTGTCATGTGTGTGTGTGTGATTATGTGTGCGTATGATTGGCAGCTCCTCAATACACGAGTCCTCGAATGAGGCAGGGTTTGAGGAGATGCCGATTTTGTGATCACTTAGCAACAACCTCAATATTGATGAGGTCAAGGCAAATGGCCATGTCCGTATGAGTGTATGTGAGTATGAGTAAAACAGAATCTAGTTCTAATATCTATAAAGTATGTAAATAGTATTCAATTTAAAAATAAAAACCCTCCAACATATTCTCGATTTTTTCGTAGTCAAGATCTTTGAGCCACATCAAAATACATTTCTTTAGTTCTCTATCTGTTACTTTGTCAATTCTGCCACATTTATTAACTTCTTTATAGAGTCTTGCAGCAACAACCCTAAATTGTTTTTGTGCATACCTAGTATTGACCAATGGTACCGAAGATATATATTTTCTGGTACTAGTATTCGCTTCTAATAGAGTAGGTACAACTTTTTTGTGGTACCTCCGTATACTTTCATAAATAAAAACTTTCCGTATTGACAGTACATTTGATACCATGAATATCTACCATTTATAAATGTATACAAAAACTTTAAAAAATCTGCGAACCCTACATAAGGCTGGCGGCATTCTAGTGGTGGCTACGGACATCGGAGGATAGTACAAAAGTACTATTTAAAAATTTCCTCGCCCGGTTTTAATGAAACTTGACGAGTATATTTAAATCACACTAATATTATAAATGCGAAAGTACGTGTGTTTGGTCCCGGTCGAGTCTGTAACGGCTAAACGCATTTGAATGAAATTTGGTATTAAAGCAGCTCATTCCCTGGATTAACTCATAGCCAAATTTTTATCCCGGGAAAATATTCGGTTTCTGTAGAATAGCGGGTGAAACCGCGGGGAGCAGCTAGTTAATAAAATGCCCAAGAATGATTTATCGTAACGCCGCGCGATAAGGTTCAATGTCGCGCGGCGTCACCGGCTGAGTCTATATAACTTTCACCGCAATAAGGACTTAAGAGGGTATTTCGAGAAAAATATAGCGCTATATACTCTCGCGCGCAGATGAAGAGAGATGGCTTTGGCAAGGTTGCCTGGAAGAGATCGCTCTCAGCTTACAGCTTCAGCTTTTTTACACTAGTTAAAAAATAATGTTTTCTGTCCTAGCTATGTTCAATCTGGTATGAACAATAAAGAGTTTATCTATCTATTTTTAATTGCTAATTACATCTAAATCAGGAAATCAATCAAAATTATGTGCCATGCAAACCTATACTAGTACTCAAACCTCACTATTATTGTAATAATCACTTGAATACACACTAGCGGTACCGAGCGCCTGCGAAAAAAAATGTGTAAATCCAGGTCATTTCAATGATTTTTATCATGTCATGACATGTAATCATGTTTTCCCGCCATGCAATAATAGATGTCAGAACTGAAAAAAACATACACATGGCCTGACCTGACATCGTGTGAGAGAGATGGCTATATATAAATTTCTGGGGGAGCGAAAGAGAAGCTATAACCTTAATAGTTTCTTTTACTCCCGTGAAATTCAAGTCTAGCTGTCCCTTTCACACGATATCAGGTCAGGCAATGTATAGACACCTTAACTATTGAGGGGCACTAAATAGAAGAATAGGCGTTAACAGTACAGGCCCAGTTCTAGTAATTGGCGGACGTTATTCAAACACAGCGCCATCTAGCCCCAAACTAAGCAAGATTATAATGTAATGTAGCCGGTAATGTTGGAGTTATTGGTATGAAATGCTCTCGTCGTACCTAGAATAAGCCTCGTCGAGATCGGGCAGCGTGCCCGCCGACACGATCATTTTCTCGTCGAGCGAGTACCGGCTCTTCATCTCGGTGCTGAGCAGCGTTCTCTTGTGTCTGGTGATTATGTTGCGGTGGTTGTCCGTCATTATGTACAAGTAGAAACGGCGGAAGTTCTGCCATTGGAGTAGATACACCATCGTACTGGAAACAATCAGTAAAATATAAGAATTACATTACCACAAGGACGATATGATCAATTTCATGTGATAAAGCGTTTTTTTTTCGAAGGTAGAAAACTGGTTTTTTGTTAGTCGCCATATCTTTCTGTCATTGAGGAACAAGTACACGTCATGCAACTTTTGATAAGACCAAGGAAAATTTTTGGAGGACTAAAATTTATATATTTTAGTTATAATTCGTATAAGTTTTCTGTATTATTCTGTTCTATATTTATTAATAGGTAGTTTTACTTTATTAGTATGTAGGCAACAATACTGTTTGCAACTCCCTATAACAGGGTATATGTGCAATTTATTACATTCTGACGCATTATGTGGCAATGTACACTTAAATAAATAAATAACAAAACCAAAGGGAGGTCTGTGATGTCTGATAATTTTTGCTTACAAACAAAACGTAACATAAGCAAACCTATTGCCAAAATGTATGTATGAGTCCGCAGCTCGCCTGTTGGTGAGCGACGCTGTGGTCGAAGATAAGCTCGCAGACCTAGAAGAAACCTACTCACTCTGACCTTAAAAAGCCCAAGATTATTGTGTATACCTTTGTAACATCCCAATTATAGGTAAGCACTGTGATGATGATGAAAATGCAACTCTTTTTTAATCTACATAGAGTTGCATCGATAAACTATCATTCCTTCTATGTTTTTCAGAATTCAATATCACATGTGTAATTTTACAAGGAGGACTGTCTACACTACAACGATGGCAAGGTAGAAGGTCAAGTCGGCAATCATGCAACTTTTATAACATCTAGTGAATTCATGGCCGCAAACAACTGTGTTGTATAACTAACATCTTTATGGCATTTGCATGCTGCTGTACATTCCCACGTAATGGTTTATCTAAAGTTTTTTTTCAATTTGGTTGCGTCTTTACACCTTCATATCCTTAAAGATAACGGAGGAATCAGACCATGTTTTAAATGCCTACAGATTATATTAACTTATCATCGCGTGAATAAAAACGATATAATTTAAAAACATAACATACGTTAATGACTCGAAAGATAACCCGAGCTATAACTACCTACATGTTAGCAACATTTCAAAATAGAGTGATTCCAAACTGTACGATATTTTACATGACAAACTGACTACCGGGAAAACGTAAAAAAAAAAAAAAAAACCCGACTGCAAAATGTAAACTACGGCACTCCGGATATAAATAAGGACGAATCTAACGACAACGCGCAATTCAATATCGATTAAGCCTTTTAGATATAGTTCACATATGAACACACAAAGAGACATACTTAAACCCGAAAAACATTACCCTCCTGAGCAGTCGCGTAAAAAATTGCGAAATATAGCCAAATCCAATGGAATTAATAAGAAGAACGAAATACTGTCCAATTTTTACTCGCTAAGATGGATGAACATAATTTATTGTCTCCTGACAATGCTAAAGGGCAGATTATTTTTTACTACAAAACAATAAACTATCAATACATACGACGATTTCTAGTACAACTCTACGACCAAATTACGTTTCTAGTGCTGAATAAAACTTTAATCCCTTTTTCCTATACGAGAAGAGAAAAGCCCAAAAACAAACCGCTTTCTAAGGTACAACTATGTAAGCCGCGTCCTCACATGTAGCAACTGTTCACGAACTTTTTGGTAATATCAGCCATGTGAGGACGCACCAAGTAACCTAATCTCTTCGAATCAGTCGCCGTAGCCATAAACGGCCTGTAATGCGTCATCATCATCATTCAGGTAAATGCTCGTCTCTTACGCCGAAAAACGCAAATTTGCCTTTCAAACTGCGGCCAAAGGCATCCAATAAGCTTCTAAAGTCAAGACTTACTCAATGGCATTATATCCCTGGCAAATGGAAATGCCTCCGATAATGTTGGCGGGCCGCTTGCGGTCTTCGCCCAGGTACTTGGTGATCAGGTTGCCTCCGAGACTGAAGCCGACTAGAATTAGTTTGGTATTGGGATATCGCTCTAGCAGATTCTCTATCATGTAGTTGTAGTCATCCGTGTGACCTGAAAGGAGAGATGCGAGTTGTAGTACAAGAAACAAAATGAAAGGATGAAGGTTGTTTAGTAAACATTATTGACCGAGTAAGCGAAGCGAATGAAAGGTCACAGTTTTAACTGGCAAAATTTGCTTTCATCTGTCCGTATGTTGGTACTCGTGTACAGGTTGTATTTTTCAATCAATCTTGATAAAACTTGATATACAGGTTCTACAACTTTGTAGTTTTTTTGTCGTCGGCGATTTTTGATTGGGGGAGTATTTCTCCCAAAAAGGGGGAAAATTTATGGGGGTTATAATAGTACTACAAATATTCAGTATTATTTAGTCGTCGGCGATGTTTGATTGCTAGGGTATTTCCCCCAAAAAGGGGGAAGTTTGCTGCGGCATTATTTACCGGCCGATTTTGATAATATTTGGCATAAACATTCAGTACTCGATGTTATACAAGAATTTTGAATATATGCAAAATCGGTGAAGAGGTTGTCAAAATATAAGGTCTCGAGTTTTTAGTTCAGTACACTGAACTGAGAACTCGCGGCCTTATATCTTGAGAACTTCTTGACCGTTAAAATGAAATTCTTGTTTAGAATCGAGTACGGAATGTTTATGAAATTCGAAATTTTATGAAATTGTAGAATCGCGATTGTGCAAAAAAGTTTATGTTCGCGATGTCTACTGTTCGCAAAACTAATAGTTAATTAATTAATTATTTCTCTTGTCGATGATATTAATGAACGGCAGTGATACAGTGATTTCTTCAATATACAGATCGAGATATGCTAATAAAGTCTGCTATTATTAGCATATCTTGATTATTACCATACATAATTTTGAAGAACAAGATTACAGTATATAGTCGTGGAGTAAATATTTATATATCTACTAGTTTTTATTTTTGCGCAAGCAAATTGACGCTGACCCCATAAGCTATATTATACCAGATCTGTGATTTTAAACCAATCTCAAGGATAAATGCCTCTTTACAAACTGTTTTTGTTTATGTTTTTTTTTAAATTATGTAAAAGCAATTCATTCTGTAAATTATACATAGACAACTTTTTTGTTTTTTATCCAGCTGGATCTGTCACGACTGCCCATAGCATTTCAGTGCTACATAAAATTTTGACCTTCAACAGTTTCTAACCAAGCGCGGCACTGCGCTCGTCACTCTGTGATATAAGATAGTTAATATGTTTATACCCCATAATAATGCTAAAAATATTTGATTGACCTTAATTACTGGGTAAAAACATATTTTACCCTGTACCAGCCAGCTAGGCAGCCAGTAGCAGTGCCTTTGCCAGGAATTCAACCGCCAAAAAGTCTTCTTGGCGGTTGAATGTCTGGCAATGGCTTGGTACATCCCCAGGCGGCCATTACAAAAGAGTACTACTACCACATGACCATTAAGTACTAAAATAAGCTGTTTTCAAGATTGGTGAAATTCAAGAAAAGGTTGAAAAACCCAAATAATAAAGCATTATTTTTATTTATGATTTCTTTTACCTTTAACCTTAATTATGTACATTTAAGACGTGCACGAAAGCCATTAGACGTCTGCCTAGAAGGTGAACAAACTGCCCGTCTATTGTTAAAGGTTGGTGGTTTGCAATTAACTCCGGAGCTCGCAAAAAGGGCCTCTGGACCTACCACATTTTTATAAGAATTCTTATTTTTAACAAATGTAAAAAAAATATGTAAGTTTTATGTATCGTAGTCCCCCGGTCGATAAGCCGCCCATTATGAACCATAACGCAGCAAGCCATATTGCTCTATTTTCATGACTCATGCGAGTGAATGCTACTTGCCGTTGTCGTAATACTTACCACCACCTCACGAATGGATAACGATCAGATCGATTAGTCTTGTTCTGAGTCACCAGTTTTCGAGACGGCAGTCATACCATATAGGTACCAGACACCAGCAAAAAAAATAAAAAAAATATATTACTGTGGATCTTTCGTTTCCTTTCATTTCTGAATTTTGTGCCCTTGAAATTTTTACTTGTAGTCTTGAAGTAGAGTTTATCCGAAATCGCATTATCTCTTTATCTTACTGCAAAAACGTAAGCATTTCCGTCACTATACTTTTATATCAATGCGATAGTAATGTTGTTCATTCATAGAGGTATTGAGTATTAGCACAGAACATATAATAATACTGTATTAGGTAATTGACCGAGCGAAGCGATGGTCTCAGACTTTACTGGGACAAATCGGCATTTGTATGTATGTTTGTGTGTATATTTGTCCGATGATAACTTGCGAACCGTTGATCCGATTTTCATGAAATTTTGTAGGCAACTATTTCATTTGAATATGAGCTGAATCGGTCTAGGGGTCGTGAAGATATAGGGGTCGCGAGGTCTCAGTTCGTCGCGAACTACTAGTTACTAAGGCGTTGTTTTCCTAGAGCAAACAAATAGTTCTATGAAAATTGCCATCGAGAATCGATAGTTTTGGTGAAATTGCGCTTTGTAATGAAATATAGATTGCGTTTCGTTTGATTTTTGCCATTTTGGCTGCAAAACGTATAGATAGTGCCATGAAGTCTCCGTATATCATTATTCTGGTACTTAGTATAAGGCTGGTCTTGCAAAGGTAACGTAGCTGTCTGTTGAATACACGTATTCTTGGAGCAGAATTCTAAACATCATTTAATTACTAGGTGTACCCGAAGGAGTAAAGTTTTTGATTTGGCACAAAATATACCCCTATGGCTATTTTAGTCTCGGAGGTTATTGCAGAGCTCTATCGGTAGTGCAATATCCTATATTATTTATAGGCTTGCGTTTGACTGCCATCACGTCTGATGGTAAACGAGGATGCAACCTACGACGGAGCACGCTTGCCTAGAAGAAACCGATTCACTCGCGACTTGAAGACACCCAGCTTATAATTATCAGGAAAAACCCATTTGGGCAGCGCATTCTACTGTTCAGCAGTTCGAATAAAGAAAATGGAATCAAACCGTTTCGTACGAACCGAACCGTTTGGTACATCAACCATGAAACGGTGTCCAGTCGGTAATCATGCGTGTAATGATGTTCGTTATCCTACAGATTATTTAATATGTTGATATGTGACCTATCTAGATTTAGGACATTAATTTAACTGGATCTAGGTAAACGTCCTATCAGATTGTAAACGCTTAGTCTAATCGAATTATTTCCCTTCCTCCTCCGGTCATGAGTTCATGACCTGGAGTTTGGCACGAATTCATAGGCATGACCTAGCTCGCTATGCGTGTCTAGAACGTGGAAAACACTAGTAACTATAAAACATATTTACAGTTAATTTACATACGTAAATTCGTTTAATATAAAGACATTCCAAATCCTTTCGTCAAATCGTGTGTAATGAAAACAATAGATATTGTTAGACACGATGCGGATGCCGGCCGGGCGCTATCAGCAGTTTATTGTTCTTATGTAATCTTTATAGCTTTTAATGACTAGGGGCTCTATTTTTGAATCGCTCGTATGATTTCGCACGAAATAATCAAGCGAAATGAAAGATTTTCTATTGATAGAAAGCAAATTCGAATAGTTCAAATCACTCGTTGTGTTAGCGAGTGATATGATTATTTCAAAAATGGAGCCCATGTTTCGGTGTGTTTTATCTACAACTGAACAACCCGATAATTGTTCTTATCGACACATCGACAAACGTTTGCCGCCAAAATGTACAATTACTCACCATACGAGAATATTCTATTGCCGGTCACAGGCACGCTGTTCAATGCCCCGATGTGGTTGAGCACGGCGCATCTGTAGCCGTGGCATTGGGAGTAGTGCACATATGTGCGAATGTACACACTCTCCGATGTGTTCCCAATCCCGGGGCATATAGCGACGGTCACATCATCTACAAAGGAAACAATACCAATCACTATTATCAAACCAATCTACGGGGCCAATTCGTAATAGCAAAATAATCGACACACTCATATATAAGCGCGCGTTTTCAATATTTTATAAGAAAAAACACTGAGTGGAAATAAAAAATAAAAATATTATTTTCGTGTTTTCCGTTCTCCTTTGCCAAAGTAGAAAATATCAACATTGGAATTGATTAAAATCATTTATGATGTTATTTTAAGGTATATCCGCTTATGATAGAGAACTGAAATTTGGACCCAATATTCCTCCATCTAGGTGAACAATAAGAAAGCACGTTGCGGAATTTAATTTCCAAAGAGATGGACCCCTAAAGTTGTATAGCAATAAAAACTTTTTCAATGCTGCGCTAATGAAACCCGGGTCATGTGCTACGCGTAAAAATAAAGAAAGGGATGTCTCAGGATTTTCCGAAAATCATCCCCTAAAGAGTTAAAATGGGATGTTGAATTTACTGAGCAAAAAAACGGTTCTATGTTAATTGATTCTAAAGCTAATAACATTTTACATAAAGCGTGTATTGACAGCGAATAAATCGGTTACATGTTACATCATTATTCGTATTCATAGGCAGCCGATACCCGGTAACACCGAAATTGAAAATTTGCACGTTACGTCAATGTAGACTGACCTTGGTTTTTATCTCTGAGGTTCTAGATTGCGATGAATTTTTTTACAGTAGTGTTTCGTTGGAATCTCTACATTGTAAAAATCTAACAACTGACTGACAGACAATCCTAAAGCGGTTGGTCTAAAAACATATTTTTACAATCATACACCGACCTCGCCGCCGTGGTCGAACAATCCCAGGATCTGTCCAACGATCGATTAATTTCTCTCCAGATAATCAAACAGATAATAACCTAACCGCTAGGGCACACCTACTCCGGGGTGCCAGGGCAAGTTTGTTATCCCCCTTCCAGGGTGAAGGCCCAAGCCGAGGTTCGTACCGTAGCGGTGCCCTTGCGCTAGTCACCCTCGCGCAAAAATAGTTTAAGGGCTCAACGCCTTTTGCGTTCGCTAGAGTTTCGTTAGAGACTTTTAGTCATCCATAAAAAAAAAAACATTATTTTTTTTTTGCAAAGTAGTTCCTATAAAGTAGTTGAGGTGAGCACCAAGAACAGTTTTTTAATTCATCGCCGCCCTAAGGGGATTAAATAAGGGATGAAACTTTGTATGGAAGTTTGTAATTTTTTATTCGTATTTGCAAGGCTCCAGGCCACCTGCAGACCGAGACACGGTCCCTAACTCTATACCCACGAGGCCAAAGGCATAGCAATATATACCGCGTTTTTGTAGTGGAGAGTGTACTCTTGCAGAGTTCGTCTGGGGAAGTACCACACCTTTGCCATTTATTAAACCGCCAAGCAGTAGTGTGCAAGCATTACTGTGTTCCGGATTTAAGGGCAATGTTTCCAGCGTAATTACTGGGCATACAGAGATTTAACATCTAACATCTCTTGGTAGTGCAGTGCATTCCCGCGCATAGTGTTGAACTGTTGAAGTTCAAAATTCTGGGTGGCACTGAACTGTTATGTGCAAGCGTGACGCTTAACATCAGGTGAGCGACTTGCTCGTATCGTCACCGAGTATCATAAAAAAAAACCTGTTGTATGCATGAAATACGACCTGAAATAAACTGTTTGTAGTAACCCGGTGCCCCGGTGGCTCAGTTGGTAGTGAACCTACCTTCTGTGTTTGGGGGCGTGGGTTCGATTCCCATGTCTGGGTGTTAACATCTATATAAATATGTATTTCAATATATCTATGTACGTATATCAGTCTCTGGCAGCCATATTACAAGCTTTGCTTAGTTTGGGGTCAGATGACCGTGTGTGCAAAAATGTCCCAGATATTTATTTATTTAATGCTGTTTTTACAACTACAACGCTGCTTTCAGTTACAATGTGGAATCAATTGAATAGTCTTGTTTTTGTACGTTTTGAAGATGTAAAAATGCAAACAGTTTAGATTTTCACTTATGAAAATAAATCTGTTCAGAAAGAGAGTGATCGTGGTCAAAAAAGCATTACGATAAGTAATTTTTAATTGAAGGTGTATTTATTTGTACCTTAATTGTAATGTAATTATAATCCAATATTAATATTAATTTACCAAGATGGACCGGCCATGTTATTGTGAGGCTAGTAAAACAAATAAACGATAATTTAACACAACGGCGCCCTCAATCCCACGCCCACTCTTTTTTGAACATACTATCTGTACACAGAAAATTTCTGCTCCAAGAAACATTTTTATTGGTAAGCTAAAATGTTTGGCCAAATCACCTGTTTACCTACTACAAAAACTAAGTAACGTTTCTAAAGAATTAACAGATAACGCATCAATTGGGCAAACATTTTAGACTTGTTGTAGATATTATGCTATGTGCATTAGCGTATCACGATTGTACTGCAGTGTAAATACTGTCTATAGACGTTATACTGTTCAAATGGTTGAATAACAATTAGATTCCAACTTAGGCATCTAATAATCTCTGTCTTTGATTGCCTTAGATTTCTTAGGATAATGCGAACGGAGCCTCTCTTACTTCCAAAAAAAAAAATGATTCTCAATTCGATTGTATTTTTGTAATATCTGTTACCTCAGAACTCCATCATTTATAAACCGATATGGAAAAATCTTTTTGTATTTGAAAGAAGATACTTCTTAAAATTGGTCCCATTTTTATCAAAATCCCGTTCTGATAATGGGATCCGTGAGGAACTGAGGGAACTCCTCAAATATTATAGGAATACATGTAGCGATTTTGGTCATTTCATCAACAACTCAATAATTTGCATTCAGAAAGTATAATTTTCTGAAGTGGAACTGATAAACAAGACGACAAATGGCCAACACAATTATAAGTATTTCACGAATTGCACGCCGCTGGGCGTGGGTTCAAATCCCGTAAAGTAGGTAAAGTAAAAATCTAGGTACGGCCAGTGTGTTTACCATCTTCGACGACAGCGTCACTTAACATCGGTGAGTTGTGGTCAAATGGCTTAGAAAGGCGAAGAAAAAAATAAATAAAAAATATTGCATCGAGTTTTTCATATACGAAATTAACTCAACTTGAAATCAAGGTCTTTGCATAATAAATATGCTATATGATACGAGTTACTTAGTCAGATGTTCTATTATTAGGTTTAACACAATGATCACGATGACTACATCCAAAGATTTATCATCATGGCAGAGAACAAATTCAGTATGGTGACTTCATACGGCATCGTTTGTCAATAGGGTAGTAGGGATTGTACTATGTAAGAAAAAAATTAAAGCCTGTAATTCCAAAAAAAAAACAATGGTTTATTACGATCCTCCTAGTTTTTTGTGTGTATGTCTCATGAACCGGAGGTCCCTGGGATACTTTGATACTCAGCCGGGCAGATATTAGAATGACGAATTTCAATAACTACTCTGGGTATGGGTGTTATTGTCCATACCTTTGCATTTCTTACACAAGGAAACTTAGTGGTGAATGTATCTTTGTCGGCGCTATGTAAATACTAGCTTGTGCCTGCCGCTTCATCCGCGTGGAAGTAACGTTACAATAAAATAATGAAAAACTTATCTCTATACCTTTGGGAACTTAAAATAATATCCGGTGAGGTCAAAATGAATTGGCGTTAGCTATGATTTTATATATAGCTATTTATAAACAAAAAGCTATGTAATGTGCCTATTTTCTCTAGAGCCTCACTTAACAATGAACAGGTCATTTCTTCTGAGGTAGTGTTTTTTTATTTCCATACAAACTTTGGAGGTCTATTTCGCCCCTTTAGAGATGGAATTTTGCAAAATCCGTTATTGTCCACCTATAGACCATTTGAAGAGTATTGGGTCCAAATTTCTCGTCTCTATCATAAGCAGTTTGGTGCTTTGATTCCTAGAAAAGGGTTTGTTCTTGTATACACATTTATGTGCTTAAGGTCATTCATATTCAAAAACGTCCAATTTACCCTTGTTTTTTAAAGCTTGTCAGGTCTAAAACGAGAAGTGAGATAAGTAGCGAGATTCAAACTTGTCCGACTACAGTACTGTGTGGCGCACCTGACTACACTTGAAGTTACCTACTGAAAAAGATTACCTCGACAAAATGTCATTCAATCTCAAGAATCTATAAGATTGAAGTAGGATAGCATTACTCAAGACAAGGGTCATTCGGATACTCTCATACTTTTTTGGAAGAATTTCTTAGCTCAACTGTAGACATCAACAGTGTGTGGTGGGGATAATAGCCAAGCAGTTACCATATATTTAGGAAGAGCGATAGGTGGTGTACTACTCAATGTTCAACCGATGGCTCAAGCTGTTTAATGACACGTGAAAAAGGTCAATGATAATTAGACTGTTCATCAAATTTATTGGGAGCTCTGAAATGGTACTTACGGCCCGCACGGATGAGACTTTATTTAGTCTGTGGAGTTGTCTCTATTTTGCACTATTACATGTAGTACTTTTCTTTTGGTTCTCTCAGTAAGTTTCCGAGTTCCATTAGTAAAAAAAATTTGGTGTGCATAGGCTATAACATTATTTTAATTTCTTTTGTACCAATACAGGAATGTTTGTAGCTGGCGGCCAGCAACTAATAGTGAAGAGGGTCCTGATGATAATGATTGATAAGAACTTGAACATTAACTCCAAACGGAAACTTTGGGAAGCTTGTGGTTTCTGTCTGGTTTTCCTTTTCTAAAGAATTTTGTGATGTACCTTCGTGCTCGGATCCAACTGGCTCATACAGATCATAGGTGAGTGTGGACTTGTCTGGTAGCACGAGCGAGATGCGGCCGCCGATCGGCCACGGGCACCGCACGCGGCCGATCAGGCTGTGCAGGATAGTTTGCACGTGCCCGCTGAAGCCCCATAGTCGGGTTGGGACATACCTAAAACGACAAAGTTAGATTAGTTTCGTCTTTGGTATATTGTAGTATATATGATATGGAAGGAACTTAGTGAATGAATTTAGTTGTACTTTATTAAATAGATGTATAGACAAGGCATAGAAGTAGAAATAAGTTATGTTCCATTGGGACAAACCTTCGGCTGATATAGATAATAAATCAAATTAATTGCAAGGTAATGATGAAGTGGTGTTGATGAGGATAGACATAGTAATTTTTTTACTAACAAGAGCGGGTAATGCCTGGGGCACAGCGAGTCATACATATTTTAATTAAAGAGTACCTATTTATAATGTTTTAGTCAGGATTCGAAAATTACCTACAAATTAAATGTTCAAATGGTACATATAATAGAGTTTATTTAAGCAGACATATCTATGTATATAGTGTACCTTAATTTTCCTTATTGAATGTAAACACCATAGTTAGGCAGTACAGTAGTCCATACATATATCTGAATAAACACATCACTGATAATATAAACAAACAATTAGGGTGATTAAATCAATAGTAACTCGATTATTCTAGATTTCATGTCTCTCCACATTTCTGATGTAGGTGCTGTTTTTGCTACTACATATTTTACTAAGCAATTAATTAAAAAACCTAACGTAAACAATTCATGGAGGAGTCTGAAACATAGGTACATACCTATGTAAACCATGTAAACCTGTATTTTGTTAATAATATACATATATGTCCAGCATGGACTCTATAGATCAAGTGAAATAAAAGTATTATTGGAGATAGAGATCTAAGTGCATTTATAATGAATTTCTTATAGTTTCTAGGTTTGTTTGTTGTGGGCTAGATAAAATGCGGCATTGTTTGTGATAGCAACAGTTTTCATTCACAACAATAACAATAAAGCAAATCCACAGAGTTCTCCCTGTTTTAGAGGGCAGGGCAAATCATGGGTAACTCGTAGTATCAGTATAAGGAGCACAAATAACTCTTTCAAGCCGCGAAATAACGGTCCAATTGATAATGAGTAATGAGATAAGTAATGACATCATCAATTCCAACATCTTACAATTTGATCTCGGGTAACCCATGGAGATGAAGAACCAAGCACTCAATGTAAAAAACTTTCTCTGTATACTTACGGTTCGTTTAAGAAGGGCGAGATAAATAGAATGTTCTCAATGAAAGCTCTATCTCTTCCGTAGATCACGGGTTTCTGAGGTTGACTATTTACATTCAGAATCCGGAATAACACACAGAGTATAACGGCAACAACGGCTAGTAGAACCGTCGACATTTTGGCTAATTTGATTAAGATAACAGCGCTAATTTTAGTGAAAGCAAATCTACATAATAGCGGCGATTACTTCTGGAGTCTAATAAATTATGATGGAGCCAGCACACCCACCCCTCACGAAACACGAGAAAAAACTGAAATGAAATGAACGAATTGGTGAACGAATAACAAGAATGAAATTTTGTGTGTGAGTGAACAAATTCTCAAATGTCAGGCGTCAGGCCTCAACACATTCATCTTTCATTCATTTAGACGAAGACAAGATCCATGTCTGTGGGCCTCAACTACGCTGCAAGGCCATTGGTCATATAAATAAAGGCCTCGCTACATTGCCTGACCCGACATCGTGCGAAAGTGACAGTTAGACCAGAATGAGGCGTTTTAAAAAAAAAAAAAAATTGCTCTATAATCAAGATCCATGTGTCCTACAAGCTTCTTGGTACGTCTGCCTTTTTTTCTCTCGTGTTTTTTGTTTTTAATTCTAATGAGGCGTTTTCCAAAAAAATATAAATAGTTCTAAAATACTTACTAGATGGCGTAATAGACCTATCGTTTTATCTGTCATTGTCATATCTATCGAAATATTTTATGTTTATTTTTTAAATCGTAAATTTTGGCTCCACACGTTGTGTATTTAGCCAGTGTCAACTATCGTAATATTTCAAATGAAGTCAAATACATACTTACGTTACTTGAAATTGTCGAAATACACATGTTGAGCCAAAAAACACGAGAAAAAAAAGGCACACGTACATTTTTTCGTCTTTCATGTCTTGACAGTGACAGGAAAACCTCAAGATACATCTAACGCCATCTATTCGGTACTTTTATTACCGGGATTTCTTTTTTTTTTTGAAAACGCCTCATTAAATTAGCTGCTTACTACAAAATTATTTTAATTTTTATTTCATCTAGTCGTGGCTGTGCATTTTTTTTAGCATATTTAAGTGTAATCTAGCATATTTTTAGAACGATGAGTTTTCCAAAAAAAAAAATGTTCTAAAATACTTACTAGATGGCGTATTGGTTTACTTGTCATTGTCAATTCTGTCGAAATATTTTATGTTTATTTTTTAAATCTTAAATTTTGGCTCCACACATTGTGTATTTAGCCAGTGTCAACTATTGTAATATTTCAAATGAAGTCAAATACATAGTTACATTACTTGAAATTGTCTAAATACACATGTGGAGCCAAAAAATACGAGAAAAAAAGCACACGTACATATTTTTGCCTTTATATCTTGACAGTGACAGCAAAAGTTCAAGTTACTTCTAACACCATCTATTGGGTGCTTAGACGAAGCATCATACTGGACAGCCCATGAGACGTTGCCGCTCCGACGTTCACATTGTCATGTTTCTCTTTTTATTTCACGGGTCGTCGCATAGAGTAAGCGAGAGAGCTATTGTAAGATTGGCAACTTCGCACCCTGTGTCCATTTTGACCGACTAGTCGGTCACAACATTGCGACCCGTCTTACTAAAAAAGCAAATTGGTTCAAAATATCGCTGTGAATACCTAATATTGTTATACATAGTGGCATTATGGCGTGTTGTGCTGTGTATTGTGCATCGAGAACAACGAAAGGGGGAGTAAAAGACCCAGAATTATCATTTCACACGTAAGTCTTTTGTAGCGTTTTTTACCTAAAATAACCAGAATCAAAGCTAAATATTCGTTTCACTTAAAGAATATACATGTTTGAAGTCATACAACTACCACGCAGTGTTATTTAGTAATGAATTTAAGCATTAATTAAAGATAAATAAATGCATTGTTTTACGTGTTCCTGCTAGTGAAGTACCACTGCACGTTTCAAACTTTGTCGATATTTGGTCGATATTTATCTAATAATATTCTTGTAATATCCTACATATACTACATTAAGTGAAACATGAACCGTTAATTCCTTTCCGCGTTTAATCGGCTTGATACGTATTCTATCGATAATTAATTTTAATCTTTTTGAAGCTTTCGCGGCTTAAAATGTATGATAATTTGTACCAATGTTGTGTCATGGTTAAACAATTAATTAAAATAAAACATTTTGTTATAGGTTTCCAAAATGTCCGAAAATCAGAAATCAGTGGATAAAGGCTGTGAGGCGCGAAAACTGGGAGCCACCTAAATACTCTCGACTTTGTTGAAAACATTTTGAAAAAATCTAGTTTTATGACTGGGCTGTCTATTAAAAAACTAGGAAGAATAAAAGAAACTAGAAGACGGTGTAGATACTTATTAACTTTCATAGTTACTATATATATTCGTACTATTTACATGGCAATTACGAGTTTCGATGTTCAATAAAGTACATATTTTTGCAAACATTGTGTTCTTAATTTACAAATTCTTAGTTTTGTACACTGTGTACATTTTTATCGATAGATTCTGCACTAGTTTTCACTTCCCTACTCACTAAACGCGCCAACAGAAAGTGGACACGCTGCCAAAGCAATCACTCTATCCAGTGTGATACAAGATCCATGTCTATAATACTTACTAGATGGCGTAACAGACCTACCGTTTTACCTGTCATTGTCATTTCTGTCGAAATATTTTATGTTTATTTTTTAAATCGTAAATTTTGGCTCCACACGTTGTGTATTTAGCCAGTGTCAACTATTGTAATATTTCAAATGAAGTCAAATACATAGTTACGTTACTTGAAATTGTCTAAATAAACATGTGGAGCCAAAAAACACGAGAAAAAAAAAGGCACACGTACATTTTTTTGTCTTTCATGTCTTGACAGTGACAGAAAAACGCAAGGTACATCTAACGCCATCTATTGGGTACTTTTATAACCAGGATTTCATTTTTTTTGGAAAACGCCTCATTTTAGGGAAGCAAAAGAAACAAATTAGTAAGGTTATAGCTTCTCCCTCGCTCCCCAGACACTCATATATAGCCATCTCTTTCACACGATGTCAGGTCGGGTAATGTAGCGAGGCCTTAAATGTTAAGCCCGTAACACACACGACAAATTGCTCCCCGAGTAAAAATATTCTTCGCTATGGAATGACTGAATTTTCTAGCATTAATCTTGTAAACACTTCCTTTTCAGCAATACAAGTAAATGAAAATTCGTATGTTTGACCGAGATGAGTTTCGGTCGACTCTTGCCCATAACAGTTCAGTGCCATCCAGAATTTTGAACTTCAACAGCTCAAAACTATACGCGGCAATGAACTGCGCTCGTCACCCTGAGATGTTAGATGTTAAATCTCTGTATGCCTTTCATTCCGGAACACAGTAATGCTTGCACACTATTGCTTGGCGGTTGAATGGAAACAAAGGTGTGGTACATCCCCAGGCGGACTCTGCAAGAGAGCCCTACCACCTAAAGTCGGATCCTACGTCTTGTGATAGGCACACCACAATTCACAAGGATGCGACTATTGGAAATAGCAATAAACCAATAAGAGTACATTTTTGCAGTGTATTTCGATCGATGGTGCGTTTCGATCGACCTGTAGGCTTATCCCGTAACTCTGAAAGCGATAGTGATAGTGCGCGAGCGGGACCGCGTCTATGCGACTAAGTTAGTACGAGCGGGATGGCATGCTCTCGCAATCAGAATCACGAACGTTTCAAAGTTAGAGGATAAGCCCGCTGAGTGCGGAATCTAGGGTAATCTGTGTCTCTAGTAATAAAACAACGTACCTTTTTATATTTAAAGAACATAATTTTAATAGAGAATAATGTCCATGGTCCTAAAGAAACTAGATACCAATAAATAACAATACGATTAATATTTGATTACAATTCTTTGACTGGTTTTTAGGGAACTTAAAAAAAAAAAGTTAATTGGTGGCTTGGTAGGTACAAGTTAGTTCGGTAAGTACCTAGTGGTAGAACAAAATTTTAAATTGAAGTAACTAAAGAAAAAATATTCGGATTCACTTTTAGGGGCCATTTTCGCCTATTATTCTTTTCTTGCGATATCAATGTTCATGAGAGCAAAAGAGAAGGCTGAGCAACAACACTTCGAATAAACATAAGGGTGCCTATACATGGCCTGACCTGACACTGTGTGAAAGAGATAGCTATATATACGTTTCTGGGGGAGCGAAAGGGAGAAGCTATAACCTTAATAGTTTGTTTCTTTTGCTCCCGTGAAATTCAAGTCTAGCTGTCCCTGTCACACCATGTATAGACACCTTAATTATATTAAAATTATGATGTAGGTACTGCAATCGAATAGAAGAAGGTGCACGTTTGTAAATACAGAACCCCTAGCATAACTACTATTTGCTATTAACAAATCAACTTTCCGACATTTTCGATAGCAAAATGTATGAAAAATAAACCAGCGTCAATGAAAGCTCAATTTTTTTCATTCAAATTTTTTGGATTTATACAAGTGTATTTAGCCACTGCCAAGTACAATATTACAACTGATACACGAAAGGTCACGTTGCAATGAATTATACTACTCAAAAATACTCGTGTACGTTCAAGAAAACCGAATGAAAAACAAGAAAAAAGTATACGTGCTTAGAATTTCTAAGAATACCTAGTTTTTTTTGGTAGAAGTTATGCTACGGATACTGTTAGTTATCGTTTGTTTATTACGTAGTCTACCGTTGCGTCCATGTCTCAGCGTGCAGTGGTGGCCTAATCAGAGGACGTCCAATCACCGTTCTCGATTTAACCGCGTCGCCCACGATGATTGGGCGTCTGCTGATCGCTACTCTGGTCGTCTCAGCAGGATGCGTTTGTGTGGGGCAGGTTTCAACCATCTAAGCACAAAGCCGACATAAATCTATATAAAACAAGCCTCAATTTGTGACATTATAAAACGAATATAAATATGGAATATTTATAACAGTATATTTTATCTTACATAAATATCATGTATTTTCTAAGATATTCATATTACAGAAATACAGTTTTGTGTTAACAGACTGAGCAACACGTTATATCTATAACTATGTTTTTATTGATGTGTATCTGTATATCAGTAAGGCAATACAATAAGTACGGTTATTCTGAAAGATTCGATGAGAAATGTATACTCTCTGTCTCTGTTATGCTGACTGTAGATGGAGAGTGTAAATTTTGAATCGAATCCTGTCCGAATGACTTGAGAACACGGGGCAAAACAAACTTCGCGTAGTCGATATAGGTTTATCTATACAAAATATAAACACAATATTAGCTTTCATTTACCAATTTTCGATTTATTACAGTGATTATCATTACTTCTACCATTTACGTTTTTTTTTTTAATTTACTGTTTGGCTTGAAAATCAAATTAAAATTCTCCGATAATCTGACAAAAACATCTTATTATCGAACGCTTATTTTATCGACGAAGATTCTTAAGAAAAATATAAACAACTCTTAAAATATTTATAACTTAATGTCATATTAGTGTAAGTTTACGTTTTCTTTAATTACTACAAAATTAAACTTAAATTATAACAAGTTATTTATTTTTAAATACCTACGCGATATAAGAGCCCATCCAATGTATAGCACATCAGTTTCCTTAAGAATAAATACCTATCTGTACATAGCTTATGAAATAAATAGCTGCAAATTAGATGGTGCTAAAAAGCTATAGAGTTAATCATGCGGTTATTCTTAAAATAATTAATAACAAGAACCTTAAATTATAATGTGATGACAGCTTAATATTAGAAGAGAAAAAAAACAACAATGGCAAAATTGAAATCGGCTCAACTACTACACTTAATGAGAACTATCGGTTCTTAATAAATAAACAATTCGAGATTACAATTAAAAATAAGCTCCAGAAAGTTTTAAATCAAATTATTATTTTCGTTAATCAGGTTATACAAAATCTTCTATCACAAAATCAAATCAACACGATGATAAATAATCAATACTGCCAATCAAAACAACCTACTAATTATGTCCTATATAATATTTAGGTTGTATTAAGAGCAGGAAACCGATTTTCGTTTTCTCTCGTTCGTAAATTTAATATTTTTAATGATAAAAAATACCTGAGGTTAATATTGAAAAATGTATTTTACAACATACACGGTTTTATTAAAATGTACGCCAAGACATTTGCTTTATTGCTCAGTTATTGTAACATGTAATATGCTAAAATTCTATTAAAAATGAAATACATTAATTCAAAAACAGCAAGCAGCGCTTTTTTAGTGTAATCAATTACACTGAAACGGGTGCTATGGGTTATGTGCCCGAAAAAAAGTGTTGCAAAATCATTTTTTAGTATAACCCTCAGTAATTTTATAAAATTAAAAATGACGATTGCGTGAAATGATAGAGCGCGTATTGTGTCAAAGCAGCCTTGAAAGTTACAAGTCTCAGATACGATTGAGTACACCTTTATATTACACGTTTTGCAAATCAAGGGAAGATTTTTGTTTAAAAGGCAAGCCACGAAAACGCCACGAAGACGAAAAGCGAATATAAAAAAGACGACACAAATCTGCCTTAAAGACAAGTGTTATCATAATATACTTTTTTGTATAAAATGTTTTTACACAGTAATTACAGCTTGTACGAAGGAGTTTGATTTAAAACCACGTTAAGATACAGTACAATTTGTGGGAATTAATTAAAGCGCCATAACTTTATGCGATTTAGCTATTCGATATAGTGCTACAATTCATTTGTACTGAATTGTCTAACAACCACTTGAAGAAATAAGCACGCTTCCTCAGTTGAGGCTCAGGCACACCAGATCCAATAGCAACCCATCTCCGCTGCGCGTGCGGTGATTGTAATGGCATGTCATACTGCTAGTTGCAGTCTGCAGTCTGACTTCTTTCATAAAATTTCATACAATATACTCCCCACAGCTGCGCCCCGCAATTTCACCCGCTATTCTACAGAAACCGAATATTTTTTCGGGAAAAAAAAATGCCCTATGTATTAATCCTGGTTGTAAGCTACGTCCATACCAAATTTTATTCAAATCCGTTCAGCCGTTACAGAGTTAAACGGGAACAAACACAGTTACATACTTACTTACACACAAACTTTCGCGTTTATAATATTAGTGTGATTTACTGCACCCGCAACGGACATGGACTGCAACTAGATTTGGTTTGGCTGGGTCTTTAGTGTTTTAGGTGTCTGCACTAAATAACTAATTTAATTAATATCTAAGCTTGTTTTTTTTTTAACTTGAATTGGCGGTAATATACATTAGTTTTTTAATCCTAGTGTCCCACTGCTGGGCAAAGACATTTTATTTATGTCAATTTAATATTTCCGATTTCTAAATAGCATAGTGTAATGGCGCTTTTATGCTCGTACCTAAGCAGTTGCATTTGGCATTGAAAATAGTAAAGGCTGCATTTCCTTTTTTTCATTCTAGTCCTAATTACACGTTGAAAATACATGCGTAGTTTAATACAATAAATACATTCATACAATAGCACCACCATTCCAAACAACCAATTCGCACTCAAAACTATGTTTAATCCATTCGAAATAACTTATCTTACATAACTTATGTAGTATTAGGTACAAGATTAATAGGCATATATAGTATCGACCAGAGGGGGTATAACTCAACTTTATAACGAGTTACCTGTTAACAAAGATCTTTAAAATTATATATACCATTACCAAATAAAACTACTCAAACTGCGGCAAATGTTTTTAAATAAGTGACCATTCTGAAAACCATATTGTTACACAATTAATTCATTTTTACTCGACTGCCGAAATGCGCGTCTGTAATTGCTTTCCGTCTATGTTAGACTTGAAATTTGTGGCCGTTTTTGACGCTTCGATGTCGGATCTATAGTTTTAAAGATCTATACCTGCCAACGATACAATTGCACTCGCCCACCTCTCATTCCAACGTTAAGATTTCGCAGAAGCGAGGTTTGAGAACTCGAAAGTGACTTGTTAAAAAAATCGGGTCAAAATTGAAAAGAGTTACAAGTATTTTAACTAACGAACTCACTGATTATTTAAATCAAAAGAATCCTACAAATTTAGCCTCAATACCGATACGCGAGAAATGTAAGCAACGCACACTTCGGTGCCGTAATAAGTCTTATGAAGTCTTACACACACACATTGAAGTTCATATCGTAACAGCAGCTTGTGCATCCTCTCGCACGCACACGCTCGATACGTGCGCACATGCTACGATCCGAAATAGATCCTGAAATTTAATGAATCATTCTTTACAATAAAATCGTTGATAAGCAGTCTTTTCAAATCCACTTATAATCCGATTCGGACCGTAGCAGGCCACGTACGTTCATTGCTGCAGGATTCGATACAAGAAAACCGTACAAATTGGGTATCGTTCATTAGCGGCCTATCCGATGCGTATAAAATGCCGTTTTTTTAGTACGGATGGTACCTCCCGACAGGAATGGGCGTCAATGGATGTGGCCGTGAGAGCGTAGATGGCAGCACAGGGATGGCGCGGGATCAGCGAATCAAGCAAGTGAGGCAGAGCTCAGCGGACCCGATGCAGTCGTCGTGGCAGAAGGCGCCACATTTCTTGCAGAGAATCATTGCGCGGAGGTTGCACACGCACGCCTCGTCGGCGCCCACGCTTCTGCATCGCGCCACGCTCTGTCAAAAGACACATTGTTTTTTTTTTACTTATTGGTTTGGCTCCACACTTTGTGTATTTAGCCAGTGTCAAGTTTTGTAATATTTCAAGTGTAGTCACGTTCAAGTCCAAGTCATGCTCCAGTAAAGTGGTGGAAACTTTACTAGAGGTTTCTATGGAGTTTTTGCAACAACACGAAAAGTCACGTTTCACGACATTATACTATTGATCAACACTCGTGCACGTTCAAAAACACTTAATGAATAACCGTAGACTCGAAATAACAGAAGTTTTTTAGAAAATAACACAATGACGAGACATGACTTCTTCACGTTCCCGCCAAAACTCAGTTAAAATGTAATAATGAAGGAATATTTTACGGCACGACATATAATTATGTTTCATTAACTCCGTTTATTGCTCCGGATATATAATTATCGACGTAGAATGTGTCAGTTTTATAAAACCGAAACACAGTTCAGTTTATGTTTCGGTGTAGCCAATCGAAAGCCAAGCAATAGTACGAATATCGATAACACAAAGTGCGGCAATATTAGTGATGACTTGCAATAATGTCGATAGTTTTGAGACAAGACGACATATCAATGTTTTTAAAAAATAAATATTTGACTTAATTTAAAGTAACTTACAACATTGGAGTTCTGGTTGGCAGGCGGAGCGCTCGACGCCCGAGGCGCAGCGACATTGGGAGTTCTTTGCACGAGGATGTACTGACCGACATTGTTCGACCTGTTCTCGTTTATCTGAAAACGGTAACACTAAATTTGTAACTTTCAAAATAGCTATTAAAATCCTTACCTTACCATCAATAAATAGTGACGATAGATATTTAGGGGTGTCAAAATCCCTACCAGGAATAGAACACAGTTCTCTGTTTTCATTTCTGTGGCAATTAAAGCGAGTGTGAGTGAGAAAGAGAAAATCTGATGTATAAAACCTGTGGTATACGCAGACTATAAATGCTGGTGAGAACAGACAACGTTAAGGTGTGTGGTGTGTTTGTTAAACACAACAAATATGGCACGCGAGTTGGATGCCGAGCTTGAATGTGACAGGTCATATCGATAAATTAAACAAAAAAAAGCTTGATGAACACAATTTTTAAAAAAAGCTTATGTATTTACTTATTATATACATATACTATACTAGCCCATGTCCGTCTCAGACCCTTAAGCTATATCTATGCAAAAATTCAGGTCGATCTGTTCAACCTTGATAACGCGACAAACAGATACCCAGATAAAACCCAGACCCAGATAGACCCAGACACGACCCAAATAGATAACCCAGATAGAGAGACAGAGTTACTTTCGAATTTATAATATGAGTTCTTAGGATAAGTTATTTTGCCTCTCTTCAGCACACAAATCCAAAACTCTTTTCGCCATTTCCGAGCTTGGCAAGTAATAAATACAGGTTTTATTGATATATCTTATTGTATTGTATTAAGTATAAAATTTTTGAAAGCAAAAATTATAAACACAACTTCAGTATCTAGCGACAAGCAAGCAAACTGAACTGTTTATTTTTTTAATTTGTAATCTATAATGACTGTGTATTTTTAATTCTATTTTTGATTTGATTAGCTAATGTAATTGGTTTCACCGTGTTAGTTATATAAATAAATAAATAAAGCAACGAGCGAGCGTACGATAGATGTCAAGGCACAGCAATATAATGCGGGCGTGAGAGGCGAGGCGTGCGGACAGCGGGGGAGATGCTCCCGCCCTCCATCTCAGGCCCTGACTGCATTCAACTACCGCGCCCTATTACTTATCTTCCTGTATATAACTCGTCAATTAATAAGCAAGCAAGAAATCTTTTTTTTTAAACATAAAAAATCTTTATTTACCAAGAACTAAAACAACAAAATAAAAACTTAACAGAGCTTGCAAGATATAACAAAATCGCATGAGATGTACTATATCCACAACAGTTATCGGTGAGCCCCAAACCCAGAGCTTACTGGGCTTGTATCTTGGGGCTCGAGTGCAAAGTTACCAAAATGTAATGCAATAGAGATTGCACAAGCAAAATTAACTAGTGACTAGTTGATACCTCGTTATGGTGCATCACAGAGACGGGCAGCTGGCGCAGCAGCACGGGCGGGTGGTGGCGCGGCGCGCGCGACACCCGCGTCAGCAGCGCGGGCGGCGGCCGCAGCTGCCCGCGCAGCGCGTCGCGGTTCGGGCTGTTCTGGATCACCGCTTGGCAGATCTGGTAGCTGCGCTCCAGGTTCACCGCGCCCGGCGGGACTTTGTTCGAGCTGCGACTCCTGGAAGCGGTCGAACTAACATCTACGGCGGTTCTTGGCGTGAACGTGAACAAGTCGCGTCATTGTATTATTTTAAAAAACTTGTGCTATTTCGAGTGTTAATGAGTAAGCGGTGGAATTTTATGCACGTTTTCTCGTGCCCTAGTGCACTAGTAAAGTGGTGGTACTTTACTAAACAACACGAAAAGTCACGTTTTACACCGTGAAAGTGCACTAGTGTTTGTGAATAGTGTAATGTCGTGAAACATGACTTTTCGAGTTGTTTCCAAAACTCCATTCCCTAGCACTCTGCACCACTTTACTGGCGCTTGATTTAGACTTGACCGTGACTTACTTTGCTTGAATTAGACTAGGACTTGTTTTCAATGTGAAATATATTACTTCACATGAAATATTTCAAAATTTGACACTGGGTAAATATAATATCTGTCGAGCCAAAATATAAGAAGAAAAAAACATCTTCAGCTTGAATTTATAGGCTAGCAGCACCCCGCAGTTTCACCCGCTGTTACCGAATATTTTATATAACCGAATATTTTTCGGTGATAAAATGTAGCTATAATCAATAATAATTTAACCAAGGGTATAAGCTACCATCATACCAAATTTCAACCAAACACGTTCAGCCGTTACAGAGTTGAATGTGAACAAACACACTTATATACTTAAGCACAAACATTCGCATTTATAATATAAGAGTGATTTATAAATTAACCAAGCACCAGGAAACCTGACTGTGCAAGATTGGTCTGACCACACGATTTATTGATCTGGTTCTAGAATTGTTTCAGTATGCAAGTAGTCTACGTATGCCAGCGACCCATGGCCGTGCTCTGTTACTTTAAGGAGCTGTGCTGGTTTGGGTAGGCTGGCAGCGGGGTTAATGCACAAAACACCCTTAGCGGGACGTCAGTGCAGGTCTTATCTCCCCCCTATTTATTAGAATTTGAATTAGAAGTACTCTAAGGCCACTCGTAGTAACCACGACAGAATATGGCTTTCTATCTGATCATCAGCTGAGTGACTTACACCTAGTCATTAAACTACATTAAAAAAATTGTAGTCCAGTCATAGGCACTTCTGCAAGTGTTTTAGTGTAAGTAGGTCACGCATAACCGAAGTCGAGGAGAATCAGGAGTAAAATATCTGGTTCTCTACTAAGCCCAACAATATCATTCAGTTTTACCTGTTCGAATCTTTTCCAAATTTACTTTTCTTTCCTGCTGGCCTCAGACTATGTGACATTGTAGTCGAGTTGACTGGAGTGTTAGCTGCCGTTGTACTTGATACTAGTGTTGTTGCTGGTTCCAATTCTTGCTTCAACAACACTTTGTCAGTTGACGAAAGCATTGACTGACAACTTTCTGATGAATTCGATGATTCCATATTGTAATTTGCATCTCTATCTTCTTTATACATGCAGTTCTCGTCATTCATGTTGATATCGTCCATACTAGTTTTGGAATCGTCACTGACGTATTTCGCACTATCCGCGTTTATGCTCGTAAATGTATGTAAACTCATGCCATTATCGTTGTTTGTCCATTCACTTTCAGTTTTCCATGTGACAGCTGATGTTTTTGGTTTGGCGGGATCTTGTAAGCTATCGTCTGGATATGAGACCATCTGAAATTATACAAGAGGTGACAGGGTAAGAATGGGCATCGATAACCGAGGGAAAAGAAAGGCTCTTTGGTGGAGACTATGAACCGGACGATGCAGCGTAGGTAGGCCTCCCACTAGGGCAAAGCGAAGACGCAGACAACCGGTGAATGCAAATAGCAAATCGTAGTTCAGTGTAGGCATATAAAGGCAATGCCCTTGTTCAGCAGTGGACATCTTCCAGATGATGATGACAGTGGTAGCGCGTCTCCCTTATATGCAGGAGTTAAAGAGAACGATTCTTGCCTGAGCGCATGATGTATGTATGATGAATGATGAAATTAATTATCTGCAGTCTGGGTGTTAGTTCTCCATGTCTATATATGTGTTAAATGGCTTCCCCAATGCAGGGAATATAATTCTATTTAGGAGTAATACTAGTTGCAAGAGTCATAAACCCGGGAAGCTATGAGTGTCAAGAATCAAGAAGTCAAGTACGATTTACCTGTTACATTAAATCAATAGGAAGACTTGTGAAATATTTCCACTTACTGATGTGTTAGTCACTTCCATCATAGGTATTGAAGAATTTTGAGTCAATGGCATTGTGACAACAGCTGTTACATCTGAAATAGGAATATTAAATTTATAGGAGTAATAAAATAAAAAATAAATATAAACCAAGAAAATACTTGTAACTAGCTCAACCGTGAGCAGTCTACATGTTTGAGGGTAGTTATAAAATTTTAAAACTGACTGATGTTAAGAAAATGTTAAAATTGAAAAAAAAGCTAAATTTACAAGGACTGTTACTAACAGTCTCAACAAAAAAAAAAGCACTCTTACTATCACACTGTTGCATATGCAATTTGGCGACAGTTATTATCCATGTATACATTCAACTAAACTGTAATTTTGCAAATACCTTCTAAGCATTTATTCAATGTGGCCACAGTCATTAATATTATTGGAAGATATCGGAACATTGTTTTGAATTCATGAAAATAATTTGTCTCGTAAAGTTAGAACAGGTACTTAGAATGATACAGATACAATTCATACTAAGTTGCCTCTCTGATATATGAAGATGTTGTCTATTTAGTAGGCATCAGGTAGAATGCCACAGATAGAATTCATACTATCTTGCTTCTCTGATATATTATGATTTTGTCTATATAGTAGGGATAAGTAGAATGACACAGATAGAATTCATACTATCTTGCTTCTCTGATATATTATGATTTTGTCTATATAGTAGGGATAAGTAGAATGACACAGATAGAATTCATACTAACTTGCTTCGCCGATATATCAAAAATTTGTCTATATAGTTAGAATAGGTAGAGTGACATGTAGAATTCATACTTACCTACTTGATATATGAAGATTTTGTCTATATAGTTAGGATAGGTAGAATGACACATAGAGTTCATACTAACTTGCTTCGCTGATATATGAAGATTTTGTCTATATAGTTAGAAAATAGGTAGAATGACACAGATAGAATTCATACTAACTTGCTTCACTGATATATGAAGATAGTTCCATAATATTGGGATGAGGCACATATTTCACTTCTTCATTATCTAAAATAAAGAAACAGTAATTTAGCTGTGCACTTTCGATTTATATTTCTGTTACTTAATTGAATTTATTGTTTACTTTTAAAATCACTGTCAATATACCTGTAGTTAGTATTGAAGAAAGGCCAGTTTCCAGAATTAATGACTCAGCATCCTTAAATCTTTCATCGTAATAATTTTGTGTTACATTCTGAGGTAATCTTTCTTTGTCATCACATTTGACTGGATTATTAACATGTTGATAGTTTTGAACGGGCTGGTTGTCTTCACTTTCTTTTGCTTCAAAAGATTGTATGACTGTTTTATTTTCAAAGTCATTTTTAACATCATCTGGTCTATCTCCTGTTTCAATGTTGTCTTGAAACTGCAGGACGTACTCTTTACGAACTTCATGAATAGGAGAACTTTCACTTACATCTTCAATGTTATCAGTCTGCAATGTTATTACATTTTCACATGGGGGTATTACTGTGCTAGATTCAGTTACAACATGATTTTCCCCCTCTAATAGAGTTGCTGTTGATGCTGTTCTCTCGTCATAATCATAGACAGACTCATCGACTTTTACATCTTGACTACTTGTATCCACATTTTCAGAGTAAACTTCATTTTGACATGCTTGCTCATCATAGCCATCTACGTCGGAGTAGCTGTTTGGAACCTCCGAATGTACTATGTAATTTACATTGTCCACATCATCGTCATCTTCGAATTTCACTCTTTTCGCATAGCTGTATCCTTCACTATCATCACTCATTCGTTTACATGCTTCATTGGTGTCCGATTCAATGGCTTTTTCTTCATCACAATCTTTTGATGCATAGGACTCTTCTATTGTTACTATAGTGATATCCAGTTCTTGTTTCGTTTCACTACTCTCAGATTCTGCATCAGGCAGTAAAAGTGGATCAACGGGTGTTGAAGTGACCGATTCATCCATTCGTTGGGTAGATGAAGTGTCAGAAAAGTTGCAGTCTACTTGGCATTCCTCGTAAGTCTGGTTTTGATGCTTCGCAGGTTTCAAAGGGAGCAGATCAGGCACAGGTGCACTAGACTTAACACTGGCAGCCGGATATACTTCTGTGATATCATCTGCTTTTGATGAAGACCTTGTGACTGCTCCGACAGAACGCAATCTTTTACTATTACTTGATTTACTCTTCTTGGTTTTTGGAACAATGCTACTGCTTGTTATAGATGCGGTTGGCCTTAACTTTATTGTTGTTTTTAATGAAGGTCTCTCAGTGTTCAAACTTAACGTAGACTTTTCTGTTCGTGATTTTTCACCCCAGATGGGCTCAAAATGTTTGAGTTTCCAAGGGTCAATTTTACTCTTTTCTTTTTCAGCTTCAGTCTTTATTTTTTGCTGGTTTTCTGGAGTAAATTCACCACCTGATAAGCAATTTTGCCATTCTAGGCAGGCCCTTGAAAAGAATTCATTGTTTAGACTAGAAGGGTTCAATCTACCAGATGGACTTAATCTTTCCACACTAGGAAGTAGTTGTCCTAACTTGTATTGGTATAGAGGCGGAAGTAGTGAGAATGTATGTTTGTTCAACAGCTGTCTTATGTTTGTGTTGACTAATATTGAATCTGGACTCTCTAGGTCAATGCAACCTTCTCTTGTCTGTTGCAGTTGCGCTGCTGTAGATAACTTTTTTCCACTTCGTTTCCTAGGTTTCAGAGAAAAGCCTGGGATACTGGCGAGCACTTCTCTCATGGTTGATGGTTTGCTAATGCTCGACTCAGAGTATGACATAGCTGCAGTCCATTCCCTGTTCTCAGGCGGAGGAGGTGGAGGCAAGGGTTTCACAATTATCCTGGGTAGAGGTCGCGTGTGATTAGAGCTCTTTTTCCTTCTCTTTGACTGCTTTTTAGAAGAGTGTTTACTAGACTTTTCACCATCTTCAGGAATGCGAATGACAGAGAATTGTTCATTGTTGCTACAAACAGCAACAAACTTGTTTTCAGACGTGCTGATTGGATATTCTTCGGCGCTTGTAGTTGCATTACTATTCATTTCCATTGTCGTTGCAACTTTAGACCATAAATAATAATAGGTAAAATGAAAAATTACGAATGCCGATAGCAATCACAATTTCAACCCATCGTGAACCCCCACCAAAACCAATTTTGACTTTTATACTAGTCAACTACAAAGCACAAATAAGTCTTTCATCACTTATTTAATATGATATAAACTAAAATGATCCCTGCAATGCATTTTAAGAATTTTTTTTCGAGCGGACTAAAATGTCACAACAACGCAGAAAATGGATTCCGACCACAGAGTAAATAGCGTAACTAATCTTTTTACAGCACAGACTCAAAAAAAATTTGCAACTACAAAATCGAATCGATTGACATAGATAAAGAGGCCCTAAGGCCTTAAAGACCTCGCTACATGGCCTGACCTGACATCGTTTGAAAGAGATGGCCATATATAAGTTTCTGGGGGAGCGAAAGAGAGAAGCTATAACTTTAATAGTTTGTTTCTTTTGCTCCCGTGAAATTCAAATCTAGCTGTCCCTTTCACACGATGTCAGATCAGGCCATGTGTAGACACCCTAAACCAATAACAACACGAAAAGTCACGTTTAACGAAATTAAACTCCAACATTCGTGCACGTTCACAAACACTTAATGAATAAAAATCTTCCGTGTTTATACATTAACGCTATGTAACACAAGTTTTAGCATATAATGACGCGACATGACTTTTTTGCGTTTCCGCCAAAACTCCCGAATTTGTCTATGGCTCACTCGCCGTTCGCCGATCGAGCGACGCCATTTTATTTTCGTGAATAGACCAAGAACCGTCAAGAACGGCAGATTGGATTATTTGCTGGTTTTTTTGATTAAACCTACATTAGTTGAGTTGCAAATTGCGTCATCTTACTAAAAAGAAAGAGGAATTATACGTTATGGGACGTGGAAGGTAAGTTTCGCTATTCTTTGTTCAACAACACCCGCTCAATGACACGCTCTGATGGCATTTTTCTGGCATTTTTAATGTAATTTGCATGTGCGTAGTTAGATTATATACCTACGTAATTAATGAATTGTATAGGGATCGCAGCCGCGACAGGCGTCGCAGTCGCAGTCGGAGCAGGAGTAGGAGCCGCAGCCGGAGCCCGCGCTATGGGCTTGGAGGTGGCGGGGGTTATGGCGGAGGTTACGGTGGCGGCGGCGGTGGCGGCGGCGGCGGCGGTGGTCGCAGGAACAATCCCGGCGCTTTCCTTCGCAAACCCAAATGGGATCTAAGTAGACTAAAACCGTTCAAGAAGGATTTTTATGTACCACACACCGCTGTAGAGAACAGACCCGACTCCGAAGTGGAGGCGTGGAGAAGCGAAAATGAGATCACTCTAAAAGGTCGTAACATGCCAAAGCCGACACTGACGTTTGATGAAGCAGGCTTTCCAGACTACGTAATGGATGAAATTGAAAAAATGGGATTTACAAAACCTACACCTATTCAAGCTCAAGGTTGGCCCATTGCTTTGGGTGGGAGTGATATGGTAGGCATTGCGTCAACTGGTTCTGGAAAGACACTTTCCTACATTCTACCAGCCATTGTACATATCAACAATCAGCCGAAATCAAGTAGAGGTGATGGTCCTATTGCACTTGTGCTAGCACCTACAAGAGAATTAGCACAACAGATTCAAGAAGTTTGTGACAAGTTTGCCAACACATCTAAAATTCACAATACATGTTTATTTGGTGGAGCACCCAAAGGTCCACAAGCGAGAGACTTGGATGCCGGTGTCGAGATTGTCATTGCCACCCCTGGAAGACTTTTGGACTTCCTAGAGAGTGGCAGAACAAACCTGAAAAGGACCACATATTTGGTGTTGGATGAAGCTGACAGAATGTTGGACATGGGTTTTGAACCACAGATAAGAAAAATAATTGAACAAATTAGACCTGACCGACAAACACTCATGTGGTCCGCGACTTGGCCTAGAGAAGTACAAACTCTGGCATCTGAATTTTTAAAAGACTATCAACAAATAAATGTTGGATCATTGTCACTGGCAGCAAATCACAACATTTTACAAATTATTGACGTGTGTACGGAATATGAGAAGGAAACCAAATTAAGCACACTTCTCAAAGAAATCATGGCAGAGAAAGAAAATAAAACAATAATATTCATAGAGACCAAGAAACGTGTTGATGATATCACAAGAAAAATGAAAAGAGATGGGTAAGTTTCTAAACATACACATAACATCCCACTTGTCTTACTAACTTCTTGTCTTCTTACTTGTCTGCTTAATATAAAAATATAACGCTTCAATTCTAAATATATTCTACAAATGCAAAACGATTTACCACACCTTAAAAATAATATAATTTTGATAATAAATTATGTGTGTGTATACGATGCAATGCGATACACTTAGTGTTTCTGTTTTCCAAATTTCGTAGTCATTTCATAGTTAAGAGCATCTAAACATTTTGTTTTTCTAAGCTAAAAAAACAAAACAAGTAAGAAACGATGAGTTTTTTTTTTAACTCTACAATAATTTATAAGCCTAGATTATAATAATCTATACAAGCAACAGACACCAAAATCAAAAGGTGTAATTATGATTTTGTGTGTGAAGTACTCCACACAGATTGTGTAGGTATGCTATCCTGTTAACTGAATCCATTTCTAAGGTGCAACTCTCACACCACTAATTAAGGAATAGGCTGAGGTAACTGGTGATTATATAGCCTGTGGGCATCCTTTCACATGAATCTTGTCATCAGTCAGGTAAAAACCTGACTGCTCAAGGAGGGTAATGATTTTGGAGGTACCTTTTCTAGCCTAAACAACTTGACCAATTTTAATCAGTGAGGTATCCTGGATTCTTATTTATGTCTGGAGTGAAATAGGCTACATTTAGCAATCGGTTATTTTGTTTTTTCTTTGTAACAATATTACTTGTTAAAGATGAACCCCTTATTTTAGATGGCCAGCAGTATGCATTCACGGAGATAAATCACAAAATGAACGCGATTGGGTTTTGCAAGGTAAGACAATGTTCAGAAATATGATGCTCAGTTGAGGTATGATAATATATGTTTTTGTTTATTTTTTGTTAAACAACTGATACAATTGAATTAAGTTCAGATTCCAAATTAATATGCCAGACCTAAATCAAACAAATAAAGAAAATTGAGTACTTGTTGTAATTGGGATTTGCGTTACGCCGAGAAGCGGTATCGGACTGCAGATGCGAGCTTGTCGAGTGTGCGTGGCGGCGCCGGCGCTCTGCCCGGCGCTCGGTCAGAATCGCGTGAGACTGACCCCGTGTCTGCATGTGCAGGCTGCGGCGCGCGCGAGCTGCACGCGGCGCGGGCGGCGCCACGCGGTGCGCCACGCGGCGCGCCGCGGCCGCGCCCCAGCCGCGACCCCGCCTCTCGTTGTCGGGGCTAAGCCCCATGCACTCCGACTCGCTCGGGCGGCTAGTCTGAGCCGCTTCTCGCGGCGGGCGGCGAGCCGGCCCCGGCGCCAGCGCGCCGTCACGGGACGCCCGCGGCGGCGCCCCTCCCGCCCGAGACCGCGCCCGGCGCTCGGTGCCCGGTGCCGACTCGACCGGCCTCTACTCGCTCTCGATTCTCTTTTATGTGCGCTATACATCATGTTAACCAGATGATGGAAGCTATATTATTGCATAGTAAGTTTGTACTAGATTAACATTAGTACGAGGAATTGGTGACTACTCATATGTCATGACGACTACCATGAGTTTTATTCTGCATAGAAACAAATTATTATTTCTAAGACCAACATAGTTATATCACGTTACTATTTTAACCAAGTAAGTATTGTATGTACACTAAAACTACTCTGGTTTGCTAAGAAACCCAACTTATTCGGTTCTCATTTTCTTGCGTGCCTGCAATTATTGTAGATTATATTATTTATTGAGAAAGAATGTAGTTACACCCTTATTATAGTATTTAATGGGAATAGTATCTATCATTTAAGGCTTTGATTGACCTTTTTGCTAGCTCATAAATTAGGTTCTGCAGTTAGGGTTACTTGTAGGGAAAAGCCAGTTCCGAGACAGACTACATCACAGGGCACTTTGTATTGTACATGAATATTCATAAATATTTTTTATTTATTGTGTGAAATCTAACATGACTGCGAATGTGGTTTTCTTGTCATGCTGACACTAATGAGGTTCTTGATATAGCTACTTGTTTAAGTACACACAAAACATTCAAAATGAAGACGAAGAAGGCCTATACATTTTTTTGATATTTATTTTTATAATTTACAGATTTTCGAAGTGGGAAAGCCCCCATACTTGTAGCTACGGATGTTGCAGCTAGAGGTTTAGGTATGTATATTTTGGATTTTGTTTATGTTGTTCACCATCAGCCGATCACGTCCACTGCTGAACGAAGGCCTTACCTTGTGGCACACTTACTGTAATGTAATAATTTTTCATTTGCAGATGTGGATGACGTCAAATTCGTTATTAATTTCGATTATCCCAGTAATTCTGAAGATTATGTCCATCGTATTGGAAGAACTGGAAGAACCAACAAAACTGGAACAGCCTACACGTTTTTCACTCCATCTAACGCCGCCAAAGCCTCTGACCTCATTTCAGTACTCAAAGAAGCCAAGCAAGTTGTTAATCCGAAGCTGCAAGAGCTAGCCGAGCGTGGAAGTGGGGGAGGACGACGTAAGTTCTTTTTTTTTTTTTGCTGTTTTCATAGGGATTTAAGATATTTAAGGTGTTAATTTTTTTGCGAGTTTTGTATTCGTTTTCAGCAAGTAGTGTTACAAAATAATCTAAAAAGTTTTACTTAAGGCTTAAAGTTACATACTGGGCTTTACTTATAAGTGCTTTAAGTTAATCAATGGCTAAAATGCTCTGCTAACTTGTGGCTGAAGTGAGTTGACATGCGCGACAATGAGATAGAACATTTATGTTTTTTTATTAAATTTATGCAACATTTCTAAGGCCCTCAGCCTTTTACACTAAATTTCACTTAATAAGTGTAAATTAGTTTTAAGACTTCAAATAAACACGTTAAAAATGTGGCATGGTTGTGTGCAGGTCGCGGGCGCGGAGGCAGATACCGTCGCGGCGGTCGGCGTTCGCGCAGCCGGTCCCGGTCGCGCGACCGGCGCCGGCGCTCACGCACGCGGTCTCGTTCGCGCGACCGTCGCCGCCGCCGGCACAGCTCGTCCAGCCGCTCCCGCAGCAAGTCGTCGCGCTCGTCCCGGAGTCGCTCTCGCTCCCGATCCCGCTCGCGCAGCCGATCACGCTCAGGCAAGTCTAGCCTTTTGAAAAACGCGCAAGATTCTGCGCCACAGCCGGCGCCGCAACCGCTACTACCGACGCCCAAACCGCTTCTGCCGACTCCCATAGGACCCCAGCTTCCCTCTCAAAACGATCAACAGAACAACAGAGGCAACGGCACTCCTCCGCGAAACGCCTCTGTCCTACCTAAACATAATGACAATCGTCATAATTCAGATACTATGAACCAATGTAATATTCAGCAAGTTCCGTCCAATCAAATTCCGGCTTTGATGGCCATCAATCCTCAGATGAATATGTGCGTGCCTCCTCCTATGAACGGTCAAGGGTTTGTGATGCCCTCCTTCTTCCCGGCGGATCAATACGGCATGATGATGCAGCCGTACGGCGCGCCCATGCTTCCGGCTGCCGGCGGCTGGCCCAACCCCCCTCCGCCGCCGCCCCCTCCCCCTCCTTCTGACTCCGGTGGTACTTACGGGCGAGGCTCGGGAGAAAGCGGCCTCGAGTCAGATTCCAGAAAGCGTGGTGGCCGCGCCGGTGGCCTTGGAGCTTCCGCCGGCTCGGGCTCCGGTTACGCCGGAGGTGGCGCCGGCGGCGGGCTCGGCTCGGGCGGCGGCCTGGGCTACGACGGCGATCTGGGCGCCGCCGAGCGCCATCCCCCTGGCGGGGGGCTCGGCTCCGGCGGCGGCCTCGGGTCGGACGGCCCGCCCGGCTCCCGCTCCAAGGGCCGCGATAGGCGCCGCCGCGGAAGAGGACGGGATCATGACACCTTAGACTCGGACGAGCCGTCCGGCGGGCTCGGAGGCTCGGCCGGCGGCGGCGCGGGCTTGCTGCCTCACCTCGGGAGCACCTCTGGCGGCCTCGGCGTACCCCACGGGAGCCTATTGCCGCGCTTGCTGCCCCAGACCACCGTCGACACGTTCGGTCCGCAGGGAGCTAATTTCACTGCATTTGGCTCATACGCGAGTAATAAACGAATCAATCAGCAGGGAAGCATGAATGATGAATATGGTAGTGCGAACCAAAGCATGGTCGATTATTACGGGCAACAGGGCCTGGGGCCGGGCCGGCCGCAAGACATCGAGCAGGGCGGTCTGGGCGCGCAGGCGAATGGCTCTGTGGGGTACGGTAACGGTCGCCAGAGGAACCGTCGGCGGTGAGCGCGACGAGGTTTGTTAAGTACTACATAAACAACTCTCACACTTATAACCCCACTCAAATGACCACTTTATTCTAGAATACCATCTATGTCGCATCGTAGATATACTTATCTAGGCCTTTTCCCCGAGATGACCTAAAAATATAACAAGTTCCGACGAACTCGCTAGATGGCGCTTTATGCTAAGTACATATTTTTTGGCTTTTTTTGTGTATTTAGTAGCAGGTATTAAAGTTTAGTGTTATATTTCGATAGGAAGTAAATATTATTGCACAGCTTTCGGTGAAAAACATGACCAAAAGGGCAACGACCTTCTAGCCCATTAATAAAATATTAATTAATAACTTATTAATTTATTAATGATTATTTATTTTTTAATTATTAATTGAAATCTTTGAACCTTAATTAGCAACGCCATCTAGTAAAGTTTGATGAACTGACCCTGAAAACCCCTCATCGATAGGTACAACACTGCACAATGCCTCTGTATAGATTAACAACAACTTTTGTGTCCTCCAATAATTCCTTAATACTTATTGTCTTTATTATGTAAATAATTCAATTCACTCGGTTGACAGTTGTTTCTCTTTCTTACAGAAAATGGACACAATGGAGATTCGCGTCGTCGCAGAAGGCGTTGATCATACGAATTACGAAGTCTGGTACAGAATCTTTAGGTTATTTACATAGAATTCCATCTTAACTTTCGTAACTATTTGCTAGATTTGATAAAACAAAAACTATTAAGTTTTTCTGGAACTAAATATTATGTTAGTTAAAAGCACTTTTATATATTTCTATAATCTTTATGGAATTAAAATTTTTGCTAGTAGAAAACTACAAGACTTGTGAAGTAGTATCTACATTTAACAATAGCCTATTGTATTGACTTTATAACATAATGTTGTATTTGAACTGTAGCAGATATTTAATCGGTATTAAGGCACTTGGTTACATTCACAGTTGTCTGGCTCGCGCATTTTCACATTATTGAAGGTATAAAATCACTGTCTATTTCCAAATAGTATTTTTCTATATGTTCGTTTGTTAACTGACCGAGCGAACGATGTGAGCGAAGTCTTTGCAACAAATTTTGAACAATTTGACAAACAAACTACAATTTGAAATTTGTTTTCATCTGTCCATATGGATGGTGGTACTCTCGTATGGCTCGTATTTTACGACTAATCTTGACGAAACTTGATATACACGACTCTACAGGTTCTACAACTACATAGATATTTTTTTGTCATCTGTCATTTTTGTTTTTTTTGGATCGGTATTTTCCCCAAAATGGGGGAAAGTTTGCTTACTGACCGATTTTTATAATATTTGGTAGAAGCATTTGGTGCTCAATTCTAAACAAGAATTTCGAATATGAGCAAAATCGGTCAATAGGTTGTCAAGTTAAGGATAAGGACAGACAAACAAATTTAAAACTGCAAAAAAGTTTGTGCTCGCGAGGTCTACTGTTTGCAGAATAACCAGTGATAAGATCCTTCGTCAAGATGTAAAAAACTAACGGTTCTTTATATTTTTTTTACGATGTGATGCTAAACAAAAAGACAACATACAGTTTTGCAAATTCACACTACAATAACTTGCAAATGTGCCAGAGGTAGATGTGGCATGATTATATACCACTAAAGTTCTCTATAATGTACATAAGGAACATCAGTCTTGATATAAAATTTTATTATGTGTTAAGTGTAATGAGTTTAAAAGAAACAGATAAAAAGACGTCACATTTTTATTAGTTGCTTTGTAATAAAAAGCTTTAGCATTTATATGTAATTTTATGTGCTATTGGAACAAAATATGTATCTTATATTAGAATAATAAGTATGTATGGAGTCCATATACATATTATGTCATACAATACACAGGTATGTAAGTACATACATGAATGTATGAATGTTTTCGGTTGTCTGTAATAATTTGAATGTTCTCTGGTTTGATGTGACCTGAATAAATAAGAGATTTCTTTTCAAAATAAGTTTTGTTTCATTTTAATTTTTGTATTTGAAGTTGTCTTTAAATCTTTGAAGAAATACAAATGGCTTGGTTTGTATGAATAAAATAAGGAAGGGAAGAACAAATTTGGTAGAGACAGTATTACAGTTGCAAAACAATAGAGGTAAGAAAACGAGAGATGTGCCAGCCGCGTCCTTTTTATTGTATTCTAAAGGTAGCTCCCATAGTCCCATACATGTAAAGGGATAAAAAAAAAATGCTGTACCCCATCGTGTGAGTCGTTGATCAGGTCTTTTTAAGAGGTGACAATTTTGAAAGAATAAAAATAATAATTTTATACTAGCTCAAGCCCGCGAAGCTCGGCCTTCGGTCTCGTTAAACTCTTCATAAAAACCTTCTCACAATTACGAACACAACAAAAAATAAATCAAAATCGGTCCAGCCTTTCTCAAGTTATAGCGGGAACAGGAAAAATAGGGGTTCATTTTTATATATATACTAGCTGATGCCCGCGAAGCTCGGCCTACGGCCTCGCTAAACTCTTCATACAAAACTTGTTCTCATAACTACGAACACAACAAAAAAGAATTCATCAAAATCGGTTCAGCCTTTCTCAAGTTATAGCGTGACCAGTAAAAATAGGGGTTCATTTTTTTATTTATATAATATATAGATAGATTAATAGGGTGAGGAAACTATCTTTTAAAATTATTGCGGGCAGCATATTCTGATTATGACTTTATGAGATAAGCGGAAAAAACGGATAAATACTTCAAACGTCACTTCACCTACGGAACCCTACTAACCATGGCCCGACATGCTCTTGACAAGTTATTTACAAAATGCCTCGATCGGTGGTTGTTTGCATTGCAACGTTACTACCTAGCTCTGATTACTTGATTACTACTATTGTTTTTCTTAAGAGTATGTGGGAGAAACGCGGAATCATTCGAATAAAAATAATAGCTGCCGAAAAACGTCTCGCTAAGCATTACGAAAGAAAATCTATACGAGAAGAATAACACACTCATACAAAAAAGTACACCAGAAAAATCTGCCTAAAACTAGATGGCGCTAACGTATTTAGACAGCTAATAACCAAACCGCTATAAATCCGACAAAAATATAGTTAATATAGAATCATAGTTGAAATATTATGCGCTATTTAAGGTTTAATTCAAATTATATTGCAGTACACGACGTAAAAAAATGTTTCCAATAATAAAGTTTTCCACGTCATCTCCTGAGAATCTAGCGTATAAAACAAAAATATTCATAACAAGTTGCGCTTTTTTCCCGTTACGAATGAGTTGGCTTTGGTTTTTATTTCAAGGCAAGTAGAAATAGTGACGATCATGTCGCAGATTAAAGCACCAGCGACATCTTACGTCGTTATTAGTACTAAAATCGAATTATGCATCTTTCTAAGGACATTCGCTTTCTTCTTTATGTAATTTCTCTATGGTAATACCATCAACGGACATAAAGGCACCCTAGAGCATACAATTCTGCGTCGCTAGTACCATTAAATTGATACTGTACTAGTGATGTAAAGTCGTGTCCATAGTATCATCAATGGTACTGATCAAAGGTAGTTCTGTCTTGGAGGGTTTTTTTTATGTAGCTTTGCTTTTGATTGGTTAAATCGCCGCTCCGGTACGAGAACCAAGAAGTTGTTGTCATAGTTACCATGTTATTTTTATATATATGAAGTTGAATAATCTGTATAATATTACATTCTCTTTGGATCCAAACGTGATCCAAACTTCATTTTGACAGTGAACAAAAATTACTGTTTTATTTATATTTTTTGTGATTACTTTATTTTAGAAGAATGAGTTTCTGTGTAGATCTGGTATCAGAAGACTCGTTTTATGAAAATATTACACTGGGTGTGACAAAACTTCTAGGTTCGTAAAACTTTATCATTTACCTTTTTTTTTGCAAAGATCTACAAAAGGATAATTGTGTATTTTTTGTAATCATGAGGTACTGACTTATAAAAGGAAAAGGACTTAAATTTCCCAGGATTATAGCAGGAACATCAAATGTAAAGCCTTTTCTTTTAAGAAAGCATAATGTATAATGCTTATGTGCTTACCCAACTCACCAGATCATCATATATTTTTAGAAAAGACAAAGGAGAATTCTGTGATTTTTAGCCATAAAAAACAATGTTATTATAAATACTACTTAACTTTATTTAAACTTCAACAAAACTTTGCATTTACAACAAAAACTTTAGTAATGTCTTCTAACTTACTTTTTACATTTTAGTTAGTATGAATTAGCTCTATGCTTCGGTAAAAACTGGAAGCCATCGGGTACCGGACCCAGCAGCATTTCGCTGATTTTTATCCAATCAGCACAATTTCCTGAAGCCATAAGAGTTTCTAAGTCATCCCTACCGAAATATTGTGGGGGCCTTTCATTGATTTGTTGTGGAGGCCTTTCTAAGAGTCCAACAGGAATGTAGCGATACAGAAAAGACAGCCACTCTAGGAGGAATCTACGGGTGTTTTCAACTCCCTGGGTATCTGAGCCCCAATGTTCCAAGCCATAGTTTGTGTACTTTTTGATAATTTCAAATCTCTCCTTACTGCTTATATCCCAAAGTCTCTGCTCTTTTATTTCAGTGAATAACCAAGGTTTTATTAATGCTCCTCTCCCTATCATGACTCCCTGAACTGATGGTGCAATTTTTTTTCTTTCAACATAGTCTTCGTAGCTTAAAATATCTCCATTGCCAAAGACTGGGCAGGGCGTAGCAGCTTTTGCACATGTTTCAATATATTCCCAGTCAGCTGATCTAGTGTATCTTGCCTCCCTTGACCTCCCATGTACAGTCACAAGTGAAGCTCCCCATTCTGCAACTTTTGGTACTATTGTATGTGTAATCTTCTTGTCTTGATAAACACCTGTGCGCATTTTTATAGTGAAAGGTATACTCAAGAGTTTAGAAGCACATCTGATTGAGGCTTCTAAAGCAGTCAATCTATGCATCATTCCACATCCCCCACCTTTTTTATAAATAAGATCAATAGGACAACCTAAATTCAAATCTATGAAGTCAAGCTCAGCTTTTTCTTCAAGTAATTGTGCTACTTTTGATATAACATAAACATTATTGCCACAAATTTGTGCCCCAAACAAATCTTCAGATTCATGTCGTTTAACTAGAGCCCATTCTTGTTTCATGCCTTTAAGCATTGATTCACAAAGTGCCATTTCTCCGCAGGTGATGTCAGCTCCATATTCTTTGCAAATTCTTCTGAACGGCAAGTTTCCCACAGTAGTCAGAGGGCTGAGATATAATTTATCATTCCAATCAATGACTTTTTTCTCCTTAGGGAGAAGTTTGATTAAGTCTTCATCAGTGACAGCACCACTGTTAGCTACCTTTTTCTCTTCAGTAATTTCAACATTCTCTTTTCTATCATTGTCAATAGTTTGTGAATTAGTATTATCTTTTTTAGGCTTGTTTCTGGTATCCAAATGCTTTGCAAGTTTCTCTGACAAGCTAAAGTCATATTTCTTTTTTTGTAATTGAGTTTGTACAGATGACTGTAGAGTGTTTTTTGTGTCTTCTTTCCATAGCTTAACTTTTTCTTCATCGACTTTATTATATCCTTCTTTGGTTATGTGACTAGAACCAAAACGGCAGGAGACGCCTCTTGGACATCTTCCACGAATTGAGAATACATGACATGTCTCTCCAATGTCTTCACCTTTAGTTTTAAGGTAATCGAGCGGGTTGTGAATGTACTTGCAGTTGCTGTACTCGCATTGTTTCGCCTCTTCAGCTGATGCGATGTTTACAATACTAGGGCAAGGCTTATTCTCTTTGACATCTCTGTATGTTTTGGGCCTAGCTTTATTTTGACCTCGTTTCTTGTTTTTTGCATCATTTCCATCGGTTTTTGCCCTTTTAACATCGGTTTCTGCATCGAGATTTGTCTCATTAGCAATATTTTCAAGTTTATGTTTTCCTAGCGTGATTCCATCTTCTTCTTTGTTTGACTTCGCCGGTCTTTGCACAACAAACTGTTGCTTTATTTCACACACACCTGGAGCTACTTTAGCCATTAATTACAAAAACTATCTGCTAATTAAAAAATTTAAGGTTTTTTTTTTTTTTTTTCTTTTTCCTCCTAAGAAGATTTTGGCGTCGCACGTCTTATGCATTTGCCAGTGTCAAGTATACATATATATTTTCAAGTTTTGTTAGATATTATCAAATAAGTCATAGTCACGGTCAAAGTCGAGCAAAGCAAGTCACGGTCAAGTCCAACTCATGCCCCAGTAAAGTGGTGAAAACTTTACTAGAGCCTTCTATGGAGTTTTGGAAACAACACGAAAATTCACGTTTCACGACATTATACCATTCACCAACACTCGTGCATGTACACGAACACTTAACGGGTAAAAATTCACCGTTTTTACACATTAACACTCGAAATAACACAAGTTTTGGAAAATAATAAAATGACGCGACATGAATTCTTCACGTTCCCGCCAAAACTCCAAAATTTAAGGTTATACAAACCTAAGATAAACGCTGTTTTTGATGACATTGACATCAAATTCAAAAAACCGATTTCATTTCACTTTTTTTTTCTCTCGTATTTTAGATCCATACTTAGTGTATTTAGGAGTTTTTGGCGGGATCATGAAGAAGTCATGTCGCGCTATTGTATTATTTTCCAATACTTGTGTTATATCGAGTGTTAATGCATAAAAATTGTGGATTTTTATCCATTAAGTGTTCGTGAAAGTGTACGAGTGTTGGTGAATAGTATAATATCGTGAAACGTGACTTTTCGTGTTGTTTCCAAAACTCCATAGAAGCTTCTAGTAAAGTCTCTACCACTTTACTGAGGCAAAAAAAAAATAGGGAAAAAAAATACGGAAGACAAGGCGGTATGGCCTTAATGGCTTTAGCCTGCCCAGATATGGGCGAATAAATTAAAAAAAAAAAATTAGTGTATTTAGCCAGTGTAAGGTTTTGTAATATTTCATGTGAGGTAATATTTTTTATGATTCAAACCAGTCTCAGTTACAGTCTATGTCAAGCAAAGTAAGTCACGGTCAATTCCAACACACATACCAGTAAAGTGATTTTGACTTTACTAGAGGTGTATGGAGCATATATTTTGCTTTACTTGAAATATTACAAAACTGGACACTGTCTAAATACACAATATGTGAAGCCCATTTCGCATCATTGTATTATTTTCCAAAACTTGCGTTATTTTGAGTGTTAATGTGTAAAAATGGTGGATTTTTACCCATTCAATGTTCGTGAACGTGTACAACTGTTGGTGAATAGTAAAATGTTGTGAAACCTCTAGTAAAAGCTCCACCGCTTTACTGGGGCATTACGTGGACTTTACCGTAACTTACTTTGCTTGACTTAGACTACGACTGAGACCTATTTTAATTGTGAAATATTTGACTTCACTTGAAATACTTGACACTGGCTAAATACATAACATGTGGTGCCAAAAAATAAGAGAAAAAAAAAAGCAATGCTGTCAACATCAAACACATAGAAAGGAAAAGGATGCATAGGCCCACGAAGGTACCTACAAGCTACAATCTTCTTGCCTACAAGCTTCTTGCATAGGCCCATGAATTTCTCCAAGCCCATGAAGCTGTCATGATAGGCCGTGCCAAAGAGAAAAACAGGATGCTTTCTTTTTCTATAACCAAAACCGTCCCCGGGAAAATTTAATATCGTGTTCATTTGCAGATAACGATTTGGTCTGTGGTCTTGTATCACTGGGACCCTATTCGGAGAAATGACATTTTATCTCGGTCACTCTCACTCCCATTAAATTCTAAATTAGAGAGACAGCGACCGAGATAAAATGTCATTTCTCCGAATAGGGTCCCAGGTCTTGTAGCAGAGGTACACTTAGATACTGTGTCATCGCTTTTTGTAATTTTGCACAGAGGAATTATTATTATAACTAGCTGCATCCCGCAGGAACCGCAGGTTCTACAGGAACCCTTAAGTTTTTCGGGATAAGCCCTATGTGTTAATCCAGTGTATAAGCTACCTCCTTACCAAATTTCATTCTAATACGTTTAGCCGTTACAGAGTTGAACGGGAACAAACACACATACATACTTACACACAAACTTTCGCATTTATAATATTAGTGTGATGTGATTATACCAATTATATATTTATTATTATTTGTAGCCGTAGTTTCTTGTAGTGTTAGGGTTCTCTTGCAGAGTAGCTGAGGTCAGGTAAGTACCACACCTTTGCCCGTTAATCAACCGCCAACCAGTAATGTGCAAACATTATTGTGTTTCAGATTGCAGAGCAATATTTCCAGCGTAATTACTGGCCATACAGAGATATCTCATTGTGACGAGCGCAATGCATTGCCGCGCATGGTTTTGCACTGTTGAAGTTCATAATTCTGTGTGGCACTTACCTAACTGTTATGGGCAAGCGTGACGCGTGAGCGACTCGATGGTCTACTTACCGAGTAACGTAAAATAAAGTCATCTTTTCAGAATCAGACCCGCGCATTTGTAATGTAAATGTGGAGCGCCGAGCACCGTGCGATCGAGTAGCCATTTCGAACTGGGAGCAGAGACATTCTGCAGTCCTACCAGAAGATCTTCGCAATTTCTATGCATCAAGCGATGGCTTTCAACTAATATGGAATTATAAATATTCGGGTTGGTGAATAAGAAAATATTATTGTATATTAAATTGCTTTCGAAAAAGTAATAATACTGCTTATTCCTGCCTGCTAAGTTTGGAGATTATGGCAAAGTCCATACATTACAAGTATTGTATTCTATTAGTTATCGTGGTTCCATTATACAAGACAAGCTTGCTTAGTTTGGGGCTAGGTGGCGTTGTGTGTGAAAAACGTCCACCAATATTTATTTATTTATACCTACATCTATAATACAAATTGGTTATCTAATGCAAATACACTGTCAACGTATTAATTTTACTTTTGAACTGGATGGCCTCTTATTTTTTTCAGCTGATGACATTCTACCCGTGGGGTCAATTCGGGTAAATTCATTAAACGAGTTATTCCTTTCACCTGCGCTAAAGGATTTGCTAGATTTTGCGATGACTAGACAAACATCGGGCCCTCGCCCGGTACTAAATACTAAAAGCAAGATTTTGGAATTGGATTCTTGCAGAACGATTGGAAAGGTAAAGTGCATGCGTTATTAAAACAACCTTTGACTACGGTACAGAATATAATATTACACACCCACAGCGAATATAACGCTTACACCAGCGATAAATAGTAGCTATTTATCGCACAGAACACGTGCGGTGCGAGAAGGCGAGAGATTTCGTTACGCTATGGCCCCTTTCGCGGCGCTAAAGACTAAATGCTTCGGCTGGCAGTGAGATAGGCCTGTTGCGGTCCGTACGATGGGGATAAGGTGAAAGAAACAGTTAATTCACACCCTAGATTCCGCACTCAGGATCGAAGCGCCCCAAGCATAGCCAGTTGTTACACTAGTTTTCAAGCTTTTTTTTTCTAAGTAGGGGACAAAATACCTACATATAAAAATGTACTTCATTGGTTCATTGCTAGGCGCGAGTAGGCGTAATCTTAAGATATCCGATGAGAACGCTTGGTCGAAGTCCCCGCAACCTGCTTTTTCCTCCAAGTTTTGTAATTAAAATTATTTTTTTTGTGGGAACAACGACCTCGTAATGTGGTCTAAACACACAAACTAAAGTTTTATTAATAAAAAGTAACCTTCTAGTTGTGAATTGTGTTGTAGGTGTGCCTGATATACACGGGCGGTTCGTGGTCAGTGTGGCTGGCGACGCGGGAGGGCGCGTGGGGGTGGCTCGCCGACTCGTTCACGCATTATTTCCGCATGGCGCTGGTCCACATGGGGCTGCCCGGCTGGCAGGCTGCCTACGCCAACTTGCCCCTCATACCGTGGGCTGAGGTACCACATTTGTCAAATACAGATCAACTGACTTGTACACGTGGTCAATCGAGAGAACTAACATTTTTATGAGTCTTGGTATTGTCCTAAAATACGACGGTAGCTCCACCATTCATTCTACGTTTACCGTCATATAATTATATTAAACTTCGGTCAACCTGAAGCGAATCCCGCGCGAGACGCGGGACGCGATTCGATCGCGTCAACTAACTTGTATGGACGTAAGGAGAGAATAGGCTACTATTTAATTTGAGTTAACTATTTCAGCAACTTTTCTTGCTTCTGGCACCGCATTTGCTTGAAAAGACGGATACCGAAAGCAGCCTGATATCTGCCGGCAGCGAGACTGGGTTGAACCATATCGATCCTAACATCTTCAAGACGTCAGTGCGTCATCACAAGAACACTACTCGTCCGACCAACCAGTAACAAACATGTTTAGATGATTAGTGATAGATATCACATTGATTATTTCTTGATTTGAAACGTACAATTACTAGTGTTAATGAGAAACAAACCTTAGTACAATCCAATTATACTCCCGGGAACAAAACATTTTTAACACTGTACTTACAGGGCGTGTCGTATTATCCATTCACATTCTGTATATGTACGATAAACAGTTATAATTTGAATTTATGAGCTTACAGTCAATGACACTGATAATTGTAATGCTGGTCCCAGACTTGCAGGCCGAACCCCAAATGAGGCCAGGTTCTCGCAACGAGGCCAGGTTTTGAGCAGAGAACAGAAACCTGAGAAAAATTGGCAGCGCATAAACAGAATCCCATAAGACTAAGACTTTTAAGTGCAGCTGTACATTACATGATTTAAACGTAATTATATTTGTGTACTTACAGAAGTTGTGATATCTAATAAAATGTTCAGTTTATATCCGCAGCATTTTTATTGGATCTCATCGAAGCAAAAAGAAAATAAAATGAAGCGCGGGTTGTACACAATAATGTATATTGAATAATATTCGACAATACAATATAATAAGTAGCTAATTAACAAAATAAATGGACGGAATGTGAGATTCTTATGAAGTTTACAGCTAGGTTCACATAATGTTGCTTAACGTAACTAACAGCAGGTTTTTCATATGCGACAATATTGCCAAAATAGGCACCATGACATTACAACGTACAATCGATAAATACTAATAAAATAATACACTCGGTAAAATAATTATCTGTAACAGTGTGATAATACAGGGAATAAATGTAAAAAAAAATCTAAATAATATGCGATAACAAAAAACAAGGTAAATAAAAACATTTTTGATTGTGATAGAGTTGTGATGCAATAAATTGACAAAATCACGAACTGTAGCAATTTTTAGAGATATTCCATTCTAATAATCAGTTTCGCATAGAAATATCGCACATTTTCACTTAATTTATATCGGCTAATCGTATAAAATATATGAAACTTATATATTTTTCTATGCACTAGGCCAATATCAGTTTAGCTATTTCTAAACATTGATATTTTACCTCAGGTGGGGTGCTAGAACACTTAGTATTTCCATTGTATTAGACTTTTGTTTTTTTATTTATTTAATAAAGTACAGTTAATTGCAGAGAGCCATTAAAACGCTGTCCAACAGCATGATTTTAAATTTTAGAATGAACTATGAAATACGGCGGAATGCCTTGCTTGCTATTGAAGTAGCAGTTTATTCCCAGCAAAGGCATAACAGTGGCACTTTTTTTTTAAAACTAATTTAGCTAATCTAATTTAGGTACTTATATTAACTATCCGCACGTATTTTTCATTTGTGTATTGATAGTTGATAATTAAGAAGATACTAGCTGCGCCCCGCGGTTTCATCCGCTATTCTGCAGGAACGATTACAATTTTCAGGATAAAAAGTTACCTATGTGTTATTTCAGGGCAAAAGCTACCTATATACCAAAATTCATCCAAATCCAGCCGTTACAGTAGAACGGGAACAAATACACTTACCTACTTACACGCAAACTTTCGCATTTGTAATATTAGTGTGATTACATTTGCAAGCTTCCAATAATGTGATGTGAAATCATGTGAATACTTAGAAAGATTGTAAAGAGATCTGCCAAAGCATACTTATTTTTAAAAGTACAGTGACCGGCGAACATCTTGAGCAAAAAGCGGCGTAATGCGGGAAACGTCGCATTTACACGTACGTTGAAAACACGACCTTCCGCCAAAGATAAAATCAAACCAAGAGCTCAAAAAAAAAAAAAAACAATGTGAGAAACAAGAAAACAAAATGTCGTCATTGATCAAGTTGTTTGCCGCTAACTGTATGTGATGTGTTTTCAATTACTAGTAAAGTACTGCACTTTTGTGCGGTAAGGCGAATTAAACCTAAGAGTTCCCTAATTCAAATTCGAAGTATCTAATAAGTGCATTCGCTAAAAAGAGAACTTTGCCGAAAAGCAAGTTCACCTTATTTCATTCGTCCTAGCTATTACTAGCTATCAGTTACTGATTACTAGTAAATCATAAGTAGAAATATTAGACCGGTTTTTTCAGTGAGGCTTTTTTATAAATTCGACATTATTCGAATTACGAAGCCGGTTAAAGGCTGTCACATACAAGGCGAAGTGAAACGCACCTATATCATTACATCGACTTCAAGTGGCTCAAAATTAAAGCAAGAGCAGCAAACCTGACAGACGCGCGAAAACGTACATATTTATTTTAGACTATATTCCGACGTCTACAACGGTGATATTTGCCGGCTTTGCGCTTAAGGCCTCGCTACATGGCCTGACCTGACATCGTGCGAAAAGTACAGCTAGACTGGAATTTCACGGGAGTAAAATAAACAAACTATTAAGGTTATAGCTTCTCCCTTTCGCTCCCCCAGAAACTTATATGTAGCCATCTCTTTGACACGATGTCAGGTCAGGCCATGTATAGACACCCTTACTAAAGGAATCGGTAAGTCGTTAGTGATCGTTAGTAAATCCAACTGACGGGAACCCACTGGTGGTCCGTGGAGAGCGAGTGGAGAGCGTCGAGGATCTTCGAGTAAGTGGTGTCCGTGTTGTTGTTTGTGATCACGAGGTCGATGTATTTCTCGTTCTGGCGCTGGATGCGGGCGCTGTCTTCCAGTGTTTGCTTCATGTCTTCTTCCTGTTGTTTTAATTTTAGTTTAGGTTTTCTAAGGGAGTAGAGATATTAATTTCTTCCACATGCATCAGCATGGTGCGAGTAGCACATCGTTTTTTTTTTTTTTATATTGGTCTAAAATAATCAAAAAGGGGTCGGACTTTGCAAAATTTTTAATTTTAGTTTTAGTTTAGTTTTACTAAGGTAGTAAAGATTAACATGGTGCGAGTAACACATCGAAAATAAATTTTCTTATAATGGTCCAAAATATTAAAAAGGCGTCGGACTTTCCAAATTTTTCAGTGCAAGAAGATCTCGCAGAACTGTCAAGTGTCAATGTATGCCGACATTTAACATCGGTTGAGCTGTGGTGAAATGCCTAGTGTCGACCACGATCAAAAATATTGTTTTTTGTAAATTGTCAAGAGCTTCGTTTGATAATTTACGATCATGAAAAAGTTGAAAGTGACCATATACATAGCATACACAAAAATAAAATACTAAACATTATGAGTGAGTTACGCTTGCAGCAGCAGCAGTTTTGGTATAAATTCTATGGTCACAACGCCCCATTAGCTCCCTTATTGACATTGGTTGAAGCAGAATCACACTACTCACACTATAAATGGTAATTATTGTCTTACCTCGTAGAGCGAGGCGAGCGACTCGAGCGTGCGCGCGCGCCGCGAGCTGTAGCGGATGGAGCTCTGCCGGTCGAACTACGCAACGCATGCACAACGTCAATCAACAGCCAAAATAAAATAATAATTTTGATAAAAATATACTTAGAATACGTTCCATAATACATGCGCGGCCCTAATTGTGATTTATTTTGTTTAGCGTAAAACGACAAGCGCCATCATCTGCATCAGCCTGTAAACCTCCCACTGTTGGGATATAAGCCGTGTCGAAGGGTAATTAGGCCCATCATAGCCGTGTCGAAATCTAGCATCACGCACCGCCACAATTAAACGTGGAAGCGAGACACCGAATATCGTACTCACTAGCACTCGTAAGTGTTAGTAAGTGTAAGTGTTAAGGGCGGCTCAATAATTAATTTACTTTACATGTTTAATTATACTGTATCCCTGCCGTGTTGTCAATTTGACCCGACCGTAAAATATACGGGTGCGAGCGAATACGTTAAACAGCGTGTCTCGCTCCCACGTTATATTGAGGCGCGATATTTCTCGACTCGAATATTTTCAAGCTGTTAGTAAATTCGAATGGAACACATTCTAATGCAAGTTTGTTGCGGCTCTAAGTAAAAAAAAAAAAACAAATATAATGACAGTCGATTCGAAATATAAAAATGCATTACATAAATGCTCCATAATAGGGATATTCATTCAGAATCGTTTTCATGCATAAAACATATAAAAAAGGCTTTAATGTAAACAACTTTGGTCATCTATCGCTCTAGTCATTCCAAAACAAGATAAAAAAAAATAAACGGTATAAGTTGATGTTAATTCAACCTTGTATTTTTATATAATAATTAATAGCTTTATGAAAAACTTTCTTCCCTTTCTCTAAGTTTTAGTTTTTTTAGTTTAAGTTTATTGATCGCTAAAAACTAAATAACTACAACTACAACACGATATATGATATGATTGATGCGGAGATATGAATTGAAATTCATGACCAGATAAAACATCTATTGCATTCCAGGTAAAATCGACTCTATACAGTGCGACAAAGCTTATAGTGATGATGAACGTGGTCAAAAGTGGAACTACAGCTGTCTTTTTATTTACTCTAAGTGTTAAAGAGAGTTCTAAGGACAGCGCCCCATCTACCTTTCACCCACATTCATGGTACGCTGTGATGCTGTGTCACACTGTATTCAAAGGCAAAGACAACCAAATCACTTGATCACGCATGCTGCAAAATGATCTTATAAATAAAAGTCATCGCGTCGTCCGCGCGACGTGCTAGTTAACAGCACTTACGATTGGGCAGCTCAACATTCATTCTTGCAATTTGTGCCTAGGATTTGCCGGCTTTTATCATCATCAGCTAGAAGACGTCCATTTGACCGCTGAACTGACCTTCGCCCTTGGCATAATTGCCACGCTTGGGGATCACAGAACTCTCACCATTTACTAAGAGGACGCTGCTGCCCGTCCTCCGGTGATTCTGGTCGCAGTTTTAGGGCTTACCCGGGTCCACTTGCCGACATAAGAGCCGGCAAATCAATTGGCGAGTTTATGCTATTTTACGCGTAATATTTTAGTTAGGGGGGGGCAAGGTACGAGCTGTCAACTGGTTACATGGTCTGCGAGTGATCGTAACAGATTACCGTCAAGTTCCTATTGGAGGCGTGCGTGAGGTTCCTGAGTTGCTCGATGCCGGGCGCCGAGATCATCACCACGTACGGCAGGAACTCGCTGCTGTTGTGCAGCAGCTTCAGAGACTGCGGCGCGCAGTCCAGGATGCACATTTTACCTGAAATGCATCATCACAGTGTTCAAACTGCACGATTTTTCGGCACTGCGCTCGTGTCCTGAGATAATAGACGCTAAGCCGCTTTTTTGCCCAGAGATTAGTTTGAAACATTGTCCTTCAATCCGAAACACAGTACTGTTTGTAGCAAAGAAAACGTACACGGGAAGAATAACAATATCATAAAATGTGAACCCCCGAAAAATCTGCTTAAAACTATATGGTGCTTACGTATTTAGTCAGCTAATGTCCAAACAGCTATAAAAGCCGTCGAAAATATGGCAAATAAAATAAAGTCGCTTTCCGCGTCTGTCTGTATATCCGCTAACTAACCTAAGCCACGCAACGGCTATTGATGCGGTTGTTAACATCAGTTACATATTTGTTCACGGAAAGTTTATACAGGATGGTCCAAATGGTGACGTCAATCCGAAAAATTTAGGTTCAAAGGGATTCACGAAAATACCCCATGTATACAAACGGGTTTGTTTTCTAGCTGATGATGATGATGACGAAATAGTACCTTCCTTGATGACGGCGCGGATGGAGTCGAGGTGCGTCCCGTAGAGGTGCGAGTTGTGCTCGCCGTACTCGAGGAAGCGCCCGGCGTGCGCGTCGCGCTCCATCTCCTCGCGGGAGACGAACCAGTACGACTGGCCGCTCTCTTCCATCGGCCGCGGGGGACGGGACGTGTCTGGAACGTACCACGAGTATTATTTATCCACTTTGACACCAAAAACAAAACATTTTGATAAGATTTACCTCCGCTGTGCGTGCTGAGATGAGCTTTATTGCGATGGTTAAAGAAGACTCTCTAACCATCGCAATAAAGCTCATTTATTTAATTGTACACGTACAGAAAACTCACTCCCAGACGGAAATTTTTACAAAATTTTATTAAACACAGCGAAATGTGAAGCTTCCGTTTAGTACTTACGGGTGCGCAAAGCATGCGAGAAGGCGATAGTGATAGCTGTCTCATTTTAGCATTCATTGTTAGATGTGAAAATATTCCTGACACACAGTCCTAGACTAGTTCGGGAGTCTATGGATCATCACTCGATTTAAAAACTTAATTAATGTCAAAATAATTTTTTTTTGTTTTTTTTTGTTGGTTTTGTATATTACACTCCTTCTTGGGCAGTCGAGTAAAAACGGCCCCGATTACGACGATTTCGGGTTGTAAAGTCACGTCATCACGTCCTCACGTCCGCAGTGGGATAGAAAAAAATAAAAACGAAGAATGGTTGCGCTTGTCTGCATCATGTCTATTGTTCAGCAATTATATGGTTTAGGATGGAGGTCGCTTTCCAAGAAGCACAGATTACCCCCTCTAGATTCCGCACTTCGGGCGATCGAAGCGTACCACGCATCGAACAAAATTCACTCGACCGTAATCCCTACAAGTAGGTAAACTCACGTGGTATAACAGCGCCGAATCTGTCGGGGTGCTCCTGTATGAGGCGGTTCTTGAGCGTGCGGCGGCCGACGCCCGCGGTGCCCACCAGCGCCAGGATGCGCCGCAGGAAGGGGGGCGTGCGCGCCACTTCCTCGTATAGCGCCAACTCGGCGCCCTCCAGCTGTACGCTCGAACGAGACTCGTACACGAACTTTTTCTTTTTCTTTGATATCTGTGGATTTTGGAAAATAAATATTTATGACAAATTTAAATTGTTACTCAGGGTTTTAAATCATTTGATAAGAAATATTGGGAAACCAATATTGTAACAAATCATGGTAATCCGTGACTCAGAACTAATTTAGGTAACTGCAGATATTTATGACTGACCATATTAAAAGTTGACGAGTTGTCTATCGTGTGGGTGTACAAAAACGGGTCTTGATTACTTTATTGATTCCGTTATATTAAACTCTTATTTAATTTTAGTGATGAGCGTGATTACAGATGTGCAAAATCGTCTTATGAGATTATTTCTAGTTGAAAAGATTTATTAAACATTAGGTGTTACCCGCGACTTCGTTCGCGTGTACCTACAAAGCAAAAAAAGTAGCTTATGTCCTTCTCCTACCCTTAAGTATATCCTAAAATAACTTATGTATTCACTTATTATCTATATTACTAGCTGTAACCCGCGACTTTGTTCGCGAAGACCTACAAATACTATACTAGCCCATGTCCGTCTCAGACCCTTAAGCTATATCTATGCAAAAATTCAGGTCGATCCGTACAGCCGTGATAATGCGACAAACACTCGGGCAGAGACAAAGACCTAGTTACATTCGAATTTATAGTATTAGTTAGAGTTAGGATGTTGAATGAACATGTTTGAATTACATAAATAATTTCTTCTTACGAGTTGCGATGAGTTTTCAACTGATTGAACAGTTCCACTAATCACATTACATGAATAGGCAATCACATCCACATCACACCACAGTAGATTTGCACTCATTTGTGTGGGGGAGGCATATGTTCAGCAGTGGACGTCTTATGGCTTATGATGATGATGATGTGTTTTGAAGCATGAGAGACATAAGTCAATTCTATTGTAATCGGAATGTATCAACACCAATTTTTAAATTATAACTGTAACTTATATATTTTATTGAGATTAGTTCCTCAATACATTTTTTATGTAGAATAGATACGTTCTTGCAAAATTTCATGAAAATCGGATCAACGGTTGGCAACTTATCGTCAGACAAATAAACACACAAACACGAGACCTTCGCTTTGCTCGGTCAATTATTAGAGTTTGTACATACTTATAATATACCACCTGTTACCCGCGACTTCGTTCGCGTGGACTTACAAATTAAAAGTAACCTACGTACGTCTCCGACCTTTACGCTATATCTATGCAAAAATGCAGGTCGATCCGTTCAGCCGTTTAGCCGTGATAACACGACAAGCACCCAGACAGAGTTACTTTCGCATTTATAATAATAATTATAATATTATACCCTCTTAACAAATCCTCTATAAAACAGAGTTGAGTCATAATGTCTGTCATTATCTCCATCAATTACTTAAAGTTACCACTTTCATGATAATTAATTCAGATTAGCAAACCATGAATCATCATGCATTATTTTTACGAGTACTACATTGTAATACCTATCGATTTGAACCAAAACAATACATTCCACGCATCAGCAAAACGAAAACAAAACATTGCCACACTGCATGCTCGCACTATCTCTAACAAAAGCTGACACAAGCCAGGCGTGAGAACTTCCTTTCATCTTTCGAATGATTCATACTTCATACTATTTGTTTATGAAATGCCGAAGTGTATAATTTATGCTTCCAGGTACAAGGTCCAGCTATGATTAATATTAGAATTAAATTCGACAGATCTTTGCTAGCAGTGAAAGATACATCTTTGATGTACAGAATCTGAACATTTTGATAAAGTCAATTGAATGGTATAAAATTAATAACATAAAATAAAAATTACAAATACCCACTCCTAACTGTACACGGCGCAAAGGTGCCTATTACGCTGGCCGCATTTCCGCGTTGAGTGGCAATGGCCAACCTTTGCATCAGGTACGAGTTTTGATAAATAATAATGTGAGAATAATACACTTTATGTATTTTTTGATACGCAATAAATATTTTTGTATTTCTTTAGTTAGTAATGTTGACGTGAGATACGAGGAAATGAAATACAAATATTTTGGAACGATACAGTAAAAAATTTCATGTCCATAATGATGTTATTTTTAAAAACAAAAACATAGATAATTTTAATTAATGCACCAGAACTCCGAAGTTGATAAGCTTCGTAAAACATTAAAGTGTTTTCAATTGTAATAAATAGTTGTAAGAAAAGTAAAACTTACCCGAGCACCACAAATGCTGATTTTATGCACGAAATCAGCCTCTGGAGGCACATACGCCTTACGCCTCTCTTCTAACTCGGGTGAAGGGACCAGCCCCACTACATCTGGGTTCTCTACATGGCTCGCTTGCCACCAGTTTGGGTCTTTTCTATCAGATACCTTTAAACAAGTAATAATTTTAAAAGAAAAACAATATATCCGACTGCAAAAAGTAGCCTACCTCGTCAAAATCTGTCAAGCCATTTAGACTATAGGAGGAGCACACAAACATGCATATTCACATACTTACACTTTAAAACATTACCCTCTATCTGTCTATCTTGGGCAGTCTGATAATTTATTTATTTTTACAAATTGTACAATATCCAATAAGATATTCATTGTTTTTAAGATAATTTCAATAACTAATGGATGAATTGAAGTCCTATATTAACTTGAAGCCTTATCAGGATTGTAGAATTCCAATTGATACTGGATTGTAGGATTCTACATATCTTTTATGTATACTATTATTAAAAAACATAAAAATAAACACAATTTTCTACAAGTTTACATAAACTTGTAAATTATTTTGTTTGTATGAGGAAGATAATTTTGTTTCTTTTTGTCTCTGAAAATACGGGAACGATTCAGAAAGAATTCCTTTCCTGGAGAATTAAAGCTACAATATACCTTAGTGTGGCTATGTTTTGTTCACAGTGCGGGAGAAGGCACTGGCAAAGAATAGTTATGAATCAGTATAACAGATATTTTCAAGTATATATAAACTGTAAAAAGTACACTGTATAATAAAAAAGAATAGTGACATACCTGTAAAATATCTCCTTTCTTGAATGCCAAACCAATTTCCTTACAAGGTATTAAAGTGTCCTCCTTTGGGTCGTAATCAAATAGAGCTCTCATATAACACTGAAATGTAAGTAAGTAGTGAGTTGTTACATATAGCTACTTAGGTATAAATCGGACCCTATACTCATGCCGAAATGTGAAAAGTTATCTGCTGTTTATAAAATACACAGAGTTATTGAAAGTTCAAAGGATTGGAGATTCAAAAAGTTATTGCTTCAGTCCAAAGTCCTTTAAAAATAAAATAAAGATAAAAAATTAAAAATAAAGATAAAACAACCAATAAAACTGAATTAAAATTGTGGCAACAATTTTTAAATAAACAACCTTTCTGAAAAACCAACCACATTGCTATGAGTCTAAACAGACTCATTTTTCAAATGCATGAGTAATTGTGTGCAGTACGAACAAAGATGAATCTATGGTTTTATAGAGAAGATAAAGATAGCCTCCGTGGCTCTTTAAAATCATATCAGTATGTAAAATAATTAATCACTTACACTAAGTTTATTGACCATCTGTGTATTCTTCTTAGAATTAGGTCCAACTTTTAGCGTGATTCTGTCATTTGGCTTAGCCACTGCCTCTTTGAGCTGCTCTTCTGAATTAATATTCTCTCCATCTACTTCCAACAGGACATCTCCTACAGACACTAATGCTTGTTTGGCTGCAGCACTGCCGGCCAGTATCCTGGCTACAATGAGTTGCCCATGCTCATCAGTTGTTACCTGTAAATTAAATTATCTTAGCTTTTGCTCTGCTAAAATTAGGAACACTGTTTAAGATTTTTTTTTCAGTATCCTACATTTTTCCATGAAAAAAGATATGAAGGTAATAAAAATTTACCACAATCAAGTCAGTAGTATAGTTATAAAATTTAAGTTTAATTTAGTTTTTTTTTGTAATAGTGTGAAGAATGGAGGACACCATGCACAGATTCTGAGATTCTTGTGAATGTTTAATTAAGAATTTATAGTTGTATTGATGAAGGGAAAGTTGCAGTATATTTTCTTACCGTTAGTCCTAAAGGCTGGCCAGGCACTTTTCTAAGGCCTACTACTTTTACAGTCTCAACAGGCATGTCTCCGTTTTCTTCTGGACTACTGTCTGCTTCGGCAGTATTTCTGTTCTCCTCTATCAGAGTAAGTTTTTCATCTACACCTGAACCCCTTTCCAGCCAGATTGCACCTATCTGATCGTGTGCATCTATTAAAGCCTGTAATTTAATTAAGTCCTTTGTCATTTACCCATCACATAATCATTTGCAAAATCATGTCCTCAAGACCTTATATTATGTCTGCTCCATAATGTGGTCGTTAGTAGCTTTGTACATAATTGCACTGTCTATTAGATTTAATTGATAACAAAGAAACAGTTACTTAGATGGATTCCTTAGAAGTTATGCTAAAATACATGTTCTATTTATGGTGCCAAATTAGCGATGACTTCAATGGGAACCGTAAATAGAAAGTGAAACGTACCTTGAAGTGTACCCTGGAAACTATTATGGCCAGCTCCGCTTGCTCGATGGTCCGTATGTTGTTGCCGCGGTACTCGCTTAGCGACCGTATTATGTTTACATTGCCCAGCGACACAGGTTTAACGATCAAATCCTCCTCCGAATCGGCCGACTGTAATAAAATCACTCACGATTAAACGGGATATGGGAGATTACACTCAAAACACAGGCACCAATAGGCGTGGCACTTGGATGTTGATGTCGTTAAATTTGTGAATGAAAACAATGCCGTAAACTTTCCGATTTGATGGCTACGGTATAATAATGTTGGAGCTCAGTGAGTAATTAATGTTATCAAGGAAACAACATTTAAATTGTAGAAAAACAAGCTAAATAAACAATAGAACACACCCAACACAAGTCACAACACCCCAAACAAAAGTCAAGTCGTGCCCGTCAGCCGCCGAGTCGACGTTCGATGACCGATCTCAGTGCTGCCAGAACTTGATCGCCAAAAGTTACGTTTGACTTGGCAGTAAAAAACATAGATTAAATAAATAATATTTCTAATATATAAGATAATATTTCCTCAAAGGTAAAAAACGATATGTAAAAGGAAGTGCCTCCGGAGGTGGGCGGGCGAAACGCCAAAAACTGATTCCCGATTTGGATAAATCTAGAATAAGCTATTATTTTGTTGTATGACAACCAGGTAGCCGTTCTGGTGTGATATAATCGACTCAGATAACGTTAGTTTTAAAATGTAAAAACTCAAAATCCATTTCGATTAGAGAACCGAGTCGGATAACAGTAGGTTCAGGTTATTTAAAAAAATAAAATAACCTAGAAGCCGGTTAGAGTTGATGACAGTGGTTGAGTCGTACCTCGGTTAACCGTTCCATAATTTCATCGGTTTTTTTTTAAAAATCTTATTTTATTTAGGGACAGTCACATTTGACTATGCCAGTCCCATAGTTAACACAAATACAATATAAATTTAAAGAAGAGAGACTCTAGTTTTAAAGAGCCTACAGACCACAGATGAATAGACTACACTGTGACTGTGCTACAGACCGACCGATAGAGCATCCTGCCGGCTACGGCAGCGGTGTAACAGCCTTCCAGCCTTTGTGAAAGGCTGTGCCGGTTCTGGTGCGGAATGGTTTTAAGGTTGTAAAAAAAAGGAAAGTTACTGTTGTTATATAAGTTAAATAAGTTGGTTATATCCAACTTACGTCACATCACACTTTCCTTGTTGTTATAAAACAGAATAATAACAATCTACTGTTACCGACTCGAGAAGTTACGGCCACTCGAACCCGGCAGCCGTACCAGTTGTCGAATCTGGCAGTGGAGGCACTTTCTTGGTAAAAATAGATAATTGGCTTATTTTCCTTTCGCTACGGAACACCACGCATCCCTTCGGGACTGAGGACAATTCAACTAGTTTTTAGAGATAAAATTGGTCGTTGGGGATATCTTTTTTTTCAGCCTGTAAATAATAAATGTTAATAAGGAAACTTAAGAGAAACGGGTAGGTTGTAGTTTTCTCTATTCGAAAGAGTAGTGTGTTATTTTTTATTTTGGCAGCTCCACGTTCTATATTTTTTTTTGTTGGTTTGACATTCTTTCGCTGAACGTCGCATATCTTTTTTATTCTCTCCTGAGAGGTTTTGGCGTCGCAAGTTAATGCATTTATTAGTGGCTAGTATCAGAATATTTTTCATGTTTTATTGTAAACAAGCAGCGCTTCGCGGTTTCACCCATACCGCGGTTTCGCGGATTCTTGCAGAAACCGTATATTTTTTTTAGATAAAAGTCTATGTCAATCCAGGGTATATAATTTCTGTGCCAACCAAACGTCGAGGTCCTCACCGTTGCGGAGTTGAGTGGGAACAAATACACCCACATACAAACTTTCGCATTTATAATAGTTAGTGTGATATTGTCAAACAAATTACAAATACAGTCAAGTAAAATAAGCCACGGAGAAAACAACAGATGGCTGGACCCGGTAATCTCATTCCTACCCACAGGATAATAATAATAATAATATAATAATAATCTCATTCCTACGGAAAAGTAAGTAATAAATAAATAAATTAAAAAGTCCCGCAGCTAATTTCTGAAATGATGGCGATTATCTTGGCATGTTTTACAATGAAAAAATTTTTCACGATCTCCTTTTCTAGTAATTGTGACAAAACACCAAATAAAAATATCATCATTCCACAGTAACTAGACGAGATTACGGCACATGAAAACTTACCGGTTAAACATTCTTTGTTTTCATCAGTAGAGTTGCTGCACTATGGCGATTTACGCTCATTTGAAACCGCGTAATGTTATTTTAATTTAAACATTTCCATTTTTATTTGAGTAGAAAAAAATGACGAATTTTATAGTCATGGAACAAACTTTTGTTCCAGCTGGCTAGGAAAGCTGGCTACGAGAGGTTGTTGGCTAGTTACCAATAAACCCTGTAAAGTACACCTGTTAACTCTTTAAGTTTTTATTTTTATTATTTTATTTTTGGTAAGTAGATAAAGTGCATTGTTTGTAATATCGACCTCTATTCATAAAAGGGCTGGCACTGATTTTTTTGAGTTGTTATAAAATTCGCCATATTGGATTTAGTAAAACGTCGTAAAAGTGGTTTAAGAGAACAGAGGGAACATAATAAACATACATACATAAATAGACTCCTAAAATCATACCCCTTCTTTTTCCATAGTCGGATAAAAATAGATGTTGAACAATGACATCATCATCATCATCAGCCACAACTCCATTTAAGATTCATTACCGCTATTCCGACATCCCGAACCTTTGTTCTCTTTCGGATTTCGGTATTATGAACTCGGTCTTGGAGTTTGATGCCGTTTATCCATGGCTCTCTGTGTTACCCTAATTTTGTACACAGCCTCATGGGTAAGCGTCCATGTCTCGGCACCATATGTCAATGACATATGAACAATGGTGGGCAATGACATGGAAAAAAAAATTGGGGGTAAATGTACTAATGTCGATGATGTATGGAAATTGCGCCAATGTTATTATATCGCGGGGTAACGTCTGTCGTCTGGCTCTAAGTAGCTCTAAGTTGTTAGTTAATCAATGACATGGAAAAAAAAATGGGGTTAATGTACCTACGTATGTCGATGATGTATGGAAACTGTATCAATGTATTATGTCGCGGGGTAATGTCTGTCGTGTGGGCCGTAGCTCTAAGTTGTTATTATCATGTACCTACCTACAGCGTGTTTCAAAGTGGCACCAAGAAATTTACCTTGTGACGTTGTAGTTCTGTTGGCGTCGATGACGCAGTTGGTGTATTTTGGACTGCGCTCCTAGCCTAAACTAAAACTGTCTAAAGGGACGTCTGAGTTCTAGCGGGAACTCGAAGAAGTCATGTCGCGTCATTGTATTATTTTCTAAAACGTGTGCTAGTTCTAGTGTTAATGTGTAAAAACCGCGGATTTACTATATTCATTAAGTGTTCATGAACGTGCACGAGTGCTGCTGAATAATGTCGTGTACGTGTTGTTTCCAAAACTCTATAGAAACCTTAGTATAAACTCCACCACTTTACTGGGGCATGACTTGGACTTGACCTTGATTTACTTTGCTTGACTTAGACTATGACTAAGACTTATTTTTGTTGTGATATATGGTGGATCACTTGAAATATTACAAAACATGACAAAGGATAACAAAAAAAAAATTAAGATAAAAAATTGCCAAAATTTAAGAGAAAAAAAATGTCTGCTGCATGGCGAATAATGATTATTTATTTCTATTTTTTAGCTTACCTACGGAATAGCCTAAGGATACGGAATTACGGACACGCTCATGGAGAAACGAAACCCCATTAACTAATTTATCTGCCTACGTTTTAAATTAAATCCTAACTAATATTATAATTCAGAAGAATATAGCCGCAGTCGTATCAGGACCAATATAGCTTCGAGGTATAAAAATTAATATGTTCGTCTCGAAGAAAAAATATCGCTTGCGCGATTCAGAACTCCCTACATTATAACTTTACTGTCAGTGCATACAAAACTTCGAAAAATTCACAAATTCAACGCCATCTAAGGAATTAGAGGAAGTATCTTTGTTTCTATGTCTGGATATTTGTCGCGTTATCACGGCTAAACGGCTGAACGGATCTTGATAAAATTTGATATGGAGTTACTGTATATCACAAAGACGGACACATGATACTTTTTAAAGTCTACGCGAACGTCGCCGGCAACAACTAGTTTCTACTATATAATATACTTACTTCGCATCGTCTAGCAAAATCCGGGCTTTCAACTATGCTCTTAAGGAAAATAACTTCATGATTTGCTAGATCTTCTTCAGGTTTTTGTTCATCTTTCTCTGAAATATTACAATAAATATTAATTAAATTCATCTACATAGATTATCAGATAATTCCCCATAATAGTTACTAGTAGTAGTAGTTTTGCGAACAGCACTACTAGTAATATAGACTTCGAGAGCACATCGAGCGGGATGGCATGCTCTCGCAATCAGAATCACGAACGTTTCAAAGTTAGAGGATAAGCTCGCAGTCCTACAATTTCATAGTTTTTTTTTGTCGTCGGCGATTTTTGATTGGAGGGGTAGTTCCCCCAAAAAGGGGGAAGTTTGCTGCGGCACCATTTACCGGCCGATTTTGATAATATTTGGTAGATAGAAACATTCGAAACTAAATTCTAAACAAGTATTTTGAATATTAGCAAAATCGATCAAGAGGTTGTTAGGATATAAAACTTATTACGAAAATAAAACCTAATCTACGAAAAATCCTAGAACGTATATGGAATGTTTTCGTGAAGCCCTTGGTATGAGGAACCTACATTTTTTGGATTGACGTCACCGCTTGGACCAGCCTGTGTATATATATAGAAAAAAAGTATATTGGCAACATTTTCTACGTGTAAAGTTTTACGTACGTGTTATTTATTTTATTGTATTTTAAAATAGTTACTGTACCTATTATTTACATTTCAAAAACAAAAAATCATTCAAAACCAATACCAGCTATTCAACCGCCAAGCAGTAGTTTGCAAACATTACTGTGTCCGTGAGCAATGCATGGTTACACTCGGGTGGGATGTCTGCCTGATCATGCCACACTTGATTACCTGGTAAGTATGTATTGTATATAGGAATCTAAATTATAGAGATTCCAGTTTCCGATTGATAAATCCTTGAAAACCTAACAATTTTTTATTGCTAACGTAGTTTTACGCGTCACAGAAGTTTTATGGGCATGCCGTCGTAAAATAAAAACAAGACAACAGACTCGCAAAGTGGTTGCTCTACTTACGTTTGTTCGATATTCCTCATTTATCAATACCTAATGAATAAAGTCGTAGGAACATATGTGCGTTAGGTATTATAAAAATACATAATGATTTTAAATTAATTATATATTTAAAATCAATACTGTAAAAAAAAATGACTGCTATTTGTCGCATACGGTTTATGATTGACGGCTGTAACCACTCCGCGGTTTTCGAACACGATGCACACAGTGATTATCTTGAACATATTATGGATGTTTATAAAGAGCTTCTAGGTTATGTAGATGCACTAGATGCAGATTTTATAAGATTACGCACCTTCATCCGGCGGTTTGTTGCCGAATGCGAAGTCTCTGAAGCCGCGCCAGTTGACTGTGTACCGGCCACTGCGTCGCACCATCATCTGTAATCACTGCACGGGAACACACAGCACGTTCACTAAAGGGTAAGCACTGGCATTATCCGGTGAATATTAGCGAGTGGTAGCGGTGTGGTATCGACGCGGGGCGGGCGGCCCGTGACGCGGCCGCCGTCAGCTGAGCCGGCGCGCCGCGTCACGGCGCCGCCCGCCCCGGCCCCGGCGCGCTTGCGCAAACCGCCCGCTCTACACTCGAAACTACTTTTACTACATTGCCTCGATCGCTCGCCGCTGTCTTCACAGCGGTTGACATTCAGACGCAGATTGCGTGAGCAGCCGAAACTAACGATGACTGACTAATACAGACATCACGCACGAGATTTCGTAATCGTTAAAGCTCCAACGGTCGTAGCCTTGTTTTCTTGATGCTCTCTGCTAGTTTTATTATGGTCTGACGTTTAAGGACGATGCAATGGCTTGCCAAGTAATCGCTAGAACACAATTAATGTTCGTAATTTTATAGGTCTACTATATGTCTACATAAAAGTACGTCGACTGCTTTTATGCAGAGACAATTTCGATAAGTGCTTGAGTAGAATTGTTCACTTATTTTTGTAATACATTTTTTAATTTGGGTTTCTTTTAGAATTCTCAGCTATTAAGGTACATTCCAACGCAGTGAAACTAAAATATCGATATTTCTCATGTCTTATTTTAAACCCATGAACATGTAATCATAAAAATAAGGAACATAAAAATGTTACGATCGGACCATAAAAATTGCGAAGCTCTCATTTTGATACTTCTTTTACATAAATATTGTTCTTCCCTACTTTTGTTATTATCTATTTATGTGTCTACATGCTTGAGTATTAAAAAAAACCTGCAATTGTTTTTTTAACTAAAAGTATACCAATTTCTGTTTTAAATTCTATATTTTTAGCTACATCTGCTTAGTGCTCCAAACCGTATCTTTCATGTCCCAGTTGATATTAAGGTCTATCATAATTACGTCAAACCTTATTTCGCGTAATTTTTTGTACCGACACGTCCCATCAAAATTAAATTTAAAAAAAATGTACCTCTGTTGCGAGGAGTTTTAGAAGTTTCATACAATATGAAATAAAGTGATGCCCATCTGCTATTCCGCATCGCCAAGTGTTACATCACTGTATCTGAAAACAATTTAGCATTGCAATTAACACAGGAAGTCAAGGATGGAGCTTGTTACTAATTCACAGATAATGAACAATTATTTTTAAAGATCTACGTACATAACTTATTGTTATGTACGTAGATCTTTTATTTTATTTTTTATTTTTAGTGTATAGTTTTATGCGATTTTACAAAGACATCTTTCTATTGTGTTCCCAGGAACAGTCGAAAGATCGTTTAAATTCGAACAATTATTGGGTATAGTCAGTTTTCAGAAGGATTGAAACCCTTCCTAACTAAAATTATAATTCAGAGGAATATAGCCGCAGTCCACAGAATTCTCCTTATAATGTCTTTGCCGCAGACGTATTAGGACCAATAAAGCTTCGAGGTATAAAAATGCATTCGTTCATCTCGAGGAAAAAACTTCGGTTGCGCGATTCAAAGGTCTCTATATAACAACAGCTGTCCGTCCATAGAAAACGTCAAAAAATGCACAAAAATGGATGAACGCCATCTAGCGAACTAAAGGAAGTAGCTTTGTGAACTGTGACTAGCTGAACGACCTTGATAAAATAAGATAAGGAATGAAATCGCGGGTAACAATTAGTTATAAATAAGTATGAAGACTTACAACTATTGTCTACACTGGTACCTAATAGGTATTCATGTCATGTGTTTAGATATCGAAGTAATTAATAATAATGTACTTAGTTACAATTGATAGTTACTGTGGGCGCGTGTCCGTTGATAAGAGGTCACCTTATAACCCCCTTATCTTCCATATAAGTGAGAGATAGAGCTTCATCACCACAGTTTGTGAGAGCCCTGCTCAATGCGCCGACGCGGTTTCTTACATACCCTAAAAATCAAGTGATTTATTACCCCTCAAAAATGCCGTGGACGAGCATAAATAGGTACAAACTATTCACGACTTTCATGACTACCTATAGTGTCATAAACATAACCTGTTTGGAAATTCATTCTAGTAATCCTGTGCTGTACGTTGTGCTAAGAATGTGTTCGTGAGCGTGATAAGAAAACATTTATTTTGCAGAATTTACGCGAAGCCTTCCAACACTAGCTCCTATGAGGGATCTCAGGGGTCCTTGTCCGGGTCAGGGGGTGGCAGCGGCACTCGCTTGGCGCTGACGGCGGCAGAGGACACAGGGGGTCGCTTCGAGCTCAGCGATCACGGCTACGGCAAAAGTTCCGTTAAGCTCTTGCACGTACACAGAGATAGAGAATACCACGTTATCAGGGAATTCGAAGTTTCCATAGAGCTTAAACTCACTTCAGAAACAGCATACGTCATGGGTGACAATAAGGAAGTCGTGGCGACCGATTCACAGAAAAACACAGTTTACCTTCTCGCTAAAAAACACGGCGTGAAAACTCCTGAAGAATTCGGAGCGGTGGTCGTGAACCATTTCCTTTACATGTACAAACAAGTAGTGGAAGCCAGGTGTAAGGTGCTGGAGTATCCCTGGGAGAGGTTGCAAGCCGGGACGCCACATAACCACGCCTTCGTGTTTTCGGCTACAGCAACCCGATGGTGCGAAGTATCACAAGCTAGACATGGTAACTTGATGTTAATTTTAGTTTTCTTGTGATATACATAAGAAAACTTTTCCGTGAGGCTTTTCTCTTCTATGAAGTTTTTTACAAAGTTTTTTAAAGACATAACATCTTTGTTTATTAACAGAGGCGGTAGTGGTGAAGTCTGGATTGAGCGGTTTACGAGTGTTAAAAACTACGCAATCCGCTTTCGTAGACTTTGTCCAGGATGAATACACAACATTAACGGATGCTGCCGAGAGAATATTCAGGTATGTTCCAGTATCCAAATTATTTTGATAAGATAATTATTGTATTTTGGGCAGAAAGTTACCGTCTCAATAAAGGGGACCAACGCGGCTAGCGTTTTGGTAACGTTGCCTGAATTTAGGTACATGGCACAGGATTCTATTGAAAATAGACACTTAAAACGATCTCTAGTACATTTTAAAATAGTTAAAGTTTCATTTTTTATTTTGATATCATTATCAAGATGTTCTTGTTATTTTACTTTTCTGTCTCAAATGATTTTTTATTTTGATTAAGTATATTCGTTTTACATTTCTCTTGGTCATCATGTAATTAACCAAGCATCTTCAAACCAGTACTGTGGTGGAAGCAGAATGGATATACGACAGCATGCGGTCGGCAGACTTTGACAACGCGTGGTTGACTGTCAAAGATGCTATCCTGGACAAGTTTGCAGGCCCACCGGACACTGGAGTCTACTCGCCGTCGGTTCAACACACCCTGTATCAAGCACAAAAAGTAGTCCTAGAAAAAGTTCCTGAGGTAAGCATAGTGGTATAACCTGTAGGTATTTATATTTTCAGACTAAAACTATGGTTTAAGAGTTGAAGGGCTTTCTCCTTTCACTTCTTGTTTGTTCATGTAAATTCAATAATGTAAAATAGCTCTACTGATCAATTAAATCTAAATATGTTATCAATTCACGTCAATTTCCTTTTCGAAGCGAAGTAGTCAATAATAGCTGCCAGAGTTGGTACCCTGTCAATAGTGACGATAAATAAATCTGTCATAGTGTCCGTTAGCTTTGTCGCGCCGATTTTAATGAGAGGCGCGTGCCAGTAAGATAACTGCGGTGCGTGTCTGTAAAATATGAATTAGACGAAGCCAATCTCTGGCGTATAATCTTACTTTACTGATTCAAGGTGTCTCGTTGCCGGCTCATAGGGCATCTATTTTAGTTTTGTCTGACCACACAATATGTCAGCAATTACGTAGATATTTTTTTTAATGATATATATTTAAACAGACGCGAACTGATCAGTTAAAACTGATCTCTTGTTACAATGAGATCTCGTACTGACCGCGTTCAACTTATTAGCCTACATGACACTCCAGGACCCGTACCGTGAGGTGCTTATTGCGATGATTGTTAGGTTCAGCCGACGAAGCTGTGCGACCACGAACCGTATGGAGGCGCGGTAAGGTGTATGGTCGCGCAGCGCTGTCAGCTAAACCTAACAATCATCGCAATAAGCACCTCACGGTACGGGCCCAGACATAAAAGAGGAATCGAACGAGACACCTCGCTTGTCAAAATCGGTCAAGCCGTTTAGGCTACATGACCTCATATTGTAACAGACAGTCATACATACATACTTACACACATCTTTAAATCAATACTTACATATATACTTACGTACACCCCAAAATCATTACCCTCCTTCTAGGGCAGGCGGGTAAAAACCAAACAATAATAAAATAGGGTAAGCGTACATGTAACTTCGATCGCTCTTTTCGAAGTGCTGTGTACAACAATAAATTTTACTTATAATATATATTACTCGTAGTGTTATCGATAAGGCATTGATAATCATTTTTTTTTTTTTTTTTTTATATTTACAATATTGCTCCACGGACTCCGGGGTCCGTGCCATTTATCAAGTTTTACAAATATTTTATCAACTAAAACGGAATATAAATACTAAAGACTTTACAAAAGGAAAATACCAACGAATATGCTAATAAAGAGCTAAGTGCTATTATAGATTTGCGTATATACTCCGAGCAGTCCAGCTCCCGCAAGCAGCACCCGTTCACGAGTTGACGCATGTGCCAGCCATCGCTCTCCTCAACCATATTGAAGGGAAGAGGGCGACCCGACACACGACGCCGCCGCAAGAAGAAGCTTTTTAGAGAGCGTGATTGCTCTGGGGTATACACACAAAACTTACAACAAAGGAAACAAAAATAAATAAATAATACAAATGTTACTTTTACAATATACACGCTATCTATTTACTATAATCGCCTACTCCTGGCCCAGGGCCTCCATCACCGCCACGTTCCGATCTTTGATGGCCATCTGCAGGTTGTACTCTTTAATGATAATAATATAATATCATATCTTTGTAGCTCAACAAATTAAACAATTGAAATAAAAAACCCCTTTTCAGACCTCGGTTCATAAGTAATCAAATAAATTTGACTACTTTGGCCTACAATAAAATTAAACTTATCAAGAAGATAAGCGATACGGGAAGTGAGAATTGAAAATAAAAAACACACATTTCGTCACGTCAGTCATGTGAGACGAAAGTCAAAGTTTATCAATATTGCGAATATTATATTATTGCGGTAATTGACGTACGTAATTGATCTCGGAACAATACGATAAACTCTGCGGGGGATAAGATCATTCGTAATGATATTAGGTCACGGATGAGCTTTATCTGATATCCTTGTCTTTTATTATCAGTTAAAAATACATTTATCAAAAATAGTAACATATTAGTGACATGATAAGCTATACTATAATATATTATACACGTTGAGGCTGAATTTCTTGTACTCTCGACTTGTACTTGTAGATCTGGTGGAAAAGGGATCAAGGAAGCTAAGTATTATAATCACACTACTATTATAAATGCGAAAGTTTGTGTGTAAGTATGTAAGTAAGTAAGTGTGTTCCCGTTCAACTCTGTAACTGCTGAACAGATTTGAATGAAATTTGGTAAAGTGGAGGTAGTTTATATCCTGGATTAATACATAGGCTACTTTTTATCCAGAAAATAATCGGTTTCTGTAAAATAGTGGGTGAAACCGCTGAGCGCAGCTAGTTATACATAAATTTTACAAACTCGCTCACCGTTTACTAACTCGCACATCTCTGGTGGAAAAGCGGCTAGCGCTCTGTTTTCTAAGACATATTCTAGGATATAATTTTACAGCTTTTAAAGTGGAAATAAACCTAAAATTGTAAAAAAACAAATAGCCGTTCTATTGCAAATTGTCATTCACCCTAGGCGAAATGTCTGGAACAGATGTTTCGTGATTTCGTCGGTTTGCCCTTAGTAAAAGCTGTTTATAATTATAAATAATCAATAATTAATTATAAATAATAATCCTACAATATTTTCGTCGTGTATCTAAACAAAATAAAGAAAACAAAAATAATGTCAGCTCTTTCTTGTTCACAGGTAACCTGGATAAAAATGACGATGCCGAACAAACATTATCTGAACATCGACATGTCCAAATTCCCCGCAAACGTAACGAAAGGCGACCCTCGACACCACATCTACCAACCCATAGATAAACCCGCGGGGCTCATCTACGCGCAGCTACGCCGTAGACCCAAGAGTCGCTTGTGACACTACGGGCGGCTACGTCTCGTAGCTCTTCTACGAAACATTACGTGACCTCATCTGTCATATGTGTTTATCACAGATTTCGTGTTTATTTTTCTGTTTTTGGAATGTGTTCCTTGAAACAATTGGAGTGTGTAATATCTCCGTGGTTGGAGTAAGTCCAATACCGTTTTTTTTTTCTAAAATTTGACGACATAAGTATCTCCAAGTATCAATGCATCAAAATGAATCATTGGAACCTAAATTATGTATTTTAAATAGAAAATACGCGATGCGCAGACGAGATAAGGATACAAAGTCGATGTTATATAATACTCGACAGTGCGTGAAATACTGGGTAGTTTATATATGTCAGCTTTTTGTCAAACGTAAATCAACTTTATATGTATTGTAAATCCAGCACGAACGGATTCCATGTGTCGCGTGTTAAAATGTTTTGCATGTGTTGATGTAGTATCAAACTTACAAAATGATCAAACTACGACGTTATTGTTCTGTACTATTATGTAACGCAGTTTTAAGTATTGATAAAACTGAGACAAGAATATTAGTCAAAATTGTAATTTGGACAACCTTTTTTGTATATTTTATATTCAATGAACTGATGAGTACAATAGTACATTGTTACCCTAGGGGTAGAAGTTACTTATTCAGTCCCAAGACGGGGCCAATAGTACGAGGGACTCAATAAGTCTTTAACCCGAGGTAAGCACTGTTTTTCATTACGCACACAAGGAAAGAAAAATAATAACATGCTTTACACACAACACAATTAGCTTAAGGAAAAAATGAGTGAATTTTACAAAACTCTAAAACTCGAAAACACAAATGAATATCGGATTGCCACTATGCCGCCTATATTTTTTTTTTCTGTGGCCGGCCAGCTATTCAGACATATTTTTTTTACAGTTTCTTCATTTGAAAAATGGTAAATATTTTGCCCAAATCCATGTTATTTTAAAGAAATAGTTAAAAGTAAATTAAATAATTAATAAAGTCATAAAAAAAAATAAACCTTAATGAATACTTAACTTTATTTTATTTCAAAATTACATCGCGATGTAATTGAGTGGCTGTACAGAAAGTTTAAACATGGTTCAATAGAATTGTGAAAATAGAACTAGTGTTTTAATAATTAATTTGACAGCTGTCAGTTGAAAACGATTCTCCCTAGGGCTGAAAATTATTACTTTTTCAACCCGCTCCTCGGGCAACTTCAACTGACTTTCCGATTATGAGTAATGAAAAATATATGTTTACGGTTAAGCTTCATATAACTATTTTAAATTTAAGACGTGTTTAATAAAACATACTCTAGTATTACCGACATGATCTCTTTGTTTTTTTACCGACTATGCCAAGTCCGGGTGCGACTGCAGACCGCATACTCCAAACGGCAGACTACAGATGCCATTGGAAATTTCGCAGTGCCATTACTTAGCATCATTATAAAAATTTAATAATGTTCATCATTAATCAGTATAAAAAAAATTGTCATTTGTGTAAGCGCATTTAATCATCTAGTAACATTTATTTATTTTATTAGGTACACACACCAGATCACCGTTTAGCAAATTGAAATAATTTCAAGAATGACTTTATCCGAAACTAGAATTTAAAATTTGTTACACAAACACAATCATTTTCCATAACAAGCTACGAAAAAAAAAAATTATTATCTCTTTCATAACTAGCATAGCAATAATTATACCAAAAGAATGACAATCTCACAAAAAAGTGTACCCGAAAAAAACAGCATAAAACTAGATGGCGCTTACGTATTTAGTCAGCCAATGTTCAAATTTTCATAATCAGCTATAAAAAAAGATTTTATATTCTCTTTTTCTATAACTAATGGGTATATCAACGTGCCACAGCTGTCTCACTCGCACATTTACAAGTATTCATAGATAGTGTCAAATTCAAAAAACCATGTTGTATTATTGATTTGAGATATGAGGTATGAGGTCTGAGGTGTGAGGTGCGCGGTGTGAGTTGTGAGGTGTGAAGTGTGAGGTGTGAGGTGTGAGGAATGAGAAATGGGGACTGAGGTATGAGGTATGAGGTACGAGATTTGAGATTTGAAATATTTGAAATTGAAATAAAATGACTAAGGGACTGAAAAGAAACCAGATAAAGGGTTACATAAAACATATATTGCATACAAAAATTCTTGCTTAGTTCATCTACTTTTTTACAGTTTGTACTATATTTTTAAAGTCTAAATTGTGCGTTACTACTTAAAGAAACACATTGAATCCGAATACGAATGCATGATTAAGTACACTTAAGAAATAAATTAAAAAACATTACAGACGTTTAGTTCCAATAATCTTGTCGGCCAACGCGTACAGCTCTTCTACTGTCTGAAAAAAAAAAAAAAAAACCTCATAATTATCAAGATACACACAAGAAAACAAGATAGGGCGAGAAGTTGTTAAGAGCCTCCTTCCCCGATTTGGCTATCTCCTTCGCACATTTTCTACTTTTTAGTAAGTATAAAAGAAACACTAAGTGGAAATTTTATAAGTTTTTGTGGAAAATAAATATTTTTCCAGACAAGCTTTTATAAAATCTGTTATTGGTTAAATTATCTCATTTATCAAAATGAGTCCAAACTCCGTCAATCTACTGTTAGTTACTGAGGAGTTCCGTTTTCCACCTTCCGTATCCATCAAATCAGATCGCTGTCATAATATTGCAAGTTAAATAAAAACTTGTGAAAAATAAAGAGAATACCAATAGCAGCAATTTTTATGATAACATTTTCTATTTTAGCGAAGAAGGAAAAAACAAAATTAGTGTTTTTTTAACTGCTTTAAACATTCGCAATGGCATTCGAAAGAAAACACTGTTTAAATGACTATTTTTTGTGATTTTTATCTTCAAAAATGTTTGAAAGATCTAGCTCTGCTCGGGAGTGGGGTGCTTCGCTGAGCCCATTTTTTCAAGCAGCTCCGAACGAAGATGAAATTTTTATTGATATATATTATCAGCCAGAAGACGTCCACTGCTGAACATAGGCCTCCCCCTTAGACCGCCACACCGACCGACAATGTGCCACTTGCATCCACCGGTTGCCCGCGACTTTCACAATGTCGTCGGTCCACCTAGTGGGAGGCCTGCCTACGCTTCGTCTTCCGGTTCGTGGTCGCCACTCAAGAACCTTTCTTCCCCATCGGTTATTGGTTCGTCGAGTGATGTGGCCTGCCCATTGCCACTTCAGCTTGCAAACACTGAGAGCTATATCGGTGACTTTGGTTCTTCGACGAATATCCTCGTTCCGGATCTTATCGCGCAAAGAAACTCCGAGCATAGCTCTCTCCATTGCCCGCTGTGCGACTCTGAGTTTCTCCAAAAGGCCAGTAGTCAAGGACCACGTTTCAGTTCCATATGTCATCACTGGCAACACACATTGGTTGAAGACCCTTGTCTTCAGGCACTGCGGGATTTTGGACGAGAAGATATTACGCAATTTCCCGAACGCTGCCCATCCGAGTTGGATTCTTCGAGCGACCTCTTTGTCGAAGTTGGACTTACCTAACTGGACAGTCTGTCCAAGGTAGTTATAATGGTCAACAAATTCGAGCGCATCGTTCCCAACGACCACCGGTACGGGTACAACATGGGCATTTGACATGATTTTCGTCTTGTCCATGTTCATTTTAAGCCACCTGTTGAGAAACGCTGCTGAGGTCGTTGAGCATATTATTGAGGTCCTCTAGCGACTCTGCCATGATTACTATATCATCGGCAAAACGAAGGTGAGTGATGTATTCGCCATTAATGTTGATGCCGTATCCGTTCCAGTCCAAGAGCTTGAAAACGTCCTCCAATGCGTTCGTGAACAGTTTCGGAGAAATAACGTCTCCCTGTCTCACGCCTTTCTGCAATTGGATTGGTTTCGTGCTCTCGTCCTGCAACCGGATTGACATGGTGGCGTTCCTATACAAACACTTCATCACCTCGATATACCTATAGTCGACATGACATCGCTGAAGGGACTGCAATACCGCCCAGGTCTCGATGGAATCGAAGGCTTTCTCATAGTCCACAAACGCCAGGCATAATGGCCGATTATACTCTTCGGTTTTCTGTATAATCTGGCGGAGCGTGTGTATGTGGTCCATGGTACTAAAGCCTTTACGGAAACCGGCTTGTTCGGGAGGCTGGAAGTCATCAAACCTGCGTTCGAGACGGTTCGTAATAACTCTCGAAAACAGCTTGTAAACATGGCTCAGGAGCGAGATGGGCCTATAATTCTTCAGTAAGGTGTTATCACCTTTTTTGAAGAACAACACCACCACACTCCTGTGCCATGCTTCTGGCGTATTACCCTTGAGTATGACGGAATTAAATAACTTCTGGAGGACTAAAAGTACCGGTTTTCCACCCGCTCTCAGAAGCTCAGTCGTTATTCCGTCATCACCCGGCGCCTTGTTGTTTTTAAGCTGCTTAAGAGCCATTCTAATCTCGTCTAGGCTGATGTCTGGGATGTCCTCGGTGTAGTGTCGGGTCAGTTCGGCTCTGGAGTCCTGAGCTCTACTGACAATGGGTTCTCGTGTCGAGGTGTACAACTGTCCGTAAAACCTCTCGAGCTCTCTCAGAATCTCCGTTTTCGACGAAATGATACTGCCGTTCTCGATCTTCAGCTTCGTCATTTGGCTTTGCCCGATAGACGAATTCTTTGCGAACACTTTGGAGCCCTGATTCCGCTCGATTGCGTCCTTAATACAACTTGTATTATAGGATCGCAAGTCGTGTCGCATAGACTTCGAGATTCGTCTATTAAGCTTGCCATATTCCGACATATCAGCTGAAGATTGCAGTCGCATCTCAGTCCGGTCTTCCATTAAGTTAATGGTTCTGTCTGAGAGCTTTTGAGGTCTTTTCCGGCGTGGGGTCTTAAAGAACTTGGACCCCACTGCTTGAACAGCTTCCACCAACCCATTGTTTAACTCGTCCACATTCTGGCATTCGGCTAGGCTCTGGAAGCGATTATGCAATTCGAGTTGAAAGTTCTCGGGGTTCTGGATTTGGGCAGGACCAGGACGGAGCGTAGACTTCACCAGACGTGACCTCTCAAGCTTGACATTGATATTCAACGAGCCTCTGACAATGCGGTGATCGCTACCGGTTTTCACCTTAGTGATCACGGAGACATCATTGAATATTCGCTTCTCGGTCGTCATGATGAAGTCAATCTCATTTCTGGTCGAACCATCGGGGCTTATCCACGTCCACTTCCTGGATGGCCGCTTCTGGAAGAAGGAGTTCATCAAATATGGACCCTCCTTTTCCATGAAGTCGACCAACCGCTGGCCCCTCCGATTCCGTTGCCCGTACCCATACAATCCCACTCTCAACTCATCGACGTTCCGTGAGCCCACCTTCGCGTTAAAATCCCCCATAACAACGGTGAAGTGAGTTTCGGAGGTATGTATCGCCTCGGATATCTCCTCATACAAAGCCTCTACTTCATTGTCAGGGTGTGTCGTGGTCGGCGCATATACCTGTATGACCTTCAACGAATACCGATCGGTGATTCGGAGTATAAGGTATACTACCCTGCACGACACACTATCGACTTTAACTACGTTGTTGATGAGGGACCTACGGACGAGAAACCCAACACCACCCTGGGATTTCTGTTCACCTTCCCGGAAGAAGAGCATGTTGCCGGAATCTAGGACTATCGTATCCTGTCCCTCTCGTCGGATTTCAGATAGGCCTATGATGTCCCATCGCAACTTGCTCAATTCTTCCTCCAGCTCTACAATCCTCTCGTCAGTCCTCAGCGTGCGGACGTTGTGTGTGGCCAGGGCCAAAGTCCGTTGGGGGTGGTAGCGGGGCATCTGCCGGGGATTCTTCGCACCCCCTGCTCCTCCGTTACCTGACCCGCTACCTAGGCCAGGAATAGAGGAGCTGCCGGGGACTGGGGGCCGCGGTTTCACTTTGTCTATCATTGTGGGGGGGGGGGGGGGTTGCCATAATCCCCACGCTTGGCAGGCGGCTTGGGGATCGCAGAACGTTCACCGTTCGCTATAGGACGCTGCTACCCGTCCTTCGGTGTTTCTGGTCTCAGTTTGAGGACATGACCGGGTCGCCGGAGATATTATATGTAAAATCTCTTTATGCCCAGTAATTACGCTGGAAACATTGCCCTTCATCCGGAACACAGTAATGCTTGCACACTACTGCTTGACGGTTGAATAACTGGCAAAGGTGTGGTACTTCCCCAGGCGGGCTCGACTTTATTGATATGCAGAAGTTTAATAGTAAATGACTCAAGTGAGTGTAGTATTCATCACATCTGAACATTTGCCGGCAATAATTCGCATGGTTACAATCAATCATCATCTGCTATTTGCTCGTCTTTAATTGATATTCGGTTCTCTAAAGTAGTTTACATTTTAAACTATTCATAAATGTTTTTTTAGTTCATCGTCATCATCATCACTCTCATTTTTCTTCATCCCACTGATTGTAATAGATCTCTCTGTTGCTGACATCTGCCTCGGTCACGCGGTAATCGGGTTCAGGTTGACCGGAGGCATTGACATTATCGCCCATCCATCTCGCTATTGGATGACCAACGGTCACCTTGCCTTTATCTTTTAGTTACCGTGACCTGAATCAACAATCAACATCTATTTTAAAGTACCAGCTAATGTGTTGATTAGCAGTTATATCAGTTCAAACTAGACGCGGATACAGCTCGCACCGAGGTGAGGTCATTACGAACAAACGGATCGATTTTCTATGGATTTGCCCAAATGAAATAACTAAAAATGTTCTATGGATGGCTGTCAGTTTAATTTAGAAAATACGATGGTCCCTTTTTCTATTCTATGGATGAGTTGGCTATACCATATCCATGATACAGTAAACACAAACATAGAGAGCAACTTAGCTTGACAAATGTCCAAGGCGTAACCTTTGACTGCTGATTTTTACTGAGCATGATGATATAAATTAAAGTACTAAGTGCCGAGAGCGAGGTTTTGTAATTGCGCTTACCAATTCGATGGCGTGTATGTGTATGAAGTAAGAGCAGTGCCACCTAGATGAAGCTAGACGGTGCTGCTCTTATTTCATTCAAATTATAGTTAACGTTAACGCGATCGAGTAAGTAAACGCATTTGAAAAAACTCGCACTAGACACTCTGAATACAAAACCATCATTGGCAAATCAGAAACTGCTCGACACTCAGTTTAGTTTTCTTTTGCCCCAGTGCCCAGGAGGGTAGTTTTTTTGAGTGTGTGTGTAGGTTTCTGAGTGAACTCCTACCACCTAAACGCCTTTACTGATTTTAGATTGCGATGTGTCATAAGATGCGTCTTTGTATCCGGAGTGCCACAGGTTACATTTTGCAGTTGGTTTAAAAAAAATGTTTTAAATTATGGCTTTGCATAGAAGCGTCGATTGTGCTCTACTATTTTCTGCGTAGATTGTGGTCTAACATTTTCTAAATTGAATTTGGTAGGTAACGTACTAATCTTGGTGAAACTTGGTATACAAGTTCTATAATTTAATAGTATTTTTTTCTCCAATCAAAACGACGATACAAAAATTATATGAATTTAATATGTAGAATTGAGATTATGCAAAAAAATTTTTGTGCTCGCGAGGTCTACTGTTCGCAGAACTACTAGTTTGATGTATCAGGCCAATAAATGTTATAATACTTAAGTGTAACGAAGTCAAGATGTAGTAGCCAAAAGTAGACTCTTCGAGCTTCGTAGCTAAACGCAACACATTCATAAACCAACCCTTACATAACGTGTATCGTTCCATTCGTGTCAATAAATCACCGATACATCGCAAGTTCCGACAACACTGTGCCGTGAGAAAAAACATCATGATGGGTTTATGTTCCAAGACAAGACAGTTGCTTATCAGTGCAACCCATGGTGTGTGCGTCGTTTAGGGTTAGACCAGTTGCAGTCGGTTATACATGAGCCCTGTCACTGGCATGTTGATCTATGAACATACAGGGATTTACTCAGAGCCAAAATCAGAATATTTATTTACCACGTTTTTATTAATCGGATTTCCTATGTGTCAGTTTGTTTGTATGCCTGTTCGCTACAAATTTCGATTTCAATTCTATACTAATTAACAGATGAGCTAGATATTTTAATCTTAAAACTGAGCTCAGAACTGGAGGATAATGTAATCTTCCAAATAAATATTTTTTCAAAAAGTGGTATAGTACATTAAATGTATTTTCAACGCACTTGCTCGTATAGTGGATCTTATTACATCGCTTTTAGGCTCATAATCCAAGATATTACACATGCGTGCTTATTACTTTACATAGCCGCACTAATGTGGTATTGAAATTGAAATCGGAATCATAATAAATGAATAATATCAATACAGTATAAATAACACAAACTGTATAAATGCCAAACGATTTTCATGAAAATCATTGACATGTATCATAATGTACCTACTATTATCGAATTGGCATTGACATCGTGAGTAATATGTTTTGGATCGAAATTTCTTGTTATGAAGATATACTTTTAGGTTTCGAATTTTAAACATTCCGAAACATAGCAAAGTGGAGCGCATTGCAGCGCTGGGTTTAAATTAAATTCTGGGTGACACCCGCCTGTTATAGGCAGGCGTGACGCTTAGTACCACGCAGCGACTTGCTCGATTAGGGTCAGTTATATAGAGGAAGAAAAAAGTACAATTATCGTCCCAGCAAAATAGATCATCAGAATAGCTAGTCGTTGTGAACCAGTCACAACCCCTTTTTTTGTACCTCCGACTTTGACCAGGCCCAGTCACACTGCGATATGGGTTCGTTCTGCCCAGATATCACTAGTTTACGTACGTACAACTAGTTATCAGTTCACGGATCAGTTCACGGATGTATATGTGTCATCTTGTAAATACGAAGATTCGTACTTATAATACTACCTATAGAAAGAAATGTGATGTTTTTTTTCCCTCTTGTGCGCTACACGATAACGGTGACAGTTTGACGACATTTTACACTCATTGACAGGTTCTACCTTAAAAATTTATATTATGAGTTTTGTTTTGAAAAATAAGCAATGTAAAAATATAACTTTTAATAAGTGGGAAATTTTATGTCATAAAAAGTATATTTCAAAACCTACGTTATTACATCTAATCAGAAGCAGCTAGGAATATTAACTTATGAACAAAACTCACTGTGAGATTTTTGAGCGTTTTCACGTCGTTAGTTTCATATTTGAGTAAGGCAAATTGATCGTCGGTGAATCGAACGCCCTTTTCTATATCGATTTGCTTCTGGTCCTCCAGCTCTTGGTGGCATTTCTTGAGGAGCTGTTCTGGTGTGAGCTGCTCGCCTTCCTCTTCCATATCTTCGCCTTCAGCTTCTTCCTCGTTGCCCTGAAAATTACGGTGATGGGTAAACCGCGTTATGTTGTACATGACGTCGTAAATCTTTAAACTTTCTAGCACTGAACCCATCGCACTGCGACAATATCTTCTCTACTCTTAATTTCGTGCAAATATGAGACAAACGTATACAAAATCTTAGCCATGTCCTGTTCTTGCATGACAAAAAGAGTAGATTTTGTCGCGGCGCGCATGCTAGCCCTGCAGGCTAGGTATGTTTATAATCCTAGACCACGTCTGCACTATCACTTACTTACTATCTACTTAGTATCAGATGAGTTTGTGGTCAAATACTTATCCTGTCATACAAAACAAAAATAGAAAGTAAGTTGTGGGCAACTTTAGTGTCAGAGCTTAGAGCACCAATGACCCACTGACATCGCCTAACATTGTTGCAACAAAACAGACTACCGAGAGTAACAATAATTTAAAGTGTATTCAGACCAACGGTAGTGCTCAGTTACAACAGACACACATACGAATCTGACCGCATTGACCGCACTGACCGCTTTGGTGATGATTTAGGATCATCTAGCTACGAGCTTTACAATGTCTTAAAGTTTCGAAGAGTTACCTGATCAAGCTTCTGTGAAGCCTTCAGCTTTCTATAATACGCATCGGCACGTTTCTTAGAAGCCCGAGCCACTTCACGGTTGACCATACGCCAGAACACGAAGACCGGGTGATGGAATAACTCTGGTGGACACTCCTTCAGCGGAGTCTTGCCGACCAGGATGAGACGTTTCAGCCTTTCCATCTCATCGAGCTGTTGAAAAAAAATTTTTCAATCTACCCTTTCGGTTATAAAAAACACCAGTTGTTTCGAAGTGTTTCACTTGAGACTGTAGTAGTAGCTATACTGTTCAGTTCTTATGACTGCCTTCACTAATTTCTATCGATCGGATGTCAACGTCAGTGAATAAATAGGGGAGCTGCGACGGTTAGGGTCAGAGTTTATAGATTCACTTCTCTAATCGACTTTTTATGGCATTCATTTTATACAAAAGGGTAGGTCTAGATTGGTGTTTGTGCTTTGTCATGAATAGTGAGCTATACTGCGTTATGGATCATAATGAATTTAGCCAAAAAAGAAACTAAAGCTATAATCCTAAAAAAAATATAGATTTCATATGGACCATATGAAATCTATACTTTATGCGGCATAAACTCCTCATGCAAATGTATTATAATCTATCGCATCAGCCTTTAAATATCCCACTGCTGGGATATCGGATTAACCTCAAAGGGTGATTGGGCCATAACCACCACCCTGGCCAAGTGCACGTTGGCGGATCCACATACGCCATCGAATTCCCTTCTCCGGAGATATGCAGGTTTCCTCACGATGTTTTCCTTCACCGAAAAGCCATAACCTTGTTACACAACCAGTGGTATAATACGTAAGTTCCAAAGAACTGATTGGACGGGCCCGCTCGGATTGAAACCCGTGACCTCACGAACATGCTCCCACTGAGCTACCACGACATTTATTATAATCTATGCAGGGGTGTAACTGAATGAGTGACGTTGGTATACCCACTCAAAACCGTGAATAATTCGTACTTAAACAGTAAATATTAACTGCAATATGTAAAAATATTGAACATTCCGTGTAAGGGAAGGAGCTCGGTTGTAGAGCAAGAATTTCAGTTATTGGTCTCTAATTTTAAAAACTTTTAGCGCGTCAAACACGCACATTCGTGACGTGATTGATTCACGACCACGAGGTTCGCGACGCCATAACTGACAATTAGGCGCCGGTAGGGTTTCATTTCGCTTCCCCCAGGCTATAAAATGTAAATGAAAGCTCGAGTTGATAAACAAAACGGATTCATGATGGATGGCTAATTGCCTTGTCGGCGATCGTTTGGTTGTCAAGCGCCGACACGACTCAAACCCACGGCAAGTTTTAAACGGTGTTTGATTAGCGTGAGCTAGATCCATTTTATGATAGAGACTAATTTTGAACTAATCAATAAAACGTTTTTGTTTCGATACTGAGGGCGGAGCGGTATTAAGAAGGCCAATGGTGAATACCTAATTCAATCTTAGTTACACTCATTTCGTTTAATGAATTCCGTACCTATATGGGTACGGGTATGGGTTGGTTTAATACCGTAATAATGAAATATATAACTGGGTAAAACCTTTAGGGTGAGATTGCGCATATTCGTTAACCTTGTCACTACCACGCTTGGCCCGCCCCTCGTGTCGAGTTGGTGAATAATGCCTTACTACTGCAGTAACATGAGTTATTTATACTACGAACTGCTCAGGTTGTAGCTTATGTGTCAATTTTTATTTCCCACATTACTACTGCATAGCAAAATTTTAATTTTGATTCTGATACACCACGTGTTATTTGTAAAGATTATGACGTACAAATAAGGCCAATTATATATTCGAAACTAGCTCGCCCACACGGCTTCGCTTGAATAGTGTGCTACACTAAATTAAACACCCCATTTCACCTCTTTAGGGCTTGAATTTCGAAACATCCTGAGATATGCTTTCTTTATTTTTATGCTTAGTACACAAACCGAGATTAATTGGCTCAGCATGAAAAAATATTTTATTTCCGTACAAACTAGGCGTCTATTTTACCCCTTTAGAGACGGAATAACGCTAAATCCGTTTTATTGTTCCCTTTTGCCATTTCAAGAATATTAGGACCAAATTTCACGTCACTACCATAAGCGATTTGGTATGTGCGATGATTCCTAGAAAATGACTTTTCTTTTATACATATATGTATGTATATGTATAGATATTACCAGGAAAAAATACATTTGTATTTTTACTTGTAATATTGATCACCCTCGACATGCAAAACTGTACCCGTCTCAACGAGTATGTATGAATTTTAAATCGGCCTATCAGGCTCCAAATCCATATTTGTAGTAAAATTATTGAGAATGTAAACAAAAGATCCGCTTGACCCTCTTATCTAGAGACGTATCACTAGAAATAGCAAAATTCGAAATAGTAAAATGAATACGAGTGTAAACAGAAGGTCTGCTTGAACTCCTTATCTAGGGTATCTAGGTTCAATATAATATTATGCAATGAATAGCATGAAACGAAAACGTGTTAAGAGAAATAGTAAAGTCAAAACGTATCCAAGTAAAAGATTTAGGATAAAGGAAACAGTTCTTTTTATAAGAACTTAGCCAGTAGTAATATGTGAATTTGAAATTTTCCCATGTTACAACTGGAGCTAATTGTAAAACGTGAAAAAAATACCCTATCTATACTGCTTGTGACATTAGAAGTAACACGGGTAACGAAAGGAGACTACGGTGTCTGTCTGTATATCACAGCTGATTATCTCAGGAACTACAAAAGATAACGATTTCAAATTTAGCGGACTTATTGTACGGTTGCCCATACATAGCAAAATGCTGCTTTTTTGACTTAAGCTGAAATAGAGCCAACGTTTTTGGCGCTATCTCCCTTGTCTCCGAAAATTACAGGTGAAACAAACTGAATTAATTCAGTCCGGCAAGAAAGATGCCAAACTCATAACTCACAAGCGCTTCCTTTAGAGTCTGTATGGGTTTATATTATGTAAATATAAATGATCAAAATATTTAACCATCACAAGAAATAAGAGACGAGAAAATTGATAGAAACATCCAAAAGAAGCTAAAAGACATATTAATAAAATAATGCTACTATTAGATAGACACATTTTTACAAGATAAAAATTATAGAAGCGATTTTGTTTATTAGAACTAATTTTGAAGTCTACGACAGACTTTAAAATTAGTTCTAATAAAATTACTGTGATAATGTTAAAAAAGTAATGCAAGTCTGTTTTTAGTACGTAAAATAGTGTAACACTCTATAATAGAGTATAATGTGTGATATTGAATTGAACATTGAGTGAACAATTTGAAAAATGTTAGTAGGTCACCCGACCTACTACTTTCTTTGGCTGATCTTGAATCTGCATGTCTGCATTTCTTATTGTAGTGTAGTTTGAAACCCTACTACCTCACCCAAATAAATACCAAATTCTACTACCGAATAAATCATATCTACTCGAAGCTCACAATGGTAAATGTCTAAGCTTATTACTTCGAGCAGACTGAAAGATCGCTTACCCTCGATAACATCTAGGGCAAAGCGATTTTTTTGATGATTCGAATTAAATTGTGTTATTCCGACCAATATCAAATTGTGTTTGATAGAATGCCGGTAAACACGCAATGCAACTTTGATTCAATTTGTCGTTTTAAACTGATTTACTAGATTTTAGCAATGTAGATCTCGAAGGCCAACTTATGAATATTTTCAGGGATTAGGACTATGGAAGTGGTTTGAGCTCCGGTGGATAGTAGGTTTCTATTTATGTAAGAAAGATGGATCATGGGTAGTTTTTCAATAAAATGCTGAGTTTTAAAGTAACACGACAGCGCAATCTGTAAGTATCTCCTTTCAAATTAAAAAATAATTTTCCAAATCGATTTATATATTACGGAGTTCTGAGGTAAAAAACATTTTAAAAAACTGTCAATTTGAGAACCTCCTTATTTTTGGAAGTCGGTTAAAAAGAGAGGATAGTGACCGTCCATCCGTCCATATTACATACTATGTGCCGTTGAGCGTGAACTGAAAGAAGACAATATATAACTAACATTCATTCGAGTGAGCATTCACCCGAGTGAACCACATTAAATGAATATTTAAGAGCGCAAAGAGAAGCAGTATGTACTCACGACTCTGCTGGAAATCCTCTTGTTGAGATTGTCCTCGTTGACTGCCCGGATTCTTTCTTCCAGCTCAGTCATGTAGACTTTGTCCGTGAGGCTTACGAGGTTCGAACCCATGTGCTTCTCGAGACGCGCGCGGACGTGCGGGTGCGCGAAGCTGAAACATATTTTTTTTTATACTATAGTTCGCTTACCTGCCTGAAGAAAAAAAAAAAAACTGGGTAAAACTGTGCCAAGTAGGTATAATTAAGGTGAGTTAAAATCCCTTAGCTCTCAGGGTTTGCGAGCGGAAGTGGCAATTGGCAGGCCACATCGCTCGAAGAACCGATAACCGATTGGGGAAGAATGGTTCCTGAGAGCCTCACAAAGTGGACCGACTACATTGTGAAAGTCACGAGCAACCGTTGAATGCAATTGGCAAGTTGTCGGACGGTGTGGCGGCATTTGTGCAGCAGTGGACGTTTTCCGGCAAATGATGATTATGATAATTCCTTAAAAGTACATGTATCTATTATATACTCGGCAACAACTAGTTTTGGCATGGTAAATTATTTATGTTTTACACAACACACCCCATCCCATCACATCCCATTTTGGATGGGAAAATGGGATCTATAGAAAAAAAAAGTCTCTGTAGATCACACATAGATCTGAAGAAAACGATCCTCTCTCTTTTCTGATTGGTAATTTACACAATAATCATTTGACATTTTTGTATAACTAGTTATACTAAAAAAAAAAAAGTAGAAATAAGTGTCGGTTACCGCAGAAACTAGACTACTTTTGTTTTTAAAGTATCAGTTTATAAAATAAAAAGCTGCTTAAAAACTTCATAGAATAACGTTTATTTACTAATGCATTTATTGAACAATTGAACCCCACAACTGAATAAACATTTTAATCAAATGAGTCACGAAATTATATTTTCCGCGCCAAAAGTACTGATAAAACGAAGTCACTCTCTAGTAATTGAAACAAACCACGCAAACAAAAAGCTTGTTAAAAAATCGAGCAACAAGTTTTTTTCCTTCATAATTACGCGATTGGTACATTTATTTGGAGAAAAGTAATAGATAATATGAAACTCACCGCTGCCGCAAAGGGCCGTCCGACCTCCGTGTTCTCGGTTTACACAATGAGGGTAAGTTCAGATATTTTACTGTAGCTATAAAAAAAAAACTTACCGCTGCCGCGCATGGCCGTCCGCCCGCCGTGTGTTCGTTTTGGATGTCAATTTGTCAACGAATTGTTGGACACTGAGGCGGCGCAGACGTCTCGACGCCGCCGTAAAGTTTTAGTGGTTTTGACGCTGGGTGCTCAGTGTGATAGTTCGGGCCTTTATCACGGGTGCGATGGGCCTGGCACGGTATGGCACGGCCGCGCCGACACCACGTGTAGGTACGAGTTTCGAGTAAAGAACTTTGCACATTAGGAGTTGCCGTATGCGAGCGGTGCGAGACAAAGTTTTTACGACTTGGTAAACTCTGGTAATAAGTTGTCTGAGGGGCGTCGGTGCTACATTTTAGTCTTGCGATGCGACGGCCAAAAAAATAAAAGTATTTTTTTTTGTCTAGAATTAGTATGCCTATTTGGTATTTTACCGTGGCCATTAAACAATGTTTTTATTAGTCTATGAAACAAAAAAGTCTAGTAGTTTCAACACAAAAATCGTTTGATCTTATGGCAGAAACACTAAATGATATCAAAAGAGTCAAAACGTATTCATCTTTCCAATGAAAACTGATTTGGTTTTTACACATTTAATTAAGTACAATACGGAAATACTCCGGTTTTTCCCCTCTTACTCTTGAATTTTGGCTCTACAAGTAATGTATAATGTCAAGTTTTGGATTATTTCAAGTTTTCACAATAAAGTAACGTTCCCTGTAAAAGATAAACGGAAGTGTTTACATTACATTACAGTCGGAATAACCGACTGTGATTCCGTTCGTCTAGCGTGAGTATTATAAAATCTATAAACTTTTATATAAAAATTCCCTGTTTTAACCTAATTTAAACCATATTTTTTTATGGCTTTTTTTTTATTAAATTGGAAAGATACACGTTTGTTCTAGCCTTGCTGAAGTGTAGAAAAGGTCTGTGGTAAGACACGTTTGCCCGAAAAGATGTTATTAACCCTTTCTTAAGTAGAAACTGCTAGAGTAAGTAAAATGTTACTAACTAAAAATTTGAACTCTACTAATGTACTAGGTCTTTTATGTGCCGTGACTAGTGAAAATTCGGAGAATGCCATACATGTCTTCGATGTGGAATTCACAAGTTACTGTTGTTCAATGCATTACAATGCAAAATTTGTTGGCTTAGAAACAAACTATCGGATAGATAGACAAAGACTTTGGATACTTGTCATGCTTCGAATATTCAGACACTTAGATTGCAAATATTAGTGTCTGTTTAAACCAGGGTTTGAAAAAATCCGAGTTTTATAATAAATATCAAAAATCCGTTTTTTTTATACATATCCGATACATATCGGATATATATCCAGGCTAAGAAAAAGAAGCAAATTTTCCCTAGAAAGTGAACATTATTAACGGTAGGAGCACCAGGGAATCTCCATTTTTGATTACGTCGATTATGAAATTAAGATTTGAATTTCAATAAAAAGCTAGCCGTACTGGTATGTTAAAGTATAGGGGTTTTCCCCAACTTAAAATGAGGTTGCCATTTTGGGAAACAGTCTTATTATTCTGAATTGTAGTTTTTCGCTACGTGCTGCCAGGGTAAACAGGTCTTCAAAATTATTAGTTCAGAAGACAGGAAAAAATCAATTGATATATATCAAGATAAAAATCAATTGATATATATCTTGATATATATCCGCTGATATATATCGGCGAACCCTGGTTTAAACTGACGCTGTGTTAGTGTAACACAAACTACTTAGAAATACTTAAGATAAATGGAAAAGTGACGTATGAGCAAATAACACCGTTTCTCAAAGTGCCGTCATCTCGAGTCTGCAGCTTCCTTTCTCTTTATCTCTTAATGCCGTGTTGAACAGTAATTGTATATAAGGTATCTTGACTGACACATTCCCCTTAATCCTAGCTAATGTTATAAAAGTGAATGTAACTCTGTCTATCTGTCTCTCTCTGTCTCTCAGTCTGGGTGTTTGTCGTGTTATCACGGCTAAACGGCTGAACGGATCGACCTCTTTTTTTGCATAGATATAGCTTAAGGGTCGGAGACGGAATCAGGCTACTTTTTTTCTCGAGAAAATGTATGGATTTTTTTTAGGAATCGCGAAAGATGTCGCGGGTAACATCTAGTTGAATATATTTCAACCATTATAATTTTTAGATAATTGAACGTTCTACCCTAGAGTTAAACAAGCAAATTGACACGAGGTAAGAAACGTGTCTGTCTGCCATAACTGTAAAATGAAGGTAAAGTTGCCTTCGAGAACCTTTTCAATCTACTTTTAGTGAGTGCTTGTAAAGTTTAAGGACCCAACTCAAGTTCAACAATGTCGTAAAAAGTCAATGGCAGCAGTCTAAAACTTGTGCGAGGTCTACGGCGTGCTTAGCTACGCGGCGTTCAGACATGTTTATTTGTAGTGGCTCCAAAAGTTTTGCAGTACAAGGTTTAACAAGCCGATTAGTTAATCATCATTTTTGAATATTTTTAAGGCAAGAGTTAAAAACAGTGGCTTAATGAACTTATAGTCTTGTTTATATTTAAACGAATACAGGCCCTCAAAAACTATCATTATGGCGATAACTACAAAAAAGGACAAAACTTAAATTTCAATTCGACAACAACACATCAGGGCCAAAAACTTTCCTATTCATTTAATTTCAACGAAAAAAAAAAACCTTAATAAATATCTGAAATCTAAGAAGTATAAAGAGCAATAAATCGGCATATCATTTTCATTAAAAAAAATATTTATGTGGTTTCCCGAAATATAATAAAGCGTATCGTATGGCTAAGATTATTGAAAGCAATATTTTATTTAACGATCGAGATTACGGTTGACCGCATCCAGAAATCGCTCTATTAAATACTCTATTGACCATATGCTACCCAATTTATGGGTCGTTACTTTCTTATTGGCTTCTGTTCATAAAACAGCTAAATGGCTGCCATAATTTGTGCGACTTGAAATAATGCAACTGATTTACAAGGTCCTTTTAGAAGTTTGAAAGTGTCACATTTGAAAACCTTTATTTGAACAGATGTTACAGACAGTCGAAATGATTACGAACATACATATACACATATATATATATAGGTATCGAATTCAGAATAAGCCATTTTAGATAAAGAAGAAAACTCACTTAACCCAAAATTACCTTTTATTTAGATTTTTTTATCAGTGGCGTGAATATGTTATTTGCCTGGCGCCCACAAACAACAGTTTTATGGTTTCCTACGAGTACATAATGTTTTCCTTGAAGACGCTTCATAAAAAGTGCCGTAAACAATCACGTAAGTGTAGTATCGGATATTGATACGAGTAGTAAATGTACTGTTTCGTGTAAATGTCTAATATTAGCTGTGCTTTATAGCAGCGCTGGGCAATGCTGAAACAGCCGAAAGAGTGTTCAACAAAGAATTTAAGTAATTCGTGATGCGTCTGTTTTTATCTAGCTAATATGTTTTATTTGTGGTAGATATTACTTGTTCTTTCTTGTAGAACGTATATACTTTACCTCGGTAATGTATGGAATATATTGAATATAGGATAGGAATTGAATAGAATGACTCTAGGATATCAAGTAAAACCCGCAAGAACCACCGAATGGGTTTCTAGGTTTTCTCTCTCTTATGTGTCTCTTTGTTTACACGTCGTGTTTTTAGCCAGTGTCAAGTATTGTAATATTTCAAGTGAAGTCAAATATTTCAGAATTAAAATAAGTCTCAGTCATAGTCTAAGTCAAGCAAAGTAATTCACGGTCAAGTCCACGTCACGACTTAACTAGAGGTTTCTATGGAGTTTTGGAAACAACACAAAGAGTCACGTTACACAACATTATACTATTCACCAACACTCACGTTCACGAACACTTTAAAGAGTAACATATTAACATTAACACCCGAAATAACACAAGTCTTGACTTCTTCACGTTCCCGCCAAAACTCATATAAAAACACTTTACCGGTCGTACATTCAGCATTGTATGCAGCGGTGGGTTAGAGGAAGGACATTTCTATTCTAGGATATCATTGTACTCATTATTATATGAACAATGTTTACTAATATAAAACCAACTCAGAAATCCCGAAAAAACAATCAGCTGCTCCACACATTTCGTAGAGTGAGAACGATTATTTTCTATGGAACACTTTTTTTTTTTTCGATTTCAGGTTTGTTTCATTGACATTTCATTGTTGTTCAATGATATTCTCTGAGGATATACTAAATAAGTTTTGGTTAAAAAAAAAATATCCAGACAAGCTTTTCTAGAATACGTTATTGGTACTGTATACGCTGATCAAAATGATTACAAATTCCAACAATCTACTGTTAGTTACGAAGGGGTTCCGATTTCAGTATCCGTATCCACCATCAGATTAGCTCGCTGTCATAATATTGTATGGTCATCGGAACTTCAGAGGTATGCAAAATATCAACTCAACATGAGGAATTGGTTTAAAATTCAGGTTCAAGAACTAACAAACATTGCAACATAGAACAACAAGCTTCTAAAATCTACGTCGTCTAATTACACGCACACAGTGTTTGGAATAAATGACCGGCTTGATCGTTTTAGGTATTCTATACAATGCCCATATATATATTTATATATACTTTTTATTGCCGATATGTGTCTGTGAACATACGTCTATCTATATTAGTAAGAGTTTAAAATGAGCTCTGATTTATTACGAGTACGTTTACGAGTACGAGTACGTTAATATGGCATAGCAACGAGTTTAAAAAAAGTTAAAAGTTAGTTGCCTACTTGTATCTTATAAACTGATACGTTTCTCAATAACGCTAGCGATAGCGTAGAACAATCTTAGCACCTACATTTTGTAGTTGATAACCGAACCAAACAATTGGCATGGCCAAACTTTAGACACTATTCTTACACTCGCCGCAGATGATAATGTGAATAGTTATCTCTAATTTCATGATATACGACCCTACTGGCTTAGTTGGTAGCAGTCTGCCTTATAAGCAGGAGGACTCGGGTTCGATTCCTGGCTGGGTAAATATTTGAATGATGAATTTAAATACCTTAATCCGTCTCTTTGTGCGTGTTCCATGGAATTCCTTGACACAGGAAATCCTAGTGGTGAATGAGTGTGAAGCGTTTTTTTATTTTATTTTATATCCATATAATTCAAAATAATAGGTTTTTATAGCGATTGGTTCATAATTTTTTATATTGAACAATGAAAAGCCATACTCCCCAAATATTGTAGTCGTACTAATATTATAAATGCTAGGGTTTAAGCTGCTATGTAAGTGTGTACGTGTATTTGTTCCCGTTGAACTCTGTAACAGCTGAACGGATTTGAATGAAATTTGGTATGGAGATAGCTTATTCGCTCGTTTAACACATATATAGGCTAATTTTTATACCGGAAAAATATTCGGTTTCTGTAGAATAGCGGGTGAAACCGCGAGATGCAGCTAGTTGAGTGATAAGCAAATAAAATATTCAAAGTGGAATTCAAAATGAAATGTGGAATGAAAAAAGTCATACTCAAGCTGAGTGCAGGTTGTAGGCAGGTTAGCGTACAGAAGCTCATTATACTTCTGTGCTGTTGTCGGAAATTCCGAATACATATATAATCTTTATACCTACATATATTATCGTGCGCGTGATTTAAATAGTACTTGTTTATCTTGTTTATTGCTGCTTTGTAAAACATTGTGGGAAAAAAATAATTTTTGAGTAACTTTAGTCACGTAAACAATAGAAAACAATGCATTTTCATACATAATAGCATAATAAACATCAGTATTTCCAAAAATGATTACAATGTATTGTAAACAAGTAGGTTAAAGGGGAGACGTTTTATCATTTCGGTTTATTGATAGCTTCCGATTATTTTTTTATGCTAACGACATTCGCGAATGATTGTTTGTAGAATATTGATATACTTTTGCTAGTATCTAGGTCATGATAAACTAGAAACATTTGCGATATCGGTTATTTCGAACTGTTGTAGTTATGAGCTTTATTTCTGTTTATCTGCAAAGTCTATATTTAGCGGCACGTTGAATATTATTGAGTAGGTAAACGTCGTTTCAACTTGCTGCCAACTAATAATAACCTTTGTATAATGACATATCTCAATAGTTGTTTACGAGTCCATTTGACTCACTTTAGATATTTTCATATTTACGAGTACTATGATATCTAAGTTTTAATATAATGCATGTAAGCCGCTGGAGACTGTTTACGTTAGCTCAGGTTAGGCTGAGTCGCTAACCCGTCTCCACTAGATGGCCTAGAACTCTGACACCAGGATCTCTATTCGAGATTTCCCACATACTAACCATCAACCGTTGTCAATCGTCATAATTGACATAAGCTTTTTATTTCAATTACCTTGTTAATTTAACTATATCCAATGAATCAAAGGTTTGACAATATAGACTGGTTGTAAACGATTTGTTTGATATATATGTACGATTGGTTTGATCAGAATAATGGTCCCTGATTATATTTTATTTTATCAATGGTTTTCTGTAAAAACGTCAACTTCAACGAAATTTGATTGAGAAGAGTCTATCTCATCTCCTATTTGACTGAGAATGCCAAATTGTTTATGTTTGGAAGATTTTCCTCAAAGATTGATGAAACCTCGAAATCAACATCATTTTGTCTCATTTTAGAATAGGGGCTCAGGATAGAGATTTAAACGGTTTGAAGGCCTCTCTGAGCGGTTGTTGTTGTAGGACAAACAATCTACATCCGTGATCTACAATTTAACTCGTCATCTGATCAACGATAGTGCACATTTTCGTATTTAATAAAATTTACACACTTAAAATAGTTAGGAGTAAAGCCGTTGTTATTTGAGTTTGGCAATGTTTTATATTTTCCCTGTAAAACTCCCAACACGCCAACTTTGTTCGTCATCCGCGGAGTCAGTGGCCTAGTTATTCTTATAATACACATTTAAAAAAGCATTACATCGAGTGGCGATGAGTGTGGCAGCTGACGAATGAACGTGGCGTCTATCTCGTCTCGTATAATTTCGGCAGTAGGATAAACACTGCCGAGACTTAGCGATAATTCAATTTTTGTGTGCCAAGGGATTTAAAAAAAACGGACAACTGCGAGTCTCGCGACTATCACAATATTCATTATACTACTTCTTCAGTATTACTTTATTATAATACATAAAAATAAAGTAACAACTTCTCCCATATGCATATATATTTACGAGCTTCATCTTCGACTTCATCGTCGCCTACGAAAAAGCAAACAAGCACTCGGCACTAGTGGCAAGTGCCGAGTGCGAATTTTTCCAGTTGCGCTTATCTAATCGAACGCAACGATTTGTATGAAGAAATAGCAGTGCCATCTATATGGAACTTGCACTCGGCAGTCTGGAGGTCAAGTGTAGATTCGTACGCGAATAAAATGATGATGTAAGTAGGCATCGTGCCACAGTTAGCTCAGTTGCACATTTGAAATTTTTGTATATTGTATATGTATACATCAGAAATATTTTAAAGAAAATTTCGAATCTTTTTAATTTGACTGACGAGACCATTGAGCAACACGGTAGCGGCCCGAACGGCCCAGAGAGGCCTGTGTTTCTCAATGGAAGAGACCAATAAAATAATAAAAAATATTTTAGTTGTTTTCGTTCTCTATCAAATTAAAAGATGTAAAAATAATTGTTATCTTATCATATAAACAGACACAACATACATTTTTTGGAAATGTGTTAAGAAAAGTCGTTTTTTATATGTATAAAAGAACATTCCGTTTTTTAGGAATCAACGCACAGGCCAAACCGCTTATGAGATTTAAATTAGGTTGTTAGAGAATTAAAATTTGGACCCAATATTCCTTAAATGGTTTAGGTACACAATGTTCGCAATTCCACCGTGCACTCACTAAGCAATTAATCTATCGCTGTCTTGTGCTAAATAGAAACAAAAGATAGAGATAGCATGAATTATAGTGCTGTCAAACTAGTCAGATCTTAGCTTTCCATACAGTCTTAGACGAGATCGTAGCGAGTGCCGATATAAAACAAGTTTTAAGTGTCACTAGAGTACGTTTTTCTTCGCGGCTTTAATCGGTAAATCGTTTGACAGAACTAAAATGCATGCCAATAAATACGGATTTTGCGAAATTCCATCTCTAAAGGTGTAAAATGGAAAGTTTGTATGGCAATAAAAGCTTTTTTCGTGCTACTCCAATTTAACTCGGTTGGTGAACTTAACATAAAAAAGGCATGTCTCAGGATTCTTCGATAATTGACCCCTGAAGAGTGGGGTTTTGAAATTATTGTTACCTATGCGAGCGAATCAATATTGTAAACATGCAAGAGCCAAACAGACGCGACTAGGGACCTTTACACGCATCATTTATCATTTTTCCTAAATGCCAATAATGTCAAGAAACTTTTTACCTTTAGTCGACCTTAAACTCTACACAAATTATTGAAAACTTACAATCATGCTGGAATTTGAAAAGGTTTAAAAGGTTCACTCTATCTATCAGAGTATTGCATAGAGCAATGAAAAGGTTTCGTTTAGACTTGGGCCTGGGTGGCAGAGTCCCATTGTTAAAGTTTTCTCACGCCTGAGAACGTTGAGACCTTGTTGAGCTTCTATGTGCATGACGCGGTCTCCTGTAATTGGAGGCGCACTCAGCTTAGTTCCTATGTTTCTAAAAGCAACTAGGGCAGGGCAGTCTACCCGATGTAGGTCCACCGTTAAAACTTACTTAATTTGAAGACTAATGTGATTAATTAGTGATACTTAACTTGAGTAAAATTTAAATGACATCTTTGTGCACATTGTGGCAATAAATAAATAAACGAAATTCTTATTTTTATCCGAAAGTACATAAACAGAGCTGCGTAGTATGCTAAACTAAGTTGTAATAAACTTTTTGTTGTAGTTGTACTAAACTTAATTGTAATATGCTATAACATAAGCAATATGCAATGTCATTATAATATATCCTCCACAATTATTTTTCGATGCCTTGCCCGAATTCTCGAAAGCGTCCCGAATCTCGGCAAGATACATTTTTTACATGTTTATAAAGCTGGTTCAGCCGAATTTATAAATGCATTGGGATTGGAGGGGAATATTTTGAAAAGCTATAAATAAACTTTTTTCATATTCCGACTATTTTTCATTTCAATAACAATTTGGAACAGCCCACATACATATAGCAATATTGGTATTTTCATCAACAAGTCAAGCATTTGCATTCAGAAAGTATAATTTGGTGAAGTGGAACTGATGAAGACGACCACAGATTTAGCCATCGGAAATCCACGATTATAAGTATTTCACGGGTGGCGCCAAGAACATTCGATAGTTTAGACAATTATTTTTTAAGATACAGATTGGTCCTATTTTTATCAAAATCCAATTCTGATAATCGGAGCCACGAGGAGTTGAGGTAACTCCGCAAATATTATAGGCAGATATAGCGATTTTATTATTTTCAAGTCAAGCATTTGCATTTAGAAAGTATCATTTTGTGAAGTGGAATTGATGAAGAAGACAACCACCGGAACTCCTCAATGATAAAATGATATGATATGTATTCTACGGGTGGCACCAAGCAATTTCGATTATGATAGTTAAGCGACTGTGACGATGAAAAATTTAAATAAAAGGTTCTGATGAAGTCGGTTTTATTTTATTTAAAATAATTTAACAGCAAAATTATTTGGAATATGTATGTAATAAAAGATTGCGCTATAACTGTTCCAACACGCGGAATTTAGTAAAATGTTTACCTAAAAGCTCGAAAATGGGAGTGTGAATGACGCAAAACGCGAAACAGATACCGGGATTATCAGGGTAGCACTTTGAACCAGAATAATAGCATGCCTGCAATATCTGGTAGAGTGGTAGGCACTTTAGTGTAGTGCCTACTTACCGTATATTGTAAGAGTTGACCATTTCGCATAAATTTCATCATAAATTAACGATAATAGTGCAAAACAAGACGTGAAACTTGATTACACGAAAACAGATAAAGAGATCTGGAAAACAGCCAAAATAATGTGTTATAGCGGTAAAAAACAGATTGTCAGAACAAAAAAATAAATAAAAGGTAAGTAATTATTTCAATGAAGAGTCAAAACAATATGCATGTGCTTATTGCATAAATATGCTGCAAAATTTACGGAAATTATTGCGTGTGTGTCACAAAATAGCATTACATGAACGCACTAATAGAAAAATGCCATTATAATTATTATGTGCATTATGGATCAGCTCAGTAAAACAACAGGCACCTGAGTGAAGACGATCCTCTTTTCGGGAGATCGATGACCATAGCATTGTCATCTCCAATAGACGTGGTCCGCCTCCTGTCTCGACCGGCGAGAAGTTCTATCGTCGTCCAGAAGGAACCCTCAGAACCACTAGATTCGGTCCTATGCATTGTGTGAACTGTATGAAGTGCATGTAGCCACTCCCGCGGCAGAAGGTGCAATGACTGCCGGCGCCATTACGAGCCGACAGCTCCACCCGCCGCCAACACCCCACGTGTTCACACGCGAACATTAATGTATCGCCTGACACCTTTAGCAGGTAATTCCCGCGCATTTCTGAACTCAATCGACACCTGAATAGTAGATTTAATTGCTGTTAAATGTTCGACTTCGAAACGCAAAATGGAAGCTTTTGTTAGTATAAGCTGTTTGAAGAATTCGAATGGGGTGAAAAAAAATCTAAACATTGGACAGTCATCAATCCATGACTTGAAGGATTTTGAAATTGTACTTGTGAGTAGTGAGTAGGTTTTACAAGGCGTAAGGCAATGTGACTACTTAGTTCCTCAGCGGGATTTCGCGTGTAGTGGACTAATGGACTAACCCGTGGGTTGGTCTCGGCCAGAGGTGACCCGGATAGCGCGAACGTCGCCGTGACCGGGTCAGCCGGATGCCATGAAGCCGTCCTTCGCAATACCTCCCAATAATTAGAGACGTTGAAAGTTTTGTGCATGAACGCTCCACTTTTAAAATCTGGGTGTTCTAGTTTGCAAATTGGGTCAGCATTTATGAAAATTCTACAGTATTTAATGCCTGCTTGTTTCTGCATTTTTTAATAGAGTTATTTGTATTTTTTTATGTTATAGGCGAAAAATATCATAAAAAATCATTATCATCATTATATTGCTTGTTTGATCACGATTATTGCTTGCTTGATGCAGTATAGTCATAAAATGAGAACAAGGAATCTATCGATTTCTGTTCTTGCAACAGCATGTTGTGACTACTGTAAATAGAAAACAAATGTAATCTACTCCTTATTAGCCAAAAAAGCTACGTAGGCGTGATGTTTATTGGTATTGGCGCTATGTCGTACAATTCGGAATCGGTGAATAGTTTCCGAATATTGGTGTTATTTCATTATCATTTTCTATTCCGAATATTTATGTAATTGCAGTGATAACTGCGGCGGGTCACGTGAGCACTGCGCGGGATGTTAATATTAGATGGATGAATTGTTTATGTAAGATACTTAATTTTGGTCAAAACATACGACTATCAGGAGAGATATTACTCGCAGTGACGTCATTGGCAATTCCAGTTATCAAATCGGTTTTTTACATATCTAACGCTTCGATCAAAGTAAAATGAATGGACAGTTCAACTCAATTATTAAAAATAACAAGTCAAAACAATCGAATTTGCGTGTGTATGCACATGCACCGTCGTTATCGTTGTTCTGTGGATCCTGCGCAATGGATGAAGAAATCATCGAATGTGGTCACAAGTGCCTTTATAAAATGCAAAACTGTGTCAATGTCATGTTCAACCAAGCTTAGTAGAAAATTATATTGATCTTCATTAATCCTCAAATACATTTTAAATCGATGCTCATCTTTCAATATATCTAGATATAGCGTGTGCAATTCATCAAACTTCCCTCTATTTGTACTTATGTTACGAATTATAAACGGTTCGTTTTTTTTTCTTTCTTAGTGAACAGCATAGAGATGCTACCGCTGCTAAGTCAAAAAATTCCTCATCACTCCCGCTACACATCATTACTCTTTGACAAGCGGTGATGGAATGACTGAAACCAATATGCCGGGCGTCTTGGGATGACATCCCGACTGCAGGCTGTGCACACTATTCGGACGCGTCCATCAGTTGCGGCTGACGGACGCATCCGACGACGCGTCCTGGCGATAATATGTTTTCAGCTTTATCCGACGAGTTATCTTTAAAGCTGACGAGAAGTGACTTGAAAGCAAGATAAAAAAAAATATGGGACAAATTAGCTTAACGAGCGTTTATTCATATCAATATTATACTTTACTATTTGAGTTAAAATATTTTCTTAAATTTATCTTAGTGTTCGCAATTTATTTCCTTTTCATGTTTAGTACAAGTGTTAGAGCGCGCGAAATTATATTATATAAAGTTATTTCTTTATAATCCTACATCCGTTCCGTCCATCCTTCAGTTGCGTTTGAGGCTTTCAAGCATTACCTTTTCAGTTTATTAGTTATAGCGTGAAATAAATAGCTATTTAAATTAAAAACGCACTACCTGTATATCAATATATTATTCCTAGAGACTCACGCATATTGTATTATCTTCGCCTGCCACCACCGGGGAAGTTCAGGCGGCAGCTGGAACCGCTTCATCTTTTTTCGGCCCATCTCTCCGAGCTCTCCCACTTCATCTTCACCCTCCACCTAAACTTGAAAATATATTATAAAATAATAATTCTAAATCTGTGATAATAATAATACTAACAACGCTTTACTTTTTTAAACCTATATTTAAGAAAGTAATTGATGATTTGATTTGTTGAGGTTTGGGAACTTAAAGTAAGCACAATAATAGGGAGAATTCTGTGGTATTCTTCACATATTGATCCACAACCCTCCTGGATTACTTAGTAGTACATGTGCCTCATGAGGTCCCGGGCTTAATTTCCGGCCGGGCTGATATTTGAATGATGTATTTAAATATATTATGTTTTGGCTCTGGGTGTTAGTTGTCTGTTGTCGTTGTGTCTTTGTGTTTGTTCCATGGCGACGTATAAACTAACGCAGGGAAATATATTGGAGAGCTACGATACAGCGATAAAAAATACAATGATACTTATTTATTCTTTCATATTTAGCATCTATCTTTCTTAATACCATATTGTTTGCTGGGTACAGCCCTCACTCTTATAACGTGATCGGCCACTTCCTGAGCTGAGTGTGCTAATGGTACTAGCACTGTATGAATTCGCGGCTGCCTCGTCCGCTAACGGAGCAACCGGAGCAACGGAAAATACATAGAAACCGATCGTGCAGCAGCGGCAAACTTCATGCAGACACTGAACGTGCTGTGGGCAGTTGCAGTTGGCAGCTTGGTTCGGAATATTAAGAATAACTTGGTTATATCGAAATTGTCGATCGCAACAAATTAATTTTAGCAAGCACAGCGGAGCGTAACATATTCTCAGCTCTTGAGATAAATGCCTGCAGACGCGCAACGCGTGCAGGAAGGCGAGAGTGATCACTCTGTCACTTTCACACTCGATGGTTTAGATGTAAAAGCAGCCCCGCCCGCGGCTTTCAACGCTAAACGCTTCGCGCTCGTAATGAGGTAAATAGATAGATTGCCGAGTAAGCCCGAGAGAGAAAGAGATAAATGTATTTATCTCTTTGTTTGTTAATGTTTTTCTCTATTAATGGAGCCATCTTCATACTTTTATTTTTTGTATGACAATGCTTTTGGCCACTAAAGGCCTCTACAGCTTTACTGGACTTTTGGCGAACGCAGGTGACGTTGGGCCCTAAAGAGCGTGGGTGACTAGCGCAAGGACTCGGGTTGGGCTAGGAGTCGTGCCCCCCCCCCTTGGGTTTTCGCCATGTCGTGGCGGGGGGGCTTAGTGACCGTGGCCTGCTCACCCACGGTGAAGCCAAGAGGAACCCGAGGCAGGGCCGTTTCTCCGGGCTTATTCCTGGAAGCCCACGTTGAAGCGGCCACAGTAGGTTGCGGTGCTGTATGTGCAGCACCACAACTGTGGTAGGCTACAGTGTGTTTGAGTGGCACTGCAGCTGAGGGTAGGAGACCGCGGCGGGAGAGGACTGCTGGTGTGTCGTTGCCACTTTCCCTACCTTCCGCAGCCTCGATGGGGCCACCACCGTATTATGGCGGACATGGTGGGGTCGCAGGGGAAGAGGAGTACCAGTATGGCGGTTCGCCGCTCTCCCTGTCCTCTGCGACCGAAGTGACGTCGGGGCCACTCAACTGACCCGTCGCAGGGAGGCCTCGGGCGTTCAGACACGGGGTCGTCTGGCGGCCCTCGGCTGGCTTGGTCCCCTGGAAGGCGTTGCGGTTGCGTGTCCTGGCGTGCCGCGACGGGGGGAGGGTGCAGCACCCGATCCCGGAGGAGAGTCGGGAGATGGACGGCCGCAGCGGGTTCGCGGTTGTGTGCGAAAGAATTCCCGCGTCGTAAAAAGGAGTCGTTGCCTGGCGCGTGATATATAGTATTAATACAGAATTCTCCTTATTAAATCATTGAGTATTAAGTAGATATTTCAATTGCTTACATTACCTGGATCTTAACCCTTTTGTCTTTATTATCATCAGATTTAGCACCCGCGTCCCCGTTGTTATCGGCATCATCCATTTTTTACTGATTACTATTTATTATTATTTTCACATACAATTTGTACAACTAATTTTGATGCTAATTTAGCCCTAACATTACTTGTAATTTAGACGAAAAAATTAAATCATTATTTTGTGGGTTCAAAAAATCTGTTTTACAAAAAGTATCAAAAAGTGCCGAATGGGATATGACATTACAGACGAGATTCTAGATTGTCAAATGTTTGAGAAAAAAAAGGTAAGAACAAGGAGTATATAATACAGTGTCGATTCTGTTGACCACTCTACAGCACGTTTTTTTGTACCGCTAAACATGTATTTTTTGCGTTCAGTAACGGTTATTTGCCAGTGATCCGACTGCGTAGTACTACTGGTAGTACCAAGGGCAATTTTGTAGTCCGTGGTTTTACCAGTAGGACTGTAACAAGCTGAATGGTGTCAACGATAACCCTAGTAAAATGTCTAAGCCTACGCAGTGTCTGTCTGTTTGTCCGTCAAAAAAGTAAACCCTTTAAACCGTAATAGGTAGGCCCTTTGAAATTTTCAGAGCATGTGTTATTATAGCGGATTTCTTAACAAATAATAAAATTACAAAATTAATAGGGTCGATACAGGAAACATGTTTTTTACCCCTCGATATTTCATGTGTTTACTATATCGCAAATACGTCAAACCTAGTGTGATTATTGTACAAACTCTATATTTAAATAAAATCGCAAATTTTATTAATTAAAGTTGTGAAGTTTAGCAGTAATGGTGTTTTGCTCTGCGCCTGAGATCCAGCGATCCCGAATGTGTGCTTCTGATGGACCCCAATCTGCATTTGGCTGGCAACTATCTCGAAGCCTCTGAAAAAAGTTTTTAAATTTTACTAAAAAATTGGTATGGATTCAAAACAATGCAGAAGATACAAAGAAACGTCGTGAATAAAAAAATACCTGACATTTAACGTAAACATTACCTGTTTTAACGATCCTTTTGCGTTGTACAAAACCTTAGCTGCATACAAAGGAATTACGACAACAGAACTTAGTGCGACTACCCATCCCCAGCCTGAGGCTTCTTTTAATGAGTACCCTGCTATTACCTGCAATCAAACATAAATATACTATTTACTTAATCATTAAATACATTTTTTATTTATTCAAACCTGTGATTCAAACAAATAATTACGTATGCCAAAGAATCAAATTACTCAAGAAAACGAGCCCTAGTACAGCAGCGTAATAAGATCTAGTTTTCTAGAATAACTTGATCCTGAACGGTTGAGCCCGTTGTACACCGTAAAGATTATTCAGAAACCAGAAATATTTTTTAAAAATCAGAAATTACTTCGATCAACCTTCAATACTCAAAAAGAATAAACGATGATAACAAAAAAAAAAGTATATAATTACAGAACAAGCCCAGACGCTTCGTTTTGAAATAAAATATTCTTACTATCAATATAGCAGGAATGATGTACCGCCACAGAAAGAGCCACTGCTTGCCAAGTGGCTGTCCAGTCATGAACATAACGTCGCTGCTGATCTTCTTAGATCCATAGGTGTAGACAGCGGCTATGATCTCCAGGAGACATACTGTTGGCACCACTGCTATGGCCACGTGTGCGTCGAGTAGATTTATTATGTGGAGACCACCCTGTAGAACGTTGCACATGAATGAATAATTCATGATTTGATGAAGAAGGTACATATTTAAAACTTATATAATATATCGTCGTGCCGCAGCTATCTCATTCGAACATTTGCAAATTTTTGTAGCTATTTTAAAGTAATTTTACTTAAAAAATAAAACATATTCAAACTTATAATTTTTCCGGAATTTGCGTATGAAGTATACTTTATACGCATCCTGCGAGAAAATAAAACCAAGACTAAAAATAATAAATCTGCGTACTTAGTAATTTAACTTGAATTTAAAATTAGAAATTAAGCTTTTTTCCAAACCGTTCGCAAATTCCGGCAAAATTATAAGTTTGAATATGTTTTATTTTTTAAAGTAAAATGACTTTAAAATAGCTACAAAACTTTGCAAATGTTCGAATGAGATAGTTGCGGCACGACGATATATTATATAAGTTTTAAATATGTACCTCCTCGCGGGGATAACGCTGTCTTCGTCTTGGGCGACCTTGAATCCCTCGCTACACTCAGGATTCTAGTCTTAACTCTAAAACTCCCTCACTACGCTCTAGATTTAACTCTAGAATCCCGAGTGTAGCGAAGGATCCAATAAATGTATCGAGGACACTGCTTTGTCCCCTTGGTGCATAATCTACTATTTCATTTTTTTCATCTCCATCAATCATTAAATTTAAAAAAAAGGATATTTTATTTAAAACATTTGTAATCGTAATTGTGATGATAATATTACATACAGACACAACACATTTATATTTTTTGGATATTCACATTTAGTGTGAACATTAATGTGAAATGCGCGGGGGCAATAATTGCGTAGACGCGACTTAGACCCGATAATATTATAGTTTTATACTAATAGTCATGCGTTAGAATAAGAGGTAAAAAATAAAAGTAAAACTGGCTTAAAGCGAATGTGTAAATAAAATAGAAGTGAAATAAAAATGTCATAAGTTTTACTTTGATCATAATAATGGTCACATTTAGTCAAAAGGAAACAGTCAAGCAAAATGGGCCGGTAACTTTTTCAATCATGATAAAGAGGCAATTTGATAGAACAAATCAAATTCAATTATCTGCTGAAGACTGCGCGGGTTATCGTGCTAAGCCAGCTCACAGTCGTGCATGCGGAAGTTTCAAGAGAGCCAGGCACGCGAACGTCACGTTATAGCCATTTACTTTGTTGCCAATCTAGGGAAAGTAAAGTGGCACCAAAACTAAACTAGCTGATGCCCTCAATTCAACTTGTTGTAACTATAAGTCTATGATAAAGATTAAATAAAAACTTGTTCTTACCAGGCTAGCAGAAAAGTAGGATGTATAGTAAGCTGAAAGTTGACTTACAATTGTGAAAAACAATTTAAAAAACAACATATGAGAATGATATACCTATTTCATTACATACATAGGTATTGTAGACATCTATGTGTTTTTGGAAGAAAGATTTTGTATGATGCCATTATAATTTTATAGGTCTGACCTCTGTGTTACAAATTATTGATACTACGAAAAGCACCATACAAGTCAGGAGTGTGATCAGCCTTTTCCTTGTACGGAGTACTGGAAACTCGTCGATTAATCCTGTGATCACTGCTTCGATAGTGACAAACTGGAAACACAATCAAACAATGACCATAACTTAGTTGGGGTTTGGAGCATTAAGCTTGGTGCATCCTCGAATCAAAATGTTATTACACTATTTTTTTTTGACCTACAAATGACCCGCTCCTGACGAACTGTTGCCATATTACCCTAATAGGGTCATATGTATTACTAAGCCCAAAACATGTTTATTAAGACCTGATTGTATCCACATATGTCGCAATAAATGATTGGCTATTGAGTATTGAGATTATAATTGAGCAAAATTTTTTTTTTGTATACTTACCATGGTATCAATTCCCAAGAAAAACAGCATAACGAAGAAGGTGACTGCCCAGAAATTTGGTGCTGGCATCATGGCCACGGCTGCTGGATATGTGATAAAGGCCAGGCCTGGGCCTGCCGTGGCCACATTTCCAACAGGCACATTGGAGCGGTGTGCTGCGAACCCCAGCACGGAAAACACCACGAAACCAGCCCAGATGCTGGTGCCACTATTTACTAGGGGTATTATTACTGACGACCTAGACATAGTTTCACAAATTTAGCTGTACATTTTTTGATAAGGTCATCCATACTAAAAAAAAACAATAGCAAATAGTCTGTGCCTTTAAACATCCCACTATTGGAATATCAGCCTACCCTCGAAGAGTAATTTGGTCATATCCACCAAGCTGGCTCAGTGCGGATTTAGTAGATATGAAAAATTCTAATTGATCATTTACGTCAATGTACCTACCTAAAATTCTTGTAATGGAATTTGTTGTAACTAGCCATGCTGATTAAGCCTCCCCATCCGGGTCCTAAGGAGAAAAATAGCTGTGTTGCAGCATCAACCCAAACCTGTTAACAAAACAAAAGCTTCAAGTTCAATCAAATGAGCAAACCACATCAGGCAGTAAAACAAACTATTACTAACCTTCACTTGTCTCGCAAGGTTAGATTCCAAATTCGAATATAAGGTCACGGTAACGCATCGCCCGTTTACTTACTTTAGGTTTCGATAACTGTCCCCAATCTGGCCAAATGTAGAACAAAATCCCTTTCCATGCGCCGGGTAGCGTGACGCCACGAATAAATAGAATACACAGCACTACGTACGGAAACGCTACTGTAAAATACACAATCTGCAAGTTGAAAATAAAATATTCTAAGAAATTTCCAATGCGATTAACACGACGGCAACGCACAAAATGGTGGACATGAGTCGATTTAACGTATTGCGAGGCTCACCTTTCCTACGCTCTTGACACCATTACAGATGCACAGGTAGACAATAATCCAACAAATGACATTCGCCCAGAAAACGGGCCAGACTATTCCTCCAATTTCGTTGATGCTTGAAGACATTCGTAAGAGTCGTATGCTGAAAAGTAAAATTTGCTTTTTAAAGATTGCATTTGAATCAAAGATTCAATTGTAATATTATTGCTTAGTAATAATAGGTAAATATAATATTATCATTTGCAAAAAAATAGTTTTTATCTAAAGCGCCATTCTCGTTATTATTCTGAGTGTTTCCGCATGCTCCTACTGGCAGACTTCATAAACATGTTGAATTTGCTTACTGAAAGAATTCATCTTCTGGAGTGGAAACAGATCTGTTGGAAGTGAAAACGCTTGAATTTCCTGTTAACTGAAAAAATATCCACATTTAACTGGAGTAAGTGCATTAATCTCAAAATCCAGATTTAGTTTACCTCAGTGCATTTGTCAGTGTTCCAGGAATTTCCACAACCCTGCCAGGGCAGTGGTGAGCTCATCGAGTGATAAATATAGAGTACTGGATACGCCATGATAGAGGAGAAATACGTCACAGCTATAACGTTCAGAACGATGACAGCGTAACCAGCACCTGTGAAGAGGAACATCGCATACATATCATAATTAAATCAGTTTGTCAAGAAGACATGTCACGAACATGAACTTTGAACTTGTTCCCCTTCTTAATTAACCGATTTAATTTTGATCAAAACATCTTCTGCCCTAAAAAACACTATAGATGCTATGCTATGGTAGCACGGCTGGAATATTGGAAAATGCTTCAAGATACAAAATGTGGAGTGGAACAAACTGGCGGCCTCCTTGGCGTCCTCCTTCTCCTTGATCTAGGTAGTCTAGGAGTGCTTAAGGTCAGAGTGAACTCGTATCTTCTAGGTATACTTGCTTCTTCTACAGCCGCATGGTCGCTTACCAACAGGCGAGTTGTTAGTCTAGTATTTAGTTAAATACACCACACCTAACCTACCTACTGACTCCTTTGTTTTTTTTAAATATTTATTAATGTATTGCAATTTATTTACCTTTGAAAAGGGGGTTTATGTTGAATATAGAAATACATCCTGCGCTCGCGAACTGACCCAACGTTGTCTCTAAATAGACGAGCGGTATGCCGCATACAAATAGTGTCAGAAAGTATGGAATCAGAAATGCGCCTGAAACATAAAAAGAGAATTGTTATAAATACACTGTAGCATGTAGATAGTAGTTTTTCTGTTTTGTACACAAGTGAATTTTTAGAGAAAAAAAAATCCGCTATCTACTTCATTGATTGCTGATGGATTTGCAAATAGACTTAAAAATATTACTTACATAGCATGTATATTCAATCAAATCAAATAAACCTCTGAGTAGTTAATAGTGAACATGAACACGGGGAAAGTGTCTTTTGACTTCCGTACTTGATGAAATTAATCATGTTTGTATAAACTTAGCATATAAATACATATACATAAGACTGTGCAGAACAAAAATACCTCCTCCATTACGATAACAAAGGTAAGGAAACCTCCAAAGGTTCCCAAGTCCGACTGCGTATCCGAGACATGACAGTAAATATTCGAGCTGGCTGCCCCATCGCTCCTGCGCGCTGACGGCCATTCACAACTACTGACTTAGTCCCCTGCAGATCGTGAACTGTCCTTATTGAGGAAATTGATGGTTACAGCGGCGATATCTACTAAACGGATTACGAGGATGTTTTTGTTATACGCTGTAGCGATTTGACCATGTTCTAAAATCAAAGTCATTGAATAAGAATTGCTTTGAAGTGAGGTGAAGTAAATCAATGGTATTGTTGGTTTATGCTTGCCATCAACTTGCTAAGCTATGGCACTCGACCCTGTGCTTATTTTACGTTATATAACGTAAAAGTAACCATTCTTATGTAATAGGCTAACTATATAATATTGAAGTAATTTTCATAGAACATGGCAGGCGGCTTGGGTATCGCAGAACGTCCACCGCTTACTAAGAGAACGCTGCTGCCCGTTCTCCGGTGGTTCTGGTCGTAGTTTTAGGACGTACCCGGGTTCTTAAAACTTTCTCTACTCCGACTTAAAAAAAAAACGTGACTTCTGTGGTGTTGCCGCACGTCTTTTGAAGGGTCTAGGTGAAACTACTACTTTTAAAAAATGACGTAAAAAGTAATAGTAAGTCTCTGAGTGTGACCGAAAGTCTTACTTACATCTTGTGATCTTATGCCTTCTAAGTATCAGTCTGTCAAAAAAAAGCTGAATGATTTATTAAAGGATTTATTTCGTTAACTTTGCAAATAACTGTGATGGTAGGTATACAACAATCTCAAGTACGTAAAGCTTCGATACCGAAACCAAAATGGCAAGTGAGGTTGTCAGGGGGAAGTTGCCGGGAATCTGTGACCGTGTCACCAGGCTTACCCTTTGTTACCTTTATGGGCGCTTGGGTGTATTGCAGCACCTGGATGAAAGCAAATCAGAAGTCGCTTATTATTGACTTAATTAGAGAACCGAGTACGTGATCTGAAAAGTACGTGATACATGTTTTGTCTATATGTATATATTGTCTCTGACTATTGACTAGATCGAGTCTTCATCATAATCTCAAATTAAAACTAGATACGAGTAGTGGTGAAGAGTGCCTTACGGCTAAATCTCCATCGCCCCAGTGTATAGCGTCGTTGGTGCCGAGCGAGTCGTCCCAGTGGAAATGCTGCCAAGCCTGGCTCCAGTCGGGTCGCTGCAGCGCACAACGTATGGAGGCGACCACAACCCGCTGCTCATTCGACGTCTTGAACACTTGCATTTTCTTGTCCGGTTTTGCTGTTTTAGCTGTCGGGGCCTGAAAACAGCGTATTTTAAAGTACATAGGTTCAAGTACCGACATACATAAATTGATTTCTAAAACGCATACGATTGATAATGATGATGCTTTTAGAAACAAACCGTCAGATTAACACATGACTAAAGCGTGCTTAAATCTTTTGTGGTAAGACGGATAATATTTATCTATTGAGATGACAATCCATTTGTTCGACAGAGCATGCAGGGGGAAGTGGCATTGGAGGCAGAAGGGTTTTGGCTTACAGTGGCTGGAAACAAGCTGCAATGTCTTAGATCCTAAAAGTCGAATTTTACCGTAGCGTTCCCACTACATAGTGAACTTTTTGACATTAAAATTTACTTCAAAGTTACTCGTAAAACAATAATTTATATTAAAATTTATAAACAGTCTACTTCTGTTGTTTTGTTTAATTAAACCAGTTCCTAACCAGTGAATAGACAAGCCGAACAGTAATCACAGTTCGGAAGGTGTCTCTGAGAGCCGCGAGGTCGGGACAGAAGATCTTCACGGCCGGCTCCGTGAAGTTCATCACCTTGTTCCACTGCACGCGGTTGCTTTCGAACGTCGTGTAATTGCGGATCTCTAACGGGTTCATCGTCGTTAGAACTTTGTAGATATCAGACTCGTGGGATGACGCCTCGTCTGGTCATGAATAATAATTTAATATTTCACGTGGTCTGTTAGAAATTCAGATATAGTACGCTCGTTTTGTGCTGTGTGAATGTAGACGCAATTCGTACTGCGCAGACTAAGTACTTACCACGCAGGCAATTGCGCCAACAGCCGAACGGTCAAAAATATTTGCGCGTATCAAAATTTTATTGAGAACTACCTGCTCTAGTCGAGTCAATATTGTGCGCTTGGCCTGGCAACTGGGACATATAATATCTTAGCGCTATAACTTCATGAGTATCCTAGGTACATATATAGGTACTGTATTAATACAGCAGTCCCGCCTACGCGTGTTTTACTTGCCAGGAACAAAAGTCTTGCTCTCGATGACAGCGGAGGGCATCTTGGATAGCGTTTCCTCAGCGGTGACGTCTTCCGGAGGTGGCAGCATTTCCGTCAAGGACTCGTTGTTGCGGAACATCAGGAACTGACGCCTCTTAGAGTCTAGTAACGGGATCTCTAGCTCAACGTGAAATGTGGTTGTTGCTCCCTAAACGGAGAGAATGCAAACTAGTTAGATATAATTATGAACATTATTCGCACGTAACTAAAGAAGGTATAACTCACTTTAACTAGTTAGGTATATATATACCTATGTAAGCCTATATACCTCCCTAACTGCATCAGCACTTTAGGGAGAGTCCACCTGGCAAGACACGGCTCTGTTGATAAATAAATACCTTAGTGTAGACTTATTTTGAGAAAAGTAGTGGTTTATATCCGTTCTTTGCACTTAGGTTTAAATAGTTATCTTGGTAAGCTACATTTTGGATTACATAGTCGTGTGTAGCATGTCGCATGTTTTTTAATTAAGTACATTATTTTTACCTTCTCTGGTTTAGGAGGCATAGCAGCAGACATGACCCGTAATATTGTGAAATAAAAATATGAGGAACGCAAATCGTCTGGATGCGGTTCAAATTGGGGATCGTTTTCTCCTGGTCTATCTGTGGGCAGGATCTGGCGCAAATCCAGCCACTGAAGACGTGGTAATCTCGACAATGTCATTTTAGCGTACCCCATGCAAACCTATGGAAAAAACGTAGCAGAATGAGAATCGCACAAAATAAATAGTGTGTAATTTAAATTGCATTTTTTAAATCTTATGATTTGGCTCCACACGTTGTGTGTTTAGCCAGTATACATTCTTATCTATGCCAGCGTCAAGTATTGTAATATTTCAAGTGAAGTCAAATATTTCAAAATGTCTACGTCATAGTCTAGTCAAACAAAGTGACTCACGGTCTAGTCCACGTCATGCCTCAGTAAAGTGAAGGAGACTTTACTAGAGTTTTATATGGAGTTTTGGAAACAACACGAAGAGTCACGTTTCACAACATTACGCTATTCACCAACACTCGTGTACGTTCACGAATACTCAAAGGATAAAAATCCACAATTTTTACACACACTCGAAATAATAAAGTTTTGGAAAATAATACAAATACGCGGCAAGACTTCTTCACGTTCCCGCCAAAACTATTGCATTTTTATTTCGTTAATAACGATTTAAAAGAGCGCCATCTATGAATGGTTTATCAAACTACGTCGGAAGCTAGCGTACCGAGCAAGGGTTTCCTGCGAGCATCAGTGAAGAGAGATTTGGCAGATGGGATAATACTTCTAGTACGGGATCGAGATCATAGATGTCATTATCAGACAGATCAAGTACAGTTAAGGCACTTGGGATTTGTGAAAAACCCTCGACGCTTTCTGTAAAAGCAGCAAAGGTACGTTACACAACAATGTTATAATGAGGTAAGGTTTATGGTGTTCATGTCAATTATAATGTTTTCGTTGATTTTAAAAGTCGCTAATTACCTACTTACTGTAATTACGGTACCTACTGTGACAAACTCTACTTAATCTAAACAGAATGAGAATTTAACTAATCGTACTTATTTAAGAGTTATAAGTAATATTCAGACACTACTAAACTTATTTACTTACTTACGATTACTTTCATTTGAAATGTTAAGTTCAATGAGTTTCCGGAACTAAGGGGAATAAGTACTGAAGTAGACTGAAATATTTTTTGTAAAAAACTACGAAATTTATGAAAACCACGTCAGTTTTCATAATAGAATGAAATGGTCAACCGTTACCATTGTCCAAAAAATTCCTGGCTAGTCCCAAGTAAAGTAACTCTTGGGGTAAATGCTCCGCAAATCCCTGCACGAATTTTATGCAATTGGCCTGCAGCTCAATAGACTTGACGCTTCGAGGGATCACGCTCGCGTCTAAATCTACGATGTAGTTACCGCAAAGGTTTAAATTAACCAGTTTCTTAAACTCGCTTAGCTTGTCGTCTAATTCTGTCATCTGAAATTAGCCACATTAGATTTCTGAACAGGTTTCAAATTTCGAGTGTTAAATATAAAGTTTGTTAAATAACTAAACGTAATATTTTATCACTCGAAATTTGAAACACGTTGAAAATGTTGGGTTTTGAGGTTTCTATCCCAAATAAATGTTTCATTCTTGATGGATATAGTCATTAAAATTTTTTCCTCTTCTGTGGATATAGTTACGTAGTTAGTGTTTGAATGATGTAAGTAAATAAGAATTTACCTACTTAGGTATTTCATTTCTAAGTATTTTAATTTTAAATGTAAAAGGTATAAATCTATTACAAGATGTAAGTGGAAATTAAAATAAATATGGCTACATATATCATTCACCATATATACATAATATCGCTTGTATCTACACAAGTGTGTTAAGGTGATCAGTGTTCACACATAATTTTTCCCACGATCTAAATACTCAAAGTATGGGTACTGCGGCAGCTCATTGAATTGTATTTTTTTTAAAGTTACTTAATTATGTTTTCTGTTTATATGACAGTTAGCGCTTTTCCGACATTTTGGAACGAATTACCTAGTAATATACAGCCACTATAACTGGAGAGCTTACTTGGGACTTGATGAAAGAGGCCTTTAATGAAACGGTTATCTAAATATGTATATAAAACAGTAGTTGAGAATCAACGCACAGCCAAAGCCAGACATGGTAGAGTCATAAAATTTTCAGGGTAGCTTTCTGTGATAGTGTAGGAGAGCACTAAGAAAGAGTTTTACAAAAATCCATCCCTAAGCGGTTGAAACCACGATCGCTGCTAGTTTTTTTTAAATAAAATCGAAAGTCTCCAAATAAGTTTACCATGTTAAATTGAGTCGGTTATTCCGACTATAGTTTCGATCACATTCGGTGACCTTTATCAAGGAATGCTCAGCGAGACATGCGCGCGACCTCGTCTTGCCTTGAACGCAAGGCCTTGCCGTTTTATTAAAAAAAAAATTATCAAAACCACGTCAGTTTTCATAGTAAAAAAGTTTACCATGCAATCATTGATTCTCAACACATTAACCAATTTAAGTTCCTTCCTCAAGACAGCTCGATCTCCAACTGCCACTGTTTTTTTGATCATTTTCATCATATCATCGGTAATGTTGTTGGCATTATTGAAGCAAATCTTGCCCTCGTCTGTCGCAAACTTCTCGTTATCCCACAACGTAATCGGTAAAAGCAGTTCCCACTGTTGATCTAGAGTTAAAGTCGATTCTTCATTTAAAATGCTTCCGAAGATGCTGTTGCCAATTTTTGATTGGAGAGCTTCTGAAAATGTGACTTTCAGTTCTCCGTTGCAGAGCTTCTTGTGATGCCGTACAGCCCGCTCCATGAGAGTCCAGTCTACTCCGGTTTCCAAACGTTCTGGAAACCCTGTGGGTTAAAATAAAATATAATATAATAAATATTAAAGCACATAATTATTCTTGTCCATCACAGGGATATTACAATATGTGAGAATGCTTAAGATTAGATGATTAGACTTTCGATGATCTTTATTATATACACATTTTTTATACTACTACTGACATACTATGTCAGTACAATAAAATAAAAAACGTTAATGTATCTTTAGGACTTTACTTTTGGGAGTTTTAGCGGGAACGTGAAGAAGTCATGTCGCGTCATTAAACTATTTTTCAAAACTTGTGTTATTTCGATTAATGGTGGATTTTTATTCATTAAGTGTTCGTGATCGTGCATGAGTGTTGGTGAATAGTATATGTCTAGAATAGTATAATGTCGTGAAACGTGACTTTTCGTGTTGTTTCCAAAACTCTATAGAAGGTTCTAGTAAAGTTTTCACCACTTTACTGGGGCATGACTTGGACTTGACCGTGACTTGCTTTGCTTGATTTAGACTATGACTGAGACTTATTTTAATTATGAATTATAATTATCACATGAACTATTACAATACTTGACACTGGCTAAATACACAATGTGTGGAGCCAAAAATAAATAAAAAATTGACTTTACTTTAGGATACCTTGCCAATTTCTTATACACGCCAGTAGGTAGCATGCGCACAGAGACAAAATCTTTTTGTCATGCAAGAATAGGACACGGCTACGATTGTGTCCTTTGTCTAATTTTTCACGACATGAAGAGTAGAGAAGATTTTGTTGCGTTGCACACATATGCTTGCCCTGCTGGTAATCCTCCACTCAAAGAGAATACAAACGCTATACTAACTCCTCCACTGGCATTATCTGTGCATGCAAACTTTATTTTTTTTCTTCTTAAATTTTGGCTTCACACGTTGTTTATAGCCAGTGTCAAGTTTTGTAATATTTCAATTGAATTATAATATTTTACAATAGAAACAAGTCTCAGTCATAATTTTAGTCAAACAGAGTAAGTCACATTTAATTCTAAGCCATGCCCCAGTAAAGTGATGGAGATTTTAAGATTTATTTTATAATGTCTGTAAATAGTGGTCAGACAGAAGTTATTTTTAAATATTTTTCATTTATTTTGTGTATTTGCGTCGATTAATTTCCACATATTTTTAATCAATTACTAAGGCCGATAAATATAATGTTAATAATAATGTTCGTTAAATAAAAAGACGTTATTTCACGTTTACGTTATACAGATTTCCTTCTTACAAGGAAATCTTTATAAATAAAAATTGTTATAAAATGCTATAAAACATTGGCAATAGTACGTTCTAAAGATAAATTAAACTTTATTTTTTAATTTCCGCTATGTAATTTTTATATAGAAAATATTGTAAAAGTGCGAACGAGATAGCTGAATCAGGGAGCTGGCCCGTTCGAATACGAGTGGAATCGGTCGAGGGATTGTGTAGTTTTACGAGTCGTGAGATCGCATTTCGGCGCGTAATACTAAGATATTTACGGGCGAAAGAACGAACTAATGTGGGAAAGTAGTTCAGGCAAAGTTTACACGAAAACAACAATGAAGTTTTGAAATATATATACAGGCTTATAAGGAAAGGGTATGCTAAGCCGAAAACGGCTCATAGTACTCATCATTATGAACAGCTTTTACCATGGGACTAACCCAGAAATCGAGAAAAAAAAAACAGCTGTTCCATAGAAAAATATCTGTGACACTCGACAAAATTTATGGAACCGCTGATTTTTATTTCTCGATTTCAGAGTTGGTCCCATACTAAAAGTTGTTTACAATCATGAGTATATATATATATATGCTAGAAATAAATTAGCCTGGTGCGGAACCCTCGACGATCGACGACCAATGACTCGTATTTTTGCGGATTTATGAAAGTTTATACGGCATGCAAATTATCTACGAGTAAATATTAAGATTCTACGATAATTGATATAACTATTTTTTTGTAAACCTTCTATGACTTCTTTGGGAATATAATAGAGACTGGAGTCGCTGATCGCTGGCCGCACTATCTGCGGAGGAGGCTTTTTGGCGGATTCTTTCGGTGGCATTTTTACTAATTATTTTAGTAAATTTATTTGTTGTGAAATTTAATTTTTCCAATCAAGTTTATAAGGAGAATTCTGTGCTATATTATATTACTCTTTGATTCTGTGTTTTTAATATTGCTATAACAAATTGATATATGACAAATTGTGACAAATATTTATTTTCTATAATGAGTTTTGACAGGTTTTGACACATGAACGAAGTAGGAATTAAAGTAATAATATTAAATTAAGGTCCATATAGTGCAACATTAAAAAAAAAATCTTATATGGGATCTTTGATTGTATAGGTACCTGTCTATATAATCCAATGAATATATATCCACGACCAACATTTTTCTCTAAAATACCTTAAGTACCATATTACACAACACACTAGTACGGTATTTTTTGCAACTTTTGTTGTTCTTCTAAAGAAAAAGTTTTCCATGAGCCTGAGCATTGTCGGTAAAGTAGTACGGAAAAACCTACAAGCACTATTACCGCTAGATGCCGTACGCATACACGCACGGTTTTATATCTCCCTCATTGGTTGCTATGTATGTTTACAAAAAAGTTCCATTCCACATGTGTTCGCCTCTACAATCTGTGGCGCGGTTTCGCGACAGACAGCTGCCAATGTGTGGACGTCATAATAAAATGTTCGATATTTTTTCCGCATGAACTCGAAATAATAGTACCATTCCGCAGGTAGCAAGCGAAGAGCAGCGCGTGGGAGGCTCAATTCGTGCATATTTCGCCGTTCAAGTAGAGATAGATCGCGCGTTATAAGTTATATTAAATCAGAATCTTTCCGGATGGCATTCATAGTGGTAATATTAGTGAATGAGTTTGACATGTGTGCGTGCGCGGGAATTTCGAGTTAAGTTTTGTGCTAGTGCCAGATGATCTCGAAGAATAACTGGGTACCTATAAAAAGTTGTCAGATGGCCAGTGAAAGTAAAGTGTGCAATGCGGTTGCGCTGGTCGTGTGACGTCGCCAGTGCCAATAAAAGTCGGTCGCCGTGCCCTTGCGCGATTGGCAACGTCTCACACATGCGAACAATTCAACTGTGTTTACTTCCGCACAAAGTTATCGGATAACGACCACTTGTTGAATCAAAGGTAAAGTTCATTATAAATTTAGCTCGGTAACTATAATAGGCATTATTTTATCAGTTACTTTTTCCGTCTGAGTTAAAACTTGCTGCCGTGTGCAAGGTAAACTTTAGGTACCGACTCTTTATTACTCCTAAATTCATTGAAGGTAGCAAAGACTTATAATAATAATAATAATTCATTTATTTCAAGCTTAATGGAGAATTCTGTGGAAGGTAGGTAAAGTTTGTTCCTGTTTATTATTGTGCCAGCTCTGTCGCACGGATTCGCATTTCTACAGGAACCTTGTATTTTCTTAAGTAAGTACTGAACTGTTAAGGACAGCAAGCATGAGGTTTACCATCGCGCGAGCAAAATGCTAGTATCGTCACCGAGCTGCATAAAAAACTTATGCATTCAATTATAATAATGCTATTATCTATCGAGAAATCGATAACTCTAGATTCCATTTAATTATGACTAAATATATTTTTTTAAACATTAACTCGTACGTTCCAATATACTCGTAGTAAATACAGAAACATTTTTTAGGTTTTATTAATTTATTTCACGGGTATAATAAAAGTTACACTCAAAATCCTTCTTCCTGAATCCAGATGTTCACATTTTATTTCTTGGATAGTTTAGTGCAGAATTTTGATTGAGTCGGTGAAGATTTAGTTAATCAGCAATTATTAGATTTTTTGACTAGCGGCCGCTAGCTCTCTTTTCATTTGCACACAGATGTGTATAGCGCTATCTTTTTCTCGACTTAGCATCAAAATTTTAATGCAAATAGCTGTGATAATCGGACCCGCTACCTCGACTGGCATTCTCATGGATACCCCGACGCTGAATGCCGACACAGACAGGTCGACGGAATCACACGGTCGGTCAAGGAAAGTCACATTTTTATGTAACTATAAGTATTTGATCATATACCTATCTCATTCTACTCGCATAGAAGCAAAGACGTCGCCTCACACGTCGGACGTTTGTCGGTCGGTCGCCGACTCATTGCAGTCATATCGTAGGTCAATGAAAAGTTCTTTAATTTTCAAACATTACTTAATAGCAGAACACGATAAGGGATTCAAAGTTGAATGTTTTGCTTTTTGCCTGGTCGGCGTTGAGTGGGTTTGTTAAAAGCCTACGTTTTTGTGTGAAGAAAATATGTTACGATGTGGTTTTCCAAAAATCCTCGGTACCTACTGCGTATACATTCATCTATGCCTACTGCCATTTGCGGTGAATCGTGTCGAACATCATTTTAAATATTTGCCCTTGACATTTTTTTTTGCTTTATGTACCTTCTTGGCGAGAAAAACTAATGTCAAATTCAAATTGTCATCTGTGAATTCCGTTACTCTCTGTTTTTTATAGAAAAAAATGAATTTAATGCAGGCCAAAGTCTTCTGTGAGGACAGAAATGAAACTGTGCCATCCTTGGACGAAACATCATACGCTTAATCATAATGGTGCCATCAAATTATGAGACACTGAGGCAAATAACCTGAAAAATGAAACTATCTGACATAAGCACGCTAATGATCGGTTTAATTTGTTGGCGCGCTCTGAGCGTACTAACAATTTAAACCGATCGTTAGCAGTGTATGTGGTGTTTGCACTGTGAGCGCATTTTAAACCGCACTCTATGACTACTCGCGCACTATGTTCTCAACGGCAACGGGACGGACCGATCGGCAAGCAAGTGCGGAAAAAGTTATTGAAAACGTTCTTGAGCTCTGGTGATCGCGCCCGTCTGCCGAGTGGGAATCAAGTTTGTGACTACAGACCCTTCGACCAGCACCGGAAACCGAATGAACCGAACTGTCTCGTACGTGGCGATGGTACGAGACCGGACGAAATGACTTTAATTCAATGAAAGATGGGGCGACGCTAAATATGGGACGCCACTTGTGTTCATACGCTTGCGCCGTCACATCTTCTTCGTAACACAAAATAGAGATGGCGCGGCGGCTGAATCCGCAGAAGACCTCAGAAGGCGTTAATGTAACCAGTAGTTTGGACAGTGGTTAAATGTTTGAGCCTCTGGGTTGAAACCTTGGGACCGTTGGCACCGGGGCCAAGAAAATATTTAAAGATCTTTCTCATCGTCTGGTCGAAGCAACACTTGACCAAAATGCTGGCCTCTATTTTGCCCAAAGGATACTTCGTAATATAACGTGGTAATGGTGCCAGCATTTTGTAATAATTCCCACTGGTAGCGGTCTTATGAATTAGTTTTTTTTATTTAAGTTATATTATAAATATATAAAATTAAATAAAATGCCGAGTTATTTCCGTACATTTTAACACATCCGCTTTACTTGGTCAGTTGTTGTTATTGTTAGGAAGTTGTTTAAAAAACAACCAATCTTGAAGAAACTTGGTTTACAAGTTCTACAATTTTGTAGAATTTAATTGTCGCCGGCGATTTTTTATTGGTGGGGTATTTCCCCTAAAAAGGAAGGAAAAGGATGTTTGCTGCGGCACCATTTACTGGCCGATTTTAATAATATTTGGCATAAATATTCGTCTGCTCGCTTGCTGCTGATGGTCGCTGGTTAATTACTCAATATTTTTTTAATGCCATAAACCTTTAGGGGATGATTTTCATTAGGGACTTATTTCTTGTACTTGTATACAAACCGAGTTTTTTTTGGCGTAACATTAAAAACATTTTTATTTCTATTCAAAGTTTTGGATTAATTCCAGCCTTTTACTGGAAAGTTTTACTGGTTCGAATGAATGTCTCTCTATTATAAGCGGTTAGGCATTTGCGTTGATTCCTTGCAAAAGGCTTGATCTTTAATGAATTTAGATTCAAAAAAGGAATAAACAACAAAATAATTACAACGTAACTCTTGTGATTAAACATAAATAAGATAATAGACACGGTAATACGAGATGGTGTTATGTTTTGTTCACGTACTTACTAGAGTGAATATCTCATATTATTATCCTGCACTACTCGTAGAATACGAGTAGTGTGCTGCTATTAGACTTCCATTTTAAAATATATTGTGGTTTAGGAACGGGCCGTCAAAGTTAATTCATTGTCACAATAAAACTGCGTTATAAAATCTACATTTAGAAATATTTTTCAGTGTGATTCTATTACCTTGCCTATTTTTTTGAACTTTTGTTCGTACATTACGTGTATCGCTTCTATATTATCTTCAGGGAGCCAGTTCAGCATCGACAATGGCAGCGACATTTACAATGAACGAAGAAGGCTTTGGCGTGGCGGACTACGTGGCTTTCCTGATCCTCTGCATAGCGTCCTGCACCGGCGGGCTCTACTACAGCGCTATGGGCTCCAAGAAGAAACAAGTGAAAGACATCCGGGACTATCTTCTAGGAGGGAAGACTATGTCAACGTTTCCGGTGGCCATGTCTTTGATAGCTAGGTGCAACATTTATTTATGCTGTCTGTTCAGACTTAGTCGTTTGAGTCGCTAGTTTTTCGTTTTTTTGCTTGTGCTGAAATGGGAAACGCTGTTTTAACAGACACCCTTTTCCTAAACGCTGATTGATTAAACCAAAAAATTAATATTTACTGTTCATTTTGAATTGTCACATCAGACAAAATGAAACAAATTCATAATACCATTTTGACTTTTAGTGAAAATAAAAGTTCAAAGAGTACATAACGTATTTTTATATTATTTCAACTTTATTTTAAGCAAGACTCGAACACGTAGTATTTAGCGGCTTTGCACGGACTTGCGAATATATTTTAAAGGTTCGACCCAATCGAATACGTTTATCCGATTTAGTTGAAACAACATTTGCGAGATACTTTACATTATTCGCGCAAATGCATAGAAGGCAAACAGACAGTAAGACGCACAAAAAATCTATTCACGTATATTCACGATTTTGTGCTTATTATGTAATTTTTCAAGATGCTCTGTGCAATTCTGTTGTGATGGCGTTATTATCAAGTTTCTTAAAAACTTTGTTATCCTTAAAAATGACGTGTGACAATAATTTACTTATTAGCTGTTCGTTGTTTGGTTTGCTAATTAAAAGCTTCAGTTATTACATATGTAGGTATATATAGTCCATGTAGTAGTGAGTCTTAAAACATGGAAAATGACGTCTCTATGAGAGATTAAATCGTGTAGCGAAGCGTTAAACATTAATTGCTGTGAAATTGGCGTGGAAGTTATTCACTGATGAAAAATGTAAATATATAATTTTTAAGGACGGAATACACGTGAAACTGCATTTATTAAAGACGTCACGTGCTCTACGAAGTATTGAAAGTTGCAGAAAGCAGCCTCATCAGCCTCCCTCTTCAATCGATCATGGCATCTTTACTTCCGCAAGCGGAAGGCTTACAAAAGTTACTGCGACTCGCATGTCCAAATTGCGGGAACTTGCCAACTCCAGCTTACTGTCTCTCTCTTGTCTTACAGCTATGTATCAGGCGTGACGATCCTGGGCACTCCAGCGGAGATCTACAACTACGGGTCTCAGTACTGGCTAGTGGTGGTGGGTGTGTGCCTCAGCTGCGTGTGCGTCGCCACCGTCTACCTGCCCGTCTTCTGCACTCTGAGGCTCTCCTCGTCCTATGAGGTAAAGAAGAAAATGAGGGCACGTTAGCTAGATGACCAATAAAATTTAATCCTAGATTTCATTCTGATAGCCTGGTCTTAAGGCTCAGCCGTTTTCCATGCCCTTTAAGTTGTGAATGTTTTCTTACCGATTCATAGCGGGGGAAATGTTATATGGAAACGTGTTATATGGTATATGTAACGTGTTTTATGGAATGTGCTGTGAAGAAAAATACCTGAAGAACTGTTTTTTTGGGATCGACTAATAGACATTCGGACAGTAGTAGTGGTACCACCCCTCTGCCAGCTATTCAACCTCCAAGCAGTAGGGTGCAAGCATTACTGTGTTCGGGATTGAAGGGCAATGTTTCCAGCGTAATTACTGGGCATACAGAGATTTAACATCTAACACCTCAGGGTGACGAGCGCAGTGCATTGCCGCACATAGTTTTGAACTGTTGAAAGTCAACATTCTGGGCGGCACTGAACTGTTATGGGCAAGTTAATGTGAGCGACCTGCTCGTCTAGTCACCGAGTAACAAAAAAAAAACTTCCAAACTTCTTTCAGACTAGACGATAATGCTGTACAAACTAGTTATTAGAATCTTAATTTTATTTTACTCTTTGTTGTTAGCTTAGAGCATAGTGCAGCGAAATTCGCATGTGTGAAAAAGCGCTCTATGCTTTATTGTTCATGCAGTCATCGTTGGCATAGAGCTCATGTCACCTCTATGTCAACTATGATATTATTTTACTATGAAAACTGACGTGGTTTTGATACATTTTGTTTTAATAAAACGGGAATACTCACGTTAAATTGAGTCGGTTATTCCGACTATAGTTTCGATATTATTATATATTATGAGTTAATGAACAAATATTTGCCTATAAAACGGCAACGAGTTGCTTTAAAAATTAAAATGTAAGCGTACTTAAGTGTTATTACGATAATAACAATATTATTTTTAGAGATGATCGATGCTCTTTTGTGTTTGCTAATTAGGTTTAACCAAAAGCATAAAACTATGTCATAATAATAACAGTGTACATAAAGCTTGTCAAGAATCTCACTAATATCATCTAAGATTTTGATTTTACGTGTTTATGGGTTGCTCCGTGTTCATCCTATGACGTCTTTTCCTTTTAGTTATGATATCTTTGTCTACTAGTAATATAGCACTGTATCTGCAAAAAAAAAATAACAGTATTTCAAGGCCAATCGTACATCGTTAAGGATTTTCATTGGCAACTAAATAGGTATATGCCACTACGTACCTGCTACTACAATAACTTTCTTATAGCTTGATAGTTGGGTGTTCGCCGCTATTGTATTTAAACTTGGCGTACAAAAACATCAAACCGTGTTTTCATGTCGATTTTGTGTAACTCTTTCGGTCAATACCTTTTACCCCGCTCCCCTTGAGATTGATGGCCATATGTTTGAATTCAACCCGTCATTGAATTAAAGTTATCTACTGCACTTTGACCAGGTCTCAAACACGTCTAATGCTCTTCCTCAGTGAGCCTATGCCGGAGACTGCCGTCCTTTCAATGTGGCTCCCTGAAGAAAAGCATCGCCGGGCGGTGTTTGAAATCTGGTCGAGCAGTCGGCATACGAATGTGAGTCTTGTGAGCCCAATATTGCGTCTTTGCCGAGTTTTTATCCTAACTGATATTATAAATGTGAATGTAACCCTGTCTTCTTATCGGTTTTATCGGTTCACGCAAACGAAGTTGCGGGTAACAAATAGTTTTTTTTTTTTTTTCATGTTAGGTACTCGGTGACGAGACGAGCAAGTCGCTCACCTGATGTTAAGCGTCACGCTTGCCCATAACAGTTCAGTGCCACCCAGAATTTTGAACTTCAACAGTTCAAAACTATGCGCGGCAATGCACTGCGCTCGTCACCCAGAGATGTTAGATGTATGCCCAGTAATTACGCTGGAAACATTGCCCTTCAATCCGGAACACAGTAATGCTTGCACACTATTGCTTGGCGGTTGAATAACGGGCAAAGGTGTGGTACTTCCCCAGGCGGACTCTGCAAGAGAGCCCTGCCACTGCAAAAGTAATAATTAATAATAGTGATTAATATTTTGTATATTTTGCTATATAATAATTAATTCAACCGTATCAGTACCAGTTTTTACGTGTATGTACTATTGACTAGCAATTGAAAATGGGTATTGTGTCCTTTCTGCATGGACCGGGCGTCACTTATAATGTCATGTTAGTTGAAAGTACCTAACATCAAAGAATCCTAAATATAATAATTATAAATTCGATTTATCACGATTAAACGGCTGAAGGGATCGACCTGAATTTTTTCATAGATATAGTTTAGGGGTCGGAGACGGGCATACGCTACTTTTTTTTGTAGGTCCACGCGAACGAAGCCGCTTGTAACAGCTAGTAAATGTATAAAATGTATCGAGTGAAATTGATTAATCGATCAATGCAGTAACCCAAGCATGCGTAATTAATTGTCATTTATTTTTATTGCATTCATTTTAATATGTAGAATTCGAGTAAAGCCAATAGTAACAATAGCACATTGAACTTCAAGAACAATGACTTTGATCGCCGCTAGTAGCAATTGTCTCTTTGCTCTTCAAATCGCATTGAATGTTAAATTTGGTTTATTTAATTTTATTTATAAATGCTCAGTGAAAATTATGTTCTGTAATATTGAATTTTGGTAAGTACAGAATATTCGATCGTCCTACGTTTAGTTGAAAGAAATGGGGACGCGTTGAAAATATATCATGTTGTTGCTCTTTATCAATGTTAATTGTTGTAAATACGGGTTTGTATCAGCGAGTATTTCGAATTTGAAATTTGAGGTTGACAAACTTTTGGGGCTGAGACGCGTTCGCAATTCACAATAAAAAAAATACTTCGCAAACATTATGAACAAATATTTCAGTTTATAATAGTTGTGCTCGAGTTTGTACTCTATATGTACTACCTATATAATTATATAGATAGTTTTATTAATTTCATCATAACAGATCATTATTGTCCTAGATAATTATGTCAATTTCTTCGTGAACGAAAAAATTGTCATTTTTAGGAGCTTCCTCGACTTTGCCCCCATTTTCTGGCAAACCAACTAACTGTGGTATATACATTTTACGAAAGTAGCCCCTACCTACTGATTGGTTTTCATAGACGACGAACTTATTCTAAGATATCAGCTGTTCCATAGAAAAATGAAATTTACCATCGGATGTATGGAACAGCTGACTTTTGTTTCGTGATTTTCGGTTTGGTCCACTAAAAAAAGTATGAAGATAATGAAGAATACAATGATATACACATACTAGAATATGTTCGTCGTCTAACCGAAGTCCCGGTATATTTTACTCATTAGTTAGCGTTTAGTCACTTGGAAATGCATACAATTTTGGCAAGTGCGATGTGTACGAGAACTCAATGGTTAATAATAGTGCAACAATCCACGAGCAATGTCAATGCATGTGTACATTCATTTTGCCACTTTGTATTTGCTGTAATTTAGATCATGATCGTCAGCCAGAGGACATCCATTGCTGAACAAAGGCTTTGAGAGCTTTGAGGAGCTAAGGAGCGCTCTTTGAGTAGATTGATATTGACCTGTTCAATACGTCAGCATTTAAACTAAAGCAGCTTTGTAACTCTAAATATTTCGGTATGTCCTAACAAGATCTTAAACTTTTTCGACGTCAAAAATAAATGTCATGTATTAATTTGGCAAACTTAATTATCTCATTATTTATTGTTTGCTTATGTGCGAGTCCCGTCCTCTACAACAATGTTTTCTATTCCCCTTATTATCTGTGAAAATTTTTAATTGGCCTTCTATTCTAAAATAACCTTACTAATGATGTACCTAGCTGTAAGTTTTCCTAAGAAAAATAAAATAAAAATAATCGCCACGCTTGGCAGGCGGCTTTTGGCTTTTGGCTTGGCTTTTACTTGTGCTTAGTAGTTCTGGTCGCAGTAATAAAACATACCCGGATGCATTTTAGAAATTATTATTAATATAATTAAACAGGTTCTATAGATCTAAGATGTTTAAATTGACGTATTTGTCATTAAAGAGGTTAAAGAAATAATATCCGCTGTTCAAAGTAGTTGTGAAAAAAGATTTTTAGAATAAGCTCTTCCTTTGCAAACCCAAATAGTTAGGTGTCACTGTATTTATCGCTTCGGTGTGTCGCTTTAGGCAATAAGACCGCCCTACCGTTTCTAAAATATTATATTGTTCATTAATTTTTAAGTTTGTCTTTTTGGTGTATAATAAAGCTATATTGTATTGTATTGTATTGTATTGTATTATTAAATTTGTTTATTTTGTTCACAGTATTTAGAGCTACGATTCAACCGGAATGTTCGTGCTGTCGCTTCCATCCTCTTCTTGCTGGATGAAGTAAGCAAAATATTACGCCTATAATTTTTTCTCCTTAATTTTATAGAATCTCACATAGAGATGCCGTATTAATACTAGTGATGCGTAAGTACATCCTTTGTTGATAGAGTATCGTCATCAAATAACTATAAATAATCAAATAACTTAATTATTACAATTCATTACACAAAATAGTTAAATGACGAAGAAGCATTGATTGGCATATATTTTGCGACTAAAGCTAAAGACAAATATTGAACGTCTGTTACCAAGTTTTCATAAGATTGCTTATCAGGGATCATTTAAATAAATGTCAACTATTTTCACTACAGTAAGCCTTTTATGATAAGCAATGCACTACAGATTTTTTATTATGGTAATAAATTCACTTTGATCAGTCAACATTTGTCATGCAATTTATAAGCTGAGGAGTACATAATTATGTAGCAACTAGCTGATGCCCGCGACTTCGTACGCGATGCAAGTTCGGACTTGGGCCTCGCTAAGCTCTGTTTTAATAGTTATTCTGCTATTCGGAACGGAGACAAATACAACAAATCAAAAACCATGAAAATCGGTTCAGCCGTTCTCGAGTTATAAGTGTTCGAACAAACCCGAATTTGTTTTATATATTAAGATATTTACTGATCAAAGATCAATTTCTTCCTACCTACTTCGTAACACGCTGTTATCTAATAGTGACATTGCGGAACTGATAAATCTATTGTAGAGAATTTATTTCAGCAGAAAAGGTGTATGTTGCCTTTTGATGATAAGAATGATTCAAGGTCAACTATTACGGCAAGAACATTAAGGTTTGCTTCAATTAAATAACTAATATATTTCTGAAACAGTACTTTTTTGTCCTACGATCTCAACATCTCAAAGTAAAGTGTTGATTAGCTATTTTCTTATAAGTCCTAATAGCGAGTAAAAGTTCCAAGTAACTTTAGTTTTATCCAGTTTATGTGACGGTAAGCGCCACTCGGACATTTTGTAAATAGTACTACAGTTACTTGCCACTTTAACCGATGAGTAGCTTACTTGGAACTTTACTTAGTGATGATAAAAGAGGCCCTCAGTTCAAATAGTTTCCTAGATGGAACCTACTTCCTTCTTATGAACAAAAAAATATATAACATCAATTGTCTGATGCGTCATTATGGTTTGGAGGTTAATTACACGTGCCCTGGTATATATGCAACTTAAAATGGCATTGTCTTACAGAAGGATTATTGAAAAATACTTACATACGAGCATTCATTGCAATGGAATGATTAAATAAAGTTTTTCCTTGTACCTATCAGCACAGAAATCTGTGCTATTAGTTAAGGGCTGTGAATAATTAATACCTTAATTATCCGCCTAGACACCTAATGCTTAGCCTTCCTCTGAAAAACGAGTAGGCATCATCAGTTTTATTAACGTACAAGATAAGATAAAGGTGTTCTTCAAAACACTTATAGGGCACGTGTAGAACGTAGAGAGTAAGAGCAGGCGAACGTAGATCTTAAACTTAGATCATCTAAATTCTTAATTTTGCCTTGCAGCGCTATAGTGTCTCTATTTTTAACCATTTTTATAGTCTGACAAGGTTACTAGCCAAAATTGGACTTTGGACGGATCTACTTGCGTACGCGCAATGTAAATAATAGGTACTTATCTAATTGAAATGGCCAATTGAGAATTATATTGAACTTTGACCATTGATTATGACGTTTAACTGAACAACACAATAAAATATACGGGAACATTAATAGCATATTTAAAGAGGTAATAGGTTCACGTTTAGAACGTCCAGGGGAAAGTAGAAGGCACTAGAGCGCACGGGGGTCACCCACGCGATGGACCGACCAAATCAAGTCAAGGCTGCTGGGAGTGGTCCCTTGAACGACTGCGCCAGGATGACTGCTAGTTGAGAAAGGTGGCGAAACATAGTGAGGCGAATCACATCTGCCCCTGCCGCCAGTACCTCGTGAGTTCCATAGTACAATAAGGTACTTACGAGATCGTTGTGTCCATCCGTCCGTTCATCTGTCTGTTCGTCCATCCCAGTCTCTCTCACAGCATCATTACTTCAACAGTACTTATGAACAATGTACATAAAATTCGTATCTTTAAATTGTAAATTGCATATCAATTTTAAAATATTAAAAATATCAGATTCTTATAATTTATTGAATCCCTTTCTATTTTTACTATGAAAACTGACGTGGTTTTGATACATTTTGTTTTAATAAAACGGGAATACTCACGTTAAATATATCGTAGAGTAGCTCTTAGTCGAGAATGGGTGATTTTTTAATCGTTGAACAGGGCTTTTAAAATGGTGAATATACCTGTCTTAGAAGGTGTCCGTATCCTGTAATTTCTAAAATATTGGACGTAGAAAGCTGTTACTTATCAGTAAGAACTGTCTTTCTATATAATTTTAAACTGCGACTAAAACTTTTTTTGTTATAGATTATATATTTACAATAAAGAGAGAAAGAGTTAAAGTATGTATTGTAAGTCATTTCAGAGGTTATCGGGTAGGTAGGAGGTAAACAGTGCCTTCTATCTTATTACATAATTTAAAAGTGGGTGTTATGTTGGGATGACATATCTCTGACTACTAAGACTAATGAACTTCATTAGATTCTTTGGGTCCCTTACTTTAAGCCAACAAACAAGTACGTGTGGAAACAAGTACTTGGCAACCTATTAATTACGATGAATTTGGAATTTTATTTACAATGAGATTCTTTTTTGTTGCAGATATTGTTCCTACCTATGGTGGTATATGTTCCTTGTCTAGCATTTAATCAATGTGAGTACTTCTTTTTTTTCTAATCCTTGAAAAGAAGAGAGAATTTTCAAATACCCTTCAACATAGGCCTGCGTTTGACCACCTGATGTTAATCAACGATATGGTCTGTGTACGTACTCCTAGTGGAAGAGTCTAGGATGGAGGACGCTTACCTGTTTACTCCAAATTTCAAGACTGACGCCTAAAATGAGCTCTGGCAAAGAGTTCCACAGACTCGCTAGCTTTGCTTATGAGAATCGAAGCGCTTTGTGGGTACGTGGGGAATGCCCACCATGTAGATAGTCAGTCGCGATTATCTGGTCGTCCGATAATAAAAAAAAAGCCGTTCTCACTGTCCAAAGTTTCTACCCTGCATTATTACTTAGTTGTTTCTCTGAAATCAGTCGAAGCTATTTCTGGAATTATACATAAGAATGTCTTTTAAATTTTATTTTGGGAGCGAATTGCTTATTTTGGTTATTTTAATTTTATTAATTTCAGTAACGGGTGCCAATGTATTAATGATAGGCGGACTCATGGTGCTCATATGCGGTCTCTATACTGTATTAGTAAGTTATTTATTACTTTCTGTTTATGAGTTTTGATCAAATCATTGTTTTTCTTTTTGACTTTTCATCTTCCCGTAGCCGCGATTTCCTTACGCGCCATTTATACGGCACTGACAAAACATCTATATGAGTTTTGGCGGGAATGTGAAGAAGTCATGACTCTTCATTAGATTAAAGTCATGACTCTTCATTAGATTATTTTTAGTATAATTTCGTGAAACATGACTTTTCGTGTTGTTTCCAAAACTCCATAGAAATCTCTAGTAAATTGTCATCGCTTTACTGGGACATGACTTGGACTCGACCGTGACTTACTGTACTAGACTTAGGCTATGACTGAGACTTATTTTAATTGTGATCTTCACTTCACTTCTAATATTACAAAACTTGACATTGGCTAAATAAACTAAGTGCGGAGCCAATATTTAAGAGAAAAAAAATAACTATAGATCTGTAATAAAATCCTACATACCGTCAGATAAGGAAGTGTTAGATCGTTTCGGGATATTCATGACGCGCAGCAGTGAGCCAACAAAACGAAAAGGATCCCATTCTTTTCGTTATTCATACTGGACTGGCTGTTCGGTAAGAAGACGATGTCGATGTTCTAGGATATTATTATACTCGTACTCGTAAATATGAACAACTTTTACAACTGAAACATTCACATTTATAATATTAGCGTTATTAAGGGGTATTGATATAGCGAACTTGTACCCCGTGCACGTTGAAGAAAAAAAAAACTTACTGATACAATAAGTCGAACCGAAATTGGAGGTTTATTTCTAAGTATCTCGTTTCTCCCCAGGGTGGTCTGCGAGCGGTGGTGTGGACTGACGCAGTGCAGACCGTCATCATGTTCGTGGGGGTTTTAACCGTGGTTATCGCGGGCACCATCGCCCTCGGCGGCGTCCGACATATCGCGCATGTTGCCAGCAAGACGAAGCGGTTGAGTTTAGATAAGTGAGTTCTACTTATTCATAATGAAGCTTACCAATGGGGAAGAAAAGTTCTTGAGTGGCGACCACGAACCGGAACAAGCAGCGTAGGCAGGCCTCCACTAGGTAGACCACTAGGTGGACCGACGACATTGTGAAAGTCGTGGGCAACCGGAGGATGCAAGTGGCATGTTGTCAGTCGGTGTGGCGTTCTAAGGGGGAGGGGGGATTATTTTTGGAACTTTGCTGCGGCTTACAGTTCATTCTGACCTCATCGGTTAATATTTTAAGTTCGAAACAGATACAGAGATAGAACCCACGCGAACGAAGCCGCGGTCAAAAGCTAGTATGAGATACAGAGAGTTTGATGTTGTTTGTCTATCAGAACCTCGTATGCGCTCAGAAAAATTAGAAATATATGAGGTAGGGGTTTTGTGAACAGTTTGAACTCGAGATTGGCAGTTATCGTCAGTGTGTCATATTAAGAAAACACTCAAATTTTTGTTTTTTCCCTGTAATTACCATTTCGGACAACAGTACTGAGGGAGACCACAGCACCAGTCAGAATCTTGCTGGAGATAGTCCTGAAAGCTATTCTAGGTAAAAATCAGAGGCTGCAGTGTGTTTTTCGTTTTTCCGATGCTTATGCTAACACGTACAGTAGTACAACCATTTTGCTAAACATTTTCATTCACAACATTGATGGATTCATTCTTTTAGTGCCAAATAGAAGTTGCTCATTAAAAATTAATAATGTAAGAAATAGATACATTCATAAACATTTGGTCAACCATTTTTGCATGACTTTTGTCATTAAGGGAAGACCATTTGGCAGCTTATTCTATTAAAGAAGGTGACACTGTTCTTATGCAGAGCTCAAAGCGCGCGTTGGTTAAAGTTGGTGACCTACCAACTAAACAAACAAAACGAACTCTTTTCGAAAAACGTGTATGCCATCAAATGCTTTGCTGTTGAGTGTTCTAAATGACCCATTGTAACATACAAAAAATATTGTTCAAGCCCATTTTTATCGAAATGCAATAATAGCATGAAATACACAAACTTTTAAGCCCATTTTTATCGAAATGCAATAATAGCATGAAATACACAAACTTTTATTATACTGTACAGTCTGACCACCTATCAGTAGAGTTGAGTGGGGTCACCATCGTCACCATCATATTTTTTACTGACAGCCGGGTTTAAATTTTTCAGTGGTTAAGTATAATGTGGGTAAGGTCAGCCTTCCCTATTTTTCTCCTCTATTTCGCTTTGTACTCGACATCGTCCTCGGAAACCTTACACTCTCTTATATCCCTATGTCCTTTAGCACGACATCTTTCCACCTTGTCTTGGGTCTACCTCTGGATATTCAACCAAGTATGAAGTGTAGTAATTTCCGTATCTACTATTAATGTAGTTATTCTGGGCATGCAGCTGGAGTTTCAACCCTCTGGAGCGGCAGACGGGGTGGGGAGCGTTGATCGGCGGTTTTCTCTACTGGACCTGCTTCAATTCCGTCAACCAGACTATGGTGCAGCGGTACATCGCTCTGCCTACTAAAAAACAGACTATACAGTAAGTACTTACAACATCTTGTTGAAAGTTTACTCCACGGAGCTATGCTCAATACATTAAGAGAAGGATCATTGATGCTGCCCATTGTACTCTCATTAATGACTACTTCCCATTGCAGCTTACCTATGTGTGAGATGTGCATGTGTGAGAGGCTCTCGGTAGCAGTGCTACGTGTGACGTTTCCTGGGCTTGGGTCGCTTTTTCTGAGTTCAAAATAGTGCGTAGTATATTTATTTTTACGCACCATGGGGTACCACTTGATTTTCGTTGCAAGGTTATGCCAAGAGTATCTACTTATTTAATTGTCATCTCGGAGTGAGTCTTCTGTACTGATACTATTGTTTATTGTTTGGTCTTCTAATCTTTCAGTGCCCTTGTGATATTTTGCTTCGGTGCGGTGTTCGCGATATCTTCCTGCGTGTGGTGCGGGCTGACCGCGTGGGTAGCTTGGGTGGAGGGCGGCTGCCACCCAGCCGGGGTGCCGCTCGTCGACGACCGCCTGCTGCCAGCTTTCGTCGCCTTCGTCTCCAAGAGCCAGAACCTGCCTGGCCTGGAGGGCATTTTCCTAGCCGGCGTCTTTGGAGCTGGATTAAGGTTAGACATACCGATGACTTAAAACTGGATATAGGGTAACTGGACATACCCTGAAGACTGCGACCAGAACCACCGGAGGACGGTCAGCAGCGTCCTTAGTTATCGTTGAGCTTTTCCGGGATACCCAAGTCACCTGCCGAGCGGGGTATTACGGCAAACCTGTCCTCTTCCTTTGAGGTGGAAGCCTTTAAACAATGAGATCTGGTTTTTACTTAGGATAAGTAGTCAATGGCAAAAAAAAAAGAAAAAAAAACATCTCACCTGATGGTGAGCGACAGCATGGCCGAGCCGAGGATTAAACAGGTGTAACACGTCGATTTACTTAGTCTAAAGTTTTCTGTATAGAAATCTATTGGTTGTTCGGTAAGACGTCGGGCATTTATAGCATATCATTGTCCGCATCATTATGTACAACTTATTACTATGGCACCAAACCAGATATCGCAAACATGTTGAAAAACAGCTTTTTCATACTTTCTTTTGACATTTTTCTATGGAACAGCATTTTTGCGATTTTAGGTTTATGTCCATTGTAAAGGTGATTAATGATGATTAATGACTTAATGATGATTACAGCGTAGAATATCTCCATCTTCGGACCTAACACCCAGCTTATACTCTATATAGTTTTGAAATAGCCTTAATTGGAATCAGGAAATAAGGAAGAATTCCTTGTTTATCAAAGTTACTTGATGTAAATTAAAGTTTATGGATAGTTCGTTGTCGTGCGTGCTGAACGCGTGCGCGCTGGTGGTGGTGGAGGACCTGCTGCGCGGCTGGCTGCAGCTCTCGCTGCGCCCGTTCCGCGAGGGGCTGCTGGCTCGCGGCGTCAGCGCCCTACTCGCCATCCTCTCCATCGTCATGCTGATAGTCATCGAGAAACTCGGCGGAGTACTAGGTCAGTTCACGTTTATGTTTTAATTATTTTTTACAAGACTGCTTGTCTGTTCTTATATTATATTTACGGATAGCGAGGTGTCGTATGGTTTCTTTTTATATCCGGCGTGTAATACGCTATTTTTATTTTGCAGTCGGGTGTTTTTTTTTTTTTTTTAATCATTACTATTGGTTGCTGTTGTCTAATGTCCAGGCACTGGAACATGCCCAATATAGATAGATAGCCGTGTTACCTACTCACTGAGTTTAATTTGGTGCTTTACAGGTGTGGCCACGGCACTATCAGCCATTGCCGCTAGTGCTACTTGTGGGATCTTTACACTGGGCATGGCTTGCTGGTGGGTGGGTCCACGCGGTGCCATTGCTGGCGGCATTGCCGGGGCACTGGTGGCTGGGACTGTTTCTTTAGGCACCCAGGCGGCTGCTGCTCAAGGGTACAGATGGCCACCGCTAAGCATGTCCTTAGAATGTGCGAAAAATTCGACGTATGTGGCGCTCGAAGATATTGTGGTAAAAAGCCTGTCATACTTTCATCCACTCATAATAATCAGGATTCTGTATGGGCTCTTATTTCTTATTTTACTTGACAAGCGATCGCAAGATTCTTATCATATTATACAAACGCATATTCATCCTTCATTCCATCAAAGAACTTTTCATCATACCATTTCTGTATTGCGTCGAGTGATCGTATGTATGAAAGAAATGATTTTTTATGTTTTTTTTTATGGTGTCACGTCTAAAAATTTCAATAAATGCATTCTTGAGTATGTTATTATCAATCCAAGTTGAAACTGCGCGACCCTCCATAGAATTACGCACTATCCTCTTCTGCGTTATTTAGTGGAGAGGGTGGACATGCATAGTTTTAGATTGTGAGATCTTTAGGACCTTCATTTTGTACCAATCCGATTTAATTTTCCAAAAGGATGCGGAGACAATCTTCGCTCTGTTCCGAGTATCATACCACTGGATCGCGCCTCTGGGGCTGTTTGCAACGCTGTCGGTGGGGGCTGTAGTAGGATATTTCTTTGACAAGAAGGCACAGGTATGTCTAGCATAATTCTTCATTTTATCCGATAGAAAAGTAAATACATTTATATCGGACTAGGTAAGTGTAAAATTTCCTTCACTTTTTAAGATCACAAGTCTTGTAAGTCCACCTGATTCTCGCAGGTTCTACTTTTGACATTTTGACTTCTTTATTCGGCATAAAAATATTCTGACGACATTTCTTGGTGTACAAGGTGCTACTGAAAGGTGTAGCAATACTAAAAGGTATGTATGTACTCATCATTATGAACAACTTTTACTATGAGACCAATCCTGAAATAGCCAAAAAAATAATCGACTGTTCCATAGAAAAATGTTAATGTCGCTCGACAAAATGTGTGGAACAGTTGACTTTTTTTCTTGATTACTGGATTGGTCCCTCACCACCCACCCACCTTTCAATATTGCAACACCTTTCAGTAACACCTTGTTAATGCTGTTGTCCACACGATTTACCAGCGTCGTCTTGGTCCCACATCAGCGTACAGCGCGTCGTCCGGCCTCTGTTTGTTTAGATCAGGGTTTCTCAAAGTAGTTTTCGCACGTTTTGCGAACGGGCTTACTTCGCTAAATTGTTTACTATGTCAACGTAGATTCATATTGATAGGTAATTGTTTATTCAAAATGGACAAAAAATATTTTGTGCTCATAATATACATGCCGCCAAGTACCTAATGTAATCTGTTCGATATTGATCAAATACGCTCAAATAAAATGTCATCGCTCTTGATTTGATTGTATATCAAGTTCATCTTACTATGCCTTATTCTCCCTCCCCCCATTACAAAATGGTGAGTTTCATAATCAAGGAATCTTGGAAATTTAATAGGAGTATCCGGGGCGGGGCTAAAGCTTTGAGAAACTCTCGTATGGATTGTCGCGCTTGTGCTACTGAATTGGTGTGACGCGTGCAGGTGCCGATGGATTCGGAGCTGTTCACGCCGTGCGTGCACCGCTGGCTGCCGCGCGCCGCGCACGACAACGCGGGCGCGACGCGCCGCGCCCGTCCGCAGCACGACTCGCCGCCCAGCGTGCCGCTCATACTCTCACTCATCGAGAAGGTATAATCCACAAGTGAACACCTGGGATGACAGGGTTTCTGTATTAATTAGCTCTATATGAGAACAAGAAACTTTATATACCTAATTTAAATTTGAAACTGGACTATTGGTCTTCCATATAAGAAAAAATAAAATACTATCATACGATGCGAGTAATTGAAAATAACTAGTGTGTTCTTTGTAGTGTCCGCAAACCGCGTAGGAACGAAAAATATTATTTTTATTTAGTAATGTCGTCGTAACTAGAATTTGAATTTCGGAGAGAGATAAAACACCATTTTATAGCCTGTCCCTGCAAATAGTGCAGACTAGGCGTTTGACCACACTCCCATCTGTTAGAAGGCAATGCTCCATGCAATGCTACTGAGGCCAGACAGAAATTGAAAAGAAAAGTATACCTGCTTTTTAACCGACTTCCAAAAAAAAGAGAAGGTTCTCAAGTCGACTGAATTTTTATTTTGTTTATTATGAGCCGTGTTGCATTATGTATTGGATTTTGGGCTGCGGAATTTTCACTACGAAGCCGAAGTGTCAAAAGATTTAGACCGAAGAGGGAGCTTATAAGTATGGCCAAGACTTATTGTCGGTGTTTTCGCGAACAAAGAACCTTTGCGGTTAGACAGTTGAAAAACAAGAAATACGAGAGTTTCTATACAAAAATAAATTGTAGATATGTTGTCAGTTGACGCCTCTAGTTATACTTTTAGCAAATCTTAGAAAATTACATCAACTCAGTGTTGCCAATGAAAACTTTTAGGCGGCCGTGACATCCGATAGAAAAAGCCGTGTTTTTAAGGTATGTGTTCAGCTGTCGGCTATAGTAATCACAAAAAGATAAATAATAAAAAAAAAAGTTAATGATACAGAACGCTTCTTTGTCAGCCATAGAAGCGTTCTGTATCATTAAAATTTTTAATTATTTTTTTGTGTTTTGACATGTTATTGCTTATCAGTATCCAAATTACGTTTCAACTTCCAGTCAAATGACGCTATTTCTAAGTATTTACGCAAAAAGTGTTCGACAATTTTTCATATTGTTTTAAATAAATAAGAAAAATACCGTTTCATTTAATATTTTATTTTTTATAGGATTTTTCTGTTCAGTTTTGTTCTACTTAGACAAAAGACTGCAAATCTTTTATCTGTCATTTGCCATATGAAAAAAAAAAATGGGATGCAATGTTCCGATGTACCTACTGCGGAGAAGAAACGGGAAATCCCCGTCCACTGATACCTAAATAATATTGCATGGTCTGAATTCGGATACACGAGCACTAAAGGTCCGATTTAGATTGGTGTGTTTCGATACATGACGTTATAAAATATATTTATCAAGAACATTGTTATGGTAAAATTAGCTAAAAGCTGTAGAATATGCTACGGCCATGGGGTTAAAGCCGTAGGCCGTGGATTTTGTAGATTTTAGCCTGATAGCCGTAGAACACGGTAATTAAAGTAACATTGGCAACACTGCACCAACTGCTTTTTGGTACAACAAATACAGTAGTAGGCAGTTTGTTAGTTGGCTTTACGTCAAGTTTAAAACTTGTTTATTACTCCTATGAACAACGATCTACATTCAATCATTATTATAGATTAGTCAGGTAATTTTAATCCTAAGAACTAATCAAAACATTTTTTACAGGACGCTGCACAAGCTTCCAGAAGTTGAGGTGTTAAATGTTATATTAAGAAGATAGGTTTTTTTTCGTACATACATTTTGCGTCAAGAGTAAGACGCAAGATAGAACTAGGTACTTAAATTATTCTAAGCAATTTGGCAGTATTTCAGTAACTAATGATTAAAATAAAATAGGGCAATATTGTACATAAAAAAGTTTATAGTTTTGATGTTATAATAGAAAATCAATTTCTACTATTTTAATCTGAACATTATTATTATTATTTATTTATTGAGTTTTGTCGATGAATGCCGATTTCTGTTACGTCCCGTCGAGTTGAATATTAGACGAACAACTCTAACTAAACTTGGTAGTCTAAATAATATTTGTTTAGAAATATAATTATGTACTGGAAAATCTAGGATTATAAGACGTAGTGGGGTTAAATCCTAACCAATATTATAATTCGGAGGAATATATCCGCAGTCGTATCAGGACTAATAAAGCTTCGAGGTGTAAAAATGAATACGTTTGTCTCGAGGAAAAAGCTTCAGAACTCCCACCATTACAACTCTCAGTCCGGTAGTCCATACAAAACGTCAAAAAATGCACAAAAATGCAATAACGCCATGTAGCGATATAGGAAGTAACTTCGTTTCTCTGTCTGGATGTTTGTCGCGTTATCACGGCTAAACGGCTGAACGGATCTTGATAAAATTTGATAAGGCGTTACAGTATATCACAAAAACGGACATAGGATATTTTTTTTATTTCCACGCGAATGAAGTCGCAAGTAAGAACTAGTAAGTTATAATCCAATCCAAGATTCAAAGCTTCTTTGGTGTGAGCCCTTAGACAATGTCACACTTGATGAACTTGTACTATCTGCAGTTTGATCGACGCAAGGAAAAAAAAACTTATATACAAATTGTTGTTTTTACCTCCTCTTCGCCAAAATAGAAACTATCAACAAGAAGACATCAGTGCAATGTTATTCTAATGAAAATGCCATATTTTTTGCTATTCGCACGCAGTTATTTTTAATTTTAAAATATTTTTAAATTGTACGAAAGACTGCGTATTAAATTCTGCTATGTAACAAAAACATGAAGTATCGACTCGAATACAAGATACGATATATAACGATATATAATCTAAGATACAATATATGGAGTACGTTACTTACTTAGTACATACAATGATTTTTAGCTGCTCCAACAGCAGGCACTTGTCGCAAAAAAGAAAAGAGGAAAGAGGAAAGGGGAAAGATCCCATTTAAAGAAGTAGAAAAATTAATAAAAGCAGTTTGTTACTCATTATGATAAGTGATTATATTATCGAGTAGTCTTTTCAAGAGAGTCAGGTATTTGTTTACATTTGTCAGCAAGATGAAGCTTTGTTCTATCGAGGTAAATAATTCTGATGTGGAATGTATCTATTATGTTTGGTTATATTTTAAGACGTTATTGGCATATACCTCATACAGACCCAGAGATATTACTCATTAGATATGATTATAACACAGATATAAATTTATATTACGTTGTTAAAGGCTTGACATTTGAAAGTGTTATGGGACCAATACCTTACTCAGTAAAATTTAGTTCTTTATCCTCCTCATGATTCCACTTTGTGGGGTCGGTCTGTACAGTATGTACGTTTTCCGTTTTCGTCCCTGTCCCGTCATATCCGAGCTTACCCCTTTTTTACTCATATTTTCTATTATGTAGTAGTAACTTGTACATTTTCTGACCTTCTAAACTTTCATCCATCCTAACTCATCATTTTTCCTCCGTGCCATAATAGTTTATTCCTTTTTCAATTTTTCAGTTGTCGGTTCTACTTCAGTTCTATAATTAAATTTTATCTGATTTTATATTTAATTTAAATTTAAATATGTATTTTTCAAACGTATTTACATTTGAAGACTAATAAACATATCATAGCACCTACCGTAACTTAAGTTACTTCTTTTTAAATTATAGAACATTCAAAACATTTTGTTTAATAACAGTAGTGATACATGATTTGAATTGAATTTCGTTCCAATTTTTATGAGCAACATATTTTTAATCATTAAATAGTTTTCATATGGAGTTTAAATTAGATAGAGTTTTACTGGTCTTCAATTTTCAAGTGATTTTTTTCAGTATTGTCTTGTACTTAAAACAAAAATATATTTCGTATTCTCAAATCATTTGTCAAATGTAATAATTATATAGCATTGCTATTTGTTGGTCTTACGAACAGTAACACCAATTTTTTTTTAAAGTAAATTTGTAACGCTTTTATTTTTACATCGACTGTTATATTATTTATTTTATTGTTAAATTTTGAATTAAGTTAAGTAGTTTTCGCTACCCACAACACAACTGTTATCCTACCTAAACTACTATCTAGTAAATTAATCATAACATTATCTGCGATATAATGCTGTGTTATTTTTGATGTGTCGACGTATTAAAATGTCGTATTTTTTGATTGTACAGTAATATTTACATATTAGTTACTCACAAGTTTTAGAGCACAATTAAGTAACCGATGTTATAAAAATAGTAATATATACATTATTACAAACAATTGGTTCAAATTTTATTTATTTCCATTCCCTGTTAAGTTTCACCTAATAATATAAACAGTTAAATATATTAATATATTTTATACATATACAATGTTGTTTCAGAAAAGCGTAGTAATATGTATTTATATATATTTATTTACTACCTTTAGCATAAACGCTCTACAAGCTATATAATCCTAACTAATATTATAAATACGAATGTAGCTCTGTCTTTCTGTCTCTCGGTCTGGGTGTTTGTCGCGTTATCATGGCTATAAGCGGCTGAACGAATAGACCTGCATTTTTGCATAGATATAGCTTAAGGGTGGGAGACGGACCTAGGCAACTTTTATTTGTAGGTCCAGGCGAACGAAGTCGCGGGTAACAGTATGTTATAAATTGATTTGTTAACTTTTTGTCTTTATCTTCGCTGCTTAGAAGTGTCACGCGTGTAAGCGAGACACATTTTTTTTGTGGTAAAAATTGGCTTATCGAGCGTTTAAGCACTAGATAATTATAGTTTACAGTTCACTAGCTGCGCCCTGCTGTTTCACCCGCTATTCTACAGAAACCAAATATTTTTCCGGGATAAAAAGTTACCTATGTGTTGTTTTGTACTACAAAATTTCATTTCAATCCGTTTAGCCGTTACAGAGTTGAACGGAAACAAACACACTTACACACTTACTTTTGAATTTATAATATTAGTGTGATAATAACCTGTAAAGATTGGTTCTAGAGCGGGACGAGTTGCGTACAAGAAGAGCTTATGCATAGCTTTCGGAGATTACGGGCTGAAAATGATGATGATGATATATTTATATTTATCTGCTTTTATAACATACATTTTCTCTGGAACACATTAAATTTGTTCAAAAATAAATACGATTTAACGCAACTGTGTTTCATTTCGAATTCAAGAAACCGGTATTAAGAGTGAAATTATTTCTCTAACTACGGCAATTTCGTGAAGTTCGGGAAGTTATAAAATTGCGCGGAACTGTGGAGAGGAACGTAAATATTCAGGTGTTGCCAGCCACCGACGAATGCGCGCGACTCGGGAGATTTACATGCAGAACGCGCTGCGCTATTAAAACTGGCATAGAACAAGATTGCGCAGACTTGAGGGATGTTCCTCGGTGAATAATGCTTGTAGGGAAGCTGCATGGCTTGGAATTGGGGGTGTTTTGATAAAAAAGGTAAAATCCCTTTTTATCCCTTTATTTTGCACTAGCTGTGTCCCGCGGTTTCGCTGGCTATTCTACAGAAACCGAGTATTTTTCCGAGATAAAAAAGCAAATTTGTGTTAATCCAGGTTGTAAGCTGCCTCCATACCAAATTTCATTTAAATCCGTTAACCGTTAGAGAGTTGAACGGGAACAAACATGCTTACATACTTACACATAAACTTTCGCGTTTATAATATTAGTGTGATCTTATGTTCGGAGGTAATTTAATCTGTCTAGCTAAACGGGATGTACTCTTCTTACTCTACTACGCTTACTCTAATTTTAACTAGGTATATACGAGCATTTGTTTTTTTTTTTTCTCTTTCCTCCTAAGAGGATTATGGCGTCGCACGTCTTATGCATTTGCCAGTGTCAAGTATACTCATATTTTTTCAAGTTATGGTGAATTTTGTCAAATAAGTCATAGTCACAGTCAAAGGCGAGCAAAGCAAGTCACGGTCAAGTCCAAGTCATGCCCCAGTAAAGTGGTCAAAACTTTACTAGAGCCTTCTATGGAGTTTTGGAAACAACACGAAAATTCACGTTTCACGACATTATACCATTCACCAACACTCGTGCATGTTCACGAACACTTAACGGGTAAAAATTCACTGTTTTACACATTAACACTCGAAATAACACAAGTTTTGGAAAATAATAAAATGACGCGACATGATTTCTTCACGTTCCCGCCAAAACTCATCGAGCATTTGTTACTCCATTATAATGCCCTAAGTTCATTGCACCGGGGAGTGCACCTAGCTTTCGAATTCACATACAAACCTACTTTATGGATGCAAAGCCTGCTCGATTTTTATTTAATACTAGCTTCGCCTCGCGGTTTCTTCCGCGTGTTTCCTCTAAACACCCCAGTATCGAGGCGAAAAAAAAAAACAATTTGGTCGAGCCATTTTCGATTTTTTGCGAGACTAACGCATGGCATTTGATTTTTATATATCCTAACTAATATTATAAATTCGAAAGTAACTGTCTCTCTTTCTATCTGTCTCTCTGTCTGGGATCTGGGTGTTTGTCGCGTTATCACAGCTAAGCGGCTGAACGGATCGAGCTGAATGTTTGCATAGATATAGCTTGAGGCTCTGAGACATAGGGTTTTTATTGTAGGTACGGGAACGAAGTCGCAGGTAACAGCTAGTATTATATAGATATATATTTTGAAGAAAACCTGCTATAATTAAGTTTTCTTTCACAGTCACGCTTGTTCCAATAAAATTGTGCGTTTCTGTCAAAAACCATCGTAAAAGTGATTGCGGCGCAAAAGCCTGAAGCGGGCTGAATCGTAAACTGGATCGGCCTAGAAACTGTTTAATTGCGTACAGCTTGTAATTAAACGTCCGTAAAACGAGATGTATTCTGCTGTTTACTGTTTTCATCGTTTGTAGGTACTGTATACTTTGTACCCCGTATCTGAGAAATACTGTTCGGCAAATCTTTGATAAAATTGAAAAATAATGTATGAATAGTTTACGATTATTTAGGTGACACAGGTAAAATCAAAAACGTTTGAACCAGCGGGCTTATCCCGTAACTCTGAAAGTGATAGTGATAGTGCGCGAGCGGGACCGCGCATAGTGCGACTAAGTTGGTACGAGCGGGATGGCATGCTCTCGCAATCAGAATCACGTTCAAAGTTAGAGGATAAGCCCGCAGGCTCTTGGAAAGGCATGACAAAAGAGATGGACCGAATATAAAGATCAGAAGAGGCAAGATTTGCACATTGTGCGATATGGAAAGATAGGAGAAGACCGAAAATTCTTGGACCAAATAAAAGAGAAGGCAGACTGATGCCATGTCGTATTTCGAGTACAAAGTGACAGATCTGAGGTCAAGCCTGGAAATTACTGCACCGACAAGGAGCTGTGCTGAATGAATGAAATAGAATTATGATCGCAGAATCATGGCAGGATTAGCAGATTTTCCCGCAGTTTTTATAGTCATACATGGTGCATTTTTACTGAAATTTTCTGTTTTCGCTAATCTGTGACAGCTTTGCTTATCATAAATTAAGGGAATGTGATCATAAAATCAAAGATTGACTTTTAATAACTGACAGGCAGAGTTTTGTGTATTATGATACAAGTGTGCTGTGTTGGTCTTTACACTCGAGGCGGTATTATGCGCGCGAGCCGCAAGCGAGCGTGATAAGGTTTAATAAAAATTGTGGTAACAAGTGAACATGATTGGATGATACCGTTATGGCTTTTTCAACACACTTGCTCGTAAAATGGATCTTATTTACATCGCTTTTAGACTCATAATTAATGTTATTACACACGCGTCGTTTCTACTTTACATTACCGCACTAGAGTTATAAGAATATCATCCCCTCACTGCAAGTTATATTTATGTAGACGGAGCATTTATATTTTAACCGGGTAACACCTACAGTTTTTTTTAAATACCAACAAAGATAAATGTTATAAAAAAAATATAAACAGTTTTTGTTGGCATTGTTACTGTTTGGGATATGGTATTGATATTAATTAAATTTAAATTCAACATTTAATTAATAATACTAGCACAAACTGTAAAAAAACTGTTTGTTATCATTTTGAGAATTGCACTTTCACTAATTTTTAATGACAATACAATTTTTTTTTTCTCGCATTTGTGATGAAAATCGTCTTATGAACGCGTGTGCATTGATCATTACACAATCGGCTCCCTTATCGCGCTCGCCTGTGACTCGCGTGAATAATACTGCATCGAGTGTAATTACTAAAAACATAATAATATACTATACAAAATATCGCCTTCCATTTACCCACAAATTGTATTTAAATAATTGAGACGTTAAGTTCGGAGGCTGTAACAGATAACGATGCTTCCCGCGGCGACAGCGCAAGCAACTTTACTGTCGTCGTAAAAAGCACGCGGCCCATCGCGGCAGACGCCCAATTCATTAATGAGCCAACTTCCAAATGAATTACCCTTTCGAGACTTGAGGTATACCGAATAACGACTCAGTCTTACCAGCGTAAGTCTTTCTCACATAAAATTATATTGTTGGTACGCTCCGCGGTGGCTCTCCATTAGACAATGACTTTACATTTATTTTATTCAACTACGCGATTTTATTGCTATTTTAGTGCGGCGGGTAGGACAAAAATGCGTTTGTTATCTATACTGCTTGTAAGTAAAGCCCTCCCTAAGTCGGCCATTGGCCAGATTGCCTCGCATTTACGCCCCTCGTAATAAACTGACACGATAAGGAAAAAACTGACCAAATGAGAAGTCCTTTTATCTTTGGGATATCTTGTGAAAATTCCTACTTATTGGTTAAAGTAAATGCTGGTGGATTTCATAGGTAGTTTTTTTTTCACTTTTAAAATTCAACCGCAGGTAAAGGTGTGTCTCAAACGAGCACCTCATTTCATCTAATGTATTCAGTGCACAGACAATTGACTTGCATGCGTTTGAAATGCCTTTGCTTAATCGCCCAGTAATGTGATTCGGTCGAGTGAAGCCACGGTGGGGTTGTTTTAATTGAGTTGTCTTCCCTCTACACCTTTGTGGCGATGACACTCAAACGAGAGGACGTGGAAAGTAAAAAGCTGGTGAGGTGGAGGTGTCATCGGTTCATTTTTATTATTTTCACCGCAAATAACGAGTCCATGCAGTAACGTAGAAGTTCTCACACTCTTAGTAAATTAATACTCACGGGATATTTAATTACCATGATTTTTGTTGTTTATAAGTTCCCGATGTTTCAGCACAGTTGCATGCGTCTTGTTCATGGGTAGACTAATTTGTACTCAGTTAAATTTAGTAAGAAAGGGCCAAAGTCAAAAACAGTGTAGGTAAAGAGTTTTCCTTTGCAGTAGAATCATGTGACCCATGCAGTACTTATTCCTGTACATAAATTTATTAAATAAATGTGTCGACAAAGACAAGGTATTTATATCCGATTCAAATACATATCTAATTGACCGAGCGAAGCCAAGGTCTCAGAGTCTATGGCAATAAATCGGCGTTTGTATCTAAATTTTTCCTATGATAACTTTCAAACTTCACACAATTTTGTAAGCAAGTAGTTCATTTCAAAATAATTTTTAAGTTAGAATATGAACAAAATCGGGTCATGGGTTGCGAAGTTATAGGATACGCGAGGTCTCTGTTCGGCGCGAACTTTACTAGTTATTTTATCATCATCATCCAGAAGTCGTCCACTGCTGAACTTAGGCCTTCCCCTTAGAGCGCCACACCTCCCGACAATGCGCCGGTTGCATCCATTGATTATTAGTTATTTTATAAGTCGTGGTAGCTCAGTGGGAGAACGCTTGCCTCACATTCGTGAGGTACCGAACCCGCTAGTTCGAACCCGGGCGGGACCGTACCAATGAGTTCTTTGTAACTTACGTACGGATATACCACTGGCTTTACGGTGAAGGAAAACATCGTGAGGAAACCTGTATATTTCCGGGGAAGAAATTCGATGGCGTATGTGAATGCGCCAATCCGCACTGAGCCAGCGTGGTGGATATTTTTATTTTATTTATTAATAGACCAACAGCACAAAATCATAATATAAAAATAATCTTAAACAAAAATATAGTACAGCCAATAAAAGGTCTAAGCATATAACTTAAGTAGGTAGAAACAAATCGTATTATTATTATGCGTATATATAGGTACTATAAAGAAATAAACTAAATGATGTTTTACAAATAGTATAAGTGTATATATATGTGAAATAAAAAAGAATAATTATATAATAAAATATATAAATATAAAAATATATATATAAACATCAACACAGAAAAATACATGCGCAGTTTAAGAATTAAGAATTAGTGGAAAACAATGAATTATATCATATTAGAATAGAATTATAGCCTGTTTATGTACTTATATGAAGTTATCCATAAATATATATATATTCTTATGCAATAGTGGGTATACAAATGCATACTTAACATAAAATGATCAAAATTATCAAACATGCTTCTGCAAACACACACGACGTCAAAGACCTGTGGTTCAAATTACAATTAATAGGATAACATCATGTTATCCATTAGTTAATGTCAAGTTTTCGTAGATCCTACGTTTAAACACATTTTTAGGTGTGTTGAAAAGGTCTAGATGAGAGAATTTCTTATTAAAAATTGTGCACAAACGAGCAATAGGGGCGTTTTTTGCATAATTTGTATATTTAAAGTTATTAACAAAGAGAGTACTATTAGAGTGCCGCGTACGCAACTTAGGGACGTAAAAATTGATAGCAGAAAGAAGAGCTGGTGCGTCTATGTGACAATTAACTATATCGTATAGGAGCATCATGTCTGATAAAGTACGCCTATCCGCCAAGGACATAATATCGTGACGCATGCAGCCATTACGATAGTCCGAATGTCCTCGAACACGGTAGTTAAGATGTTTGATAAATTTAGATTGTATTTTTTCAATACGAAGTGTATGTGTTATATAGTTAGGAGACCAGATACTGCTGGCGTATTCGAGTACACTACGAACATAAGCGTAGTATATGGCCTAATCACCCTTCGAGGGTAGGCTGATATCCCAGCAGTAGGATGTTTAAAGGCTGTTATAGTAGTAGTAGTAATAATTATCTGCATGGTTATTAGCAAAGATTATTGTTTGTACTATCTATTGAGCTACCTTTAAGATAAGATAAAATTTCTAAGAAAGCTATGTAGTTTTTTATGTTTTTTTAATAGGTACACAATTTAATTGATTGAGCAAATCGTAGGTCTTACAGTCCAATGGAACAAGGCGGTATTTGTATGTGTATTTGGATGTTTGTGTGTATATTTGTCCGACGATAACTCACGAACTGTTGATACGATCATACAGTACAATTCAGTTCATTTCAATACAATTTTTAAGTTCAAATATGAGCAAATTCTGGCTAGGGTTGTGAACTTATACTTAGGGTCGCGAGGTTTAGTTTATGAGAAAGCAAAACAGATTCTTATTTCTTCAGTATTATTTCAGGTATTGTTACGCGATTAATTGTATTTTTTTAAATATCACATTTAAAAAAAAATGTAGCGTTCGTCATCTCGTCACTGTGAACGAACGGAACTTTTTTTTCCCGATCGTCAAGAGTGTGGACAAAGAGGTGTTACCGAGTGGGAAGTATCCACACTCGACTCTCACGGTACGGTGAGAGCGTCGTCATGAGTTAATAGTCTGCGAAATTAGGTATGTAAACAAGTAAATGAATGAATGATCAAGAAATAGAATAAGGTTTAGCAAAAAACCGGCTTATTTGTTAAGGATGTGGTAAAAACCTAAATAAATGCCAAGTTGCCATCACGGAAACAATAAGTATTGACGTAATAACCAGCCAACTTATACAAATTAGCTTCATCTAGTTCACCAATTTTCAAGTTATAATATTAGGAATAATCAAATTTAATAAAAGTACTATATTTCAGGATAAAATACTTTAAGCGTATAATAAAAGTACCCAATAGATAGCGTTAGATGTACCTTGAGGTTTTGCTGTCAATATCAAGACATGAAAGCCAAAAATATTTACGTGTGCGGGGTTTTTGGCGGGAACGTGAAGAAATCATGTTGCGTCTTTTTATTATTTTCCAAAACTTGTGTTATTTCGAGTGTTAATGTGTAAAAACGGTGAATGTTTACCCGTTAAGTGTTCGTGAACATGCACGAGTGTTGGTAAATGGTATAATGTCGTGAAACGTGAATTTTCGTGTTGTTTCCAAAACTCCATAGAAGGCTTCTAGTAAAGTTTTCACCACTTTACTGGGGCATGACTTGGACTTGACCGTGACTTTCTTTGCTTGACTTTGACCGTGACTATGACTTGTTTGATAATATCTAACAAAACTTGAGAATATATTATGTGTACTTGACACTGGCAAATGCATAAGACGTGCGACGCCAAAATCCTCTTAGGAGGAAAGAGAAAAAAAAAAAAATGTACGTGTGCCTTTTTTTTTCTCGTGTTTTTTGGCTCCACATGTGTATTTAGACAATTTCAAGTAATGTAACTATGTATTTGACTTCATTTGAAATATTACAATAGTTGACACTGGCTAAATAAATACACAACATGTGGAGCCAAAATTTACAATTTAACAAATAAACATAAAATATTTCGACAGAAATGACAATGACAGGTAAAACGATAGGGCTATTACGCCATCTAGTTAGTATTTTAGAAATATTTTTTTTTTGGAATGCGCCTTTTACCTTATTATTATTTACAAACCATGTTCCAAGCATCGCAATCAGATTTTCGCTATTTATAGCATGCAAAGTGCAACTTTTGCATGTAAAACAGCATCGCAGTCTCAGGTAAAGCGTGGGGTATTTAAATTTTTGCCTTTCGCGTACGTAATTCCCCGAGCAGACAAAGGCGTTTAGGAAACATTGTTAATGTGCTACGGTTACGTGATGCATTTCATCTACACGCCATGATACCGTAGCATATTGATACTTACGCCTGCAGCTGTTTGTAAAGAATTAAAGATGTCATAATATTTATTTACCCCACCATCAATGAAGAAAAACAGAGGGTATCGTAATTAACGGATATGTGTATATGTTTTCACAAACAGCCTCGATCGATATTGGCACAGATAAGATATTGGTAAATAAGGTTTCGATACATTTGTCTTGAGTTAGAGATTATAAGTAGTTAAATAAATAATGGTGGACGTTTTCCACACACAGCACCATCCAGCCCCAAAACTAAGCAAGCTTGTACTATATGGGAACCAGATAACTGTTTTTTTTTTGTAAATGCTTACATTGAATACATAGATACATCCAGAGAAAGAACAAACATCCATGTTCATCACACAAATGTTTGTCCTGGGTGGGAATCAAACCCACAACCTACAGCTCAGAAGGTGGAAAACCTCCTACTGAGCCACAAGGCTAGTCAATTTGCCATTGAGGAGGTGACGTCGAAATCATAAATACAAAGATGAATAGAAAAATACAATTCAAACTACATTCTTTCTGTGGACTATTATTGAATACGTCTTATAAAGTATTAAAATTAAGTATTGCATAATTTTTACTCAGGTGTAAGTACCGTTTGCGAGAGAAGTACGATCAGCTAATTATTAAAAAAATAAAGACAAAAAACCCGACTGTAAAACGGAATACAATTTCACTTCACTCGTAAGCCGTTTAGGCTACAGGAGGAAGTATAGTAACACACAATCATATGTACATATTTACGTACATACATACTTTTATCCACAGAGAAACTATTTTCTTTGCTTCAATTCGCTGGTTACGCGTAAAAACTAACGATTCATCCATCCGTCCCATTGGCTCGATATAATGTAATTAAACTATTAGACTATTAACTTACTCGCTAAGACCCCATTGACGCGGATATTGCAAGCACGGAATCGAGTTTCAGAGGAAATAGACCTATTTATCTGTTCTATTTCAGAATTTAAAAAAGCGGTATTGTTTTTGATGTGATATAATAAGCTTTTTTTTTTTTCCTACGGACTAGGCATTCGTTTGACCACAATCTCACCTGATGGAAACCGACGATGTGGTCGAAGATGTAGCACGCTTGCCTTGTAACATTGATTGTATAATAATTTAATATAATAATAATAATTGTATAATTTAGTTGACATTGCATGTATTTAATATTCTGGACTAATTTCTTATATATTTAAAATGTTGACTACACTATTGTATTAGGTGCAATCCTGTAAAATTTATTGGAATGAAATAAATAAATAATAAATAAATATATATATATAAATATATATATATATAAATAATAATATAATATATAATATATAATATATATATTTATTAAATGGAACTTACATTTTAAAGTGTTTAATGAACACGTACGTAGTACATGGTTTTATAAACTTTTAAATAACAAAGCTAACATCACCTCGTACTGAAGTTGCCAAGCAATGTATGTTATGAACAGAAGATTGTTAAACCGGCCAATATCCCACAATCCCCTATCAATACTGAGCAAATAAGAAAAAAAAAGTGTTAGCTATAGCCGACCTCCAGATAGACGTTCGGAAGCGGCTGCGAAAGTCAACAAACGAATTTCCGACACGTCAAAGTAAATCTCTGGCCGACAATACGAATGGCAATAAAATCCGATGTCGGGCCGAGTCCCGATCGGTAAGCTCCCTTCCTCTACTACTGGATGATGTGACGATCGTTTCACTTGAATGCTTGAGTAGGCTACTTGGGTTAACGTGTCAATGAAGTCTATGACTTTGCAGCTCAGCAATGAATGACGCCTTATGAAAGAGTAAATGAAGTTAATTTAAGAGCTAAATGTAAACCTTTTAATCCGACTGCCCAAGAAGGAAGGGTAAATTAATATTATTGGGGTGAAACTATATGGAATTGTGTAAGTATGTTTGTGTCCTCCTGTAGCCTAACCGGCTTGACCGATTTTGACGAGTGAGGTGGCATTGAATGCCTTTTTACGTCCGGAGTGATACAGGCTGCATTTTGCTGTCGGATATTTTCTTTTTCTTTTAATAGTATTACATGTTGTGTAACATGACGTTGATAGGTAAGCTTTATCGAGATTGGAGTTAGTAACCACGGGCAACAAACGTGTGTTGCGACTAACAATCTTAACGGAGTTTTGGCGGGAACGTGGAGAATTCATGTCGCGTCAGTTATATTTTCCAAAACTTTTTTTTTATTCTAAGTGTTAATGTGTAAAAACGGAGAATTTTTACCCGTTAAGTGTTCGTGAACATGCATGAGTGTTGGTGAATGGTATAATGTCGAGGACCGTGAATTTTCGTGTTGTTTCCAAAACTCCATAGAAGGCTCTAGTAAAGTTTTCACCACTTTACTGGGGGCATTACTTTGACTTGACCGTGACTTGCTTTGCTCGCCTTTGACGGTGACAATCACTTGTTTTATAATATCTAACAAAACTTGAGAATATATATGTATACTTGCCACTGGCAAATGCATAGGACGTGCGACGCCAAAATCCTCTTAGGAGGGAAGAGAAAAAAAAACAATCTTAACACACCTGACAACTACGGACCACAAACCAACGAGAGAAAAATTAAATTAAAATATATTTCGCTCTCTTGCTCTCTAGGTTGTTAGACGGCGATTAGCGCCAACCAAGTTGTAATGTGTACTAACACCATATTCACCACAAAAAAAATATCTTGTACCCTTAGTAGCGATCATTTCCAACAGCAGTGTGCTAAGCTGTGCAAAAAGGTTTATTCTTCGCAGTTTTAGAGAGGGTCCAGTAAAGTGGTGTAATTTGTGCGATAAGCGAGGTTTAACCGCCCACCGTTGGACACAGATAGAGATCGTGGTAAGAACTGAGAATAGCACATTTTTTAGATAAGCCGGGATTAAGTCGTTTCGAATAGATACATTATGTTTCAGTACTTGTCAAACTATGGGATAAATACAAATACATTCGCTCCAAAAAATTAGATAGTAGATGTCATATACTTATGACGAAGGCCGGTCACAAATACATAATCATGCACAAGGTGAATTTAGATTATTTTGAAAACTTAATTTAACTTTAATATTACTTCCTGGAGACCCTAATACAATCTTTTAGTTGCATCGTAAACGCCCTGTTAATGCAGTAGTTAAAGTTTAACCAAGTAACATTCCTGTTCACGGCGTTAGTTCAAGCTTCGCTAGATTCTGTAGTGCAGCCTGAGGGCCCGTACCCGGGCTACACACGAGACTTTCCGGCACGCCGGACGCCTCGCGGCCATTAATTGAACTCTATCGCAGACACTTAATTTTGAATAGCACGAGGCACCCACCGCCACCATCGCCTCGCCACGTAGCACCAGCACCAGGTGGACGCTTTGTGAGCGCTCCTGTTTGCTAAACTCCTCGTATTTATTTTAGATTCCATTGTACTCCGCTCCGACGCTTTGTCTGGAAATAGCCCTCTCGCGTACCAACGCTTTGTTAATTTTATTAATACGTGAAACATTTATAAAACGCGACCGCACCTTCGAATTAATGAGTTTTATTGTTGAACAGAGAGTAATGTTCTCGAAATGAAGCGCGTTTAGATCTCTAAATCTACGTAGCGAGGGGAAGGGATTTTCACGTTTTAATTTATTCAGCTTATTTTATGATCGCATTTCATGAAATACATACACGTAGACTTTATAACGAGTGGGTGAGGAATTTAAGCACCTGGTGCTTCATTCCTTAGTTAAATATTACAATATTAGGTAAAATAACTTGCAAATTTGAGAAATAATATCGTATTTGAACTCGCAATTCGGGTCCGAGAGAGCATGCAAAGCTTGCAAATAATCCGCTTTTATCCTGCAATCTACGAGTTCAAAAGACAGACGGGAGATATTTACGTTGATCCCGCGGTCGGCCGGCATGTAAATAACTGGGCATTTGGCCGGTGGTGGCCAACAAAAGAATTTAATAACAGCGCGAAGCGAGGGCGGGACGGGGGCGGGCGGGAGTCGCGGGGCGGCGCCCTGGGCTCCGGTAAGCTTATTATCGCGCTGGCCGGCTGCCTCGGCACCACCAAGAACATATTTGCTTTGCCGAATGTCAACCGGCCGCCGTCGCCGCGCCGCTCGCCCTTCCACGCTCAATAGCGAGATTGTGCCCCGCTTAAACATTAAAGAGGCTCCAATGTTTAGGGACGGCGCAAATTAAAATAGGCTTTATACAAAATCTAATTTGCGAAGTAGGGTGCCTCGTTTGAAGAGCGTGGCCACCTGAAGGCGTGTTTGTATTGGTAATGGAATTAATTTTGCTTCGAAATACCTGCCTGCCTGTGGATTGATATTATTTGAAAACCCGTTTTGTAACATAAACAATATAATTGGCGCCGTTCTAATCAGGGGTTTAAACAATCGGTATAGAAGCTAGAGAAGCTCTAGTTAAAGCTTTTCTAGAGGTAGGTTTTTTGTTTTGTTTAAGTATGGAAAATGCCAACAAGTTGTATAGATATCATACTAAATTAATACGCGTAACTGTTTGTGCAAAAAAAAGACCATTAAAATGTTGTTATTTTTATTCACTTTTTTATCTTAAAAAACCCATTATTATGTATACATGGAACATGTTTTATGCTCATCTCCTCAACTTAGACCTCCTGACGTATTCATCATATACCATATACATCATAAATTCATATCGACATGCGAATTTATTTATGAGCCTGAAAGTTCGAGCCTTTCAAAATAAACAACCCTTCGTAAAGTCGGCAACTAGCTTACATTAAATGAAACTATATTAAAGATGCAGCGAGGGTTCGTTAAGTTACACCTAACCGCAGGTAGAGTGCTGGAAGCCTTAGCTGGCTACTGAATAACTCAAGAGCACACAAATCGTACTCGCGTAACTTGCTAGATGTGGCTTGGTCTCTATAAAGCGACAATAATCAATAATCAATAATGATTCTCAAAGAGCTATTCAATAACACAAAGACATAAAAAAGCTAAAAAGACAAGATATTACGTCTGGTTCCACAAATAAGTATAGAATATCACAAGAGCTGGAATATTTATGGATGGAATGTATTTAACTAGAGAAACAGATTTAAAAAAATTGTTGAATGCATAAGATTTTTTTAAACTTCATGACAATAGAGAAATAGAGATCATGTTGTCAAGACTATTTATTTTATAGATGCTTGCGAGTAATAATTTCCTATTTTTACCCGACAACAATAATGCCAAGTGTAGACTTTTGTGTTTAATGTGTATGTATCCTTTATGTAAGCATTAATCTATTTTGACAAATGAGGTTTCGGTGGATATACAAGGCAAGACGAGGTCGCGCGCGTATCTCGCTGAGCATTACTTGATAAAGGTCACCGAATGTGATCGAAACTATAGTCGGAAAAACCTGAGTCGGTTATTCCGACTATAGTTTTAACGTGAGTATTCCCGTTTTATTAAAACAAAAATATATTATGAGAAGGTTCAGAGATGGAGGATAGGATATACAGGAAACCTGGGGATGAAAATATATGTATTACTGCATGGGAGTGCAATCGAAGGCGGAGGTGTTCTAAGTGTTTAACTTAGGAACTTTAATTAATTGAACTTTGTTAACTTTTGCTACTAATATGAGAGTAGTCAAATTTCAAAAAGTATGGACGCAATATTTCTAACTCTTTTTTTAAATAGAGCAGCTAAGGAGTGAAATGCATCGGCGTTCCCTATTAAGTACCTACAACTCATGGGCAAGCGCGCCCCATCTTTGTCTACATCATCACTTTCCATCAGGTAAGTGGTATTCAATTGATAAAGTCACTTTTAGTCACTTTAGATCTTCACAAGTTTTACTTGTAAGCATGTCATAGCATTCCTTTGGAAGAGCGCGGGATGTTTTGACGGATAACAATTTTATTTCATACGCTTTACTGCCAGTCAGTCGTAAAGAGGCATGTTAACTTTGTGAGCTAGGCACTCTTTATTTTATTTGAAATGTAACTGTGGTTTTAAAAACACACCCGATAGATACAAAAGCAGTATGGAATAAAGTATGTAGTTTATTGTATCCAGACATAAAATTCGGGTAGGTAAATACTAATGCATCTTACTAGGAAATGTCTTGGAAAAGTCAAAAAAAAACTTGACTTACTGGACACTGTAAAACTTGAGAATGGAAGTAAGTTGATATTTTATTCGTATCTTTTTCACTCATTTTGAGCGGTTATCACCAATTATCGTTCTCTCTCGCTCGCATTTGAATATTGTTACTGGCATAAAATAGGTAGTTTCTGCAACATTTTATTAATTTCAATTTTAATTGCCCTGAAGCACTTTGATTCATAAGCTTTCATTGAGTGAGAACGACAGAATGTTTAATATTATATTAAGTACCTAAATTAACGAACACGCGATAAAAAATGAAAAAAGAATATCATTTTTTTTTTAAATTAAGTTCTCAGTAATTTTAGAATGACTAAAAATGATGATTGTGCGAGCGAGCGAGAGTGTGAATTGTGCTCAGGTCAGTATACATACTGATTACACAAGCGCCTATTATACGTAGATATTTACGTCAGTATTTTTACTAACGTAAGAAGAAAAGAGTTAAGAATAGAGTAAACCGCCGTCTTGTCCATACAAAAAGCGTAGTCTGATACCCACCCTTAAACGTTATCCGATTTCGATGATTTTTTTATGTCATTAACACCGTGGAAAACTATGCTTGTATGTTTGACTTTTTTATTTTCGCGATGTCTTTGTTGTTATAGGCACATAAATTTACAATTTTATTGCGTCGAAAATACGACGAATAAAAGTAGGTATTATTAGAATATCATAAACAGCTTTTTTTAAAACTAAACATAGCGGCATAGATTATGGTTTATCCAAGCCATTGACATCAAACACAAAATATTTTGTTAAGATTTAGGGGGTGATAAAAAACTACCCCCGAAAAGCTAATTTCATGAACAAGTTAGGAAAAATCACTAACACACGAGAAACAGAGGGACAGCTATTCAATTTCAAATATCGAATGCGCCAAAACTTCACGGAAGGACTATGCTCTTAACGGTAGATAATAATCCTATTTTCTTGGATTCTCTTCGACGATAACCTGATTGCCATCATCGCTAACCGAAATGTTAGCTGTAGAGTTGTCTCCAAACATTGGCAAACTATGTTTTGCTCCGTCCTCGGGCCCGAGGCTGGCACGAGGTAATCGGGTTACCTGACCGCAGACCGCGCGCTCAAAGGACCTGCAAAAACCCACCCTTTGACTCCGTCTTCAAATATTTGCACCGAACACCGCAACTGCGCATTATTTTCAGTATAAACATTCATAATCCGACGACAAGCGGCAACGGGTCAAAGGTGATTTTGTTTCGGCCAGAATTTGAGCTTTCTGATGTTTTTAACCAAATAATCTTACCCGACTGAATTTATTTCGGTTAAGGGGCACTTTAAATGATGTTACTGAAAAAAAAAACATTACAATAAAACAGAACAAAATTAACAAAATATAATATTAAAATAGACTTAACAAGAAAACGTATTGAAGAGTTAGTAAAGTAGTAGAGTCAATTAAAGCATATTAAGTACCTACAATGCATCCGGGCAAAGTGCAAAGTTTGATTCGTCAACAATACAAATACGTTCAAATATTACGACTATTACAAGTCTTATCCAGCATGCTGGCGGCACCTCGCTGAATGGCAATGCGCGTTGCGCCAAATATAAGCCAGCATTTTGGCTACGCGCCGCATCATCCAGGGGCTCCATTTTTGAGTTGCTCGTTTAATATTTCGCTTGCATGGTATCACTTGTTTCATACGAATGACTGACTTCCTAACGAAATCCCAAACAAAAGTCGCATTTTTGAAATACGAGTAATCATATCACTCCCTAACGCCACGAGTGGTTTGAACCATTCGATTTTGCTTTCTATCTAATCGAAATTCATTTACTGAAAATCATAAGAGCGATTCAAAAATTGAGGGTCTGTTCGTCGCTTGACCCTTTCTGATTTCGTCTATTTTTCTAGTCATCCATAGAAATTGTGGATCTTCACCCTCTTTTTTTAATTGTACTTTTTAATGGTTCATCGCCTAATGTCGTTATTTGCCCCTTTACTAAGCATTGATCAATAGATTAGTGTTTGGTACACAACTGGAACTATAGTATATACGCAAATCTATAGCAATATAATATAATATAATATATATAATATAATATAATACAATATAATAGCACTTAGCTCTTTATTAGCATATTCGTTGGTATATTCCTTTTGTAAAGTCTTTAGTTTTTATATTTCGTTTTAGTTGATAAAATATTTGTAAAACTTGATAAATGGTACGGACCCCGGAGTCCGTGGAGCAATATTGTAAAAAAAAAAAAAAAAATTGGAACTATAACTATCATCTCTAGCTGTTTGTACACTATTTGTATAGTCAAGTACAAAATACTAAGGACCTACAGGTAGTTGCATGTTGCATAGTGATAAAGTGCGCTCTGATAGGTTTTTGTAAATACGATGATCTCCCGGCAATGTGGAATCCCCAATGTATGCGGGGTACACTACCAACTGGTAACTAACTAGTAGTGGGCTTGAACATTTGGATACCTATCTGTAGACCGTTAATGGTCTCTTGGTAATCCAACTGTTCCTTTTATGTACCTAGTAGCCAAGTAGTTTAAGTATTTTTTTTCTCTGATAAAAAAACATGAAGGTAATGAGAACACGAGTAGTACGGTAGGTAAGTACTTAGACGTGATAGGTACTTAATTAGCATTAGTAACGCATTTGCTCCTCCAACGCCGTTTGTTCGACAGCGTACAAGTGTATTTGTCTCGTAGATCGAAAGCTCACTAATCAAACCGGTTACGTTTGCAGCCGTGGTAAGATGTTTACGTCGAACTCAATTTAATATTGATAGTAGCGAGTGCGCTGGAGCGGGTCCCGCGGCGGTGGCGCGTGTCGCTTCCTCGCCTGTCGCACTAGACGTGTTTACATGTTCTTGCAACTGGTGGCTGAGGTAGACACCAACGCGATTTATGTTTTACAGGTTCATTTGGGTTCATTTGGGAACTCGATTTAGTATTGATAGTAGCGAGTGGGCTGGGGCGGGTCCCGCGGCGGTGGCGCGTGTCGCTTCCTCGCATGTGTCACTAGATGTGTTTACAAGCTCTTGCAACTGGTGGGTGAGGTAGACACCAACGCGAGTTATGTTTTACAGGTTCATTTGGGTTCATTTGGGAACTCGATTTAGTATTGATAGTAGCGAGTGCGCTGGGGCGGGTCCCGCGGCGATGGCGCGTATCGCTTCCTCGCCTGTCGCACTAGACGTGTTTACAAGCTCTTGCAACTGGTGGGTGAGGTAGACACCAACGCGAGTAATGTTTTAGAGGTTCATTTGGGAACTCGATTTAACATTGATAGTAGCAAGTGCGCTGGGGCGGGTCCCGCGGCGGTGGCGCGTGCCGCTTCCTCGCCTGTCGCACTAGACGTGTATACACGCTCTTGCAACTGGTGGCTGAGGTAGATACCAACGCGAGTAATGTTTTACAGGTTCATTTGGGTTCATTTGGGAACTCGATTTAATATTGATAGTAGCGAGTGCACTGGGGCGGGTCCCGCGGCGGTGGCGCGTGTCGCTTCCTCGCCTGTCGCACTAGACGTGTTTACAAGCTCTTGCAACTGGTGGCTGAGGTAGACACCAACGCGAGTAATGTTTTACAGGTACATTTGGGCACATGACAAAGCATTGTCAGTATATTTTTGGCAAGGTCACAAAAGAATTAATTTTTATATGGTGATAAGTACTCTGGTATTTTAAGTACTCAGCTGGCTAGCTACAACAATCAAGTTGAAAAATCTGTCGCCGAGCACGTAGCGGTGGGTTCCGGCAGCCTCGCTTGAGAGCTATTTCCCATTCCAGGCATAGGTGCGCTTACCATCATAGACTTCACCGTCACTTAACATCGGGTGAGGTTGTGATCAAATACCTAGCCAGTCACATAAAAAAAACCGTGCAGCCGTTATCATGAACTTAATACCTACTTACTCGTATATTCTGCTATAGAAAAATAAGATGCTTAAGAAGTAGATCTAAGTAGAGAGTAGAGATGCTATTACGACGTTCAAATTTCAGAAAACAAATAAAACTCTCGATCCCAAACAAATTATATTCCTTACGGACCGTCCGGGGATCCTGTAAAATCTACCTTACCCTTCACTCAAACGTACATCTCGACATGCCAACTTTCATAAATATCAAAGCAGGCTTCCCGAAAACAATTTCTGGAGAATCTACAGCGGGCTTCACACGTCTCGTTCGCGGTGGCTAACACAATTTTATTCGGGCATAAAAAACGAGCTCATCATGCAAACGCCAAAGTCGTGGGACGTGGCTCCGCGGTAAAACAATTTATCTGCATCGACGGAATTACGGCGCTGCGTCGTGAATAAAATATGTCGCCGGCTGTCACTCGGACGAAGACGTTGCCTGAACTTCAGCGGTAGGGGTGGCACGAGCCATTATTTGGTGCAGACTTATCCACATCACACAAATATTGCTAACTTATCACACCAGGCTAAAATTAAAATTGCGATTGTAGTTCTATGTCTGTTTGCTTCCTTTTCACGATTAAACAGTTGTACCGACATTTTGTCAGTCCGGCCTTGATTCTGCAAGCTAACCCCTGAATACTGAAACGTTTGTTAACTTTGACAACAGATTAATTCTAATGCTGCCTTTGTCTGGCACTAATAAAATGACAAAGGCAGCAATATACTTAATCTGTCATCAAAGTTAACAAACGTTTCAGTATTCGGGGGTAAGAGTGGCTATACATGGCCTGACCTGACATCGTGTGAAAGAGATGGATATATATAATAATAATAATATATAATATTTCTGGGGGAGCGAAAGGTAGAAGCTATAACCTTAATAGTTTGTTTCTTTTGCTCCCGTGAAATTCGAGTCTAGCTGTCCCTTTCACACGATGTCAGGTCAGGCCATGTATAGACACCCTAAGTGAACGCGCAAGTGAGCTAGAATTTTTCTTGCCCGTTAATGTAGAGAAGTGTCAAAATATCGAATTGTAAGTTTTTCCGTTATTTATAGGTGAAAGCTAATTAAATACGTTTTGTGTTAAAATGTTGATTGCTAAATATTAAACCTTTGTTATTTTTTCCATACTTTTAATAAAAAGCGATAAATAAGAAAAATAGAGCGTTTTTTTCCTTAGGTGAGCACCATTACCCCTGCTTCCCTTACTAATGCGTGAAAAATCTAGTTGAAAATAACCAAGCAAGTTAACTTTGGTCGTAGAGACTTTATAGGCAATACCAACAACCAATATTAATATTTTCCTAACCTTTTCTTCTGAAAGTAACAGTATTTAAATTTTTCTCCCAAACTTTTTCTTGTTTTATATTAAATGACCAATAACTATTTTCAGAATCCTGTATTTTAATTTTAATTTGTTCTAAAACTGTAACTATTTCCTTCATCATCATCATCATCATCACTACACTGCACAACACTACTAATATTTCCTTACATAATAATAATCATTGTTAATTTTCCTGCTCGGAGCAGCCCTGTTAACAAATTTGACGGCAGAAGAGCGACGTGCGCCAGGAATTAGGTCTCGAATACACTGTGCCTTCGTATTTTTTCTATTCATCCCAGAGGCCCAAACCTGGTACCGTACCGTGTTCCTATAATTCCTACAGTACTGAACGTTGTATTCTGCTCAGTTATTCTACAATAATGGGTGTCGTACGGTCGGACGTGACAGTGATGTGACATTGAACCTCACAGGTAAATTCTCGAAAGAAAGGGCCCGCGAAAGGAGGAATATAATTATTATCCGTTTATGAAGTCACTTATACATAAGTATTAAGCATCGACTTGTATAATTATTTGTAATTTGTATGAATGACTCGGGTATGTCTTAAAACTGCGACTAGAAGACAGCAGCGTGTTCTTAGTGAGTAGTGAGCGCTTTGCGATACCCAAGCCGCCTGCCAAGCGTGAGGATTATGGCAGCTCCATAAGGGGGAGGCTTTTGTTCAGCAGTGGACGTTACCTGGCTTATAATGATGGCTATTTTTAAAACGAGTTTTTATCGCAAAATATATTACAATATAAAAATCAACCTTTCTTACCTATCTATAATCTTTTACAGACAGTAAAAAAGCTGGTGTTTCCCGCCGGTCGGAGCTAAATCATAAAACTCCACGTTAAATGTATGACAAGTGTATTTTCCGTTTGATCGACTTGCCAGTGGAATGCCAATAGATGTGGAAACTGCGCCCTGTTTTCCTGTTCGGGACTCTTTTGTGCACAAGTATTATTTCATTTATTATATTTGTCATAATTTTAGCTTTAGGAATTTCTTACATCAAATTAAATATGTAGTAGAAAAGACAGAGAGCCCATTGGACTTCAGCGGTGAACTTTTGGACTTTTTCAACAGTCACTTGTATTTGAAACTCACAAGTGCACAAGCATTTTTTCAACAGAAGCATTCTCTACTTAGTGTAAGAAAGATACCGATGTCTGTCTTTCTTTTATATCAGGCACAATACGAGTAGCTCTTATCAATAAATTTCAATGTGAGGGGGAAAATACAACGACGTGAGAGTCGTAACTTTTAAATTTCAATGAAATCTTACCAACACTCCAATAATAACGACATCACCAAAAATAACTAAACTGTTTCAGATTTAGATAATTCCTTATTAAAGGTTAATTTTATTTTAACATTGATTTAAAAATTTCTTGGGTCGCATTAATAATTTGAAAAACACTTCTGAATTTTCTTACCGCAAGCGTTCAGACAAAACGTCAAGCAATTTGAAACGTTTGAATATTGATAAAATAAATATTGAAGCACGTGACCGAGGTCCCTAGCTCTTCACCTCAGAGCGCATTTAGAAAATTCGACACGATTTTCTATGTAATTTTCTAAATAGTTTAGTTGAGCTTCTGAACTTTAAATAATGCAGTTTTGTAATCGTTTTTAAGTTTTACATCTATTTTTGAGATTCATAAGTTATATAATAAGCTATAGAATCTTAGGTATTTATAGAACTTATGTACTAAATTTTAAATTTCAGTAAATTATTTCTTGTTCTATGACGTTGGATGCCTTCATATTCAGACTGGTTGTTAAGTCGATATTTACAAGATTGTTTTAATGAGCATAGCAAGCATAAAAGTGTATAATTATTATCATATATTTAGTATAGTATGTACCTACTACAGACCATAAATAGTAGGTTGACAATTCATACAGCATCTTCCTTACAAAATATTAAGCGCAAAATAGCAATGTCTTACAATCATCAATTCAATTTCAGGATCAATTAGTTTTATTATGTTTGTTTTAGTACCTGTGTAACCTGTGTAATATCAGCACATAAGTATGTTCAATGTTCAAAGCAAAAAATTACAATATCGCATCGCATTTTATAAAAAACTTTTCATCCCTTCCACAATCTTCTGTATCCTCGTGATTGTATTCAGACAATTTATTGGAATTATGTCTCCATCGGAGTTGACTTTCGGAGTTGTTGAGTTGAGTGGGGCATGGAATAGTAATTTTAAGTATAAAGGATTGTTTTATTATTAAAAAAACTAGGAGCATCCGCGGTTTTACGCTGTGCTAAGTAGGAAAACAGCGGAAAACTGCTTTTCGGTACAAAAACAAGCCTGTGTATAGTTACCTAGTGGGGCATCTCACACTATATGCGTGTCGGACCAAGCGTGAATCGCCCAAATATAACACTTATGAAATTGTACGTTACATAATACTTTGTATCATTGTCTTTTATTTTCCTTTATGGCTTCGTTTTGAAAATTTTGTGGCGGCATTAAAATTGATTTAACTCGAGAAAATATTATCGTCATATTTTTTTAAGAAATTTGACAGAACGATGATGTCACATCTCGCAGCTCTGTGTATTCCTGGCTAAGTGAATTTAGACGTGGATGTGATCATCTCTGCGATGATTTATGAGAAGGTCGGCCGGCCCCTGCTGTTACCGAAACTAATTTTGATACCATACAACTTATTGAAACTGATAAAAAAATTACTTTCAGCAAATGCGTACTGTATTAGATATTTGTATGAGCCAAGTGCAAAATATTTTGCATGTACATCTGGAGGTTCGAAAGCTTTGCAGTCGATGGATACCTCATAATTTAACAGTTGGCAATAAACGACTGCGTGTAGTAGAGTAGAAACGGAAAAAAAAAAAACGACAGTCATTGACGTATATAATACTGTCACAGGCGACGAAACCTGTTACGTTAAAAAATGTATTTTATGTTACCAAGTGTTGTAATAACCTGTGGTCCGAATAAATAAGTAGAATTGAATGCCATATTTCATCCAAATCGGCCCAGCTGTCACAGAGTTAAGAGTGGAAACAAACATAATAAATAATATAGTAATATAGTATAATATAATATATATAGTGTGTAATGCAAAGTCACCGATATAGCTCTCAGAGTTTGCAAGCTGATAACCGATGGGGAAGAAAGGTTCTTGAGTGGCGACCACGAACCGGAAGACGAAGCTTAAGCAGGCCTCCCACTAGGTGGACCGACGACATTGTCCGACAAGTCGCTGGCAACCGGTGGATGCAAGTGGCACATTGTCGGTCGGTGTGGCGGTTTAAGGGGGAGGCCTATGTTCAGCAGTGGACGTCTTCTGGATGATAATGTAATGTAATGTAAAATGCAAAGATAGTAAGTTTTAAAAGCGCCAACTGTTTACTACATCCGATTTTTAATATACGATTATCTACACCGTGAAAAACTATGCTTTAAAGGTGTGTTTTTTTAAATATCTCAATATCTTCGAAGTTATAGCCAGTCTGGCGCAAGTGCCTAGTAAAAAAGAGACTTGAACAATGTATGAAATGTTTACTAGAAATAATGGCGGCTATCGCTGTCTTGCTCTATCGATGGCTTGTCTCTATCGCACTATCTCTATCGGTATTCAATTCTAGTACATGTTTCATACAATCAATCACCTTTTTTCATTTTTTCAATGGAACTCCCGTTTCTTAAACGTAGTAAACATAGTGATTATATTTATTATATATAAATGGGTAGGTTTATTAATTTAAGATAATTTTTAATTCAGTTTTCTAAGATGTACCTATATTTTACAAAACTATTAACTTAAGTTGTGAACCAACACTTATATTGGGTGGAATCTGACTTTTCAAGCACTCTACGCGTATCTCATCTTCATTATTAGCCATATGACGTCCACTGCTGAACATAGGCCTCCCCCAACTATGCGTATCATAGCAGTTGTAAATGAAATCAATCACTGTGGAAAAAATGTCCGATAATAGTGTTTTCTATAAATACACTTGACTGAATTATAATTCGGTATTAGATTCTGTTTCCTGTCGTTTCGAAAGATACCGATCCCTATCATATTTGTGAATTTGAGTGTAAACATCCCAAGGATAAGAAACGTGAAGCGGAAGGCAAATAGTCTGACCGGACAGTTCCAACAGCTTCGCAAATTTCTGTAGTTTGGCTGCTGAGGATCATTTTAATAACATGTTACGTAGATACAGTAAAAAATATAGCATAACTAGCTGCTCTCTGCGGTTTCACCCGTGCGGAAAATTTCGAAATTTAAAATAGAACGTATTTTTGAAAAACACACGCGCGACTTGTTAACAAGCGCGCGCTTGTAGCGCTTATTGCATTCCTTGATAAAGGTCACCGAATGTGATCGAAACTATAGCCGGAATAACCGACTCAATTTAACGTGAGTATTCCCGTTTTATTAAAACAAAAATTCTAGATACTCTAGCCTTAGATACTTAGAACCTATGTTACTTACAACAAGTAGCTTCCATACTAAGATGATTCATTCACGATCACACCAATAAGCTACGTTCAAACTAGCGAATACCCGTTTGCTTTTCGTTGGAAGGTACGCTTGAGAAAATAAATGTATTGAGATTTCAGATTTGAAAAGAATGTGGACGAATATAGATGGTATTACTTTACCATACTGCTATTTCAATAATTTTTTGTGTTTACAAAGTTGAAAATGAAAATTGGAAATAAATAAATAAATTGAAATTTATTTTTAACGATATCAAATAATAATCATAATTGGACATTGTTTAAACAAAAGAAATACATTTATTTTTTTAATCTTATCTAATATTATAAATTCGAAAGTAACTCTGTATCTCTGTTTATGTCTCTCTGCTTGGGTGTTTGTCGCGTTATCACGGCCAAACGGATCGCGCTGAATTTTTGCGTACCTTTTAGCGGATCGGAGACGGACATGGGCTACTTTTTTTTGTAGGGTCACACGAACGAAGTTGCGGGTAACAGCTAGTCCAAGAGTATCCTTGGAACTCCCAGGGAGTTCAGGGGGGGGGGGAAAGACCGCTTTGAGTGAGCATCAGGAATTTGAATACATAGCATTGAAAAGCATCGCTTAGCTTGAGCTACCAACTGATTATTTCGTTAGGCTTAAAAGCCCAAAACCTACCTAATTAATACCTTTATGAAGACTATTTAAAAAAAAAAAAAATTATAGTAGCTTCAGCGTTCAACTGTTTGAACCAATTTTTATTTTTCCCGTATTCTCGGGAGGAAAAGTAAGTTTTACTTCATCGCCTCTATCGCCAAATTTCACCAAGATCTGTCTAACTCTTTAGAAGTGAATGGCTCACAAACATACAAACAGAATTGTATATTAATTCGCATTTTAATATTAGTGTGAAGTGTGGTATTACGATATGTACAGCAGCAATTGGCAGGGTTTTGAATTCTGGATGGCACTGATGCAAGCATGACCATCAGGCAAGTGACTTATTCGTCTCTTCACTCGGTTGCATAAAAAAGTAAGAACCGTAGACTTATGACGTTTCTTTGCTCTTCTTAAAATATCATTCATACAAATAGCTATCCATTGTGTATGTTAGTCTATTGTTTAGTATGATTCCAAAATTGAAGCTATTTTAGTCAAATTATATTTGAAACATGTATCGGCATTTTGAGCTGTTTTTTAAAGTTTTGGATAGAGTATCGCTAATCGACCATGCATCGGCCAATTTGGCCGTGAATGATCCGCCGGCGGAGGCTTTTGTGCCATGTCCTAGATTCTAATTGAAACTATTTTGGACGCAGGACAATGCAGCATTGTCCGCGTGTCCGGCGGTGTTTGCCACCTTTATTAATTCAGGTGGGCGTGGCGAGGTGTGGGCGGGGCGGGGGCGGGACGTGCCCGCGGACCGCCCAGCGACGCGGCGCGGTCCGCCGGTCGCTCACTCCGCGGCACTCCGCGGCATTCCGCCAGTCCGCCTGCCGACGCGACGTCTGACGCCCGACGCGGACGCAACTACAACTTTTCACAACTTACGATACAATGCTTGAAAGTTTGAACTAGACGCTTGACGTAACTGTGTGTCAGTGGAAAGTCCACGAGGGCTCGCCACGTGAATCGGTGTCGTACCGCCCCACACGCACGCCAAGTAAGTTCTTGAAAACTTTTTCAATGTTTTTCTTGTATGCTTAATATTTTTTTACACAAATATCTATTACTACTAATTAATTTAGTACGAGAAGACCTGTAGATGTAGTCTTACTTTTACAATTTTTTGTTAGTGGTAAAGATGTAAGTAGTCAGGTGAGTTTGTGGTTAAATTCTTAACCTGTCAAACATTAGAAAAGAAGTAACCTAGACATGCCAAGTATAATTATTAATATATTGCATTAAAATTACAAATGATATCGGTACATTTAATGAAGTTAATGGAGGTACATTAAGAAATCTGAGTCTGGACAAAAAACTACTAACTGAATTAAGAAAGGCAAAAAAGTTGATTAAAAAGTTTTTTTTTTTTTTACCAGTTTTACAATTTTTAAAACAGTTTTCAAAATTTTTAATTGCAAAGCCAGTTGTGTAGCACGATGTTACTGTACTCATTAAGTTTAGTAAGAATTGTATGTCCATAAAGCTTTTTTATCCAACACAAACAAATCAAAGTTAGTAATTACTGTAGTACCTATGGTAAGGGTACCATTTAAAACTACTCTTCTAGCTTTTTTTTTTCGTTTGGACATAGGCCATGTAACGTTGCCCACTTAGAATATTTAATATAAAAAAACAAAGTGCTAGTCGGGCTTCGCTTTATTTGGGTTCCGTACAACAAACTAACTTTTCGCGTAAAATAAAAAATGTTATTTGTTTTGATCCCAGATTACAAACTAGATTATAAAACGGCGTTTTCAATTTTTGTTATTGTACAGAATATGATACATGAAGGAAACACTGAAATTTGGTGTTCATGAGATCCACTGACGTCTATAAATACTATACCCTAGTAAAATAGAAATCAATGGTAAGATCCCATGGCAAAAATAGTCTAAATCTGACAGTACCCATTTTTTTTAATTTTTGAAGACCAAAAATTATAAAATAATTATTGTGTAAATACTCCATAAGCTTTAGACTATGACACCCACATGCCTGAGTGAGAAAAAAAAAACTTTTTGGCCATAACATTCTACACAAAACGTCTGTAACGTATTCTGTTTACGAACTAGGATCCGATACATTCAGCGGACAGACAACAGAGTAGCAGAAATATTAGGTTCCATTTCGACCTTTGGGTACGGAACTCCAAAAATAACTTGTTCACACTGTAGTTTTTTCATTAAAATTATTATGATCGCTGACATCTGCTATTATCCAATAAGTTGTCAAGAGCGTGACATCTTTTTAGAGGTCATTGATCTGCTAAGTGAATTTTAAGCGTTTTACTGTTTTCTCTCAATACCTAATACAATCAGTTTGAATTTTACTCCGCTCGAAATATTTTTAGAAGATAATTTTACTATATTTTAACAATGTGGAAATGTGCCAGGGTGTGAAACTAGACCAAAAATGAAAATTTATAATATATACATTTATTTTTTACCATACTGCCCAAGAAGGAGGGTAATGTTTTTGGAGTGTATGTAAGTATGTTTGTGTGTAGCCTCCTGTAGCCTAAACGGCTTGACCGATTTGACGAGTGATGTGTCGTTGGATTCGTGTTTACGTCCTGAGTGACTACGTTTTGCAGACGGGTACTTATTTTGTTTTTATTTTAATTTTCTTGTTGTTGTTTTTTGTTCTTAGTAAAATAAATAAAGAACGTTATTTTTCGAGCTAAAATGCTGTTATTCTATCATAATGAGATTACACTTTTCGAAAACAATCGGAAAAGGAAAGAAAAAAAAACATACATTCAATAAAAAAAACAGTTTATTTTCAGTTCTTTTTAAACGTTTTTATAGTAATTTCTGGGCTAGTTCAAAAACAATTAAAACCTTAAAAAAAAAAAAAAAATTTAACTCGGGCCTACTTATAATTCAAGCAAAAAGTTCGGCAATCCCAATAGAAAATAAAATAGCGAACTATCGACAATTTTCATCCCGGATTCAATTCAATCGAGCCAAATCAATCGTCATCGAATACGTTTTGAGATCGCGTTTTTCCTGTCTGCGAATAAAAATGCCGCCCGCCCAAACCGTGTAGCCCTCCCCCCCGCACCTGCGCCCTCCCCCCGCCCTGGAATCATTGCCACAGCATAGACAACAGTCGCTACGCTCATCGCTGACATTGTCGATCCAATTTTATTGGCCGCGATCTTTTTAAGTTAAGTGATCGTTTTTCCATTTCGATTAGGGTAGATACTTTGGTTTCGAAGTATTCTTCTTTCAGTTGCCCTTTGGTTTATTTTTGTTGAGACAGCGAATTTCAATGAGTTGCTCTCTCATTGTTGCCGTTTATATTTGATTGTCGCGCTGATTCTGCTCTAGTAAAGGAAGGCCCATGAGCATTCTATGCACCAAGTTCCACAATTTTTATTTTTTACCGACTTCCAAAAAAGAAGAGGAGGTATTCAAGTCGACTGATTATTATTATTTTTATTCTCTGTTATAATTATAGCTTTAGCGTTCACAGGTATCTCGGTCGCGAATTTTTGCATTATTAAATATATAAAATCAATAAATGAATTTCCAAAAGTATTTTGTTGCCTTTTATTATAAGATAACAAATGTTTTATAGAGACTCGTTTTTATATATATAATTTATTTGACTGAGTAGATCGATGGAAAAAAAAACGAAAAATTGTTTACTTAGATCCTTTTCGTAAATTTAATGAAATCAAAATGAAAATGCCTAAAATAAATAAATTTTAATTAATTTTTATGTTGGAAGATACCTAAATCTAGAGCACAACATATACAGAATGGTCCAAACGGTGACATCAATCCGAAAAAAGTTAGGTTCCTCATACCTAGAGCTTCACGATAAGACCCCATGTATGATTTACGACTTGTCTACGATTTGTCGTAGTTTGGGAGTTATAATTTTTTTTATTTTATTAAAAAGAACAGCTTAAAGAAAATACAACCTTTTTTGGGTGTATTTTTCGAAGAGGCACGAAAGAGAATCCGAAGAACACCATCAAAAAATCCACCCATAAAATTTTGAATTTTTTTATGCCGCTCATTTGGAAAATAATTAAGAAAAAAAAATAGCTCCAAAACTACGCAAAATCGTATTTTCGTAAAGCCAGAAATTTATCGGATTGACGTCACCTTTTGGACCAACCTGCATACTAAGAACCACACCATCCAACTAAACGCTCAGATATCACGACTCAATGCATCATAAATAATAACGAAGCTAAACCGCATCACATGGCGTCGCGTCGCGTAATGAGGGCGGGCGGCCGCAGCGATAACGAGCCGCCGTCGTTACGGACTCGTTACTGACTCGTTACGGATTAGAGCGCGCTACACCAACGCCGTTACAGTGCAACTTTACAGTTTAAGTTACAGTGCAGCCTTAGAATTATACTGTTTGGATACAATCATCGAATAAAAAGCCAAGATTATTATATAACGGTCTTAATAATAATCATTTAATTTTTATTAGTATCGCTTGTAACAGGTATATTTTTATATCATAATTGTATTAATGCCTACTATTTTAGTGACAGTTTATTTTTAGATATACTTATAGTAGCCAAACTTTACATACAGTCAGTAAATCTAGTAATATGCCCATATAAACTAACTAATATAGGGAGGTTATACCCAGCAGTGCGATATAGAAGCCGATGATGATGATGATAAAACTAATATACTGGTACCGAGATACATAAATCTTTCATATATTATCAATTATTAGAAATATATGTCACTTAAATATCAACAAAAAGTAAATATATTTAATAGCAATAAAAATAATTGTCAGATAATATCGCACCTCCGATAAAATAGGGTTGGGACTCGAAAATGTCGAATGTTGAGTTAAATGTACAGAATGATTCAAATTTAATTGTAATGACATTCTATAGCAACTTTTCTACGGTTTAAAATCCTAATATTATAATTCACAGGAATATAGCCGCATTCGTATCAGGACCAATAAAGCTTCGAGGTATGAAAATGATTACGTTCGTCTCGAGGAAAAACTTCGCTTGCTCGATTCAGAACACCCTACATTACAACTGCAAGTCCATACAAAATATCAAAATAATGCACAAAAAACTAGCGAACTATAATAAGGAAGTAACTTTGTCTCTCTGTCTGGATGTTTGTCGCGTTTTCGCGGCTAAACGGTTGAGCGGATCTCGATAAAATTTGATAAGAAGTTACTGTATATCACAAAGACGGACATAGGATACTTTATTTATGTCCACAAGAACGAAGTCACGGGTAACAATTAGTATCTAAATAATTGAATCATATTTTATTAATACCAAAATATTTATAGGCGAATTAGAAGATTCGAGATGAGTTTCCTTTTAATCAAGAAAATTGTTTTTTTAAGTTGTAATATATTTTTATTATTATAGTGTGCGGATATGTAAAATGCTGGTAAATAGGTTACTAAGTTACTCATTTTAGCTCAATGAGATTTACAGTAGAAAATAATTTTGATGTAACTTTTATTAAAATATTTTTCCTCGTGCACTTCAATTTAAACGGGAGACTCAAGTTTTTACAGAAACCCGATAGATGGCACTACATCACTTCTACTGATAAAGTGTCTGTACCGCATACCTACTTTCAGTGGTCTGGCGTTCGCCTCTTTTCTGATTTTGTATTTTGTTTCTAGTTATGCATAAGTACTAATTGAAAAGATTTTTGTCCCCTTTTTACTATTTATCAGTTCGTCGCTCACTTTCGTTATTTGATCCCTTTACTTATTATTCTACGCACCATATTATCTCGCATGTATTTATGTCATCACATAATAACACATTAAAATAACATTTAAACAATACTATTCTACTATGAAAACTGACATGGTTTTGACACATTTTGTTTTAATAATTCGGTGACCTTTATCAAGGAATGCTAAGCGTGAAACGCGCGTCCTCGTCTTGCCTTGGCTTCTTGGCTGCGGCGCGTGATGTGATCGAAACTATAGTCGGAATAACTAACTCAATTTAACGTGAGTATTCCCGTTGTATTAAAACAAAACAGATATTGAACAGCAGATATTGAAACACGTAAATTTACTACATGCACGGATCAAGATTTCATGAATTTTTTAACCCACACATTTCATTAATTTTTATGCAAATTATTATAGAAATTGCATTTACTGGAATGTGGCTAAAATGTTAAATATTCAGATTTATTTTGTAACTTTCCGAGCCGGACTGCAAACTGAAACTGTACGTAATAGTTTTATGCAGCTGCACGAATGGTTTGTATGTAGCGCCGCGGCAGCAGCACGTGCAGTCGGCGGAGACAACGACTGTGAATGCGTGCTGTCGGTCGGCATTTGCAGACGGCAGCTCGGTTCGGACTGTTACCTTACAAGTAATGTGTCAAATAATTAAAACATTAAGAGTACAATATTGCAAAATACATATTTTGGGTTATAAGCAATGATATTTTTCTTATGATAGATTATTATTATTACGTTTTTACATTCAAAATAGCGCCATTGATTCGGCTCCGCTACAGTCTGCTTACATTCTGTTTGCAGCTCATTGTAACCTAGCAAACAAGTTCCACCAAAGAGTGCGACAGAACATTCAAAAAGCAAGAGAGTAACCTTCTAAACACTGAGTTGCGGAGCCATTTTTATTTTCTTTTATTTTTGCTTCATACGTTGTGTATTTAGCCAGTGTCAAGTTTTGTAGTATTCCAAGATTAATAAAATATTCAAGTGTCAGTCTTAGTCTAAGTCAAGCAAACTAAGTCACGGTCAAGTCGTAGTCATGCCCTTGTAATGTGGTGGATACTTTACAAGAGCTTTCTATGGAGTTTTGGAAACAACAGGAAAAGTCACGTTTCACATCATTATACTATTCACCGACACTCGTGCACCTTCACGAACACTTAACGAATAAAAATCCACCGTTTTTACAAGTCTTGGAAAATAATACAATGACGCGACATGACTTCTTCACGTTCCCGCCAAAATTCTGCGGAGCTGCACCTTCATACTATTGCATCTGCAGTTCCATAATGACGGCCAACTTCTTATGGTGCAACGTTTCGCTCAGCGCGCGAAATTCAAATTTTCTTGCGTTTTCGTCAATTACACCGTAATTACTCATCGTAGGTTCATGAAAACTAATTTTGCGACAATAAATAAGTCGTATCAAGAAATTACACCAACCGTAAATTCAAGTTGAAAGCTAGTATAAGTATATTTCTCACTAAAACAAAAACCAAGATGAAAATCAGCTTATTGAGATTTGTAGCTAAACCGATGTTACCTAGGTGATCATTTTACCCGTAATTTCTTAAAACAACTTATTTATTGACGCAAAATTGGTTTCAATAAGTCCACGATGAGTAATTAAGCTGTAATTGACAAAAAACGCAACAAAATTTGAATTTCGCGCGATGAGTGAAACGTTGCACCTGAAGTTGGCCGTCTCTATGGAGCTGCGCGTGCAGACCATTACCAAGGAAACGTATTACTTCTAACGCGCTTGCATAAGTACATGTTTTTTTTTTAACTTTTTTTTATATGACTAATATGACTGTATCATTTAGTCTCACCACACTTCGCTTGAAATCTTTTTAAATATATACGGGTAAAATAAGCAGATGGCAGCACATATTTTTACTTTTTAAATTACGCTTCAGGCAAAGTAACTACACCTCATTAATCCTTATTTTTTACATAATCTTTAAAATTAATGAATAGAATTTTTTTATATTTTTTATTTAAGATTTATATATCATAATAATCTCCAAATGGTTTTCGAATTTTGGTATCTTTCCAAAAATGAAATTTTGGCAATTATATTGGTTTATATATGAAGTATTTCGTATTTGCTAAGATTTGATGATCATTTACAACATTTGGTCTTCGATTACAACTTGAAGAGTGTTTAGTACATTATTTTGGTAATAGAGCTTGGAGTCTCAAAATATTTTTTGCTAGTCATAAGTAATCCTTTTTTTGCAGTTTCAGTTTTGGTACATAATTATTCTGATTTGGCTGCATTCTATCACACATCTCTCGAAATACATCCGGTATATCTTCAAATCTTTTCAAGTTTTCGTTCCCAAATATTATTTTACATGGCTCTGTTCTCAAAACTCAAAACCATCAACAAAACTATTAAACATGTTAATAGTGACCGGTATTTCATCATTTAGAAGTCTTCTTCATGGACACCTGAAATCACCTAGTATTGTTTCCGTAACAAGCAACAGCGAAAGGATTCAGCGTCGCATTAAAAGCAGATGAGATTTAAAAAGCAGTTCCCGCAAATGATGCCAAAATGGACGGTGCAAACGAGCAGTCAGCAGAGCGGTTTTGACACCATAGCAATTTTAATTCCGCGTGCTATTGCTTCTTTACTTATTCCATATTGTTGCCAGTCTGGGGATTACTAATATACTCACCGAGGAAAGGATTTGGCAGGACTCCACATAACAATAACATTAAGCGGTTTTCAATAAGGAACTCGGGGGCCCGGGTGAAGCTTATGAGCTGATAATTGCACCGAGAAATTTTTTGATTTTGTAAAAAGTCATAGAACAAAAAATGTTAGGAATGCCGTAGGGAACATGCCTACGAGAAGTTTTGCGTGAGTTACCGATAACCCTGTATATTGGGACAATCTGTTAATGAAACTCTAATGTTAGTTGAAATGTTAATTAAAGTTCGCATGTAATGCACAATTGAATTAATTAAATTATAACTAAAATTTAAAAATTTAAATTCTTATGAATAATATTATTTAAAATTCTAGCTATAAACGCAGCGTTTCCCCGTCCGTCTGTACAGGCCGCACGGGCGATTGGTTTAGTTAGCAGTGAGCGTCGCGCCTCATTTACTTGCCGCCACCGTCGTGCCGCAGTAGGACTTTGTCACCACTCTTTTCATTTCGAAGCCTCTCACTATCAGTTAAAGGATCGCTATGACCGTGATTGGTATCGTGATTTTTATTTAACTGTTAGGTAGACTATGATCCATCATGTTTACCTTCCAATTTTGTCCCATGCGAGATTACTGGGCAAAAAGTGATTTATTAACATTCTGTATCACGGGATAATGAGCACGGTGAATTGCCGTGCAGGGTTAAATTAAAATAAATTGTTGAAATTCTAAAGTTTGGATGGCACTGAACTGTTATGGGGAAGCGTGATGAGCGGATTACCTTAAAGGGAACGGCTTGCTTGTTGCATAAAAAAATATCACAGATGCAAGATACAAAAAAAAATACACTCGTTAACTACTAACAAAACACTAGTTACAATTAAATCCAAGCACCTATTTTGTACTTCAATTAAGATAAAACCAAAACTTGAACTGATCCTCGATGTTCGATGTTTTTTTTTTAAAATAATAATGAAATATAAGTGGCAATAGGTGCAATATCCTATTTATCCGACTTTGTGAACTATCTAAAAGAATAGATTCCGTAACTGTGTTTACGATCAAAATTTCAGTCCATAAGAATTTTTCAGTTCCAGTGCCTTCCAGTTAAAATCCAATGCAAATAACTTCTAAACCGTGATTCAAGAGGAATAGCGCAAAAGTGGAGAAAGGGCGGCCAACAGGTTGACGCCGAGTTTTAATGATCCCGTAATGATTGAGCCCGGGGCGGGAACACCGTGCGTTCCCACTCTGGTGAATAACATCAGCCTGTATACGCACTGTTTATATCTCTATAGAATCTAAAAGAATATTCTTATCCTATAGGCAAACTGAAAAAGACTTACACCCTAACTCTTATTTTCAATCATTGACCATTTAAAAAAGTTATATAACTGCTCTACAGTATTTCAGTACGTAATGCATATTTGTAATAGATTCTACCTGTTGTATATACAATTTTAATGGTAGTTTAAGTTATGTTAGAACCTACGTGTAGAAGCATAGATTTTTTAGCTAAGCTGCAACACATGTTATTTTTTTCTGCATAATTTTGATCAAGTTAGCTCTACTATTTTCTCTAGAACACGTAACACAATCAAACTACATGCTAGGGACGCGCGGCGGTCTGCGCCGACGGCGGACCATTAAAAATAAATCGATGCTTGCGAAAATATCGAGGGCTTTCCACTAATGACATGGAGCGGGAAAACAAAGCGAATGGGGTCGACGCGGTGTGAGCACACTTCTTGGTGATCGCTCGATTTGAGCTCAAGACGTACGCTTGGAACGTATAGTCCAAACAAGAAGCACTTCTTCGTCTAGCAGTGCCCTCGTCTAAAGATTTTTGAGAAATCAAGTTGATCGATAGGTCCGTCGCTGCTCGTGTAAATGAGGTGCTTGCTACAAGGACATTCGGGGTGAGTTAGGAGAGTATCCAATTTTAATCTTAGAGGCTTTTAACTTTTTAAAATTGAACTGTTTACTTCAAAACTGTTACTTGGTTACGAAAACAGTTGTTTAATTCAGGGAACTTATTCCGTTGGGAAAATGGGTGAAAGAAAATCAGTCCCACATAATTAAATAAAAGTGCAATGAGCTTAGGCACTAGTTCCTAGCTCAACTTAAGTGCGAGACGAGCTACACTTGGCCCGAACTTGGCAAACACTTTAGACGTTCAGGAGACTCAACCATAACGTGAGCAATCAACAAGTTCCGCAAGCGAGACGATTGATCGGTATTTTGACATGCACGTTCAAATCTATTTTGTTTATACTAAGTACTTAGAGGACTTCATAATGTGTTCCATACTGTTATGTCGTTGGCGATGAATGGAAGGTGATCATTATTATTGTCTGAATGCCTAACGTTCTGCTATAACTGCTATAACGGCGAATAATGTATAAAACCAAAAATTTACTAACATAATTAAGAAAGTAAAATCAATACTTAACAAAACAACACACATGTTATATGAATGTGTGTTGTTTTGTTAAGTATTGATTTTACTTTCTTAATTTTCATTTGACATATTTTGTGTATGTACCATCTTGAATAATAATTTTTGACGTGTATTTTTATTTTTATTCTCTGTGATTATAATTCAAATAATATGACGAATTTTCGTACTAAGGAAAGAAAAATAAAAAAATTCTATAGATTTTTTTGGAAATGTTATGAATAATAATATGCTATAAATATTTATATATACCTACGCCTACATGAGTACTTACTGTTAAAATATGGAGAGAAGATACGATTTTACAGTGCATAAAACGACTCACGGTTTGACGAGCCAATACAAGATACGGAGTTTATTTTCCAAATCGGTGTTTAATAGGTTAATTCACGTGGAAGAAGCGCGCGGGGAGCGCTCGTGCCGAGCTCGTGTTGTTTTTGTTCAAATGAAATTATTGCACGAATAAAATATTTTATTGTCTGTCAATTTGGTGGAAGAAACGTACCGCCAGATATTAAGCAGAGGTTAAAATTTTATTTGCGAGGAGTTATTACCCGAATGCCGGCTCGGGCGTCTCGGCGGCGTGATGTAGTTAAACTCTCCGCAGCATCGGGCCCGCTCGTGGCCCATTATTGCTTGATGTAAGACAATACCTACAAATGAAATAAAATGATTTTATTTATTACCGTGGCGAGAATATCGAGAGAACTTCACTTGTAACGACTGTTTGGTTCATAAAATGACAGCAGTATTTAATCATAGTCTGTTCCTGCAGTTTTCTTAAGCACGTATCGAGAGATATGTTTTCACAACCCCTTAAAATAAAAAGACTGAAATAGATACGTTTTATTGGTTTTAAGAACATTAATTTTCCTGGTTCTAGCCTACCTTTTGCATACTTATTAAAAACTAAAAATATTATTATTATTATTATTTCATATTTTTAAAAATCTAAAATCGTGATAAGATTGGATGGTTGCGAATTGAGTGCGTTTCCACGCAACAAAGCTCGGTGTAATTGGTGCATTGTACGGGCCTCGGGCGAGCATCGTTAGCCTTTCTTTCGTAGACGAGGTTTTGTCCGGGCCTTGCTAATTAACTATGAAATTAATTGACGCGGCAAAGTTTCGGAGTGAAACTTGAATTAATTGGCACGTCCGACTTCAGCCTAATTAGGAGCCTGAGGCTTTTCAGCATGGCGCTCGTTGATGCCGTGAAAAACACACAAAAGTGTTGTGAGCGCGTAGCCTGAACGCGGAAATTCTCGCTCGCTCAGATCAAAATGTAGTCGCGGTTTGTGCCTACTTAATTGCTTGGGCTGGATTACTTGTTAATGCATGTATTGCACTACCCAGTGAAAGATAAGTACGTGTTTGTTACAATAAGTTTTCACAACCCGCTTTTAAAATACCATAATTCCTATGAAAATACTTAAAGCTGTCTTTGAACCAGTTGATAAACCAATAAGGTGCTTTCCGTTTTTCGTGACGCTGGTTGTTGGTTTATAACGCACTGCAACGTAACTGTAAAATAACATTGGAAATTTGGAATCAGTGCACGTTTTTCCGTAAATGATTATAAAGTCATAGAGTTGCGTGTCGATTTACCCTGTAATGCCATCAACTATCGGTCGTTTACAAAAGCAGTACAATTTGTCCCACTAATTTACTAAAATCAAACAATCCATAATAACAGTACGCGACACGACTGGCCGGGGCTCTGTTACCAATTATTATTTATTTATAAACACAACACACAAACACCGGCCGGAGGAGGGTGGGGTACGTTTGTCCCGAGGCTCCTTCGGCCCCATAATTAACATACATTATGAATTATCGAAAATGACCCACTCCAATACACCTAATTACATGTTCCCGCCGCCGTGGAAGGCACCAGCCAGTAATGAATAGCTTTGTATGATATTAATACATCGTGCCGACCTTTATTAGATATCTTTGTTGGGATGAATCACATTTTATGAGCTCTATTATGTGTTAATTGGGTTTATTTGAGACTGTTTTATTTTATTTTAATTTAGAAATTTAAATTAACGTCTGGAAAGTAAATTATCGGCTTTGTTTTAATTAATAGCTTATTTCATGGTTGTTATTTATTTGAAGTAAGATCGAGATAATCACTATAATTTATTATTTAAAATTCTATTGGAGGATTTAGTTCACTTATTAAAGTTCACGCGAATGAAATCGTAGATAGTAAATAATGATTTTATCAAATTTGTTTATGGAAGATTGAATATATCGAAAGAAATCCCCACGTTTCAAAATGTAATGTGATGGGATTTGTTCTTTTGCTTCGCTTGCTCCAGCCGCTACGCTGAACAGCGAGTAAGTACAACCAATAAATTCATACATATTTTCAGAAATGTATTTCGGGAGGAGTATTTAAGGAAGTGCGATTCGAACACGTTTGTTACTCCAGTCAATCATTAGCATAGTGTACAGACATAGAGTCGCACGTGACTCCGGGCGAGTTGATTTACTGCTTTAACTATGCTATGAATGATCCACTAAACTTATTGAGGATTCTCAATATGGAGTAAAAATAAAAATAAAATACCAAAAAAGAAACATTGGATTTAAGGCGCATCACACACCAATGACACATTTGTGTGCGATACGCCATTTGTGTTACGTCGCACACCTTTTGGCCCGGAACGTGGTGTGTTGTCTATTAGCGCACTCGCATTTAAATGTAGGCCTACGATAATGTTGTCTGTGATAAATGTATGATGTTGGAGATTTTGTAGTGTTGGTGTGTGGTGCAGTTTAAAGGAAATGCTTGAGGACCTCAAACTCGCCTAAGCCTGTATCTTGAGGCCCGGTGGGGATTTTATAAGAGGGTATTATTTCGCGCGCGCTATAAACTATCTAACAAAGCAGGTTTCGTGCTGATATTCATACGTCTGTATGATAACATCTTCTATGTCAATCCCAATAATGGAAAGTGGCTTTACCTGGTTTGGGTAGAGCTACTTTCCAACGTATTGCACAAATTGAAAGCTTCAGCATTCGTATTCTTCAAATTTTCCTGTATATACAGATACATGATCCTGGTATACAGTATCTACCAAAGCCGGACTTAAGAGCCGTTCGAGGTTTTTTTGCTAAAATTGTTAAAGTCAATTTCTGATATTTTTTTATGTTTGTAAAAAGCCCTCCTGCGAATAGTCGGGGGGAGGACTTTGGACAGCAGTGAGACTCAACAGACTGAAAACCACTCTTTGTCAAATTTCTGTCTACATTACTTATTGCTAGATTTAGTGGTTGGGCCGTGCATAATGGCAATATGAATGTAGAATGGAATTTTTTCATAGTTATACCGCCAGTGTGATAAGCAGCTATGGTGCAAACTAGTAGTGGCTGAGCATTTGGATTTTTCTTTAGAGCTCACCTCCAACTATTTATGGTTAAGGTGAATCGAGAAAAAGATAGCGCTATACACTTTTGCGTGCAGGGCTCGTACCGTGAGGTGCTTATTGCGATGATTGTGAGGCTCAGCCAACGATGTTGCGCGACCACGAACCGTAGTCTAATCCGGCTGAGTCTAAGAATCATTGCAATAAGCACCTCATGGTACGGACCCTGATATAAAGAGACAGATTTAACGAGCGCACAGTGCACACCCTAGATTCTGCATTCAGGACGCTCAAAGCGCACCTCACTTCGGTCTAAATACACTTATGAGAAATTTCTGTGATTGGTTGATTGTTAGGCGCGAGTAGGCGTAACCTTGGGAAAGCCAATGATAACGCTTGATCGCACTCCCCGCGACCCGCGCCGCGCCTCAAACTTTGATGACTTTTTGTAAGAACAACGAATCTCGTGATGGGGTATCTTAGTGTGATCTGTGAACGAGCGCTGGTCGAAAAATAAAATAATTACAACCAAACCAGGAAATCAATCAAAATTCTGTGATATGCAATCCTAGAACGTATTATTCACCACCTTATTCGCACCTTATTCGAAAATATTGCGAAAACTGTGTAAAGATCGAGGTTTTCAATGTTTATTCTTATCGAGAAAATATCGTGTAACCATGTTTTCCCGCTGTAAAAACATTTCTCAACGTAAGATCTATAAGGTACATAATTAATGAAATTCATGGAATAGAGCTTTTTAAGAGGCTATGAGATTAGGTAGATTGTTATTTATTATTAGGTCGTGGTTACATGTATTTTTACTAGCCTCGTAAAAAAACGAAATCTTTTTAATTATGATGTGGCTATTAATAAAACACCAAAATGTGTAATTTCAAATATTAAAATGGTACAAGTAGAAGGGCTGTGAAGTGACCGCTAATGACCGCGTTGCGGCATCGCCTCGTTAGCGCCGAGGACCTGTCGCCGAGAGTTCTCGATTCTTCACAAGATAACTCTCTTAGGACAAGCTTTACATTGTAGAAATTATTAGATAGATAGATAGATAGAAAATCTTTATTGTGTACACCAAAAATAAAAAGAACACACGTACAGAACTATCTTATACTTAAGCTAGTGCCACAAGTGGCGGCCTTATCGCTAAAAGCCTAACCGCTATTATCCTATCCTAACATGCTCCTAACTAATATTATAATTCAGAGGAATATAGCCGCAGTCGTATCAGGACTAATAAAGCTTCGAGGTATAAAAATGAAAACGTAGCTCGAGGAAAAAACTTTGCTTGCGCGATTCAGAACACCCACCATTACAAATGTCAGTACTTACAAAAAGTCAAAAAATGCACAAAAATTTATCAACGCCATCTAACGAACTAGGAAGTAACTTTGTCTCTCTGTCTGGATGTTTGTCGCGTTATCACGCGGCTAAACGCCTGAATGGATCTTGGTAAAATTTGATAAGGGGTGATATATCACAAAGACAGACATAGGATACTTTTTTTACCCGACTACGATAAAGGAGGGTTATGAGTTTGACAGTCTATGTATGTAGGTATGTATGTATTTATGTAAGTATGTTCATATGTTCCCTCTAATCTCCTAACCGCTTATCAGATTTTTCATGTCCAAGCGAACGAAGTCTCGTGTTACTAGTAGTAAATAAATGGAATTTAAAAAAAAACAATTGAGAGTCGTGACACGGCCATGATAGATAAGGATTATTTATTTCCAAAATCCGTATTCAATAAATCATAATATCAATAATTCAATAATTATCATATTCAAAGGCCAAATTAAAATCCATAATGGCCACGTGGCTTGATAAAAAGCAAGTTTTGCAATATTTTTTTATTTTTTTCCTAAGAGGATTATGGCGTCGCACGTCTTATGCATTTGGCAGTGTCAAGTATACTTATATATTTTCAAGTTTTGTTAAATATTATCAAATAAGTCATAGTCACAGTCAAAGGCGAGCAAAGCAAGTCATGGTCGAGTCCAAGTCATGCCACGGTAAAGTGGTGAAAACTTTACTAAAGCCTTTCTATGGAGTTTTGGAAACAACACGAAAATTCACGTTTCACGACATTATACCATTCACCAACACTCGTACATGTTCACGAACACTTAATGGGTAAAAAATCACCGTTTTCACACATTGACACTCGAAATAACACAAGGTTTGGAAAATAATAAAATGACGCGACATGATTTCTTCACGTTCCCGCCAAAACTCAAAACTCGTCTTAGTTATAGTCTAAGTCAAGCAAAGTGTCACGGTCAAGCCGAAGTCATGGCTCAGTAAAAAGTGGTGGAGATTTTACCAGAGGCTTGACTTGGTTTTGTTGGCATTTTGGCAGCAACACGAAAAGTCACGTTTCAGGACATTATATTTTTATACACTCGTGCAAAATCCTGAACAAAAATCCACCGTTTTTACATTAAGTAAACCCGAAATAGCACAAGTTGTGGAAAATAATACATTGACGCGACATGACTTTTTTTTCTCTTTGACTCTACACGTTGTGTATTTAGCTAGTGTCAAGTATTGTAATATTCCAAATGAAGTCACATATTTCACAATTAAACAATAAGTCTCAGTCATAGCCCAAGTCAAGCAAAGTAAGTTACGATTAAGTCCACGTCATGCTCCAGTAAAGTGGTGGAGACTTTACAAGAGGTTTCTATGGAGTTTTGGAAACAACACGAAGAGTCACATTTCACAACATTATACTATTCAACAACACCCGTGTACTTACATAAAAACTTTCGCATTTATAATATTATAGTGTGATTAGGAATATTTTTAGGGTTCCGTACCCAAAGATTAAAACGGAACCGCATTGTTGTATGACCGTATGTCACGGGTTTCTGGCTAATAATTTTTTGCCATGGCTGGCTTAGATTTCATTGACTAGAGTACAAAAACTGAAATATTGTATGCTATTCTTGTAAATTATGAACTACATACAATACTGAAAATGCCAATTCGTGATACAGTTTGAAAGCTGTGATCAAAAGAAAACTACTCATAATGTATGGAACTCACGGTAGAGTAGAGTATTTGACTCGCACTTGCTGGTTTTAAATTTATTTATTTATTTATATCGTACAATAAATAAACAAAGTAAATAACGAATCCGGTTTTTAAAAGATGTTTTCCTATAAAGCACTCCAAATAATCAATTATACCGCTACATTACATTTTACAAAATTCCACTCTAATCATATATTTTGAATAAACCTATTCACAATGTGTGTTTACATAGGCAGAGTACAGAGCTGGACTACAGCATAACAAGCAGTAAGATAATTTGCTTCGTTCGTTATAATAATTTACACTGCGAAATGCTTTTCATAGGGCCCAATTTCAAAGCTATACTTTTTCATCATCAGTCCACTGCTAGACATAGGCCTACCGCATGATAGGCCGCGTAGATCCTCGTCTTTTATTATCTAGCAATATTGACTCTATCAAGTCGCAAGGCGTCCTTGATAGGTTTGCTAATGGGATAAAGTTCGATAAGTATATCAAACCTCTTTGGAAAATTATTTTTTAATTTGAAAGGAGATACTTCCAGATTGGTTCTATTTTAACAAAATTCAGTTCATAAAATGGGATCCATGAGGAATCCAGGGAACTCTTCAAATACTAAGCATATATATATTGATTTTGGTATTTTCATCGACAAGTCAAGCATTTGCATTCAGAAAGTATCATTTGGTGAAGTAAAACTGATGGAAGACCGCAGATGGCCACCGGAACTCCTCAGTGACATGTATTTCCCGGATGGCGAATATGACGAAACAAATTTTAAAAAAAACTGATGAAGATCGGTTTCTAAAGAAATTTAAAATTATGTAAAATAAAATGTGTCGAAACCACGTCAGTTATCAAAGTTATAATAAAGATGATAGAGAATATCATATCTATCAATATAAACTATTTGTGAATAGCGTAATTTTGCAAGAAGTACCTCCCTAAATACATTCTACAATGCACGGGGTCCTATATACTAAATGAGAGTTTTTCCACAAATTAATTAGGTTTGCTTTGTGGTCTTGCTACTGTTTGAAGCGCACTATATTCCGTCTAAACTAACCGCGGCGTTCTCCTTCAAACTGCACTAATTTATTCCCTCACTGATCGAGCCGCCAACTTGATTGCTTTTCTTTCCAACTTGTTAGCATACGCTCATATTCCCGACGATATTATGTCGGTAATTTAATAATGAGCCCGTTTATAAATAGAACTCATAACGACAGTGATGTTCTTATTACACAACTTATTACATTACGAATTTTAGCTCTGCGAGTTACGTAAAAGGTAAGCTGGTTTACATATATCATTTGGTAATTCTTAACCTACTAGGAATACATTTTACATACTGTTTCCTATTTTTTTGGTTACAACTAGAATTAGTCCAATTTTCACCAGCGTCTTTTGTATCAACGAAGCCTGTTACAAAGTAAGAAATAAAGTGTTTTTTTTTTTAATTTTAGACATTCTTAAGCAACATAATTCATTAACTTTATTAGTTTTAGTTAAATTAAAGCGAATGAGAAATAAATTTTTAATTTCATTTAGTCTCCTGCAAAGTATGCATTTTCGAGTTAAGTATATCAAGCGACACATGACACACAGAATTATGTTTGTTGTGTATAAAGATTATAAAGTTTGGCATATAGCTGATTTGCAAGACCAAGTTTTAGTCACGAACAATGCACGCCTTAATATACAGTTTACTCAATCACGACGAATAACGTTTAAACACATTCACGACGCAACGTTAGCCAGCTACACAGTACAACAATCGTACAACAATAAGCCATTAGACAAGTCGTGGAAATTTTCCGGTTATTTCCGATTCTCGGCGATTGTTAGACCGAGGGTCCGCGGGCCGAGTAGCCCATTCGAAGGGCCATAACTCGATGCGTCGAGTGAGGTCCTCGGCCCACGGCCCTCAGCCGCGCGGCCTCGCACTACTATAATAATTCTATGGCGTATTTTGTTGTATATTTACGGCCTATATAATGTGAGAGATTTATTAGGTGGCGCGTAATTAGCACGCTGGTAGATTTATAAGCGGAGGTAGATTCGGCTTAATATAGCTCGACCGAAATGAGGCATTTCAAATGTCAATTTAAGTCTTAATGGTTTGAGTACATGCTCCTATTCGTAAACGCAAGGGAATAAAACCGTGTTTTTATCAATAATTGTTGATTGCAGTTTATTGAGTTCGGGTATAAATTGTATTTTGACGGTTATAAGCTGTTTTATAAAATTTAAGGTTCAAATATCTAAACAGATACTTATTTTACCTTTGTAGAGCTACTTTGAGCAACATCGATGTGTATATCTGTCGTGCATTAGTATAAATACGGCGAGAGACTGCGCCGGCGCCGCGGGCCCGCGTAAATCACCGGCACCCGCTTATTAAGTTGTTAGAACGCCATGTTCGTGGCCCACGCGTCCTGCGCTATTCGCCCAGTGCGTCCACGCCCTTATGTTTGCGCTGGAATGCCAGTAAAGTAACACTACCTTGTCCAGGTTGTAGTTTCCTTTATTTGTTTCAAGATACTTGTACATAGAGTATTTATGTCTGACCAGGCGTGATTGATGCGAGAATAGTAGTATTGAAAACTAAAATTATCCTAAGTAATAATAATAATAATAGCCTTTATTTCAGATACTTTTACATTATTCCTTAATTTAACTTAATTTATTGTTAGAGTTTGTATCCGTTTGCCCTAAAATGACAAAGGCCTCTTCCAGCTTCTTCCATTCTTCTCTTTCTCTGGCTGTCCTTGACCATGCATTTCCAGCAGTGGTTTTTATGTCGTCTTCCCATCTCTTAAATTGTCTTCCACTCTTGCGCTTTCCGTTTCTAGGATACCAATGCATAATTCTTTTACTCCATTTTTCAGCTCCTCTTAAAGTGTGGCCTGTCCATTTCCATTTGTTTTTTCGTATTACATAAGTGATATTTCCTATTTTAGTCATTTTTCTAATATGTGAATTCCTTATTCTGTCCGATTTCTTTATGTTTAGCATTGAAAACTAAAATTACCCTAAGTAAAACAATACAAATAGAAACATGAATAAATGAGGCTTTACAAATAAATAAAATACGTGCTAATAAGTTTTTTTTTCCGAATCTATGTCACTATAATTTGCTAAAAGGAAGTTACTTATCACGCACTCTACCACTAAGTACTCCGCCTGCTCACTGCCTGTTCTAAACTAATAGCGTCGTTTGTATGTCATCATAAAGTGCCCATCTTGGTCGTTCGGCAACCCTTGCCAGGACCGCAGTCAGGTGGTCGATTCTATCAAACCCTTCTTAACTATCGACGCGACGTGTTCAAAGTTTAACTCTTCCTATTTATGTAAGTTGGTGTACAACAGATTAAAAAAAAAACTACTCTTCATTTTATGCGTTTCACCATAAACCCCAATGTGATGGTTGAAATAAATTACATTTGTACAACATATTATTAAACCGGTTTATTTTACTACCCTTGAAAGTTTGTCACCCCCTGGCGTTTTATCCTAGGTGGGTATCTGCCTCTGCCATTTGAGTGTCCGCAGCATTGTGCAACGCAATATCTGTGAAAGTTGTGTTCCTTTGTATAGACAGACAACAATGAGCCATTCCGAATTAGCTTTCGATTTATCTGCGAATAGTTTTCACGAGCCTGCTCTATGGTCCCGCCCAGCGATAGAGGCAGACACGCACGCTAGGGCTGCCCCTCTACGACGTCAAGCACAAGAAATCACTACAACCCAACCAAGTCAAACGCTAGATTCAAAACCAGTTCAGCTGGATTTTTTCGGTCTTCTACAGGGTCGTTGTACCCGTATTTTCGTTGCATTTTTTAATTTTTGTATGTTTCTAGGTTCCAATAACATTAAAAAGCTATATAGAAGACTGATAAAAGCGTCTCGTCAACAAAACATTTTAAAATACGTACAACGACTGTCTTACCTGCTCTGTGTGGAAACCCTAAGCAGTGAAGATCACGACCCATTCATAGTTTTACACGGTTTTACCGAGTGTTTTACATCGACTGCAGGACTGGAATGCTGATTGCACAGAAAAATCTTGGTAGCAAGAGGATATTTTATTAACCTTCTTACCTACCTTTAGGTCTTCAGAAGTAAAATAAATTATGCTTTTTAGAAGTTTTAAGAGCAAAGAAGATTAAGAAATTAAAGGATAGCTTAAGATGTATTTCATAATCCTCGGCTTTGTTATAGGCCTCCAACATTTATTAATTGTCTCCTTATAACTAAAATGTTGGTAATAACTAATATCTTATTTTAATTCCCACCAATTAAAGCGCCAAAATTGTGCAAGTCATAAAATCTGAAATATGTTTAGTAGATATAACATTTAGCAATAAGTGTTTCACTTTTTCATCGCGCTAGTCTATCATTCTCACATTTACAGGTCGTTGGTTAATGCGTGTGCAGACACCGCGAGCCTCGATCATGGGCTATGGGCTCTGATGATACTTCTATTCGTAAGAAGCACATAGAGAACCAATTCTCAGGACGAAATCACTTTTAACACTAGAATCTGTAAATGTTTTTCAGCCGGCGGATGAAACTGGCAAGGAACCGTGGAGTATGATAGATTCAAGGCGAGTTCTTCATATTAGACACAGAGAAGATACAATTAATCAGACATAAATATATTAAACTAAACATTGATTTGTTGATTAATTTATTTGAACGACTTTTGAGTATTAATAATCCACCGGTGGAATTAATAGATACATTAATTTATTGCTTAGAATCTCTAAGTATAAATCTATGAAGTTGGCTGTACAACACGTCGAAAATATTAAGATAACATCAACCTTTACCAAAATTATTAAGCTAAAAACCGAACATTTTTGTTTAATAATTTCGAATTTATGAAGACAAAATATATTATGCAAAGGCCCACTTTCTCTGCACGCATACGTAAATGGCCCATCTACATAATTATTGGATGAAATAACCTCAATGAAGTCATAATTTTATAAAACTCGCCGTTTTTACTTACAAGCTTTTGTACTTCAACCGTCATCGGTTAAAAGACGTCTCATTAGAGTAAATACAGTAATTACAAGCTTTACATTTGACACACACATAAAGCCTCAAAAGTAATAAAATATGTAAATTTAATAGAGATTTGATGTGACTCCATTTTATACAATTAATTTGGTCTGTAACACTAATTAAAATGAAATACTCTATATCTCTAAAGACAAACAAAAAAAAAACAGAGATATATACCTAGTTATTTAGTGAAAGAACTTCTTGGGATCTATCATAATTTTAATTCAATTATTTTTAATTAGAATTAATAAATATAAAGTTAAGTTCCATATACAGAGTTATCTGTATATATATAAACTGGGGATGGATTATTGGCAATAATGAGATTGAGGACGTCCATAATAGCTGTGTTGCCAAACTTAAAATTGCAGAAAGACAAAGCATAAAAAATATATTGACACACAACAATAGTTATTTTGTATGCAAGGCTGCAAAGTTGTTTTTTGGCCCGCGTACTTGTATTGAGACCTGAGCAAGCAAAGGATTCTAGGATTGAACCACGAGCGAAGCGAGTAGTTGTTATATAGAATCCTAAGCGTAGCGAGTGCTTCAAAGGTGCGAGACGCAGAATAACTTTGCTGCTGTGTGAAACACAAAGCTTTTCACCTCACCACAGCGAGGAAAATGCTAGGGTGATGGAAAGTGAATTAAATAAATAGAAGAAAATTTGATAAAGTTTTTTTTTCATGCAATCGTCGTGCTGGTCAGTGCGATTATTCTAAATATGAAGTTGGCGAACTGACATGAAATTAAGTATTAATGCATATTCAGTGAACTGGTGGATTATTGAATAGAAAGGTACAAATTTAAAAAATATTTCTACGCTAGTGGATAAAATGCACTTTTGCACTCAGATTTCTAATGATAAACAGAATCTTTCCGAGCTTGTGAGGAGAAAAATGTATGGCACAGCTGTTTTTTCCCCGATTTTACGGTAGATGCCATTCTCTAGTGCTCATTCAATTCTCAGTTTTCACCTTGTATATAATTATATGATTCATGTATCCGATTTGGAAATCCATTCACCGCTTAAGGACAGTTCATTCAGCGAAATTCCACTACCTGTGCCCAGCGAAACACACCATACTCAAAATGTTCGCTCATTTACGGATGTTGCCTAAACAATATTGCTAGTCGTTTATCTTCGATATCATTGAAGAAGACGTCAAGAAATTCAATAGATACAGTCATTAAAGCAACCCTCTTCTCATTTCTCAGTAAGGAAGATACAAAGAATGAAATAGTCCGCGTGAAATGAAAACGCTCAGGCATTATATTATGTTCTAGAATTTTTAATAAAGCGAAGTTTGTTTGTAGTAATATTTGTTTCTTGGCTCATTTCGGCGCTTCCACGTAGCCGCGCCGTGCCGGGTATGGTGCGGAGGCGATGGCCAGTGTTGCTAGTAAACTACTACAAACTGCCCGAATCATGTGAAAAGAAAATTTCCTGTTAAATTTAAAACTTATGCTAATCAATCAATGGTTTTGAAAAAAAGGGGATAGTAGAAATCGGGATTACTACCGCGTTTTTTTTTTTTCGTGCATAGTATTGTAATCTATTCTCTATAAAACAGTTTCTTTAATTTAAATACGATGCTAACTTACTTTAAACTTCCAACCTCAATTAGATAAAAACTGTTCTTGTAATGTTGCAGCACAAAATTGTCAAATTTTGGGAATGCTTTTCGTTATTTCGACGACCTTCTTACCCTAACACGAAACTTTCATTGAATACTCGCCAAAAGAGCTGGCTCCTAATGTATTATGAACAGTTTTTACCTGCAATGAATCTGGAACTGAATCTATACTCCAATTTCTACATTTAAAATCCTTTTCAAAATGACGTCTTACTCCAGAATTAATAAGCAAAAGATATTGTTTTAGTCTTAAATTATCTGTTTTAGCAGGGATCCCGGTGGCAACACTGCGCATGTACCCGGTAAGGGCAGACCGATGTGCCGCCTGCTTTGCACGTCGTCATTTCCTCAAAAGTAATTCAAATGGAATCGTGTGCGCCGTTATTAAATATTTCATAACTTACCTCGCCTCACCCACCCCCGCCTGTGTCTCACAACACCCCCCTCTCTCCGGCGACCGCATATTAAAGTCATAAAAAAGGGTTGTTTGATCTATCCCCTAAAACAATTTACATATCTCGGCTCAGCCCGCCGCTAAATTATTTAATTAAGAGAGGCATAAGTTTTTATTATTTTAATATGTCGGTTATAAAATTGTGTTAATGGAACAATGCCGGCATTGTGGACTGAATTTTAACCCTCGAAAGCGGAGAGATTATGAGCATCGACTTGAGTGTACGAAATACCGAGTGTTCTAATTTAGTTTGTGAAGTAATTTAATGGTTTTGATGAAAGTGGATTATCTTCCTGACCTTTTGAAACTTTTATAATTTTAGTTTTCATATTACGTCAAACTTATGTCTAATAAATCAGTATAATGAGTACTCGATCCAAATGGTTGTTACGATGTCTAATTTTTTTTTAATAAATCTGTTGAGATTGTTGTACAACATTAACAATAATTATTAAAGTGTAACGTTTCGCACACCTCGACAAATTCAAATTTTCTTGTGTTTTTGTCAAAGCATAATTTCTTATCGTAGATATAATGAAAATATACATGTATACTTGACACTGGCAAATGCATAAGACATGCGACGCCAAAATCCTCTTTAGGAGGAAAGGGAAAAAAAATAGTATTCCAATAGAATCCGAAAAAACTTGGCCTGTCTAATAAAAAATCTGCTCCAGGAATTAAAGCCACATGTAATAAATGTGAAGTAGATGCAATAAAAGTATAAAGCAGGTGTGGAATGCCTGGACACTGTACTTTGTACAAACGGTATGTTGAGCAGGCGGCAATGAAACTGTAGTCCGATTACTGCGCGTCCTCTGATCTTGCTCTGACACTCTGTATCTAGCTACATATGTGATAGTATTCTCGCTGAAACTAAGTGCGAGCTCTGGACAAATAATTTTAAATAAAAAAACAGACTTCATCAGAAGAAAAAAGCAGGAAGTCGAAGGAAGGAAAAGAAGTCGTTTTACTATCATAATCGAGATTATCTTGGAACCACATTGGTGTCTTGGTGTCATTTTTGTATTTATATTTATTTTGTATTGTGGATTTCCGATGGCCACCTGTGGTCTTCTTCATCAGTTCCACTTCACCAAATGATACTTTCTGAATGCAAATGCTTAACTTGTTGAAGAAAATGCCAAAATCGCTATAATATTTGAGGAGTTGTCTCAATCTCTCATGGATCCCGTTATCATAAGTGGATTTAAAAAAAAAAGACCAATCTTGAAGAATCGGAGAGTTCTTTTTTAATTTGAAAGGACATCTCCTTTAAAAAAAAATCTCCAAATCAGTTCATAAATGACGGAGTTCTGAAGTAACGGAAAAAAAAACATCTTGAGAACCTCCTTCTTTTTTTGGATGTCGGTTAAAAAAGGTTATTTGCCATTGTCTAATTTCTACCTCGATCCTAAGCCTTTTTTAAATGCCGAACTTAATACTGGCTCATGATGTTGTTTATAGACGTGACGTGTAGTTGTTTTAGTAGGTATGCGATAAAAATTACACATACTTTTAGCGCACATACTCATACGTAAAACACATTCCTGCCACGGCCAGCCACTAGAGTGGTTGTTTTTGACCGCCCCGGGTTATTGAGAGCATTTTTACGCTCTCTCAGCAATGAGGAATGCAAATTTCGGAGCGGTAACCATCTACCCCAGAGTCGTTTAATGTTGTCGGTTTACGTTGCCCGACTTTTATACCTTTAAATATATTAACCCTTGGTGGCAATGTGCCTTTAACACTCCACTATTATTGTTCTGTTTATTTTGCGCATTTTCATAATGCTGAATGTAATCGGCCTTGTGAGAAAATGAATTTAACAGTGCCTATTTTGTAGCGGGCTTAGTGTAGGGTATTTTTATTTTGATTATGAAATATAAATACGGTACATTCGGAGTCTGACAAGAACACTGTTCATTTGGGTAATGAAAAGCACATAGTGTGGCTATTACTTAAATGAGTAGCATAGCTGTAAGTACCTATATTTATGTTTATGTATAAGTAAATAAATATTGGTGGACGTTTCTCACACACTGCGCCATCTAGCCTTAAACTAAGCAAGCTTGTACTTTGGGAACCAGATAACTGATAGAATACATAAATACATTTTTTTTGTAAATACATACATAGAATAGACACGGGAACGTGCAATTTAATTCATTCATTCGAATAATTTCATAAGATGCGATTGTTAACTGACCCCCGAATACTGAAACGTTTGTTAACTTTGACGACAGATTAAGTCTATAGCTGCCTTTGTCATTTGCTTAGTGCCAGACATAGGCAGTGTTAGAATTAATCTGTTGTCAAAGTTAACAATCGTTTCAGTATTCGGTGGTGAGTGCGTTCAATATTTCAAAAGTACTTGTTGCTTACAAGTCCATCATGCGATCATTTTCAAGACTTGAATATAACTATAACATAGAGTATTAAGTTATTAATGGTTAATTAATGCATGCTTTCGAAGTAATTTTTCGGTTACTACGAATTTCTATTTCTTGTTTTAAATAACTTTTAATCTGTACCAGCAAAAGTGATTAAAGTCAAAAGTGCAAAACAAAAGTGATCAAGCCCTTCTTAAAACAACACTATTGTCATAGCGCAAAATATTAGTCAGTATAACTTTTTCTGTAGTGCTGTCAGGGTTCGCAACCGCCCGGGGTCAGGTTCAATTACGGGCTGCCGTGCAGCCAATAATTGGCGCCAGGACTCGCGACAAAGCGCCCACAATGGGCTCTGATTAATTTCCGAACTACACCCGAATTCTAACTAGCAAACACGCGGCACCGTGAAACCTGCACGTAGAGATGTGCGCTTTTTTACCTTTAAAATCGACTTCGTCGTTAGTTCTTTATCAGCTTAATTCGACGATAGAAGTAAGTATATTTAAGTATAGTTATATAGGGGCTATAGGTTTTGGGTTCGATTCCCACCCAGGACAAACATTTGTATGATACACATGGATGTTTGTTCTTTGTCTGGGTGTTTCTATGTATTCTATGTACTTATGTATTTACAAAAAAAAAGTATTTATGTATTCTATCAGTTACCTGGTTCCTATAGTACAAGCTTGCTTAGTTTGGGGCTAGATGGTACTATGTGTGAAAAAACGTCCACCAATATTTATTATTTTACGATGAGTCTAACCTTCGTCTACGAGTAGACGTTTATGATTCAAATATTAGTTCTGTGATTTTGGCTAGATCAAATACAAAATCTAAAACTTCAACGACTACCAATGTCGTTATAAGTCTATACAAGAAAGGTAATTCCTTGTTCTAGTTACTAGTTTCAAGCGAAGTAAATAGAGGTCATTAGCAAATAATAGCATAGATCTACTCCTATGATAATGAATAATATTTTTGATATTCAAATAAAATAATGATATTTTATTTGTTATTGTATTTGTATCTTCAAGGTAAAGTAAATTTGAAAAAATAAAATTATGACGAGTCGTAACAATCGATTAGTTCAGATTGTGATTTTCGTCCAACAAGCGCATCTCTACGAGTGAGAAAATTACTTCGTCGCTGTTTTGTGCTTCGGCCGCTCGGAGCTCGTATTGTCTCGCGTCGTGTGCGCTCGGCTTTATACTCTATATACGGATGGCTTTTAATATTGGCATCGTTTACGTCGGATGTTTTCTAGATTTTTCGGTTATTGCTTTATTATTGCATTTACATCTGAATGCAAACGCTGAAAAGGTCGCACTCACTCGTTTTAGGTGTTACTTAAATATAATACGGCTATCATCATTTCGCGAAGAAAATAATGTTGCTGTCAAAGCTGTATGTTTAATTTTCGATTTAATAAAAGATGTTATAACTTAGTAAATACTTATCTTTGGCTGTTCATTATTAATTTCAAGATTGACTACATGTCTAAACTTAGCTAATTACAAAGCGCAATGTAACTTCACTTCAAGTTAATAGTACCCCGCTAAAACTTTAAGCTCCCAAACTAATTTTCGCCAATTTCTTATTCAACATGCAGCCAGCAACTACTTTGTCGATCTCGCCGAGGTCCGTCTTAACTAAACACGAGTCCGGCGAGGGCGAGCGACGTAATTGAGCATAGACAAGCTACCACCGCGCGGGGGTTTAATTTCCTGCGCCTGCAGTGCGGCGCTCATACTGTTCTCAGTAGAGTGCAGTCCAAGTATACATATAACTGTACCGCACAGTTAGTCTACAGATTGTTAACCAACTGTACATAGGTCCATGTTAGACTAGCTGCGTGGCCGCAGCTTTACCATGTAGATACGTCATGCCCTTGAGACCTTGAATGTAGATTGTCGATTGTTTTAATTTGGCGGCCCCGGACATTGGGTCACTTTCATTCTAAAATACCTACCAATTATTATTACTGTCGGAATATAATTACTGACCTGATTTTAATAAATATATATATTATATATGCATATTTATAGTGACAGTTTAAATATGTAATCATTTTTTAAATATACAATAATGAAAGCATTTTGAGCACGATGATTACACACATTGTGCTAGATATTTTGATAAGTTGTTTTTATTTGATTTTAAAAATAACCTAAGTGGTTAAGGGGATTTCTGGATTTTGTACAATAATTCCCTTCCGCAGATACAAAATAAATGCTTTAGTGGATTTCTAGACTTTTTGTCTAATAATCCCGTTTCGAAAAATAAAATAAATGGCTCAGGGGATTTCTGAATTTTTTGTCCAATAATCCCCTTCACCTCTCATGCTGTGATGGTAAGGGGATTTTTTGGACAAACATTCCAAAAAATTCGCAGGTGATTGTCTAAGGGGATTTCTTGAGTAAGCCACATCGAACTAAGGACAAACTGTACAAGTGAATATCTAGAATGTGTCAATAAGTGATAACAAGTGGTGATCTAAGTAATTCAAACATATGAAACAGTAAACAAAGAAGTAAACAAATGAAGTTAGTACCCGATATATGGCTCTAGCAAAGAATACTATTACTACCTTATTTTCAAAAATCTTTAGAACTATAGATACAACATTACCAATTATCCTGTTCTCAAATTTCAGTTTAGTACTTACGGTACCAATAAGGGCATTCCAGTAGGTAGGCAGCAATCATAGTCGTAGGTATAAATATACATCATCATCATCATCATCATCATCAGCCATAAGACGTCCACTGCTGAACATAGGTCTCCCCCTTAGAGCGCCACACCGACCGACAACGGGTCACTTGCATCCACCGGTTGCCCACGACTTTCACAATGTCGTCGGTCCACCTAGTGGGAGGCCTACCTACGCTGCGTCTTCCGGTTCGTGGTCGCCACTCAAGAACCTTTCTTCCCCACCTGAACTTTTTACACTTTTCCACTTCTACTTCCTTCCTTCCACTTCCACTTTTTTTTTCCACTTTTTTCCATTCTTTGTATATAAATATACATGTATGTATTCAATGCAACCATTGACAACATCTGAAACCATAATTCGAGTGCAGTTAATCTCGATTCCAAGAAGATGCGACACCGTGAAGACCTAGGCTTGTTAATTGAATATCTATCAGATGGGTTGATGCCTCGGAGAGAGTTGCGGGCCGGATATTAAACGTCATTTTCTTCACGCGGCGACAATAAAGGGATACGATGTGCGCCTTATCGAACTAGATTTAATTAGGTAGGTTGGGAGTGCATTTCTGTTGACTTACAGACTAGCCCGTAGAGGTATTTGAGTAATTTATCGTGCGTTCTACGTTTTATTATCCCTAAGGGCTTCTTTCATCATATAGTTAGTGTTGATTGGCTACTTTCCATTAGTGCTAATTGGCGAATAAAAGTCCTGAGTAACTTAAGTTTGTGACAGTTAAAGATACTCCGACATTTAAAACTATAGTACTTATCGTAGGTACTTGGGAGTGTACTTGGTGATGATGAATTAGGCCATCAGTATGACTTTTTACTCGACTGCCCAAGAACAAGGGTGGTGGTGTATGTGAGTATGTAAGGATATAAGTTTGTAAGTATGTAGTTTGTGTGTTCATAAATTTCCTCCTGCTTGATCGATTTTGACCAGTGAGATGTCGTTGGAGTCTCCTTACATTCTGAGAGACATAGGCTTCATTTTGCAGTCGGGTATTTTCTTTTTCTTTTAATAATATTACTTCTAACTAAAATCGCATCATGTTCGACACTTCGCGTTGCGTGTTCCTGAGCTGTTCCCAGATATCTAATTATTATGTTTATATTGATTAGTAATTCAATTATTAAGTATGTATCTACGGCACATATTATCTACCAAAAAGAACGCTACTTTACCTACGGTTAGAGATATTTGTTTGTGCACGGACCCAATATTTTTTTCGCCTTTGTGCTGGCTATAGCCATTAAGGCCATTAATGCCGTACCGCCTCGTCTTACTTATTTGTGGACAGACAAAGTTGTGGATACTTTACTGGAAGCTTCTAAAGAGTTTTGGTAACAACACAAAAAGACACGATTCACCACTTTATACGGTTTCCCCAATCTTGTGCACGTTACGGAACACGACCACCATTACTATTATTAACACAAGAAAGAACACAAGTTATTGAAAATAACAATATAGTAAACATAACATAGTATAGTTTTTTCTTACGTTGGCGCCAAAAACTAGCACGTATCCAAAGTAGCCTTATCTTTTACTAAGGAAAGTACCTGAGAGGAGAGTACAGGACCGTAATCCAGAGAATATCCAAAGAGTATCAACGATCACTGAACAAAGGTTTCACTTATCTAAGTTAGCAAATCCAATCATATAAACTATATATTATACTAGTAATTCGCGGCGAACTGAGACCTCGCGACCCCTATATCTTCACAGCCCCTGAACCGATTCAGCTCATATTCGAATTTAAAAATTGTATTGAAATGAACTACTTGCCTACAAAATTTCATGAAGATCGGATCAACGGCTCGCAAGTTATCATCGGACAAATATACACACAAACATACAAACATACATAAAAATGCCGATTTCTCCCAGTAAACTCTGAGACCTTCGATTCGCTCGGTCAATAAAGTGTTCTTTATTTAAAAAAGTAGAGCGAACAGTTGTGCCCAATCCGGCTCTCACTGGACTCGCGGCGGCGCGTCGTGAATGACGTGACGACGCGCGCTGTCCTGTCGTTTAATTTCCTGCTGACGGCGCCGATGATTGTGCTCCGAAGAACTAATGGGTTCGTACTATGCATCTTTCATGCTGTTGTTGCAATGGGAAGACCACAAAATTGAGTTTCTTGGCCATTTAACGTCAAGTTATAGAAATCAGAAATATTTATTGACCATAAATTAAATTGAATATTACAGGCAAGACACTTTTACAAATTAAACTATGTTCAGAGTTAAACTAATCAATAATTTAAACAATTTGATAATATTGTGACAGGCACGTATGTTCCTTACTCCGTTTGTTCATTACACAAAAATGAGGATTCCGTGATTTTCATTGATATATATTCACTTAATTTGTAGAACGGATTATTTTCAAAGAAATGCTTAAGAATCTGTTTAAATTTGTTACGGTTTAGTTCTATTATAGAATTAGGTAATTTATTGTACATTAATATTTAGTATTTAGTCCCTGCATTAAGTATCATTTTGAATGTCGGCCCTGGGAAACGTTTTATCTCCAGCGTTTTGACATTCAGTAAGGATTCGTGCTGAAAATAGTTGTCGTGCTTGGTATCTGGTGCATCAAGCGCGCGGTGCAGGCGGGGCGTGTGCGCGGTGCAGCGGCTTACCGGCCCGCCAATTACACCGGCACCGGGCTAATGGGCCATTAACACTCGGTTTACACCGCGGCCATCGCTTACTGACATCTACCCGCCAGTACACGCTGCACGTACCCGCCAGTACACGCTGCACGACCGATCTAACGCCGCTCCGCCCCCCGCCCGCTCCGACTTATCTCCGCGTGCCCAAAGAGGGGAATTCCGGTCAATCGACGGTAGCACGTCATAAATACTAGCTCACTTTTCCACTTTATAGTTAACGCACCTAATGCGCAATCGAATTTATTTATGGTACTAGATCCGCCAGTTTACTGCTCTTGTTGTTTTTGTGGTGGACGAGCACTCTATGAAAGGTCTTACATTGTAGCGTGCATAAATACATGAGGTAATTAAGTTTAGAAAGGGAATAAAAGCGGTACAGATTGTAGCGTCGATGAGCGTCGGAAAAGTTTCAAATTAAACTAGTAATAGAAACTTGGTAGTTAGCGCAGGTCGGTCGTCGCACGCGAGGAGCGATGCCCGCGATCGGGTGAACGGTTCGCGTTAATTAATTGGGTATTTTCACACGTCAGCGGCTAGATCTTTCCAAATAGATGGTTGCGCGGCCCTTAATTAGCTGTATCGGGGGTCCATCGGCTGCGCCCGCGCACTCGCCACGCCAATTTGGCGCGCCCTGCCTTTGGAATAGCCGTAGATAAGACGGCTAGAATGCTCGGTAAATAACCTCATTATGAAATACGTAGTTTTGCTCTCAGGACGATTCAGAGTTTCTTTTTAACAACACCTATTTTATTTTTTGACTGTATAAGATTTAAAAAAATATATTAGAAGAAAATTAGAATTGTGCCAGTATCTAAAATCCTATTCCTATTCCTTTTGTAAAGTCTTTATTTTTTTATATTCAGTTTTAGTTGATAAAATATTTGTAACATTTGATAAATGGCACGGACCCCGGAGTTCGTGGAGCAATATTGTAAAATACAAAAAAATATTGTATCTAAAATCTGTAAAATAGGTACCTAGTGGTAAGTATCCTCAGTATAATAGGTTATCGTCCATGATTTGACTTTTGAATTGTTGTTACCCAATAATACGTACCCAAAAGCAATAATTAAAATTAAATCATATGTATTTTTATTGAGATTAAAACGAAACAAGCTACTTGCATTTACCTCACGTATTAACATTAATAGTGTAGAAAAAGCATACCTAGTACCTAGTATTACAGAAATACTCCTTTCGATTGTATCAGCGTATCTTTATTCGTCACGCTTCATAATTATTATACCAACATCGACGCTAATAACCCACACACTATCAAAAAGCATTTTAAAGATCATTAAATTAATTGGTATGATCACTGGCACATCGTTATTGTTATTTAGTCTAATAATATAACAAAGACGTTGGGCGATGATCGCACGTGTTCCATCGGCCATTCTCCACCTCGGGGATTGATAGCCGTCAGAAAACAATTACCTACCTTTTTGTCGGCGAACCGATACTCCGCTAATTACAATAAGTGATCATTGACTTTTTTAATTACGACGCTCATTGAAGCGTCGATCATCGTGGGTAATAGTTGCCAGTCAGTGCATTTAATGACGCCGCACCCCGCTCTGCTCCAACTTCGGAATGTTCATAGTTTCGCTCTCGCGGAATTTCTATTAATAAAGCCTGGCTTTTAATGTTCTTTTTTTAAAAAAAATTAGCGATTTATACAATCTCGCAAAGTTAATCTTAAAATTTTGTTGCACTCATGAGCATCGGGCGACAAAAAGTACTCGTAAGTTATTTAAACGTAAATTATAATGTCTCGTTGAAAATGGTTAATGCAGTATGATTGACTGCGCCGAGTAACCTGTTTGCGGCTCGCGATTGTACGCTTGCATTCCTTTCTTTTAGTAAGAGAAGTGTGAGTGGTATTGCACGGAGAGGTCGGAATGGAGTGGAATGGAGCAGAGCGGAGTGAGCGGCGGCGGCGGGAGAGCACCGCCACACGCCCCGTGAGAAACGAATGTTCCGACCTCTAATTACGTTTTATGCGATATCGCCATTTAATTAGCAACATGTTTCCCATTCCGAAACATTAATTAATATTTTCATCAGAGTTCTCCGCATTTAACTGTGCTTTTATTACTCTCTAGAGATTTTAATAAAGATTCCCGACCACCCTCGTTCGCGTATTATTGTTTTTAAAAAATCGTGTTATGAAAATTTGATTGCTGTCGTCGCGAGCGATGGTTAATTTCATTGTCGACTGCTTTTCGATCGTACCTTATATGGGTGTTTTGAGTGAAACCAGTGATTGTTTTTTATGTTGCTCTGAAGCGAGTGCAAAAGCTGTCGATATTACAAGTACACACATTCGTCACTTTTTACTTCAATAAAAATGGTGATATTTTTTGGCAAGTGGCGAGTGTTTCGTGACAGCTATACAAGAAGTTAACGTCTCGATAAGCCGACGTCGGTTGAATTTACCAGATAAGGGGTACAATTAATTCACTGGTCGTGTGGTGAAATTGTTGTTACATATTAATAACCGATCCACGTAGCGAGGACAAATTGCAGCTGACCGCGAGTAATGACGCCGCCTGTGACGGCTCTCGTGCGACACGTTTCGATTCCGCTCGTATTACTTATTTCGCATCTGTATGCTGATAACAGGTTTTATATAATGTTGGTAGTAGGCACCACATGTAGGTATATCGATCTCCAAAGTGGTATAAAGCAGTAAAATTATGAATTCTGAAAACATCTAAAAAAAAGTAGGTGCCTGTAAAGGAACTAAAAATAGTAATGAAATATACAGAAAACATGTTTTAAACACAAAATATTTTTGGAGGTTATATTTTACTTTATAAGGGTTTGGGTTAGGTCAATTAAGTTAGGTCTACCATAGAGGAATGATCTACCAAAAAAGTATTATTATTGAAACAAAAACAATGAAGCCGGCTGCAAAATGTAGCCAAAGATAAAGATAAAGATGAATCCAACGACACCTTACTCGTCAAAATCATTCAAGCCGTTTAGGCCACAGAAGACGAAATTTTTTTTACTTCTCTCTTCTGTGGTTTAGGCCACAGGAAGTAATATAGGGACATACATACATACATACTTACATACACCCCAAAAACATTTTCTTCCTTATTGGGCAATCGGGTATAAAAATCACGTCAAAAGTGACAATAAAATGCTTACCAGCATTTTAGCATTTTAGCGTTTATGAGTAGACAAGTTATTTGTCTATTCTTGCATCATAATGTCTCGCAAGATTAAAATCGATGAAATGTCTATTACAGGGTTATGGTTGAAGTCCGAGGGCGTGGGAACACCCTCGGAGGAAACTAATTACGCCGAATGTGGCTTGGGTCTTCGGTTAATTAGAGACAGAGTGGTTCAACCCTCTTAATTAATACTTGTGCCTAGAAGGCCTTTATACTTACCTCCACTGTTTTGTTTGAATTGTTAATTCGTGATAAAACATGAGTGGGTATTGTGTTGAACATTATAATTAAATTCTAAAAATGTGGTTGTGGAATGCTTATTTGAGTTATTTTGGTTTAATGAGGCTACCTCACACATACATGAATAATTAAAAGTTCCATAAAATTAGAGATACTGATTTTACACCGCGAACAAAGGCCCAAAGTAGGAGGAAGGTTTTCGCGTGTCCAATACAGTAGTGCTTTCAGAATGCTGATGAGACTCCAGAGTATTCTGCAGCGCGTCTTCCATGTTTGTGGAAACGCGCACTGATGATGGCTTCGCAGCTTTTTTATTTTAAATTGTTCATTTTTTTTTGCAACTGGATACATAGTTTCTAATGCCGTACTCAAATATATTTTTCGTTTATATAATTTTTCAATTTTTCTTTTTCTCTTTTATTCAATTTAAAAACGAGTCCACAACACAGACTCGGTCAACAACTTCAGTCACTGTCCAGAGAAAGTAATGCTTCATAAAGTGTAAGCACAGAATTCTCCTTATTAAATAAGCCTAGTGGAGATTTACTAAAAGCTTGTATGGAGTTTTGGAAATAACATGAAAAGACACGTTTCACGACATTATACTATTGACTAACATTTATGCACGGTCACGAACACTTAATGTATAAAAATCCACCATTTTTACACATAAACACTCGAAATAACACAAGTTGTGGAAAATAATATAATGACGCGACAGACTTCTTCACGTTCCCGCCAAAACTGATCAGATCAGTTGCTGCTGTTGGATCCATGTTGCCTGAAAAAAAATGATTGGATTTGATAGGCTGGACATTGGGAACAAATACTCATCTAGATTGTCACTATTTATATCAATTTTTTTTAAATGTAGAGTTGACAGTGACACCAAACCTCTTGTATGTTATCTAGTTCTCAATAACCACCGACATTGAGCAACTCGGTACCGGCCCGAACCTCCGGGTCGGCCGGAGGTCTGTGTTGCTCTATGACCACCGAATATAAAGTGTGATATCTTATTGAAGTGAGCCTTCATTAGGGTTGTCAAACATCAGTACCACGTATAAATTTGTATCTATGATCAGTACACTAAGCTTAACATAAAATGAATTTAACACTATTCTGTGACTGACAGTTTTTGTTTGTATGAGTTTAAGAGACTGTCTGAATTATGACTGCATTTACGATCGCTCAATAATGAAATCCTTATTGAAACGTTTAGGTTTAATTTGTCTGATTGAGTGTTATTACCTACGTAATCTATTTATAAATACATAAAAACAAGCCTTTTTTAGGAAAATCCTTATTGAAACGTTTAGGTTTAATTTATCTGATTGACAGTAATTACCTACGTAATCTATTTATACATACATAAAAATAAGCCTTATTTAGGAATCAAGGCACAGACTAACCGCTTATGATAGAGACGTGAAGTTTGGATCCAATATTCCTAAAAAAGTCTAAGCATAGATAAAATATAAAGTTTCTTTGAACAATAAGAACGAATTTTGCGAATTTCCATCTCAGAAAGAAATTAAACGAAACGTGGAGAAATAGACCCCAAAGTTTGTATGGAATTAAAATACTTTTTTAAGATACGCCAATGAAACTCAGTATGTGTAATATGCATATAAAATTAATAAAGATATGTCTCAGGATTTTTCGAAAATCAACCCCTGAAGAGGTGAAATCGGGTTTTGAAATTACTGTAGCCTATGCGAGCGAAGCCATGCGGGCAAGCTAATAGGATACACAAAACTGTCAGGTTTATTCAAAGAAAATATATTTTCCGTAAACCGATGGTAGCCCTATTAGTCTGAGTAGGTGAGCGCGTAGGTGAAAACGGTGGTATTGAACATTGTGATATTTATTCTGTTTAACTTGCAGCTATTCATTTGACGTCTTTATTTGGTCACATTATGACATTTACGTGATAATTTATGTGGGGAATAAAATATGGGATTTGAAGTCATTGTTATGTATTTTGTTCTGATTTTGGTAAGGCTCCTATCTCAGATTATTCAAACCTCTCAAAGAAGATTTTGTATTTGTATAGGTACATTTAGCATTCTTGTCAATTCAAGATTTTCAAGTTTAGAAAAAATAATAATTGTCAAATGCGTTGAGTCTCTCATGGCAGGCATATATCTATATTCCAAATAATTAATCATCATCAAAACAAGAGCTGAGTTCTTATATTCAAAGTTGTTTTTGTTTTAAATGTCCTAGTATTAGTCGGTCCCCGTTTCAGCACCATATTAGATCTCATAGTCTCTGAATAAAAGAACCGTGATACAACAAAACCATAAGGATCTGCAGAAAGAAAAAAAAACCCTTCATTTTGCTTACCCAGTCCAGACAATTCGTTTTATTTAAGGTTTTATCAGATAGATTCAAATTAGTAATCAGGTGAATTCAATTATTAATTCGTTAATTCAAATTATTATTAATCCGTTGAATTCAAATTATTATAATTAATCAAATTATTATTATAATTGAATTTATTAACACACGAGGTATCTAATCGCCACCCAATCCCTAATAGTTTTTGCAAAGCTAAAATTAAAATGTTAGAAAGATAAATTACATTAGTTACGTAAGTATCAGTAACATTATAATTACATTACTATTACGATAGTTAACATTGTCATTTTGTAAAAGCAAAATTGTAAAATAATTTGCAACAATACGCAAAAACTAAATTTATTAATGTATTATTTATTTATTTTATTCACTTAGGATAACTAACAGCTAGCGTTTAAGAAACAGGTTTAATATTTTAACTTAAAGCTAATTAAAAGTTACCACAAGTAGGCATATATATAGCTAGATTATTCTTTAAGAATCTATGCATTATATCTATCTATTGGCTAGAACATAATGTTCAAAGTAGTACCTACAAAATTAACCGCATATTTCATTCAAATAGCATATAAACTTAATTATAGGCTACATAATAATTTAATTTAATATAATTGTGTAAAATAATTATAGTGCCATAAAACTGTTAAGTTATCGCCTAAAGGTACAAAAACCATAATTTCGTATGCAAAATATGGACATTAACATTCAAATGAAAATCATATTAAGCAACCAATTTATGGCCACCTGTAAATGGAAGCTGAAAAGTTTGTTGCGTCCTTTTTTTACTTTGAATATAAATATAATTTCTTCTCACATATATAAATTCAATATTCATATATAATACAATATAACTACATATAAACACTGTTTTAGACTTTTGTGGTTGCGTCGTGGTAAATATCCAGTGAGTAGGTACTAACTAATATTATTATTCAGAGGAATTCAGAGGAATATAGCCGCAGTCGTATCAGGACCAATAAAGCTTCGAGGTATATAAATAAATAACTGTATATAATATAATACGTTCGTCTCGAGGAAAAAACTTTGCTTGCGCGATTTAGAACTCCCTTCATTACAATACTGACAGTCCATACAAAACGTCAAAAAATGCACAAACATGGATAAATAGCGCCATCTAGCGAACTAAAGGAACTAACTTTGTCTCTCTTTGGATGTTTGTCGCGTTATTGCGCCTAAACGGCTGAACGGATCTTGATAAAATTTGTTAAGTAGGTACTGTATATCACAAAGACGGACATAGGATACTTTTTTTATGTCCACGCGAACGAAGTCGCGGGTAACAACTAGTAGTAATATAACTACATATTATACAAAAATATTATCGCAGTTTTGCATCAGCCTTTAAACATCCCACTGCTGAGATATCGGGTTGGCGGATTCACATACACCGTCGAATTTCTCCTCCGGAAAAAAAATATGCAGGTTTCCTCACGATGTTTTCCTTCACCGAAAAGCCAATGGTATATGGTATATCCGTACGTAAGTTCCAAAGAACTCATTGGTACAGGCCAGCCCGGGTTCGAACTCGCGACCCCACGAATGTGTGGCGAGCTAGCTCCCACTGAGCTACCACGGCTTTTATTATCGCAGTGAGCAAATTCAATTGAAGGCGTTTTAATCGCTAGGTTATTCTATGTACAGACTATATGCTGATGACGTTGTGTATATTCGATGTATAATTTCAAAAGTTTTTGTCAAAATGCGAGTGCAACTCGCTTGTCCATAGTTCCACACTATTTAAAGATTTTCTTATATTGCATAATTTCATTTAATTTTTCCTTTTTTCTTTGACTGGTGCTATACTTACCTAAATTTATTCAGCGTGTTCTGCCCACTAACGGAGATTCACGGTAATTTTTTAAATAAGTATCTGGGACATTATTGCACACACGGTCATCTGACCCCAAACTAAGCAAAGCTTGTAATATGGCTGCCAGTGACTGATATACGTACATAGATATTTTTTAAATGCATACTTATATAGATATTAACACCCAGACATAGAACAAACACAAATATTCATCACATAAATGTATGTCCTAGATGGGAATCGAACCCACGCCCCCAAGCACAGAACGTAGGTTCACTACCAACTGAGCCACCGGGGCAGTCAGTTTTTAGGAACTTCCAAACAAATACTCAATAGAAAAAAATATATAATTCTTAAATTGCGTACACCAATCTTGTATAATGATTATCCCACTTACCCCCGAATACTGAAACGTTTATTAACTTCGACAACAGATTAATTCTAATACTGCCTTTCTCTGGCACTAAGCAAATGATAAAGGCAGCAATATAATTAATATGTCGTCAAAGTTAACAAACGTTATAGTATTCGGGGGTTAACCCACAAAAAAATTAGTTAATGTATTGCCTAATTTTTTTGTCCAACTATTCAATTCTATCATTCAATTTTATTTTCTATTTTTTTGTCTGACTATATATTAAATAATATATCTAATATATATTTAGTGATTGTCGTTATTTTATATAAGTTACATTCGTAAAATGTAAATCCATTATTGGCTGTCAATCTCGCTTTAATTCTAATGTATTTGTTTTGACAGCTGTTGATTTTGTAGAATAAATAAAATAAACTAAGAGGCCAACTAATTTTGGAACAACACGTCCACATTGTCGTATATACTAGTCATTTATGCACTAATTATTTATTGTTTTTATTGAAGGTAATTTTAACAAATGTTTCCTTTTTTTCAGGTAAGTAACACACCATACGAGCAGGCTGTCGTAAACTATGGGTAAATATAAACACAAAACCTGCTGTTATTCTAATAGTAATACTAACGCTTTGGTCTCTATTCTCAATTTCCGTTTTTGGGGATGGGATGGGCGGGAGGACGTTGGGAATTTAAATTTCCAACGTCCTCCCCACAGAGTGATGGATGTAGGTATGTCATTGTTAAAAGGTATATACGTATATTTAATGAATATTGCTAACCGCTGAATTTGTAAAGTTAAACTCCATGTTTTCTTACAGTCACAAACTACTTAGCTAGCTAGCTACGTATTTACTTACTAGGTTCCAATAACTTTACGTGCAAACAAGGATTGAATAGGAACTCTATAAAGTCTATTTACGAGCTGTCAGTGTAAAGTCGTAAATGTTAAATTGTTCTGGTTGTGGATAATGGCGTATTTAATGTGTTTTGTTGTATCACTGGCCGTGTCGCGGTCGTCGCATCGGCCCAGACCAGACATGGCTCTTCGATTAACATAAAACCACAGAACATATAACAGTACTTACTAAATAAAATCGAGGCGAGTACTTGGGACCCTGTGTGGGCGCCTTGACCATTTCTTGTGCTCTACCGGACCCTTTACGGCCCTCGTTCTTTCTCAACATAGCTAATTTTTAGAACCGACAGTCGTAACATCGCTAAGCCGTTTCGAGACCACTAAACCACATTTAGTCCGTTATTCATCCGACCGATTTTGCAACGATAACGGCAGTCAAAAAATAATTAGCAGTTAGCCGACCTCGCAACGGGCTGCGAAAGAAAACCGCACAAGAGTTGACATTGACCCGTGCACCCACACTGACAAATACCCAGTCTTTACATATTTCCACCTTTGTGTGCCTTCATTTTGTGCTGTAGTTAATCGATGGTAGCAAAAACTCAAGATGTTTAACAACACGCTATCTCGTTCGATTCCCGTCCGGCCGGCGCGCTGACCGATCATTACCACTTACGGTATCAATAATTCATATCCAATTAGCCGATTACCGCAATGCATACATTGCCGTGGTCGTATCGCCGTACACCGATACATTTCGATTAATTCACTCGATTTAAATAGTGGTTTACAATGTAGTACCATACGTCTGACGCGTTTGACGGCGAGTGCTGATGCGTGCGGTGATAACATTCCGGTTCGGCTATCGAGCACGAAATTCCCGGGGCCGGTGCTCGAGGATCCGATCTAGACGTATGTTTGAACGCTCGGAATGTCGGACAATTGATGGAAGCTCGTCATTGCTGGCTGTCGGCGTGCTAATCTAGTCTGGAAGCTGACGAGAGGTCTCGTCGGAGATATCGGATCGTGGTGGGGAATTCGTCGGCTGCCGCAGCCGCGGCCGGCATGCGACTTGTAATTGATTCATTCTGAGTAATCGACGGCCGACGGATTGGCAGGACTATTGAGACATCGTCACTCTTCATTCGTTCAGTAGTAAGACCGCGTTGATGAGTGAGTACTTATATTATAAATGTTTCGATGCGGCTAGAGCTAAATGTGCCCCTAGCATAATGATACCTAAAACCATGCGTATTCGATAGCAAAATGAATAAAAACTGGGCAAGAGCGAGTATGACTCGCGCACAGAGAGTTTCCGTATTAAAGATATACCAAAATAATGGTGTTTTCCTTAATACACCTCAGGATCCTTCTGACAGATTTTTAATATTAAATTTGTTATTTTACTACAGAATTTGCACTATAATCACACCAATCGCTTGTATTTAATTTTACCTCTTATATGATAAGGCAAGATCAATATGATATGTCGAAAAACACATTTGTTGCTTGGGGAATCCCATTTAATTTTGTACCTTAATTTCTTAGGTACTTTATTAATATTTATTCGGACATTGCATTATGAGTTGCGAGGACGTTACATATTATTGAAAGCTTAATACAAGCGTTAATAAAACAAGAACGAAGATAAGGGAAATTATATTTCATTCAAAGTATTCTTCTATTGTAAAAAAAAAAGCATTGCATTTATTTTTTAGTAAGTCGTTATGCTAGGGAGGTCCTGTTTATCTTATCTTATACTATGCGCTCACAGTGCAGAAACCACAAACACTGATGTCGGTCGGTTTAAATTGCTAGTATACGATAATAGTGCGCCAACAAATTAAACCGTTCAATAGCGTATTTATGTCAGATAAGTTTCATTTTTCAAGTTATCTGTCTCAGTGTCTCATAATTTGATGGCCACAGTTTCATTTCTGTCATCACAGAAGATTGTGGCCTGCAAATCAACAGATGTCAATTTGAATTTTACGTTAGCGCACACCGTGCACTACCTCATTTTCGTCAGCACCGTGAGCACGCTACATTGACGTCACTCATGGTCATGACGTCATGTGGCTAACAGGAGCCGATAAATGAGCATCATAAAGCTACATTTTGCACGATGACAGTGCAAAATGGTAAATATGACCGTACTCTATGTACTTTACTTACTTAATCTATACATAAAACGTTGCAAGCAAACCAAAATTCAGCAAATCCAAAAAAAAGCTTTAAACTGGCCCAATTTTTTTTCGATCGAATCAAATTATCAACTTTTAACCTGCACGAGATTTTGCCTCCATACCAAAGCATTGCTGTATCCAGGCAAAGCCTTACAGATACGTTGCGGAGTCAAGCGTCGATAGATCGCACGCGATGAAATCGCAGCCCAGTTATACCAACCAAATAAAATTTATATTCATAGCCGTTGTATTTATTGGCTTTCAATTAGTTTAATCTTAATGGAGCATTAACATACGCGCGGGCGACGCGTCGAATATTACCATAGCGACCAAGTGTTGCCAGCGTTAGTGAAATTTTATCTACATATTTTGAACACCTACAAAAGTTTTTTTTTTACATTAAAACTTCTCTAAATAGTCAAGTATTGAAAGCAATCATTTCTTGATTCTGGGATATGAAACGATTACTTCTGAATCTTTCTTACCTACGCAACGCACAGGATCAGAATCATTTTACAATTAACTTTTCCTAATACAAAAAATTTTAGCTTTTCGATTTCATATTCTCAATATCTTATTTATTTATCTAATAAACACCAACATAATGTACGTCATTTTAATATAGAAGAAGACAATAAATAAGAACAAGGCACAATTGTTGTAGGTGCAGACTGCATGCAACTAAAAAGCCAGTCATACTTAAATAAGTCTATGTTTATATAGCTATATCTTCTTGCAAAATAAACTGGTTTGTAATAAAACATTTAATAATTTGTAGAGCTCTTTTCAATCACAGATTAACGTTATTCACTAGACCAATTCCAGTTACACTCTTATTCCTGCACTTAACAGGCATAACAATGAACTTACTGATTTCTATAAGTTTTCGTAGTGTTTTATATTCGAATGCACTTATCACTGTGAAGTTACTACAGCTAGAGTGTTGTGTACGCCTACTTATATGTTTACTTGAACATCATTGGTTCTTATGTGTCTCGTAAGCCGCCATGAGAAGACTAATAGACATAGAAATGCTGCGAGCTGTCCCACTTAGGCCTAGTTGTTTCGAAAAAGTACATAAATGGGCAACGCAGTGGGGCCTAACCTGGCAGCACTGGTCGCGGAAGGCTCGCTGCCGATGACCTCCGCGACCGGTTCCCGCGGCTACCTCCCGCCCCGCCCGGCCCCCGCGCCTCTCACCCCTTCCCGCGAGACGTTTCATTACGTTATTATTATATTAAATGCTATAATACACATTGTAGGCATTAGTGGCCTGGACGTCGTCCTGAGAAAGGGTAATGTACCTACCTATGCGTACTTCATCTCTTTCATTTTATTTTAGTCCTAAGGATTAGCGCGGTGATCTTTATGGCCTGCTTGAATGGCGAATTGTTCTACAGCGAAGGATTTTGCATACCTAAGTATTCTCGGTATTTTGCCCTGTGAGAGCCGCATTGTGTAATCACGTATGAAATTTCGCGAAACTAATCCTTTTGAGGAGGGAATCATGAATGGAAAGTAAAATTTTAACGAGTTGTTATGGATCCACTGTGTTGCGATGAGGTCCTTTTTCTACTCGCTTATGGTCTTGAATCATCAAAGATTGGGATTTGTGAGTTTTATTTATTGAAATGGGTACGTAATGAAATGACATTGAATGACATTTAAATAGCTAACGGCAAAATATCTAGGTTCAAAATTTTTTAAATCTAAATGTGAAATGGTTTAAAAACCAAAACTTCATAGTGACACAAAAAAAAATCAAACAGTCAGAAAGTCTTACTAAAAATGCCCAAGTTCAAAAGATCTAAAGTAAAAATGACTATAACAAATTATATAATTATGTAGTTACTTTCACAATTTTTTTTTTCGCCGGCTGCTGCCGCAGCATGCTCGCTTCGCTCGCTCGGTTCGCGCGTTGTTTGTCTACATTATATTACTACATGTTCACTGGTTCTAAACGACGTATACGTAATTATAAATTTACCAAATAAAAATACTACATTTTCAACTTAGACTTGAGAACCATTAACTTTTTAAATCATTTACCCCCGAATACTGAAACGTTTGTTAACTTTGACAACAGATTAATTCTAATACTGCCTTTGTCTGGCACTAAGCAAATGACAAAGGCAGCAATAGACTTAATGTGTCGTCAAAGTTAACAAACGTTCAGTATTCGGGGGTTAGTGTTTTAAACGTTTGACATATCCAATTTTCAATATATCTTAACAGTAAGCGCTCATTACTGTGTTTTTTGCGATATATTTTTTGAGTAAGAAAATAATCAAATATCGAAATTTGACCTCGAGCGTCCTATTGTAACCGCCATAATTATTTTATTCTTGCTCATCATGATACATGTATCGGATCAGCCCTAATTATCGACCGCGCGAACAAATGTTTATTAAAAGTTGAAATACAGGTGAATACATTGTATATATTGTAAATTTTCTGCCCAGAAATGTTCAAGAGCAAACTTCCATGTACTGATGAACAGCAAGAACTTAATAGGCCTACCTATTACTTACCTACTGTTACTTACTTATTGATCTACTTCATTATAATATAGAATTACTAAAACTTCAGTCTGAGACATCGACATCGAGTGTGGGTGTCGATTACAATCATGTACAGATTGTACTTGTACAGTGCTAACTGCAGTTTGAGATTTGCGTGTTTTTAGTATGAATGACGATTTTTGTATAAACGATCAAGTTTACATCATTTTTAGAGCCAGTCAACACCATACCTCTACGACTATAAAAATGATTATAATGCCTATGTATACAGGGTTAGAAGGAAAGGTTATGTTAAGCCGAAAAGGGTTCATAGTACTCATCATTACGAACAACTTTTACATCGTAGAAAAATGGCAATGTCACTCGACAAAATGTATGGAACAGCTGATATTTTTTTCTCGATTTCAGGGTTGGTCCCATAGTAAAAGTTGTTCGTAATGATGAGTACTATGAACCCTTTTCGGCTTAGCATACCCTTTCCTTATAACCCTGTATAACATACCTATTCACAATAAAAAAAACTATGAAGAAGTAGGGCCATTAAACTAAATACCTCTCCTACATACTGCCTATTATTATTATTATTTATAGTTATTTAATTTTCCACATCTTACAATAATTATTGCGAACATAAATAAACATCTTATAGGTATACAATCCTGTTTAGGTGGACCAGGTCCTGGTCCAATTCGGATGGGCAAGCCGCAAGTGTGACGCTTATCATCAGCTGAGTATTGTGTCAACCGCCACTAAATTGCACAATAAATATATTTTGGCTTTCATTTGTTTTCCAGATATTAATTTGTTTTCGTTTTTTCCCAATAGCATGTCATCACCAATATCTTATTATAGACATTGAACAGTTCTGGCGGACGGGCGGGATCTCGGCCTTTCGTCGGAATAAAGCACCGGCCGAGTATCGTATTACATCTTTCGGTGCACTTGATCATGCCGTTGTCTGCGTTCTTTTATTCGTATGGTTTACTCTCTTTATTTTTTTTTGGAGCGTCTTTGGACGACCGCTATGACCGCACCGCTTAGCGCTTGCCATACGAAATTAGCTTTACGAGACACCTTAATCTCATGGGAAACCATGTTTAAAATCAATAGCCATTCGCCATAAACGGGTGTTGCGATATCGCTCGAAATTAGACGGAGCTCCGACCGCATAACTCTCGTACCCGTCAACCGAATCTCACATTATAACCATTTAGGCCAGGACCCCTATTCGGGGAAGGTGACATTCAATCTCATCTCGAAAAAAAACTCGAACTTCGAGATTTCCTATTCTCAACGCTGTCTTTCGAGATAATCTCGATGGGTTTATGCTCGAGATACATCGAGTGGTCGGAGGCAGTCGAGATGCCAATGAGATGGCATATCGCGACTCATTTGTTGCCATCTTCGAGGAAAAGGTTGCCATTTTGTACAGTGACATTGACAACTTTATCATAAATTAAAATAAAAATAAAATTCTAACCTAATATTAGTGCAAAAACAAAAACTGCCATTCAACAACCACCGATCAATACAATTAAACACCGTTCAAATTCTCTACGTTTGATGGTCTAACTCATCACATGTCATTGGCTAAATTGCAAAATACTCTCGCAGAAGCCATAAAACAAGAATTGAATTGAATTGAGTAACAATAGCTGTGGTGAAAGTTGTTGTATTGTTCTGAAAATTTGTTGCATGATGGCGGAAAGTTATATTGCAAGAATGCTATCAAGTGCTTTGGAAGAAGCAGAAGAACGAGCGAGTGAGCCACCGGCGCCACGTAGGGTATTTCCGGATAAAGAAGATGCCTCTCACTTGCCTAACAAATTGCTTAAAAAATATCTTTATGCTGAGTAATTTAGCTGGAAACATTGCCCTTCAATCCGGAACACAGTTTTGTTTGCTGACTATTACTTGGCGGTTGAAAAACTGGCAAAGGCGAAAGGCAAAGGCTTCCCATGGCGAACTCGGAAAGAGTACTACCACTACAAAAATTAATTTTAGTATGGAGATAGCTTATACCCTAGATTGACTCATTAATATTCAATTGCGCAAGATAGATGTTTGTGTTTTTATGTAATATAACCCATAGATAAGAATGTATACTAGCGATATAACATTCTGTAGCCTGAAAGACTTGACCGATTTTGACTAGTAAGGGCTAAGACAGACAACGCTAAATTACTTGCTGATACCGCGCGGTAGCGTCAAGAATGGTTTCACATTGAATAAACACACCCTGAGTTGTCATTAGATTCCCCTTTATGTCCAGATTGTCCTAAGCTACATTTTGCAATTGCGTTTCTGATTTTTTTGAATAATATTACTTCTTATGTCTGGTTGTAATTTCATTTTTTTCTTTGTGGTATTGTTACAGTGGTAAACATTATAATAAGGAAATAAAGGCGATTTTTTTCACAAATTATTTTAATAACCTTTTTTACAATAGAATAAATAATAATAAATACCTATGTTTACTTTAAATAAATAATCAACAAATCAAACCAATGTTTTAATAAAGAATTCTGTGGCTACGTATAGTACTTGTCTGTACCACAGCAACATATTATCCTTATTAATATTCTTTACACATGCCACGGCTGAACGGATTTGTTTTAAATTTGGAATGGAAATAGATTATGTATAATTATCAAGTATGTCTTTTCAATTAAAACTATATAGTTGGTGATAATACTAGCGAAAATAATATACTCACAGTACCTAAATAATAAATTCTACTTGGCCATGTGACAGTATTAATACAAAAATATATATTGTTACTAAACATTACGGTAGAAGGCACATTAATTATAAATGATCAAAGACAATATCATCACTATGATTACTACTTTTAAGAGACTGTAGCTCCATAGAAAAAATTATAAATATTTATAAAATATTACACGTTTCATACATGATCAAATCTAATTTTTTTACTAAGCACTTGCGCCAGACTGTAAATGATTTTCAAAGTTGTTGGCTATGCACATTAAAGCCTCCATCTGGCTTTTTTATCTCGTTTTTTAACTTCACGTGTGAAGGCATCGGCTGCGTCAAAAGTGTGTTGCAGCTTCTTTGGTGCCACATATTTTTTTGATTTTGGGGTATCTGTAAAGATAGTTCATAATTATTTGATTTAAGCTAAAATTAATAAAATAAAAAAAGAATTAACATAAAATTGTAAAAAGTATGTATATTTGTTTGTTTCTATATTATTATCTTCTTTAGTCTAAATGGCTTGACCGATTTTGATGATTAAGGTGTCGTTGGATTCCTCTCTATGCCTACCTCTTTATGTACTCAGTGATTCTGAAACAAAATTAATATTCCTTATCATTATAAATTCTATCCAAATGGCAACAGGGCTTTATAATTAAAATGGCTATATATACTCAATCACCACAAATAGCAAGAATTATGTTACTATGTGTGTACTGTGTACTATGATGTGTGTAAGTATTCCATGGGGCTTACCCATGGATCTACCTATTGTAGGCCTAAGATATACTGTACAAACAAAAACTATGTGAAGGTTTAGTTTGAACAAAACCTCCTTAATAAACTTCTATCTTCCTCCATTTGCTTAGAGTGACTCATCATCATATCATGAGCCTCTCAGTGATTTAGCTACCCGATTTAAAAGAAAAAACTGGCATACCTTGAATATTTACTGGAGTAATTTTCCTTTTATTAATTAGATTTTTTTTTTATTTATCTTATGAAGGGCATGTTCGTAGTAGCAGCTGCTGGTTTTAGGTACAATATTTTGTAGGTCTGAAACAAACATTTATGACTGATTTAATTAATCAACCAAGCAATATGGACCCTCGAGTCCCAAAGAGCAGTAGAAGTGATGTCGGATGGAAACAAGACTCCTTCTTAATGCAGTGTATGTAAAGGACATAATATTTACCTTGAAACTCCACAGCTGACTCTTGACTGTTGTGGTGGCCAGATAAAGATTGGATACTCATGGTACTTAAAATTTGCAATTGTTCATCAGACAATCATATGTGCTCTTCGGATAGCGGTGTTTTTTTGTCTTGTCAAGGACTTCATGTCATGCCAAGTCTGAAATAGATGATTAACAAAAGTAAGTATTTACTGTCATAAAAAAGTCTTTTTCATGAGAGTTAGTTAGAAACAAAAAATATTGGGTTTGAATGGTGGTAATTAGCATGTCATGATTACTATTGTGATATTTTAAGTTGATTGTGGACATGTGTGAGTTTATGATAGATTGAACTTACTTTTCGCCACTCTACCCAGGTTTTCACGGCGCCAGGGACGCTATTGATCTCCTGGATAAGGTTTTCCCATCTTTTTTCGGCTTTCTTTACTTAGAACGAAGCCGTAAAGCGAGCTATTAATCTCGCCTTTTGGGCCACCGTTGGATACGCTTTTTTTTGTTGTTGAAGATCCATTATGTATAAAAAACAATCATGTTTGCAAGCTTTGTTCAAAAAGAATACAAATACTACGTTTAGTTTCTAACACAGAGGTTTCTAACTTCTAACCTAAGATCAATAACAAATTTAATAATAGTAAACAAAGAACTTTATTCACGTTTCGTTTCCCACAAATTCTCTTGGGAACGAAAATAATTTATTTGAGTTTTCCTACTTAGTGTCAATTGTAATAATTAACATAAACATTATAATCTAGTTTAATTTACCGATATCTAACTAATCCAAGCATGGATCTTGAAGAATCTAAGCCTTTAATCAACAGAATGGTCCCTACATATATTTTCTCGATTTCACCGGTTTTCCGTAAACACAGTCGAGAAAAATGGAACGTAATTTGAATGAGAAGAGTCCATCTCATCTCTCGTTTGTCTGAGAATACCAAATGGTTTGTTTTTGGGAGATTATCATGCGACATTGAAAAGTCGAATTCGAGATAAAAATGTCATTCCGCCGAATAGGGCCCCAGGTCTGACTCGATGTTTGAAACTTATTAGAGCCGTTAAAGCGAGGAGAGTCGGCTGATATAAATCGAGTTGGCACGTCAAAATATCAGTGGTAATAGAGAGCAGTGTGTGCGCCGAGGCCGTGCCCGGCCGACCAATTTATTCGTCGGGACGTCAGATTTCGAGGGCCTCGTTACGACTAAGCCTCCAATTAGACTTATCCCTAATTAAGAGATGCCAATAAATTACCCTCCATCACGGACTAACGAAGACGCGCCGCACTAATAACGCTAATTGATTTTGAGTAATGAGCTCGAGGTTTGATGGAGCCGATTGAAGCGGGGGTGCGCCATCGATTGGTACTTACTTAGCCACGACGATACGTATGCGAACTTTCCTACATCGATCTTCATCTGACTGTTTCCCGTGTTGATCTGATATTTGTACAGGGCTACACAGAATGGAAGTACTGAGCCGAAAGGGGCTCGTTGTAAATCGTGTTCGTGTGGCATTTGGAAAAAAAATTACAACGGGACCAACCCTAAAACCATGTTAAAAAAATTGCTAAGAGGACGTCGGGCCATGCTTAGTAGGGTTCCGTAGGCGCGTAGGACGTTTGAAGTATTTATACGGTTTTTCCGCTTATCTCAAAAAGTTATTATCAGATGGTGCCCGCAATAATTTAAAAAAAAGTTTTTACTAAGATCTATCAACATGGAAAAATAACAAGTTTCTTAGACGCATAGTTTAGAAACGGCGGGAGGGGCACATTGCAAGCAACTATATTAAACAAAAAAAAAATATTGAAACTGGAGATCTTTATTAAAACTATATATAGTTGTGCAAAATTACATGCATAAACGTTTAATACTTTGCAAGTTAAAAGGCTGTTAAGGATTCAGACAGACAGACAGACGGATATAACGAACTTACAAGTAGTACCGTACTAGTTCCGTAGTAGTACAAGGCTGACTGTGTTTTTTTTTTACCGGAAACAGCTGTTTTTCCCGTTATTTTAATTTTGAGCTCAACTCTTGCTCTCAGATTTGGAACGTGTTGTATACCGAGTACTTTTTGATGAAGTTGTAATTCGTGCGCAAGCGCATCGTGGCTTGTTCTACGATTCTACTTATAAACTCGGGCAATACATTTCGCTATCAAGTTATATTCTTGAAGATTTTATCAAAAGATTCTTCAAAACTTCCCTGAAACAATCAAAACACACCAAAAAAAAAACAGAAAAAAAAAATACTGTTTGCTCTTTTCTGTGATTGAGTGTTGTGGCTATTGTGGGATTTCCGCCTTCTGAACTTTAGCTTGTGGGTTCGATTCCCACCCAGGACAAACATTTGTGCGATGAACATGGATGTTTGTTCTTTGTCTGGGTGTTTCTATGTACTTTATGTATGTATTTACAACAAAAAAAAAGTATTTATGTATTCTATAAGTTATCTGGTTCCCGTAGTACAAGCTTGCTTAGTTTGCGGTTAGATGGCGCTGTGTGTGATATCAATCTAATGATATTTATATAATTATATTTATTTTTATATTTTATTTTCGAAAGAACGCAAAAAATATATTAAAAAGTGTTTAATTTGACAGACTAGTTATTTAACCACAAATTCGCCTGATTGTGGGCTCAAGGATGTTAAGCACACATAGTTTAACTCTTAGCTTACTTCGTTTTAGTTTACTCTGGAATTGAAACAGGCTCTTAGGTGATGCTGCCAGAACGTACCCTTATCCCCATCTATGCGAAAGTAGCTCTATGTATTCGTTACTTCACGACTAAGCGGCCGAATCTTTATGGTATACTAGCTGTTACCCGCGACTACTTCGTTCGCGCGGTACAATAAAATACAAATTAGCCTATGTTCAACCCTTAAGCAATATCTATGCAAAAATTCAGATTGATCCGTTCAGCCGCTTAGCCGTGATAACACGACAAACATCCAGTAGACGCAGAAAGACAGTTAGATTCGAATTTATAATATTAATTAAGATTAAGATTTAGCTTATATAATCTTTTACAGAAGACAGTGCAACCGACAGTTAAAAACACAATGCTTTTCAATAAACACATATAGAAACCCATACATCGAAAACACATACAATAGAGTAGCCCAGTGAAAATTGGATTAGTTTTAATCCAATTTTATGCCATTTCGACCAAAAGATACACAAGTATTTTGAAAGTTCGGACACTAAATATTGCCGTAAACAAAAAAAATGGTAATAAAAATCGGGGGAAAAAATGGTTCCAGCTAATGATGCTCCTAAAAAAAGAATTTCCAGATTACAAAAAATATATATCCGTGTTCGGCTAATCAAAAATCGAACTTCAAAAATATCCAAACATCTATAGGTTCCTTCTCAATGGGTTGTTTTTTTAAGTATGACAGGTCTCCATTTTCACTAACGCCATCTAACAGAAACATTGCTAGAACTCATGCCTTGCCATCTTCGTCTAAGCTTGCCATAGTATTTAAAGGTCTACGTTTCCACTAGCACAAAGCACAGTAAAAAAACTCTTCTGTGGGTATAACAATAGTTTGACATCGCCCCATTGAAACCGCTTCATGATATTGTCATTTAAAGTTCTATTTTAAAAGTAAGGTATCTAATATTAAAAAGCGAAAGTTTTTGGGTATAATGTGAAAGGGTTGTAGTTGACCTTTTCCAGTTATTAAACCGCCAAGCAGTAGTGTGCAACCATTATTGTGTTCCAGATTGAAGGGTAATGTTTCCAATGAAATTTCTTTTGAGATTTAACGTCTAATATCTCAGGGTGACGAGCTCAGTGCATTGCCTCGCAGGGTTTTAAACTGTTGAACTTTAAAATTTTGGATGGCACTGAACTGTAATGGGCAAGCGTGACGCTTAACTTCAGTTGAGTGACTTGCTCGTCTAGTTATTCAGTACCATAAAAACAAGGTTCAGTTTGATTATTACCACTAATCTTTGTGACGGTTGTACTTATGTATTTGGACGAAATTAGGTGCAAGTTTATCATACAAAAATGCATGTTTCCTGTAAGACTCTTCATCATTAGATTGAGTTGTGAAGTCATCGTAGTATACTCGTAATTCTCGCAACTCAGAACCAACCAATTTCTCTGTATCGTAGATTATAACAATTTACCGCGATAGCTTCAGAGCTTGTCTCAGGCCCTGATGAAGTTGTTTTGCCGTATATCTGAGATGGCATCGGCGCAGGCGCAGCCGATGTGTTCACCGCTATCACAATCTCATTATTCCATTCTATCCGATTAGTCTTGTCGGTCTTGCCTTAGGGGCTTAATAGGTGTCGCACTGTTACTTGTTTTCTTAGCAAATGGCATAACTACTCTGTGTATACTTACCTAATAGTTAGTATCCACAGAGTAGTTAGGTATGCCATTTGCATTTGTTAGTTATACAAATCTCACAGACACAGAATAAAATCGTTATCGTCGTTGGGCTAAGGTTCTGATACCAATCTCATCACTGAAATTATTAATACATTTTAAACAGAAACACACAAACAGCTGTTTTATTTTATATTTTTCTGTGTTTTTCTGTTCCAATGTCTATCGTATACTGAACTTTTTATCGTTTTAATAAAAGTTGTTGATAATAATGAGTACAATGATACCCTCGTATAGTTTTTTATTCTATAAAACGTCACCTAACTGAACATCCGGTATAATATCTAACCTAACTGAACAACCGGTATAAAATCACCATCATCATCATCATCCACAGCCTTCCTTATCCCACTGCTGGGTATAGGCCTCTCTCTTGCTGTGCCATCTGCCTCGGTCCTGTGCCAATCTAGTCCAGGTTCGACCCGCGATGGTGACGATATCGTCGACCCATCTCGCAGCTGGACGGCCAACGCTCCGCCTACCTTGCCTCGGCCACCACTCTGTTACAGCCTTACTCCACCTGTCATCTCTGAACCTAGCAACGTGTCCTGCCCAGCTCCACTTAAGATTCATTACCGCTATTCCGACATCTCGAACCTTCGTTCTCTTTCGGATTTCGGTATTACGAACTCGGTCTTGGAGTTTGATGCCGAGCATGGACCTCTCCATGGCTCTCTGTGCTATCCTAATTTTGTGCACAGCCTCATGGGTAAGCGTCCATGTCTCGGCACCATATGTCATTGTGGGCAGGGCACACTGGTTAAAGAGGCGAGTTTTAAGGCACTGCGGGATACGGTGTGACTTAAGGATATCGTCTAACTTTTTAAATGCTGCCCATCCAAGTTGTATGCGTCTGGAGATCTCATTATTTTGATGCTCTTGGCCAAAAGACAGAGTATGACCCAGATACACATAGTTATCTACCGTCTCTAGACTCTCAATCCCTATCGTAAATCACCATGGCATATAATTTTTTGTATTGGCAAGCAACCAGCTTGTAAGTTCATCTTCAAGTATTGTTTTTTTTATAAAGTACACTAAAATTGGCAACAGAATATTATTAGCTTGCAAAGATCGCGGTGCCCTTTGTTTTGATATTCTCTTTTGCATTAGCCCAGTCAATTTAGCGATTCACCCGGAAGTAATTAATAACAGTTTTTTTTTTCTGTACATAATTGTAGAACCAACCTCTCATATTAATATACAATAATTAAACAAAATGAGTGTCCGGACAGACTCAAATCTTACATTTTACAACATCGTCTCTATTTGCGCTTTTTTAGAGTCTATTTTAGATAACGATCGTAAGCACGGCAGGAAGTCGTCGGCGACGATAATGAACTACGGCTCAAGCATTAATCCTTTTTCTATGTGTACCTCCAGACTTTTTAATTTAATTTAATATTTATTTTACGCCAGCAAATCATACCAAACACAATTTTAAATTTATGTTATGAATTATGTCCGGGTCTTCCATACTAAGTCCCGTAACATGACTGGGCTATTTGTGGATACCAAAAGAGGATTCCCACTCACTTCAAGAGTTTTCGAGCAGGTATACATGACACAGACAAATGGTAAGTAACTTCACTAACTTCCCGGTATGTATCGAGAAGTACCTACTATTCAAGATTCCCTTCATTTCTAACGGTTCCCAACTTCAAGTACCATGGGTACTTATTTGTTGACAGACTTTAAAGTTACTTTCAAATTATCGAGGTACGGTTTAAAATTGAACGGTTATTATAACTGAGTTTAAGAGTGGGAAAGTGTCGCTTTTAGGTTGGGAGCTACTGGAGAAATCACTTTACTGATTTTGGAAACACGTGGTTATACAGGAAAGCCCAACACTAAATGTCGATTTTGCAAGCTTCAAGTGGACCTAAACTACATAATAATGATTTTGAAAATCAAAACCCCAACTATCTAAAAGCAAAGAAATGATAAAATTGAACATTTTACTCTTGAGCTTCGCAATAAAATTGGCGCTCGTACTTCCATCTAACGGTCGTACGCGATAAGGGTGCCACTTGTGGCACTAGTTTGCGAGTTTTTCTTATTTGTGATTTTAATTTTCTGGTGTGCGTACACTAGAAAATTAAACAATTTTTATTTTTCTAGCATCATTATTAAAGAACAAGGGAGGAGTGATGCAAATTTGTTTTTTGATTAAAATCGGTTGGCGACTCCTAGTGACGCTTAGCGGCTGCCTGCCACAGAGTGGTTTCAGCCTGAGTAATAAGATTATCCAGTATCTCACAGACTAGAACCAGTTTGGAGTGCAGCTAGTGATGGGTGAACGAAGCTCCAATCTATGACGGCAAATAAAGCGTCGTCGCTCACAAACACTTACAGCGCCGTCGATATAATGAGCTGGCGCGATAACAGTAATGTCTTTAATTGAACGCGTGTTGTGACACTCAATGGAATTTTTCATGGTTATGTTGATTACATTATCGGCAGGCCAAAGAATTACAAGATCGTGAAAGCTTTAAATGCCCAGTGTACATTATGGTTTAACCGTTGGCGATTTTAGTGAACGTCTCTTTTTTTCGTTTTCGAGTATATAGTGCCCACTACTATGGATAATGACTCTCTCGAGGACAAACATGCTGGCGATATAATTACATGTTTGTCCTCACATGAAGACGAGAGAATTTTATTTTCCTTCGCTTCTCAGGTTTCAATACAAGTACACGCGCGAAAAAACAACATTGCAGCCTTGCATAACAAATAACTTTAACGTATAGTACAACCCAGCTTGATTTACGCTATTGGGCATAGAATTGCTTTTTTGACTCTCTATTCTAATAACAATAACTTATCGAACACTAGGTTAGTTAACTGCGATAAATAACTCGCGAGCTAAGCGAGCGAAGCTAGCGAGCTGCGGCAGCGGCCGGTGTATATAATATATAACAATTTAAATTTAAAGCAGTTTTTGGCACTTCAGTATTATATCAATCGGAATAGTATTTGTGTATGCTGCATTAGTTTAACAAGCACCGTAAGTTTGTGAAATGTAGGAGGGCCATTTACAATAAAATCGCCATACAGTTATTTTCGAGGAATCGTTGTTTTAGTTGGTAGAGTTATATCAGCAGCTGATGTATTATTTATTTCTGACATTTTAGTATTTCATTCGGTTGTTTAAGTATTTTAGTAGCACAAAAGATTTCGGTAACTTATTAAATAACAGCACTGTAATTTACTTATTTTAATAAACTCTTTTTTTATTTATTTTTTAGTTTTTATTACTATCCAATTAAATCTGTCGTCACAACGATGCTTTATTTTATGAAGAGGAGGCGAAAGTATCTATTTTTTTTTTTCTGAAACGTCATCGACTAAACCACAAAAGAAAAAAAATACTACTTATCTTTTGTCTCTTCTGTGGAACAGATAACTTGACTTAATCAAATACAAAACTAATATAATACAAGATTCTTATAGACAGGTTGAAAGATATGTAAATAAGAGGAAATTATGAAACCTTGGACAAAAGATAGTCTGTCAGAAACAACATTCGAAGCCATTCGTTGGACGATGTAGATAGTGGTAGCGGTGTACTTAGGCACGACTTCATAAGATGCACTGCACTGTATGGAGCACGATAAAATGCCTTAGGTACTTCTTATGAATCACCAACAATAACTGTGGTGGAATCAAAACCCGTTGAAAAAAAAGTCACATTTTACGTAAAAAGAGCAATTTTAATTTCTTTACTAACGGGATTTAAACAAAACCCCTCAAATTCCATCAAAAGAGAAACACTTCCCATACAATTCATATAATTCACAGTAAATTTGGATCCGTTCTTATTATATTTGTTTAATGAAATACTAGCCCTTACCCGCGACTTCGTCCGCGTAGCCCACAATAAAAAAGTAGCCTATGTCCATTGTCCATCTCCGATCCTTAAGCTACATACATATATATGCAAAAAATCAGGTTGATCCGTTTCCCGTGAAAACGAGACAAAATGAATTGATAGGACAATTAATACTAACTACTAGTAACTACTTTTAATCAGTTGATAAGATCTTAATTAGTAATCAAGGTGCGAGATACAATGCGTATTTTACGACCCAAGAAGCCTATATCTTCGATTACCCCAGGGCCCTGGATTGATTTTACACAAAATATTTTATCGCATTGTAAAAAACATCGTCGTGCCAGTGAGATCTTACCTTTATATCTATTCCGTCTATTCCGTGGTGTTGGTTTATCGCTAACTTATTATTTTATCGCGTATGATTTAGTGCCACAAGACTTGAAGAACGACACAAACACACGATACAGTCATTTTCTATTTTAATATCTATCGGACTATCTACATGTATCTATCGAAGTCTATCGAATTATTCTACGATAAACGTATATTTTTTATTATAATAAAATTAGTCGTATAATAAAATATCTACAGGCTTGACAATAGCAAAAAGTACCTTAGTATAATAATAATAATAATAATAAAATATATAGTATATCTGGCGAGTGCCCCTGCCAAGTCGAACAACAAGACCACGGCCTTCTTTCCATCCATTTCTCAAAGCAACTCGCGGCATTTTTAAGCTGTATCTTCTTTGTGGGTAAATCTACAAGTCAATAATTTCAGACACAGAGTACTTACTAAACCTACCTCTATCAAATGACAAGTTTGTACCTAATATTTACTAGTAGTTCTGTGAACAGACCTCGCGAGCACAAACTATTTTGCACAACCTTCTATTCTATAACTTGACAGTTTATTTTTTGTCGTCGGCGATGTTTTATTGGAGGAGTTCGATAATGAACTGAGGCCTCACGAACATATAACTTGACAACTTCTTAACCGATTTTGCTCATATTCTTGTTCTTATAATTCTTGTTTTGAATTGAGTACCGAATGTTTCTGCCAAATATTATTAAAATTGCAAAATTGGCGCCGCAGCTAATTTCTACCCTCCTTAGCGATCGCACACACAAAACAAATAAAGCGCTGCCGCGGGGAAATACCTTATCAGATCTAAGATTTATGTTGCTGATTGCCAAGTCACTATATTTATTAAAGAAATAAAGATGTCTAATATTGATACAGCCACTTAATATTGGTATGTAACTAATTAGGAAACAATTTATGAAGTGGATGAATAAGTGTTTCCATAGTATCTAAAATCAACAGGTGCGTCCATACTAAATAAAATAACTGACTTGGCTTTACATGAGATCTCACAACTTGTTTACACAAAGGGATTGCTTTGCAAGACTTGTTTTTAAAAAAATATTTTATGTTTTGGATGGCTTAGTTCTTTACTTGCACGGTTAAAATAACAGACAGACAAAAGCCAACCCTACGATTATAAGTATATAGCACTTCCCAAAACAAATATTCGGCCTCCTCTTAGAAAGCGCCTCTTAGATAGATGGTCACATCTGATAACCACGGATAGCGGAACATCGACAGAAAAAGACAGGAAAAATGTTTTCCTATCTTTGTCTCTAGTTAAATAGACAGTGTCCCCGTGTAACAAACGTCATAGTCAACACACCTGACAACCATAGCGAACCAACGAAGACCAACGAGAGAAAATAGGAGGCAAATATATTTATCTCTCTTTCTCTTTCGTTAGATAGACAGAGTTCCCGCTTATCATATCCGCACTTCTGCATGCAGGGCCCGTACCGTGAGGTGCTTATTGCAATGATTGTTAGGTTCAGCCGATGACACTGCACGACCGCGAACCGTATCACCGCGCTATAAGGTGTATGGTCGCGCAGCGTTCTCGGCTGAGCCTAATAATCATCGCAATAAGCACCTCACGGTACGGGTCCTGGTCTGTTACACACCATAAAACAACAAACGTCATCGGAATACAAAAATGAAGTGCATACTGCGTACTAACGTCACTTAATTTTGATAGGCGTTTACACTTTTTATAAGTTATGCTCTCTAAATAAAAGCTGTAATATGAAACTTTTCATTAGGTACGAAAGTTTTAACAGTAACATGGAGGCAGGTAAGTACGAGACTTTTAATTACGCGTCTTAAAACTCGAACAATTCTTAGCAACATCACCTAGCAAACCTTCAATATCTATTAATTAGTGATATAATTAGGGGGCAAACAAGAAATTCGTGTAAAACGAACTTTGTGAGCAAGGTGAGCCTTGGTGTAGGGATGTAGCGAGGATTCTATGTGGGGCAGACATCAACGATACAAGTAACAACGTAGTATGAGATCCTTCCGGGTGAGACTTTTATTTCAAGACTCTTACTGGAGAAGCATTTTAAAGAAACAGTCAACATTCATTCATAGGTCTTCATACTTTAGTATATTACCAGGGCGCTATAGATAGATGTGCACCCCGTCTTTAGCGCGCTGCACCGCGGCGATAGTTTACGGGTCGCGTAATTTAGAAACGCAAGACGTAGCAACAAACAGTTCACGAATAGAGACACAAAAATCAGGTTAGTTACCAGGTACAAATAGAACCCCAAAAAGGCAATCCTGAGTATGCCCACGCCGTGATTAATTAACGCGGTGGCTAATTAGAGCTGCGAGTCAACTCATTAGTAAGTGTAATTGAAACAAGTTGCAGATTTTTCCCAGAAAATACCCAGTTGATTTTGTCTATTCATAATACCGTAATTGGCTAGCTGTTTGTAAATCTGTAATTGGTTGTTGAAAGATCGTCGACAAATCGATGAAAGCTACTTTACTTACTAATTATGATGAATACCTGTTACAGTTAAAACCCGTTTATAGTTAAAACGCGTTTTCTCCAGTTAAAACTAGTTTTACCTGAGTGCCATATTTACAATTAGAATTTACTCCTAGGCCCTATCGCTATCCAGCAGGCCAATGCGGCTAGCATTTTGGGCTTGTTGCCTGGAATTAGAGACCGTTTAAATTATCTCTATGTATTCAGGCTTTAATAAACGATCTCTAAATACTTCTAGGTAACAGTTAGTTTGTAGTTATAGTTATTGGCTTATATGTTTTTAATTTATGTTATAATATTTTTAACTGCTAAACTAATTTGAATATAAGATAAAACTAGTTTTAATTTTGAACGTTAGATAAAATTGAGATAGGATAAAAACATTTATATACATAATTTAATATTTTTTAAGTAAGCACGGCATTGAGTCGTCGACGACGTTGATGTAATACATTTTTTTTTATGTTACTCGCTGACGATACGAGCAAGTCGCTCATCTAGTTCAGTGCCACCCAGAATTTTGAACTTCAACAGTTCAACACTATGCGCGGCAATGCACTGCGCTCGTCACCAAGAGATGTTAGATGTTAAATCTCTATATGCCCAGTAATTACGCTGGAAACATTTCCCTTCCGGAACACAGTAATGCTTGCACACTACTGCTTGGCGGTTGAATAACTGGCAAAAGTGTGGTACTTCCCCAGGCGGACTCTGCAAGAGAGCCCTACCACTACAACTACAACTGTCGTCGTCGTGGCTCAATCATAAATGCTTTTTCTATATTCCCTACTTCCAGACTGTTAAATTAAATTTAATATTGATTCCACGTCGGCAAATTATACCAGAAACAATTTTATGTTTATGTTATGAATTATGTCCGGGTCCTCTACTAAGTCCCGTAACTTGACTGGGCGAAGGTACAACGGCTTGATAGTGACCTGTGGCTTCCCCTAGGGTTATTAGTGATACCGTAATTTGATTACTTTATCGATATATTTGCAACACGATAAAACCGTTATGCAGTAGCGCTTTTAAAATATTGAAAATCACGAATTCAATGGAAAATAATAATAATCAAGATTGAACTTTACCGATGTAAAGTTTTTCAAACACTAGATTACAAACATAAAAACTAAAAAACGTGGTATTTAGTTTCGATTATAAAATAATACTATAATTATTTTCATAAGTAACCGAATGGCATTTACTGTAAGTTCAAACTGTTATTGCATTATCTGTGGTTGTCATGCATAGAAGGTGGACTAATCGAGCCAAACAACGATCGATCTGAAATCGGTTCTGAATCAATTTACCATGGCGTTTACCCACTTATCGACTATTGTTCAACGGAGATACTTGCTTTGTGTCGTCCCAACCCTACGAGTACCCAACGGGGAGTATCTGATGATTGATGACAGGTGAGCGAGAGGGAGATATCGATAGGTGAAGTACGTCTCGCTTTAGCGTGAAGCGGGACGCGGTCAGTAATTGAATGGCAATTACGTTGCCTGTAAATATGACACAAGCACGTAATTGCAGGAGTGGAACGCGTGAGGGCCGAGACCGCAATACAAACGCCTTTTAGATGAAATATTGAAATTATGTGCGATATGTCTTCGCATTTTGAGGTGTTTTGTCTAAAATGTTGTCTACACGACATAATTTGCAAAGCATTAATGTAATTAAACAATACAAGCTGGTTAGTATCGCTATGGCTAGACTACCGTATTTGTTTTTGCGTGAAAACGTCATTCTTGGTTCATCAGGTATTTCAGAAAATAAATGTAACTCATATTTGTATCGGAATCCCTATGAATATGAAGGTCCATAATGCCCCGTGTATCAGAATCTTGAGGTGCTTCGTTTGGTTTGTCTTTGTTCATCTGTATAGGGTTTGTTTCAGCCATATTAGCCTCTGGACTGGTCGACGCAATTGATAGCCCTGCAGCGCCCAACGCTTCTAGTCTTCAGCGCTTAAGAAGGCGCCTCACTCGTTTTGTTGACGAGTTCTGGCGCTCATTTGATTCGGTACAAAGCGGCCAAGAGCTCGACTCCTCTCCCACTGACTTTGGCGTTGAATATTCCTGTAATTGCCACGCATTGCCTGAAACTAGCAGTTGTCACCCGGTACAACTTTTTACTTAACAATTTATTTATTTGCTTAGCTGATCTTTTAGAGCATTTCAATACCCATACGACGACGTAAAAATAACTCATTTAATTAACCCTGGCCGTTGCAGAGTTATGACCATTCTCTAGTCGCGCAGAGTGAATTTCGAGGCTCTTTTTCAACCCGCTCAATGCCGTCGGCGCATGATGACGTAAGTGCACTAACAGGCAAAGTGTAGTGATATATTTTCAGAATATATACAATTAGCGATTCATTCAAAATGGCGCTCTGAATTCGGCTCCGCTGCAGTCTGTTTACAGCCGCTTACTGAACTAAGACGCTTAGTATGAAAATACCCACATATTGTAATTTAATTAACCAACGAATCATTGTAAAATTAAGCTATTTTAGCTAAAACCACCGGAGGACGGGCAGCAGCGTCCTCTTAGTAACGTAGTAACATTCTGCGATTACCAAGAAGCCTACCAAGCGTGGGGATTATAGAAACACCAAAATAGGGAGAACGCTTCGTCCAGCAGTGGATGCCTCTATACATATAAGAGCTGTTAAGAAGAAAGCTATTTTAACGTTATATCACTTGATACCTGAGTCACGGTCCGTGATTTCCCAAAAATGCCATTGTTAAACTATGTAGAGCAAACATACCTTCCAACTGGAACAAAATAATATCACATTTCATAGAACTGCGATACAACAGTCTATATAGAGACTAGCTTGGCCGCATGGCTTCGCTCGCATAAGCTACAGTCATTTTAAAACATCATTACACCTTTTTAGGAGGGCTAGCATGCGCACCGCGACAAAATCATTTTGTTATGCAAGAAGACACGGACATTATACGTTTGTTTAATTTTTACGACATAAAGATTAGAGAAGATTTTGTCGCGGTGCGCATGCTAGCCCTGCTGGGGTTGATTTTCGAAAAACCCTGAGACAGGTCTTTCTTCATGCTCTATGTTTAAATGCACCAACCGAGTTTAATTGGCGTACCACAAAAAAAAATTACTATTGCCATACAAATTTTGGGGGTCTATTTTACCCACAGAAGAGGAATTTTTTTTACCTCTCTCTCTACTGTGATTTTACCCCTTTAGAAGTTGTATATCGCCAAATACGTTCTTTTATCCACCTTGAACTATTTGAGGAATATTAGGTCCAAATTTCACGTCTCTATCATAAGCGATATGATCTGTGCATAGATTCTTAGAAAAAAAGCTTGTTCTTTTATGTGTAATATATATATTTTTCTAGTATCGTTTACATAACTACCAAGATTTGAAAACCAGCAAACAGCTACGTTGCATACACGCATTTTGCTAAAACATGTTGGATTATACAAAAGAGTTTGTAGATTAGCATATTTAAATTGTATTTGATAAACAATGCAATTTGCAACAACATAACGCTTCAACATACAACTTATTCTTATTGTCATAGCATTGACATAATTATATTTCTTTTAAGTATTTTAAATGGTCCCGACACATCGGTGCGCACAAGTATATGCATGATTGTGAACTCAGTCGAAGGTGACCGGTGCTAGCGAGCGGGCGTAACGCGTCATGCCGCTTCCGAAAACCTATCACAACTCACAATAGGCACGCTGCAATGCGACGCCGTTAGCAAAAACATCAAAGTATAACACCAATTCACAAGCAGCAAACATAATGGGACGCAATGTAAATATCACCATATTATTATCCAGTCTCTAGATATGAATAATTGGTAATTAATCTTCGAATAGGAACTTTACCATGCGCAATGTCTTAGCAATTGAGCATTAGCCTCCGGCTGCGCCTCGAAGTGAAAGGCTATAAGCCGACTGGAAGGCTATGTAATACGTAATTAATTACAGGTCTAACTGGCAATGGTTACTTACAATATATGTATAATAAGTGTAATATTACTGTATGATTTTTTTATAATATGGTATTGGATCTACAAAACTTATGTGCTGCCAGTGATGACATATGGAATTAAGTCGTGGTCCCTTTTGGACAAACTTAGAGTCACACAGCGGGCAATGGAGAGAGCTATGCTCGGAGTCTCTTTGAGCGATAAAATCTGGAACTGAAATTATATTTGCCGAAGAACCAAAGTCACCGACATAGCTTTCAGGGCTTGCAAGCTGAAGTGGCAATGAGCAGCCCACATCACTCGAAGAACCGATAACCGATGGGAAAGAATGATTTGACAAAGAACTGGAAGACGCAGCGTTGCAACGCAACCTAGCCAAGGGCTGACGATATTGTAAAAGTCACGAGCAACCAATAAATGCCAATGGAAAATTGACGATCAATGTGATGCAATAAGAGGGACGCCTTTGTTCAGCAGTGGACGTTTTCTGACGTTTTTGATGATGATGATTACTTATCTAAATGAATACTTACAATGAATGTACAGCGCGTAATGATCATATGCTAGAAACTTTCAAGAAGCAAAACGTCTCACTACTATTTTATTTAAAACTAAGTCATTTCAAAAATTCAATCTTGTCATGATATACTTGTATCTTGTCATTAACATGCTATTTATTACGTAAGTAGTTCATCGCGAACTGACACGATCTGACATCTTGACTGAATTTTTTTTTTTTTTTTTTTTTTTTCCTCCTAAGAGGATTTTGGCGTCGCACGTCTTATGCATTTGCCAGTGTCAAGTATACATATTTATTCTCAAGTTTAGTTAGATATAATCAAACAAGTCATAGTCACTGTCAAAGTCGAGCAAAGCAAGTCACGGTCAAGTCCTAGTCATGCCCCAGTAAAGTGGTGAAAACTTTACTAGAGCCTTCTATGGAGTTTTGGAAACAACACGAAAATTCACGTTTCACGACATTATACCATTCACCAACACTCGTACATGTTCACGAACACTTAACGGGTAAAAATTCACCGTTTTTATACATTAACACTCGAAATAACACAAGTAATGGAAAATAATATAATGACGCGACATGATTTCTTCACGTTCCCGCCAAAACTCCGACTGAATTTTCTTATATTCGTATTTCTTGTTTAGAATTGAGCACCAAATGTTTCTGCCAAATATTAGCAAAATGAGCCGGTAAATGGCGCAACAGCAAACTTCCCCCCTTTTTGGAGGAAATACCCCTACAATCAAAAATCGCCGAAGCCAAAAAAAACTATGAAATTGTAGAACCTGTATACCTAGTTTCGTCGAGGTAATTTGAAAAATAAGACATGTACGCGACTACCAACATCCATCAATAGTACATCCGGACAGATGAAGGCAAATTTTGTTAGTTGTTGAAAAGGCTTCGCTCGCTTCGCTTGCTCGGTCAATCAAAATTTCTTTACGCGCTATATTTCTTCGGAAGTTATTTTTTCCTTTCAATCAATCCGTTAAATCCATAAAAACTTCAACTTTATAGACCAGCTGACTCTTAACTGTATGTGTATATTAATGGAGTGTTTGTACGTCGGGTTGTTAATTAAATTTTTAATTTAAACACAATATAAGCACATGGTGGCAGGTTGTGGCCGTTTCGCCGCCGGCAGCCTGCCACCTGTCCATGAGCAGAGGGCTCAACAATTTCACTGTATGAACAGGTAGAAAGTAACGTTACTGTTATACTTACATGATTTTAAGTTTCACGGCTACCTCATCCATATCCTTTGACGTAATCGGGAGATAATAAATATGTAACACAAATGCAGCCATTAGTAATATTTATCAGGTAGAAAGTAATTACAATCTTCCTGGTAAGTATGTTATGTGTGCGAGCCATGCATTTGCGTAAAATCTGATCTGTGAATCTAACCTCGTCGCGCATGAGAGTATCCATTTGTTAGTTGGACAGAGAACAATAACCTTTTTTTGCCGTGCACAATTACTGTACCTGTACCACGCATAGTTTACGAATTTTACAAAATGCCCTGTGTACAGGTACTTACAGCGTTTCACACGCTGTTGCGCTGCGTTTATGCCAATTAAAAATATATCTGGAACATTCAATCAATTAACATTCAACACGGCTAGCTAAATCTAACGCATGTCATGGCGACCGACGATATGACAAAACGCCAGGAGTCAGATTTTAATTGGCATGGTGTCGAGTTCAGCCACGAAAGGAGGCGTGGGGCGCGTGGGGGGCTGCAGCCTCTCGGCCCAGACTCATTTTTCTTTCACCCTCATCGAGCAACAGGTGGTTCGATGAACCGTCGAAATCTTCCACAATATCTAAAACAAACATTCGGAGGTGTTTACGATCGCTTTATCTGAAAACAATAGACCGTGATTTGCGTTAATGAATGCCACTTTAATATCAAACGTTCATTAAGTAGAGCTCGGTGCACAATCGTTCGTTTGGTGCTTTCTCACGCCTCATTAAAGTCTTTTTCGTGATTCGGCGACCGCGTCTACCGTTTCCCGGAGCACAATGAGCGAGTGATTCGGCGGCGAATAACGAGGGCATTTTGTCGGCCGCCTCTCACGTCCGACGCCTTCCGACGCTCAATGAAAGTTTACCTGCAGCCGTAACGAGCGATTTGTCCCCTGGCCCCGCGCTCCGGCCCAAATCAAAGCCCATTCACATCTGCATGCCGACACAATGCTGGCAATTAGGCCATGCCTGGCCCTACAATCGAACGTAATGCGCACTCGTTCGATGACGCCAACGCTGTCTCCACCTCTCCACTCTAACGCCACGCCAGTACGACTCCTCGCTCTCTTGATTTTGATAGCCAGTTCACTGCAGTTATGCGGCCCATTTTGCAAATCAATTGCATTTTATGATAGATTTAGTTTGGGTATTCTTCATTTTATTGTGATTACTCCCTGCAAGTATCATCGCATATGATTTTAAGAGCAATATTTACGTAATTATTTACGTACGATATTTTAAGATACATGCTACACAGTACTCTTGTAACATAAGTATTAGCAATTTTATAGAATACAAAATCACATTAACAATTCCTAAATCTTAAATACCTAGGTATGTATGGTTAGCGTCGCTTATCTACTGACCTTGAGTTTTTTTCTTGATACTTAGTTAACAACACTTTAAATCGTAATATTTAAATATTTTACACGCAGCATAGTAGCAGTACATTTCCCCTACGCAAGCTCAAGGTGGAAGGTCAATTCGAGTGTCTGAAGCCCATCATCGCTTCTTTGTAGAGCCAATTGCTGGCAGTAACTGACAACTAATCTACACCAAGTTGCATAGTAACTGCTAACTATTCTGCCCGCGAGGTCTGGGTTAACAGCCCATAAATCTCTTCGTGCTTATAAATGTTTGGAGACCTTAGAATGACTAATATAAGAAACTCTTGACCTCAGAATGTGTTCGTGATAAGTGTTGACTTTTCCACAAAAGTGTCGATTTGTTTAGTTAGTGAGACCGTGAAATATGATGTTTAGTTATTTGCACTTTGCGTAATTTGATGCTCACTTTACATATGTAGATCCGTGGTACTTACCTCAATCGTAAACCTTTACCTGCTTCAAATAAATTTGAGACAAAAATGGTACAACAGCTATGATATGGCATGCTTGAAGGTCACGATAGAGTACACCTAATCTCTCGAGTTAGCATTAACATAAGGCAGAATATATCGTCTGGAAAGCCGATTCATAATATTAAGAGCAGTTCAATCGCGGTAATTACAGGTACCTAATCCTTCAGTTAACTTTGATTGTCATTGTTCCCGTACCTACACCGACAGCAAAAGCCATTTGCGACTATGAATAACATCTTTGGCAGTAAATTTGCATCCCAGTCTGGCAGACGGTCGACGTTTAATGCCCTCGTAATGTAAATCATAAGCTTGTCTCGAGCTTTACTACTGGCAAAGTAAGTAGTAAATTTTCAGTTAAATATGTCACTAGTTTGCTAATTTGTAAAAAATATGCAAAAATAATTTCTAAAGAAGAAATTTCTATAATTTGTTTTAATGATGGGAATACTTACGTTAAATTGAGTCCATTATTCCCAATATTATTTTATTTATTTTATTATTTATTATTTTATTTTATATTATTATTATAGACTAAATCCGGCGATCTTTCTAAAGGAGTTTTACGAGCGAGATGTGCTCGCATCTTGTCTTGCCTTGCAAATCTAGTTTCTATCTACATATCAGCCAGAAGAAGTCCACTGCTGAACTAAGGCGCCTCCATACGGAGGGCAGCTTCATAGTCCCAACACTGAGCAGGTGGCTTGGAGATCGCAGAACTCTCACCATTTACCAAAAGGACGTTGCCCGTTCTCCGATGTTTCTGGTCGCAGTTTTAGGACACAAGGGTATAGGTCCCGAGGACTAGATTAGTTTCTATACTTTACTATTACTTACTTTGACCTACATATAAAAGTAGTTCCCTGGACATAGCACAGTCTGAATTAGATACTAATATCAATTCGGAGTGTGCTGTGTTGAGGGACTTGGTTCCTAAGTTACCCTTAAACTACGAAATTTTGATTTTCGGATATATCGAACCATTACTTCTACTCGCCACACGACCAAAATAATCGCGTAGTCCGAACAAGGCTTTACTGTCGTTATTTCAGTTATTCGCTTAAATATGTTTGAATAAAATTCCTACAGTTGATTGAATCAGGTGTTACTTTGCGGAAGTCCATCTTCGTCTTCAAACTGTTTTAGACTTTGGCGGTTGTTTACAACTTTTAAATATTTACCACGATTATTATCCTTAGTATTATTCTTTACGATCAGTCTACCCGCGAGCATGCAACTGTGCCGAAATATCGGGAACTCAAAAATGATAATAATCTTAGTAATTTTTTTCCGTGACTACTAATAAAATAAATTACTTTTTATTTCAGATTTGTTCTTCTAAAATTAATAACATGTAACTCCTATAATAAAAATTCAGGCTAATAATTTTTATCTTCATTTTTATTTTAGGTCAGGCTGTTCAAAATTTCAAGGTATTTACTTATATTAATAATACTTGAATGATTCCTAAACATCTTATTTGTAAAGTGAAAGATGAACAAATGATCCTTTTTATAAAAAGGGATACGTTAATTTGAGTCGGTTATTCCGACTCAAATTAACGTGCGTTTAAACTAAACTAAAATTTACTCTAAAAGCGTGGCGCATCCGCGACCTCGTCTTTACCACTGAATGAAGTAAATAGTCGGAATAACCTACTCAATTTAACGTGAGTATTCCCGTCTTATTAAAATAAAATGCGTCAAAACCACGTCAGTTTTCATAGTAAAATGTATCCCTTTATTCATATTGTATACTGATGCGAAAACAAAGTGGAAAACACTAGAGATTTGTTAGAGATGCGTAAATGGTTACTTAGTGCTCAATATCCAACCGACTTCAGCAGTTTCAGTCCAATTATAACTAACCAATTCCGTCAGAATTCCAATTTAATTTTGATCCGTTAAACACCCTTAATCTTCAATTAACGGTAGACTATTAATTTAACCGACGTAGGCGTGGTATACGCAGGTAGGGATGCATGGAAAAAGATTTAGCCGGATAAAAACTAATTTTAGTAGTGATTGTGGTATATCCCCTATTAAATATACTCAACTATACAATTTTGAATAGAGGCGTGATATAGAGCGGTTATAGATACTGCTTTCTTGAACAGCGATGCAAATTATAGTGAAAAGCTCGTTGTGTCATCGCATTCGCATCGATGCAAGCTTGGCAATGCAATTTGTGTTGCGTTTGCATAATGCATATGCATAGTATTGTGTAGAGTTGCTTACTTTTTGAAAAATATCTTAAAATCCCCACAAATCGAAGTTTGATACGCGTGATTTTGCATAACCGTCATATTTTGCTCCACTAAACACGACCGTGTTCGTTAAAATATAGGTATGAGTAAGCCTAATAATCAAATGCGGTAACAACGTAGCTCGCATCGCAATTCCACCACGGAATTTATTAACACTGCTTGTCGATATCAATTTCCTATTTCGAAAAATAATAAATTTGAAGATTTTAACAAGTACATCTTTTATCATTGTGAAAATCGCGGGCTACCGGTGGATGCAAGTGGCCCGTTGTCGGTCGGTGTGGCGCTCTAAGGGGGAGGCCTATGTTCAGCAGTGGACGTCTTATGGCCGATGATGATGATGATGATGATCTTTTATTTGTTCGTTATACACATAGTTCTAGAACTAAAGGCTAAACTTAATGGGCCAGTCAATAAAACCATTGCATCAAATATCAGAAATGCACGTGTGTCTCTTCGGTCTTTTCTATATGTTCTTAGGACTTATCCTCATCAAAACGTACAAAAATATTTTTTTTGTTGGAATATGATTCCACACGCAGGGTATTTATCCAGTGTCTAGTTTCATAATATACACAAGTACACAATAAAAAAACAGTCATATTCTAGTCAACAATTTCAGTCACGGCCCATGCCAAGCCTTGCTCTAGTAAAGTGGTGGAAGATATACTAGTACAGAGTAATGGAAACCAGTTCTATATTTGAGATTGTTATTAAATCAATAGTTGAGGTATTTTCATTGGTATTGACCAAAATTCTTTTCTATCTGCATTTCTATGCTGCATGTGGTTTTAATAAAGAGCTACCTAAGTACCTATATCTATCTATATATGACTCGAGTGCATCCCTACTTGAGACACAATGATCCGATAATTAACAGTTGACAATTGCGCAAATGTGCGGGTGACAAGTCTAGCACACGGGTACAGGCCGTCATTAAGGAGCATTCAGGGCGTCCGACAATATTCTTCATTTGCGTACCGGGGCGGTCGTCATTTGCCGTATTGTGCCGCGAGCGTGGACACCCGCCCTTGCAGCGCTGCAGTGTGCATCTGCCTTAATTGTAGCCCTTGTTCTATGCCAAGGACGTGTGGCAATAAAGTGTCTCGAGTATAAATCGTGTAGCTCATCGTTAAAACTATATTGTTGCAAGAGACCATCTGTATACAATAGAAGGCTTATCTCGCTCGGTTTGTAGCTAGTACTGATTTTGGTCATTCTAGTCGAGAAGACTTTATCATGCTTATAATTAGAAACGCGCTGCTCAATATTTTAAAAAAGTACTTTACTTACTACTTTGCTGGATAAAGGGGCTAGTTTGAGAAAAATATAGCGCAATACACTTTCGCGTGTGATGAAAAGAGATAGATTTAGTGCTCGCTAGTCATAAAATCAAGTAATTGCTAATTACAACTACACCAGGAAATCAATCAAAATTCCGTGCTATGCTCTCCTAAACATTATTGCTACCTCACGTAGAAAGTAATAACCACTAGAATATACACTATACAGGGTTATAAGGAAAGGGTATACTAAGTCGAAAAGGCTCATAGTACTCGTCATTATCAACCATTTTTACTATGAGACCAACCCTGAATTAGCGACAAAAAAAAAAGCTGTTCCATAGAAAAATGCTACTGACACTCGACAAAATGTTTGGAACAGCAGATTTTTTTGTCGCTAATTCAGGGTTGGTCCCATGTAAAAGTTGTTCCACAGTCATGAGTACTTTGAGCCCGTTTCGGCTTTCCCCCTTTCCTTATAATCCTGTATAGGGGTTCGGAGATCTAGCAAAAAATGTGTTTTGTCTTTTGAATTAATTTATTATCGAGGAAATGTCATAGAATCATGATTTCCTCCTTAGCTAAACTAGAAATTAAAACTAAAAAACATACATGAACAAAAAAAAAAAAAAACATATTTCTATGTATTCCATGCATGTATTTATGTATTCTATCAGTAACCTGGTTCCCATAGTACAAGCTTGCTTAGTTTGGGGCTAGATGGCGCTGTGTCAAAAACGTCCACCAATATTTATTTATTTATTTATATCTCTATATAAATAAGATCTTCAATTTACATATAACTAATGAGGTGCACGGAATAGAAAAAAAACAATTTCTTTTCAGTGCCGCGCTCCCGGCTTAAGCTATCTCCTTTGAAAAAAAAAGGCAATCAATTTTCTTTAGAATACTATTACTATCTAGAATCATATAATACAATCAATGTTTTATACCAATTATCAGTTTTTTTTTCTTGGCGGAGGAGAAAAAAAAAAGAACACTAATTTTCTTTTCCGACATAATAGAAAATGTTTAACATAAAAATTGCATTAAAACACTGGCTTTATATTATTTTAGCTAAATTTTTTTTTTCAATCACTGAACTGTTACGCAACAGTTTGGCAATGAGGAAAAATTATTCCTCGTAGACAAATCAGTTTGGCAACTTAGTTAGGCCACGAGGAAACACCCGATTTTTCATATTAAAATTGCCTAATTAGAGTAGCGAGCTCTCAAATATATATTGATCTCTCATATTATTTGCTACCTAGACGCAAAAGAGGGGTGTAATAAGTCTAAAGCCTAAGGTGTCAGGGTGTGTCTGTCTGTGGGCATTGTATATGACCCTCAATTGGTGGACAGATTTGAATGTGGCTTAAATGCCGTGGTACTTAGCTGTTCAGTTAAAATCGGTCGAGCCGTTCGGCATTCAAAAACCACTTACCATTATTCTTAAATACGAGTTTGCTCTTAAGATACTAGATACTAATGTAACTTTTTATTGTATGCACGTATAATGGATATTTCATACTTAGCGAGTAAAAAACAACTCAATTAAGCTACCAAAAAAGATCGAAAGGTGGATGCGATATGCTAATTACCATCATTAGTACCTAACATTCACATGTATAATCTGATTGTTTTGGTATACAAAGAATTATGATTCTTCTGTCAGTGGCCCTAAAATTTATATTACCGTAAAATCAAAGAACGTAGTCTATAATAAAATATAGTACTACTAGTACCCGCTACTTCGTTCGCGTGGACACAAAAAAGTATCCTATGTCCGTCTTTGTGATATATAGTAACTCCTTATCAAATTCTATCAAGATCCATTCAGCCGCTTAGCCGTGATAACGCCACAAACATCCAGACAGATACTTCTTATAGTTCATTAGATGGCGTTGATCCATTTTTCTGCATTTTTTGACGTTTTCTATGGACTGACAGTTTTAATGTAGGGAGTCTGAATCGCGCATGCGAAGTTTATTTTCGAGACGAACGTTTAACCTCTAAGCTTTATTGGTCCTGATACGACTGCGGCCTCAGAATGATCCTATAAATTATAATATTAGTTAGGATGAATAGTAAGACGAGAACCATACCTAAACGATAAGTCATAGAAGTGAGTTTCACGATCCAAAGAAATTTTCTTCCAATTTTAAAATACAATACCACTAGTTTATTTAAGCTGGGTAGGTGCGCAGCTGCCCGATAGGCTGAAAAATATTCAAAAGTTCTTGAATCATTCACAATTAAAATTTTATGTGGCACATATTTTGACTATTGACCCCCGAATACTGAAACGCTTGTTAACTTTGACGACAGATTAAGTGTATTGCTGCCTTTGTCATTTGCTTAGTGCCAGACAAAAGCAGTATTAGAATTAATCTGTTGTCAAAGTTAACGAACGTTTCAGTATTCGGAGGTGAAAGTGATACAATTCAACTAGCTGTGGCCAGCGGTTTCATCCGCGTGGTCAATTCTGCCGGATCGGTAATTTTCCCGGGAATAAAAAGCCTCTACCCTACCTCACTCTCCCGCCTTTAACTGTACCCAGGGAAGAAAAAAAACAACGTCGATCCGTGTCTCTATCGCTGCATGACAAAGGAACAAATAAAGCAATGAACTATCAAACACATTTTCGTATTTTAATATTTGTAGAGATTGGACAGTGTTAGATGGCGCTTGTTCCCTTACTGTCCCCACGTTCTATAACGGCACAGAGAAGGTTGTGTAATATTAAGTGCATTTGTTTTCGTAATAAAAGCTTCGATATCTTTGCCCTAAGTCACCGATTACTGCGTTAAATTCATCTAGACGTAATGCCCATGATTAATATGGCCCATTAACTTTAAACAAAGATTAATTTGAAAGCGGAGCTCGCCTGGCCTTATGGAGTCGCCCTTACCATTGTACGTAATGTTCTCAACTGAAATTTAACCATTTTAATAAGTTTTTCGAGAGCATCATCATTATTTATTTTCATTGACATTTTTTGATAGACTTATTTATGATTGGTTGATTGTTATTTTTTTTAATTTATGTTTGGAGTACCTATCAAAATCTCTCTTCATAGTTATCTCGCTCGTAGTTTTGCTAGTTTTTGTAGATATTGAATTTTCAGAAACCGTATATCATAAAATCAGAAATAAAATTCACAAAAAAAAACTTTTTGTATCTTTTCCGTCAAATCAAAAGATGTAAAAAACGATAGTTTCTTTAAAACGTTTGTAAACAGATACAGCTTTAGCATTTAGAAAATTCACAGTTGTAGAATTTAAATGTTCAAATGTGAAAATGCGCGAACCGGACAACTGTGAACGCAACTACTGTAAAGAAACCACGTGAATAGCATCCAAGTTAATTAACCAACTTTTCATATCTACCTACTGATCAACCACCGAGCGACCGGTTTATTTTTGTAGGGTTAGCGAAACAATATTTGGCAGCATCTGCTTATAATTATAGTTCAAGAAATAATGTAGTGGCTGCCATAGTCAACAATATTGACACTTTAGAAGTTGAACGCACTGTAGTCCGCAAACGGTGCCAATCAATATTTAACTACCTGCATACATATTTTTTTATAAGTAAATACGTTTCAATTTTATCTATAAAGCAAATCCAGTGCATTACCGAGCATGATTTTGAGCTATTGAAATTAAAAATTCTGGGTGGCACTGAACTATTATGGATAATCGTGAGCGTCAGGTGTGCGAAATGTTCGTCTCGTCACAAAAAAAAACTTTTAATAAAATAAAAATCCCTCGTCTTCATTATTATAGCCTTTACAGACCTGCGGATTTGGTATGCGCGGATTGCAATCTAATAAACGAGAGAGAAAGAGAAAGAAACATACTTTCCTCTTATTTCTTTACTTGCTCCGCTCTCCGTGGTTATCAGGTGTATTAACGCCCGTCTAAAATGAAAGTATGTGGTAACTATAGAGGTATTGCAATGGTAAGGGGCCGACCCATTCCAAAAGCTCACCTGCGCAGGCGCAGCTGAGATGATCGATCGGGCCAAAACTGAATTAGTCCGATAATGCTCGATACAAGAAATTATTGAATTAACCTAAAATTGGTCCGACCTTTTTCTTGTAACCCGACGCGACGACGTACATAATCGTGTAATGAGTTTCCTGTCCCTACCTTGGGATAAAATTCCGCAAGATGAAAGTTGCTGACGCGTTTTCAATTCAAATTAATTAATAATTAACAGTACAGTACAGTAACAGTTGATTAACAGTGATTCATAGTAAAAGTCACATTTGCCCGTGACAGTTTAGTGCAACAGTCAGAATTTTGAAATTAGTTCAATGATGAAATTAAAAAGAAAGGTCAATAATAATATATAATATAAACTAATGTAAAATGTTGCTGTAAACTTATGCAAGCCAGCAAGAGACAAATTTGCACCATTAGATATTTTGGCATACAATAAAAAAACTCCTGAGACATTTAACCAAAGTGCACAAATGTATTTTTTTAACTAATCCCTTTTTACCGAATAGCGCTTTTGCAATCAGAGAAGTATTTATTTCTTTGTACTCTGTAAAACTCTACAAAAATAAGTCTGCCTGTATATCTACAGTCCACGCGCGAGATTAATGCCGAGCTTTCGAAGGCTTTTGAAGTGCCCAGACAGCATTCAAACTCACGCGCGGTCTTGATAATAATATGCTACGCAAACTTTCTCATATTTTTTTTTGTTTAAAGGTAGAAAACTGTAATTGGGTTACTACGCAAATTATTATTTGCCTGATAATAAGCGACACATGTAACTACGTGAATCAGAAACACTTTAGCGTCAACAGGTTAAATGAAAACTGACAAAAATATTGAAAAAAATGTAGGGAGCAAAAAAGACTGGTTGCAAACAGGATTTTGGGTATAAACGAGAACCCTGTCTGGCCCATTCAGTAACATAGCTAGGCTGACTTCATAAAGCTAGTTTTGTGAAGGCATGGTCTACCGACCATTTTATCCGTCGTTTTCACGTCTGCATTCAAAATTATACCTCTAACAGACATGCGGATTTATATAAGATAAGATAATTTTATTCATTGGCCGAATTACAAACATCTTATAACTAAATATAAGAGCTGTGCATCACACCGTATTGCGTCATTAATACACTTTCAATTTCTAATAACCTAATAAATTTAATATAATTTTAATATAATAAAATTAATTTAATTTAATTTATTTTACCTTATACCCCTTTTAATTTTTAAATATAATAAATTTTCGTTGTAATCGTAACAACATTCAAATATTAAGCGTTCATATATATAGTAATAATAATAAAAGAGAGAGAAAGAGAAATAAATAATTTTCCTCTTACTTTATGACGTTATTCACCTTTATGATCAGACTGCCTATAAAAAATAAGACTACGAGGGCAGAACGACTAAAATTCAGAAAGACTAAAATGCAGAAAGACTAAAATTCAGAACGACTAAAAAGCAGAAACACTAAAATGCAGAAAGACTGCAATGCTATTTCTCGCACGTCACACACCCCAGGGCGTGGGTTCAAATCCCAATAATGAGTTTGAGCTACCGGTAAAGAAAAAGATCACGAGGAAGCCATAACATGCTGGTAGGGTATTATCTGGTTCTCCGCTGGCTGGCTACCATCCTCAACTTGAAAATCAGTCGCTAATGTGGTCGCTAAGCACCACAGGGTTTGTTGTGGCAGCCCCACTCGAGACCCAGTCCCTAATTTAGGCTAGATGCATTTACCATCTTCGACCACACACGATTTGTGGTGAGTTGTGGATCTTTTGGCGCTTGACCACAAGTCCCCTGATGTTGGTCAGTTGTGGTCAAATGCCAAAAGATCGAATTACAATTTAATTAACCATTAATTTTACTTACTTCTCAATTTACTGCCCTAACTTATCTCATGCCGAAAGATTCGTAGTTCATTCGGCCCCGTTTCGCCCTTCGGCATCGTGGGAACATAAGAAACGAACTGACGGATTTGGTTCAATGGTTAGCGTCTAATTATTAGCTTTTGTCGGCTTAATTGGTAATCTGATATTTATTAGATATTCTTAGACGGTTTACGTTAGATGGACGTGATCTCTTTAGCTTTTGGGGTTATTGTGCACCTCTCTATTATGGTCATGGAATAAAATTGGCCAGCAAGTATGTGTTTAAAGTTTAAACTTGTATTTTAAATTCCTTGAAAAAGTTTGTTTTGGTGTGTTTTTTAACATTCATTGACACAAGGAATTATTTATTAGCTAAAATAAGTTGGGTGGAGCGCACAGATCAAACTAGTTCTATTGAGTTGTCTCCATAAAGTTCTGTTCTGTGGATTTACCTCATTTTTTAAAATCCTGTTCATAAGCCTAATTAGAATCCCTTAGTGTTTCTTGGTAGGTTATAATTATTTGGTAGGTATAATATTCATTATAAGAAGTCGGGATTTTTCCACAAACAACAGTAATTAGCCATGAACTGCGAATCCTTCAGGGTTTGCTTATTAACGTCTAATCTCTGCCGGCGCCCGTCGATCTTAATTAATTCAATTAAAGTATTAGCAGTAGGTGAAGGTTGCGGGCGTCGTCGCGTCGAGGCCCTCTCACTGAAATTTAAAAACTTAACGTCGCCTTCTTCGTAACGACTCACCGAGTATACAAGGGGGAGGCGAATTAATCAAATAATACCGCGGAGGTGAGGGGGAGCGCCCCTACACTCTCCCCCCCCCCCCGCGCGGTACGCCGGCCGCGTGGCTCAGTCGCGACCGAAGCGCCGCCGCATGGGGAAGTGCCGCCGATCCCCATAAGCATTGTTACTTTTTTCGACGTTCTCTGTACAGTTTTGTTTTAAAGTTTCACAAGAGAGTTTTTATGTGTTCACTGTTTTATTTCGTTGAACTCAAAGGTTAAAAGACCGCAGTTTCGGAAGGTTATGCGTTAATTGTGTTTTTTGTTATTGTTAAGTTTTTTTTGTTTGGTGCATCTTGCCGGTCCGGAGACCGCCGGTCCCAACGAGGCCCCGAGCCTGGACACGCGGCTGTCGGACCCCTGAGGACAAAGCCTTAGGTAGGTAACTATTGAACGACCGTGGTATGGGCCCGTAAAGCGGTTTAGCGCCAAACTGCAACGAAGCTTGTTTTGGTAAATAGACAATGACAGTATGTTTCTGCAAGATTTTAGAACAATAGATTGACTTAAATAATGTCATAGGCACTATTATGGCAATGAAAATGGAAAACACAAACAATTCATTACAAACGGAGGCCACGTGGATAGCATGCTGACATTGCTGACACTGACGCTGTTCACAAATTAGAAATTTATTACTGTCCTCCTTTCTCTATTATTTATTATAATGATGATTATACAAGAAAGAGTAAGAGCAAATACTAGCTGTTTTGGGGAAGGAAAAGTTGTTGAAATGGTAAATTATAGTCGTCGATTTGAATTGTACTACTATTTAATGCAAAAAATAGTGCACAAGTTAATTGTCTATATAATGTTGCTAATAATTGTGTATTTTAAAACTGAAAATAAACAAATACCAAACTAATTCTATACTTGTATGGTTTGCAACCGGCAAATTGTTTAATTAAGTCACTCGTTAAAGTAAATTAAACATTATTCTCGAGAGCTGTTGGACTAGTTTCAAACTCAGACCACACAATTACCAGATATAATTTAATTTGGACTCAATTAAAAGTTTGAAGCAAAGAAAATATTATAGCGAGCTTGTCACATACGAGCATCCGCAAAATCATGCCTCCATGAGACTACAGCACTAAATATTACTACGTCAGGTGAAACTCAATTACTAAGAGATAATTAAACCATCAAGGATTTATTTACTTTGAACATCAATTTTCTTTAAAATAAACGTACTTTTAATTAAAGCTTTAACGAAAAACAAATAGAGAAGCGAGGCGCGCAACCCTTGCGCACCTCGAGCGAGGGTGCTTCGTCACGCAGTGGACCCTAATTGTTATTGAACACTTGAGCCTATATATTAAATTAATGTGTGTTTCCTAAATTAAAAAAAAAAGGTTATAAATTAAAGTAATGACAATAACAGATATTTTGTAATCTCACTAGCACAGATAAAGAGTGAGAAGTCTTTGATGAATATAAAAAAATGTATATATATATAATTTTGGAATTTCGAGTTTCCCACTAAGTAATACTTAACTTAAACTAGGTATTATTTGATAAAATGACCAACCAGGAGCATCTGAAAATTATAAAAACACTTATCAATGTACATCTAGACTGAGTGGCCAGCGCCAATGTCAAAGTTTATAGGTTGCAATTACTTATACCAATGTATTTATGATTTAAGAGAGAGAAAAGTTAATTAAATAGAATTTACACGTACAAATTATTACATCAAATCATTTGTAATAAGACGGGTTGAAATTAATTTAAAACATGTCTAAGCAATATTATACGGACCAGTTCATTTCATCGTCGGTTTAATTAAAAACGAGTGCCCGCGCCCCTCCCCGTTTTCGGGTTGAAGTGCCCCCTCGCCGCGACCGGCGTCTCGCTCCGCTTATATTTAGATAATTGTACAATCATCTAAATTAATGAGTCCTCTCGTCCGGTTCTGGCCTCCATTGTATTGTATATGCTGGCTAGCCGGATACATACACAGTGACAATTTTTATTTTAAATTCTTAATAATTGTGTCCATCCTAAATGTAAGCCTTTTTACAAATTCTCGAATTTTCTTAGTCTTTCTATGTTGTGGAATTATTAAAGTGTGAAAAAACAATCTATGCTGTATTCTGAAAGTAAAAGTTATTATTAAAGAAGATTAAAATATTAACAGCTTATTTTCTGATAAAGGGGTAAATAAGAACAATCTCTGCGGTTGTTCACAACTCCCGGTTGACGACACTGATAGAGCTCAATGCAATTAAAAGTTTCACTACGTGCGTGGACGAGGCGCCGGGCGAATCCACCTTAATTTATACCAGCGATAAGCCCAAGTTATGAGAGCCAATTATTTACTTATTTTAAGTAAGATTCTAATTTAGATTTATATTATGAAAAAGGCTCATGGGAATTACGATTCCCAAAACTGATTCGTAAAAGTATTGTACAATTCCATGAAGTAAAAAGTGATATGTAACTGAAACTAGATTTAAGCTTAAACATAAGGAATGCTTTATGCAAACGTCGCGTTGATCACGAATATGAATTATGTTTGAGAATGAAATCACATCAGTCAATTATTGAGCGATATGAGGAAAGATAATGGACTGAATGGAAGCCGGTCTAAATGCATTAAAGCTAAAAAGAGAGGAATCAAATTAGCAACGCATCCATCATCATATGCCCTTCCTAAATGAAATACACGAAGCAGCAGAAGTGCGGTGGATGGAGTGGGCACCGCACCCGGAAGGCCGCGGGCGATCAGTCTAATGAACTCGGCCCACCCCCGCAGCCTGATTTATTAACGAATTAAACGCATTCTGCTGCACCCTCATGCAAATTACATCCTGTGGGTATAAATTTTACAAACTTGGATGAAACGATCCAAGGAAAAAAAAAAACGGTGCATTGTTTTGAAAAATGCGTAAATAATACAACTATAAGCTGAAGCACGTTTGTGAAAACGTATGCAGTCTGTTTGAATTTGTAAGAAATCATACTAATATTAAAAAAGTGAAACTTTATGTGTAAGTATGTTTGTTATAAGTTATAATATAAACTTCAAACAGTTGTTATTGTAATTTTGAAGCACTAGGTACTGGGCCTGACCGGTTTCACTCGGTTGAATCTGTACACATTAGTTCCTCACATTTAAAGAACAACTAAGCAGCTTGCTTGCTGTCTATGCAAATAAAGCAAGAATATAACAGGTTAGCAGAAGAAATTTCAAATGCACCAGCGATCTTGGGATGTGGTGATAATTCATTGAAAAATCCGCAAACATTTCATATTGTTTCGTGCGTGAATACTGAACTTATGTCTGAATATATAATTATACCAAAACAAATTTAATGATACTTAATTCTAGCCAGGCGCGGGTTCGACAGGTGTACGTTCCCATGTTCTTCTGCTATAAAAAGCCTTTGTAAGAGAATATTCCTCTGCCGCAAATAAATGTTATAAGAAGAGATTTCTGACTAAACACCATACAATTATATTGATTTTGGATATTTAATAAACACCTAAATTTAATCTTGCAGTCTACGCAATATTAAAATGGATACAAACGACAAGTAGCGCGTAGTTGTGTACTCAAGTCATAATGCATCCATTATTCAAGAAACAGACCGGTGAGGGAGAACGCGTAGTCTTCTAAATTATTAAACACGCGTTATAAACAAGCTACCCTAAACTCATCTTCAAATGCCCATACAGAATCTTGACGAAAAAATAATTGGTCATGGGTTCCCAAACTTCCCCAAAGTTTAGGGCAATGCCCACCAAATCGAAGTTTCAATAACGAACCTCAGCGATGTTTTGGTTGATGTTTCGATATTTAAAATGTGCCACGGTTACTTCTGTGTAATAATAAAGTCAACTTTGCATAAATGATTATGAAATCAAGCACTCAGAACGAAGAAGCCAGTTGCATATCTATAAGAATTGCTGCTATAAAAATCAATGCCAAGTCTGAAGACATGCAATACCCGTTTTAGCCAGGAATGGCTGGACGACTAAGTAAATCTGAGGCAAAGTATTTAAGGCTCGAATTGGAATTCTCATTGAGGCAGTAGGCTCATGGAGCACCTGCTTTGATATCGCGCATGCCCTCTCCCCGGCCTGTAAGTCCACATTGAACAAACCGGTTCCGATTACAGGTTATAGCTGCCTACTTATCCGTTGGCGGAAACGAAACTCTCGCGTTCAACGTTCTGCATATTCAAAATTAAATCATGACCAATGGAAATCGTGCTAACTCAATTAACCAAATCGGATTCTCATACCAGTTTAACGACTTACAATCATATGTGTTACAATGTATTGTTATTTTTTGCTCTAAATTCTAATAATATTTGGAAAACTTTATACACTATTACATATTTCTTTGACGATATTTACAGAACGATTATGGGAGTAACCATCGTTCCAGGAAGAAGCAATTCGACTACCTACCATCTAAAAATAAACAAAGTCAACCGTAGTTTGTTTGTTTTGTAGGTAAGAGGGGTCTTCGAGAATAATGATGTTTGAAGAATTTAGGAACAACAATTTAGCTTTTGTTTTCATAGTTTTGTACTTGGATTCTTTAAATTAAAGAATTTTAATATAGCTCAAGTAGCTAAAGACAAAAGAGATTTCGCAACACAACTAAGGATAAAGCAGTGATTTTGATCAAGATGTCTCATTTAACTTACTTTATTAAGAACATAAGATGTTAAGTAAATACATATATTATGTAATAATATAATCAAGAAAATGAATTAAATCGTTTTAAAACAGACTGTTCAAGTGTGTTTATTTTGAATTACTTAAACAATGTCTTTATCTGCCATAATCTTAATGACCACTTATCCCGGCAACTTAATAATGGTTTTCGATGTCAATGATTGAAAGCTTGGGAGTATTGCGTGAGAGTGTGAGACGGACACAATTGGGCCCAGTGTAGAGGGAGATGGAGAACCTTAATTTCTCGCGGCGTGCGGCCACTCAAGTAGTGCCAGTCATCCTATTTGATTGTGGAAGGAGGTTGCGTTGTAATTGGTACTCATTACTGTTTTGAGGGTCGTCTCTTTGAATGAGCTGTTTCAAAATTGCAACGGGTGCACTGGTTTACATTGAAAAGTATGTTTTTTAAATCTAGATGTTTGATTTTGATTACATTTTATAAAATAGTACCAATAATGTTTTATGGGTACTATTTTACTACTACTGATACTGTTGTATCGAAGAAATAATATATTGCGCGTATATGTACAAGTACATCCCTTTGCTTTGCAGTTCGTTGAAATGTAACCGGTTTGCGATAAAACAACCTGATTGGCCACGTACAGTGCTGCAACACAATTAAAATGAATAGCTATCTAGCTATCCTTGGCTAATAGCGGCAATAAGCGGGGTAAAGACAGCGCCCATATTTCAATGGTTGCTATGGAAACCGGCGAGCTAAACAACAAAACATTGTGGACAGACCAAAGTAACGGACACCGATACTGTACATTCCAATGATATTGTAAATTCCAACGATATTGTTAATTCTAAATAAATAGGTAACTAAAAAGGTTGATAAAGTCAAACAAAATAAAATACCGACATCAATATGTAGCTTAAGTCACTTCAGGCATAAAGAGGAATCCAACAACACCTCACTCGTCAAAATCGGTGAAGGCGTTTAGGCTATAGAAGGTAATATAGGAACACACAAACATACATACTTTATACTTATATTTGACATATATACTTATGTTCTTACATCCATCCTAAAAATATAATCCTCCTTTTTGGATAGTCAGGTAAAAATAACAGTCGTCACGCGCCTGGGTATGCATTAAGAAATCGTAAGCATTTTTATTAACATTGCAAATTGATAAAAAAAAATAAAGTTTCCATTGTAGTAAGTATATTTCGTACAAATTTTGTAAAAATAATACCTACCTGAATGAATTCAGTTTTTTTTTCACCTAAACGCGAACGATACGTTTTTAACTTTTTTTGGATATTACAAAAAAAACATCAACAAAACATTAAAACAGGAAAAGTGCGAGTCTGACTCGCGCACCGCGGTACAACTTTTTGTTACGTAAAATCATATCACTACTAGCTGTACCCTACTTCGTTCGCGTGGACCTTAAAAAAAAGCAGCCTATGTCCGTCTCCGACCCTTAAGCTATATCTATGGAAGAATTCAGGTCTATCCGTTCAACCGTTTAGCTGTGATAACGCGACAAACACCCAGACAGAGTGACAGATTCCCATTTATAATATTAGTTAGGATGAAAGCACCTAACATTGCACTAACGAAAATATAAGTCGGACAGAAAGGAAGGACAAACTTAACTTTGTAGTTGATTTTTTTTTCTCCCTTACATCGATGTACGTCACGGTCGATTCTCTGCAAAACGTAAGTTTGTAATCGCAAAAAGAAACTATGTTACAATTACAAATTAACAATATCCAGGTTTTTCCGTTACTTGTCCTGTAAAACCTTGCTTCTTTCTAAATTTCATGATTCTAGGTCAAAAGCAACTTTTGATTTACTTGCAAGTGTCAAAATATGCGGCATACTAATTTCACCTTGATACCTGTACGTGTTCCTCAGAAAAAAGGTCTTGACAGACAGATGGATATTCAGACAGACGGACAGCGAAGTGATCCTATAAGATTTCCTTTTGAGGTACGGAGCCTTAATTATTATAAATATATACCGTTCAAATGCAACTCCACTTGAACACATTATTAGTAATACCCACTACACTAATATTACACTAATATAAGTGATTTTTACCCCCTATTTCAGACGCTGTTATTAGCAAAAAAACATACAAACCAAATAGAATCGCAGCACAATGTGTTTGCCAACGTTACTGTATAGGTTATTGTCAAATTTCAAGTGGATAGTATTTCTAGTTCTTTAGAAACCTAAATAAGGCGATAAATGATGATTATCAGGTGATGCTACATTTAAAACGGCTGATGCTATGTATAAAAGATTTAAAGTGATAAACGGGATTACTTAAGTAGATATAAACAGCATTTCAATGTACGTTTGTTAGGTAAAAAGCAGATAAGAAAGAGGTATTATTAACAAATTTTTGTGATGATTGTTTAAAAGCATTGACATGTATTATGTTTATTGATTTAGAAGCAGCGGGCCAAATGTATAAAATAGTACTGACACCATGGAGCTTACTAGTATAGTGAGCACCATTGAACTCAGTCGCAGGCGACGTGCGCTAGCGCACGGGGCGTCTCTCGTCGCGCCGTTCCCGAGAGGCACATTCATACATCTCAAGCTACAGTGCGATGCAGTTAGTATGAATTCCAACGGATAGCAACAATGTACTAGTACTTACCAAAAATAATGGAATGCAATACTCGGATCTCATTTTCTAGATACTAATGATTTCTCTCCTGGAAAATATATGTTCTATCTAGTCATAAATTAGTTTATTAACGAGGTCTAACTACTATCGTAACCAGTCGTAACTTACTATACATAGTCATAACTTGTGCGCTAATGTGCATTATCTGTAATGCTATCATAATCATAACTTGGCTTTGGAGCAATTTGTTGCTTCATTATCGGGGCGTCCGGAGCGCGAACAGCAACTAAGTAGATAACAATCAACTGAAGGCTTGTTCGAGACACGAAATTAATTAAAACAAGTTTGTTCGCGGATCCTATGCAGGGTGAACAAAGCCGTGCTGAGTCACTAGGTAATTACACCGCGGCAGACGCCGGCGAGGCGCCTCAAATCTAACATTATCTTGAGGCTCATTATTGTAAGCCTGTGACGATGGAACTTAGACAGGCACCCTCCCCCGAAACAGAGACCGGAAACTATCATTCGCAACTTATTATCCAAGGATATAAGATAAAGATGACCGATTTGCTAAGTCACTCCTATGAAGAATTTGTAATTATAAAATAAAAAGGGTTGAAATAAAAATTGTCCTTTCATAAGACGCTTGCCAATATTCTTTTAGTAGGTACAGAATGTTGCGGCAATAGCGCCTTGTCATCGGAAGTTTAATTATATTCAGTGATTAATTATTATGTGTAACGAGTAAAGTCGGATCGCTGATTGATGAGGATCCGGAGTTAGCAGCTTCGCGCCTTCTTCCCGCATTGTCTTGTGTTTTAATCGTTACTTTAAACGATATTTTGTTTTCATTGTTCCGCATTGCAGGCGATGTAATTTGATTTGTGGTTTCCACTGAGTCATTGTTGTTATTAAAATTTAATAATAGGTAAGACAATGCACGCTTGTGTTCACTTGTTGGGTTGAATCACTCTTTGTCCTTTATATTTAATTAGTAATAATGATACCTTATACATAATACATAATTAGTATAATGAACGCATGAAGTTCTACAAAATGTATTACGCGTTCAGAATGGCTAATTCTCGAAATTGCATACTTGGGTACTGTACTATACTAATCAACAGTTGAATATAATTATATAAAAGATGTAACTATAGAAAAAATATACCTAATTTTCATTGATATGCCATTTTAAGAATTAGGAACATGTAGTAGGGATTGTAAAAGAACAATTTTAATTTAATTTTCATAAATCTACTCTCATGTTTTCTGATTCTATAGTTTTAGCAGCCTTATGATACACTTGTGTAGTGTTAAAAAAGGCATGGCTTATCTCTCCGTCCGCGTCGACACAATGCGCCATCTGTTACCGCGGTGACGAATGACGCTATCCGTGACCCAATGACGGGAATACCTCAACGTTATCAACGTTTACCTATTTAAAATGTAGACACAGCTGCTAATTCCGTACATCATACAATACATAACCACTTTAGACTGACTTACAAATAACATTTTGACATTTCGAATACATTAGCATCACACGAACAATAAATAATGACAATGTTCAAGGGTCACCTTCAGAAATTACTGAAATCGTTATTCTCAAGATTCTAAAGCAAAAAATCATGTTCAATGTCAACTAAACTCCAAATTGGCAGAGATGTGAGGTCGTAGTCGTTTATTATATCGCTAATGAGCGCCAAAAGTGTTAAAAAATTAAAGAACAAAACACTGAAGTGATCGTAAAACTGACCAAATATAAAATGTAAATAGATGCCAGTATGTAAATAGATTACTTCACTAGTGTCTGGTGCTTGGATGTCATTATTAATCAATTAGGATGTTTGTTTTAAGTATAAAAAGATGGCTGTGACAGCATATTATTAAAAATGACTAGCTTTTACCCGCAACTTCGTTCGTGTGGACCAACAAAATTTACCCATGAGCTATATCTATGCAAAAATTATAAATTATTGAACAACTGACTATATTTTAATTTAGATCTGCATAGTGCATACTGACGTCAGGTAAGGTACCTATACTATAGTTGTGTAGTTGTGCGCGCTTCCTACAAATCCTACTGCTTGTCCAAGTTATGCGCATTCATTTACACGCATTAATTCAAACGACGATTAGATGGGGTAGGTGGTGAATTGAAGGTAAACAATCATTTTGGAATTTAATCATGGCCATTGGCAACTTTCACCCAACAGGGAAGTACTTTATAAAAACAATAAATCATGCTGGTGGCTGATCGCCATATGTTTAATTATAAATGCTATGGAATGGTTATTTTAAGAATCTAGGTGTAATAGAGACTTAATTGTGCATGTTTTTTTTTCTATTTCTAAATTTGAAAAATACTTCGCGTGTCGTATGTTATTCCCGGCCATAGCTATAAATTTTGCATATTTTTAATATTTTTGAAGATAAAAATCACTTTTTGTTTTAATAATCACTGCGTGGAAATTAAAAGTTAATAAATGGCGAATACATTATAACATATTCAAACAATATTGCGTCTTTAATATAATATTGCAATAAAGTCATTTTCATGTTGATAATTATTGTCTTGATTGGCGAAGGAGACTGAAAAAAAATGTCGAAAATATACTTTTTCTTTCTCCATAATTATATTTCTAATAAATTAAATTTTACAATTATTTTAAAAAATATTAGTAAGACTCTTTTGCATTCCTGCTTGGTTGAAGAGCCAATGTTTCCAGCGAAATTACTCGACATGAAGTGATTTTACATACTACAATATATGACTAATATCTAATATATCTCAATATTGACTGCATGCGCAGTGCATTGCCGCGCAAGGTTTTAACTGTTGAAGTTCAAACTTCTGAGTGCCACTGAACTGCTATGGGCAAGTTTGACGCGAGTGATTTGCTGGTATCCTACAGCAAAATCAGTACCATAAAAATAAAAATAAAATCTTCTAACGGCCGTACTCAGAGACGTTTAATGATTACTTAAACTGTCACTAAGTAAAGATTTGGTGGTGACGAAAAAAGTAATCATATAACGTCTCTAAGTGCGGCCGTAAAATTTTAAAAAGTGCACAAAACGAGATAGACTATGAGGGAAGAAAAAGCGAATAACTTTAGGAGTTATAAAACTGTTATTTATAAAGCATGAAATTGCAGATTTGTTGGTACTCGTATTGTCTATAACAAGTAGGTATAACCAGTAAATATAATAATACGTAGTTAAATTTGTATATTATTCATATACAATTTATTCATAAAAAACATTTATACGTCAGTTACATTATAAGAAAAAAATAACTAAAAAATATTTAATTATTTGAATGTATACTACAGCGTAATGTAGTGGGTACATTCCTAAATTAAATGTGAAATAATAATAATAATAATTCAATGTCAAATGTAAATTAATAATGTCATTAGTACTTACTGAGTAAAAATAAGATAATATAATTCAATGTCATATTCAAATTATGACTATTATTAAACAAAATAAAAATATAACTATTATTGCAAACAATAATATATTATATATAGGTAATTGCTGACACTACTTGACGGTTCTTCCCACGTCGTTGTCGCCGCATTTTCTTTATCTAATCTGCGGAGGGCGGGATATTTGCACTTTGATAGAGACACGGCAACGGCCCTTAAACGGATCATTTTGCAACACTGCTCCAGTAATGCCAATCTAATGGCGTGAATTGTTACTCTACATTACTCAATGTTTATAAAATTATCATAACCTCATAACAATTATTTTGTTTCAAATGCATATTATTGTTGTGAAGCGTGTGTTGTAGTAATTAATAAATGAACCGCAATATTACGGTTTATTATTTAATAAACTATAATTAAAGTATAGACATTAGATGAATCACTAGCTGCGCCCCGTGGTTTCACATGCTATTCTACAGAAAACGAATGCTTTTCCGAGATAAAAGGGATACGGAACCTCCATACGGAAATTTCATTCAAATCCGTTCAGCCGTTACAGAGTTGAACACTTATATACTAACATACTTACCTACTTACACAGTTACAAACTTTCGCATTTATAATATTAGTGTGCTTGCAAGCAATATACATGTGCGGCATATTTTTTTTCTTTTATTACTAATAATTTAGGCGTTTGATCACAATCTCATCTTATCTTAAGTGATAATGTGGCCAAAGATGGTAAACACGTCTAGCCTAAATAGAGAATGCAACGATGACTTCTGAAGTCAGCGATAAGTGCTCAACGACCGATTTTAAACTTGTGAGTTTTATGGGTTATAGCGTACCATCAGGCGAGTTGGTGGCCAAACGTAAAAAAGCCCAACAAACTTTTCTACCACCATGAAAAATGTTATTCAATTTAAACTTCTTGCATTTATAATTACAACTTATTAATCCTAGTGTAAGATATGAGAAATACCATTTCGAACCCTTTTAATATCCGTACAAAAAACTCGCATATTGCTTCTTTTATTAAAATATAAACAGGCTAAGAGACCCTACTGACAGGGGTGACTGTCCAAATTGGCAACCTTCGCGAGGGTCCTTCCCATACGTTAAATATGCAATTGGAGCCCCATACAATTTGAGCGCTATACAATCAACAAAATGAGCTAGCGTCGATGCAATCAATTACATGTATTTCTGTTTGGGGTGTTCAGAAGTTCAGTAGGTCATTGAGTTCATGTGTTGAAGTGTGGATATTAGCTTGTGCACGCGGCTTCGCTCGCGTGGATCTTTACAAAATAATCTAAAACTAATCTCTATATGTACCTGTATTGAGCTTAGAATATTATCCGATAAGGTCAAAATAAATTGGCTTTAACTTGTTAAAAATTAAAAACTCTACAAAACTAATATATAATAATTAAATTTAATTGTTAAATGTTTCTCGGTGACGAGACTAGCAAGTCGCTAACCTGATATTAAGCGTCACGCTTGCCCATAACAGTTCAGTGCCACCCAGAATTTTGAACTTCAACATTTCAAAACTATGCGCGGCAATGCACTGCGCTCGTCACCCTGTGATGTTAGATGTGAAATCTCTGTATGCCCAGTAATTACGCTGGAAGCATTGCCCTTCAATCCGGAACACAGTAATGGTTGCACACTAGTGCTTGGCGGTTGAATAACTAGCAAAGGTACATTGCAAGAGAGCCCTACAGTACAGCCCTACAGTAGCACTACAGATCTAAATCTGACCTCTGGGCTCGTTGTTGCGGTTAGAGCCCCACCTCTAACCACCATCTACCAAAGCGAGCCCGGGTAGAACAACAGCGTCGAATGGCGGACGCTGTTGTAGGCTTAGACGTCTCAGCTGCTAGCTGCCCGGGTGGAGCTGAAGCGTGGTGCTGAGGGCTCCGGTGCGTTCCCTTGGAGATCCCGGAGCCCTCAGTCAAGCACCAAGGCAGGCCACCGGGGGAGTTTTAGTCGATATAATCCTACATAACCCGGCTGCACCCCAAAGCAGCCGGCTATCTTATGAATATTATTATCCCACTCGCAAAAAAAAAGAAAAAAGAAAGCCCTTTGCTTCCAAGCTAAGGAAAGTTATTAATTTATATTCGATACCTGAAACTGATAATTAAAAGGTACCAGTCATGCTCGCATCGTTTACTTTAATTAGTACACTAGCTTTAGAGTTTCCTGTATCATGCGCATATGAACCGACCATGTAATTAATATGATAATTAAAAATGTACCTACTCCTCCGATCATTGAGTTCGTGATTCTTATCGACCACAACCACCAGACCCTTTGCCATTGTATGCGTAAATACTTCCACTCTATCGCTCTCCTATCGTCAGCCCTCGATGGTCAGACCACGGGAATTTTCAAACGATAATGATCAAAGCATTTAACGGCCTCAGACAAACACCACAATCGAGTTAATGTAGTTGAAAATTTGAATGAAAGCTTAGATTTGACCAACCTACTTACCAAGCTGATAACGTCGTGATTATTTGGGCCAACAAGTAATATAACTAAACAAAAACAAAATACCCGACTGCAATATGTAGCCTATTTCACTACGGACAAAGAAAATAAAATAAAAATAAATTCAACGATAAAAGTCTTGTCAAAATCTGTTAAACTGTTTAGTCTACAGAAAGTAATATAGAAACACACAAACATACATACTCACTTAAATACTTACATACACCCCAAAATCATTCTTGGGCAATCGGTTAAAAAATATTCATCTTCAAATTCAAATTGAAAGTAAGTAGATTAAAGTACATATTGTACGTTAGTATCTATATACTATCTATCTAACTTTACAGCATCGGAAAAAGGTTGTAAAATACGAATCCTTTACGAATTTGAATATAACCTAAAACTTTACGCTCTAATAAAGTTAAAAAAGCCAAACCAATTAAAACCCCTAAAGCTAAAATTAATAAACCAATAATAAAATTTAAAAAAAATACTATCTATATAATTAAATTATATACTTATGAATTCTAAAATCATTACATTTTTCTGCCCTGCCTGATAGTATATAGTATATAGATAGATAGTTAGGTAGATAGATAACTCTTTAGTGCAAGCAACAGAAATAATACATACTCGTAGAACAAAACAACTGGCGGCCTTGTCGCTACATGCGATCTCTTCCAGGCAACCTTAGGAATTTACTAATTGAATAATAATTACGAAATGAAAAATCGGCTAGAAACCTATAATTATATTAGATCAGTTTCCAAAACGGTTCACTAACAAAATGAACGTGAGAATTATTCTCGATATCTTCAGCGCGTGTAAATTAAAGCCAGTTGTGTCGTTTAAAATTATAAAGGAACGAGAACTTGTTAAAGTATTCCGAGACGTATGAAGTTTTAACGAGGTTGATACAGAGACCTTGCGATACTTATTAGTTTAGGTGCTTATAATGTTGTAGGTGATCTAAAACGGGAATTAAACTTGTATCATCTAGAAAACATGATTTTAACTCTCTCTTACAGTATCTATTTAAATTTTCGGAGCAAAAATTGGGTACGAGTAAGACAATATGATTTTCATCGTGTGATAATTAAATAAGTTCTATGAATTTCGGGTTCTTAAGTAAACTTACAACTTGTAAAATTAAATTTGTAAGTTTTACTAACGTGAAATGGATTTTTTCAAGAGTCAAAAACAAATTTATTTATCTTCTTTAAAAGGGAAAACCTGTAGAAAACCAAAGTCACCGTTTAGTTCGGGCATATTAGTATTGTTTCCTCATGACTTGTGCCCCCTTTGTTCGGCGTATTCATCAGCGTGAACAATGACTGACCTGCGCCCGCGCACTTTTATGCTCAGCTACTGGCTTGTTATGAAATTTACCTCTAACTCGAGAATAACCTCTGGAGATTTAACTTTAGTAACTTACTATTAGAGGAACATTTACTGAAAGCATGTTTTAGAATATAAAATAATGCACCAGAAAGTTGGAAGTGAAATCAGAAAGAGTTCACGACTAAGCTAAGTTCCAGCTAAGACCGAATCCAGTCATGAATTCTTCAGACTGCAGATTTGGAAGCCTCCAAATTCTAGCTTTAGTATAATTCATTTCGATTTTACACGCTTTATATTAGGTTCATTGGGCATTGTCATCCACTTCTAATAGTCGTATCTCTATTTCAAGGTTTGCAAAAGTATGTACCTAATTCTGATAAAGAAAGGTGGGTAACGGTACTGGATACTGGAAATATCGTTGGAGTTTCGGATCGTTACACTTGTCTTATAAAGTACTTTTTATTGCTTATTACTAGATACTACATAATATATTATTAAATAATTATATATTAGTAGATAGTAAACTGAAGAACGAGAACATGCTAAATGTATAATATGTTGAAAAATAAAATAAACAAGAGGCTTGTAGATTAGGTTTTTGTATTTACTTCTTTTTGTATATAATTTAAGTTGTTTTAATTTTAACCTACGTATTTCTACCTACGTAGTTAGGTTATATTTTACATATGATATGTCATTAAAATATTGAATGTGCGAGAGAGAACGCAAATTGGGTGTCTGCTTTTAATCTGTGATTTGAATGTCGGTCTCTGCAAATATCACAAATCAAGGCATAACAGGGCATGTGTAGTGATTGTACGTGTGAACTCGTTGACAGATGAAACGATAAAACGTAATTTCTTGTGAATTTTACAATTATCTAACACTAATTTCATAAATTGTTTGTCGTGTTACTTGAAATCGTAACGGGGAATCAACTTGTTTGAAATATTGTGAGGAGGTAGCTTATAATCTGGATCAATATACGAGTTTATGCTAATTTTTAACCCTGCAGAATGTATATTTTCTTTAGGTCAGCGAGTTACGTAATCCTATGGTAACTAGTAGTTCGCGACGAACTGAGACCTCGCAATCTCTATATCGTCACAACCCCTGGACCGATCAAGCTCATATTCGAAACAAAAAATTATATTGAAATGAACTACTTACTTGCCTACAAAATTTCATGAAGATCGGATCGACGGTTTGCAAGTTATCATCAGACAAATATACACACAAACATACATACAAATGCCAATTTGTCCCAGTAAACTCTAAGACTTTCGCTTCGCTCGGTCAATAATAGGGTTTATTCCAAAATATGTGTTCAATAATATTTGCACTTACGAAATTATCTTTTCACAATTGTAATAATAGCTACTGGCGTCGCTGTGTCTGCAGGGGAAGCAGATGATGGGGAAAGGGTCCCCGCTGCGCCGCTCGTTAACTACACATCCATAGATAAATTATTTTTATCTGCCAATTTACCCCAATCTCCTCTATTGTCAGTGGACGATGACAGCCATCGTTTAGCGACAAAACATAGATCTGAGAATGAAAAATCTATACTTCAATTATAAATAATCATCATAATATAAATATGATTCTATATCTGTCAGCAATAGACAGGATTATATAAACAACCCTGTTTACTTACAAATTAATGCAACATCACGCTTTTGCTCTTTAGGCTCAAAAATCTTCTGAAATCATACAAAACTTTAGAATACAAACAAATGTATTTATAAAAAAAACAAATGGAAGAACTAGATGTATAAATGTGTCTTATCATACCGTGACGTAACCGCATAAAAGCATTTTGGTTTTACTTGATATTTGTCTACATTTAAACATAATATTTGCCTACAAATTACCTGTGATCGTTTCCAATTATATCCCGCGCTAAATATACTTCATCGAACTTCAATTGCCTGTATAATGGCCAAATAATGATCGTGAGAAAAAAATCGAAGTGGTTTCTGAAGCTATATACTTACTTGCTCGAGCTAATAAAATCTACAGACCCACACATAATACAGCCACTTATCTCTTACATTATGAGTACATGTATTGAATACCTTACACCGCCATCGCCCTCAATACCATGCTACTATAAACCTTAACCCTTCGAGTTAAAGGTGCCATACGATGAATCGTGTTGTTATACTTTAAGATACATCATGCCTGAACCGGTAAAAGACTCCATACAAATTATTATACATCTTCGATCGTTCACCCCTGGAAGTTCCTATTCCATTAAAATGTAAATTCCAGTTAATGTCAAACCTCGATCTGTCTCTCACGTTAGTTGACGTCTTTAATACTAGGACGCTAGTAAAATAGAAACAAGCTACTGGGCATCTATGAAACTACTTGTATTATAATCGATAGACACAACTATGTACTTACATTCATAAATTTAATGTATTAAATGAATACTACATGACCAATGTTTGTTCTTGGTGAATGTTGTTTTTTTTTATTAACAGACCAATCCGACCGACCGACCGACCGACCGACCGATCTGGGCCGTTCGGGCCGGTACCGAGTTGCTCAATGGAACAACAGCACAAAAACATAATGAAAAAATAGCTTTAAACAAACATATAATAAGTACAGCCAATAAAAGGTCTAAACATATTAATTAAGTAGGTAGAAACAAATCGTACTATTATTATGTTTAACATAATAATAAACAATAAACAATAGTATATAGTATAGTATAAACATAATAATATGTAATGTAATAATAATATAATATGATGTATATATACATAATAATAATAGATACTATAGATTAGAAAACAAAAAAATACTAAATATTAACACAGAAAAATACACCACAGTATTAGAAGCAGTGGAAAACCATAATTAAATATAATATCCTAACTAATGTTATACATTCGAATATAACTCGGTATCTCTGTCTGGGTGTTTGTCATGTTATCACGGCTAAATGGCTGAACGGATCAAGTTGAATTTTTGCATAGATATAGCCTATGCATCGGAGACGACATAGGCATTTCTTTTTGTAGGTCCACGCGAACGAAGTCGCGGGTAACAGCTAGTATTAGATATGCAACTTTATGTATTTATTGTTATTATCAAAACTCTTTTCCCAGTCTATCCCATATTTCTTTAGTCAGGTGAACCTCTACGTGAACCTTATCTTATCACATTTCTTATCGAAGTACTTAATTCGCATCAATTTCGCACCTTACAATGATGCAACAAATTCCTTGAAACTTGTTTTGCCATGGATGGAGTATGTCCTCTTTTGGTCAACTTCTATTATTTAGCTCTATACTATAAATATAGAGAAATTATATAAATAAGAGTGCCAATAGCAATAGAAATATGCGTAACCCGAATGTAGTAACTGATAACGATGTAAGATATCGCTATAGTAAATGCATCCAATTAATCTATCTCACTCGCACTTATAAGGTCTAATGGAGCTGTATATCTGTCTATCTCGCTCGTACTTACGGGTCTCATGGAGTGACGTTTATTGCTTGACGACTCAGACAACGTTTTACTATAATGCTTTAAATTGCGACTTGATGTTCACAATTTCTGCTCGACTTGAAATAGAAACCCAACATAACTCATTCGAAATGGTGTGGAGAAAAAACTCTACATGTTATAATTATTTTTGCATTAATCAGTAAAATTATTAATTTTATATTTTATTTCCAAAACACGGTAGGTTCTCGAGAGATCGTGTTGAAACCAACAAAGTCGAATATTGCAATTTAAGAAACTTAAATTACGGACTCATACCTATACTATATTCCATATTTTCATCAGCTTTTATAGCGGTTTGAACATAAGCTGTTCATCTAGTATCTAGCATCTAGTTTTATGCTGATTTTTCAGGGTACACTGTTTTGTATGAGATTGTCATTCTTCTCGTATAATTTTTCTATGCTGATATTATACTTCTGGTAGTCTTCAGTGAGAGAGTTTGAGCGTGATACATATATAAATGTTACCTACTTATACCTATTATTATGTATGATAAGGTCATTTGGCTATGATTTAATCTCAACAGGATTTGTCTTTTTCGTATAGCCCGCACAGCTAAATTGCTATACATCAGCTCTACAGCTCTACAGACCGTTACAAAATTTATAAAGGAAATGGTCAGCCAGAATTTTCGTTCTAACAGTCATTACAGCCGTGACCGGCGATGGTCCATGGGCCATGTCTCCGGCTCTGTCCAGTTATCTTATCGCTCCCCCAGTAAAATCCCGTACACCCTCGAGATAAATTACCATATCTCTCATTTACATACACCTACGTAACACGGGCCACGCACGGCTCCAACGTTGGTTACGGGCCGGAGATGACGGATTTTCTTCCGTTTTCGTCGCGGCCCGCGATTGCACTGTTTTGGTATGGACGTTCCTAACTGATATCACAGAGAATAACTTTTTCTTTATAAAACCGGTTATTGGTAGGTACTGTAAAATGAGTCCAAACTCCATCAATTTACTGCTAGTTACTGAGTAGTTCCGTTTTCCACCTTCCGTATTCATCATGAGATCAGCTCGCTCTCTCTATTGTATTGTCATCGGAACATGACAGGCATGCAAAATTTCAAAATTGAACAAGTGGAACTGGTCTAAAATTATTTTGCAAGATTTGACCCGAACATACATACTTACATATTTTATTGTGGTGTAAATAACGAACCATATAATACTAGTATCATACATCTTAGAACAGATGCGCAGCTTACTAGTTTTTAAGCATAGCATTGGTCTGTAAGTAATTAAGCATTTCAGATGCTTTTCTAAGTAAGTTAAAGCTCCAGTTCATATCAAACCAGAGAACGCAATTACATCTTAATACAAAATGTATGGAACTAAATGTAATTAGGCACTTCGCAATCCATTTACCCGCCAGGCCAGCTTAACGAGTTACAGCTACGTCTACCAGAAACGCTGTAATGTTTTAATGCGCACTCAAATTTGGGGAGCACTGATAAAATGGGAAGCAGGTCTTAAATTACTCACTTACAGAGTAGTTATCCGAAAGAGCTTTTAAATCATTCACAAAACACTAATGGACGTGGGGTAGGGTGCTGAGGGGAGAGGGGGACAGATGTACTCCCAGGCCAGCAATGAAACTGAGATATAACAATATAAAGGTGCGCGTATAAATTGCCTTGAATTGCAATGCGAGTGTGTAGAACGCGACTCGTAAAGAAACTTGCCCGTCTATATTTGAAGAAATTCTTTCTAGTGCCGCTGACTTTTTTAGAAGTTCTAATTCGCTTTGTTTGGCTAAGACAAGTTGAAAATTCAATACAAATGTCTGTAATTACTTATTTGAAATTCTATAAGACGTCAGCTCTTCTCTATTAATGTATCCTTGATACATGTTGGAGATTAGTTCCAGATGCCCTTTAATTGGCCTCGACCTAGTAATGAGAATATCAGCAACCATACAATTTAAAAGTGTTACAGTTTACTTCCTTCATAAACAAACGCTGCGTTGCTTCTATACTCGTACCTACTGCAATACATGAAAAGATAAAGTCCTTTGTCAAAGAACTGTGCAATTGACGTAACTTACGAGTAATGATCGTTCCAAAAGCATTAAATATTATTCGTTGTTTCCGTAATGTGTCAGGTACTGTTCCATGGTTGTGTAGCAGGAATAATAAATGTCGAGGGGTCTGCCAGGGGACGCCGAGTGCCATTATTATCGGCGGCAATTTAATTAGATCCCCACCGTTATTACCACTGATTCGTTTTATAATGCCATCTAATATCCACCCGTACGCAGGCACCAACTGCACTCTACTGGTTTGTCCGTTATACGAAATTTGAATCGACATTTCGATCATTTTAAATAAATCTTAAGAACCATATTAAGTGAGTGTTGTCCAAACTTTCACGTCTTCAAAAAAATATTTAGTACTGCTTACAATAATGATACTTACAATATGTGTCTACGATTTCCAAATAACAAACCCCGAGCACAAAATATTTGGAATATAACTAAGATTCTGTTTAAAAACCATAAAATTACTTTCCGAACGTCGGAATTTGATCACCCGACGCAATCACCCGCGCCGATAGGCTTCCGGCTCATCGATATTCGTAACGAATCGTCGAAATTCAATAATTATCCCGAACACGACTTCATTCACCAAAAAACACTATAAAAAGGTGTGAATGAAAAGAGGAAGGCAATCGCGACGGTCAGTTTTTTGGTGCGAGCGGGCAGCCGGCCAATCGACAGCTTTCGAGCTCAGTTCACGTGAAGTTTCGAAGTTGTATAGTAGATAAGATTAAAAGTGGGCAGAAGGTAAGTAATCAGTGCGCGACCAAACTGGTTGAATGGAGTGCGATCGGCATTCATTCATGGAGCCGGGATGCCATCACGCGAGGGTCGTATCGCGCCGCCGCCGGCAAATTTCTCGCGGTTACCAATGCACGCCTCGAGAACGACTCATTCCACATTACAATCATTTGCGATCCAATCTCACTTCATTACACCGACCAGCTAATCATTCGCAATTAGCAGCCACATGTCATCGAGCACTTGCAATTAACAGCTGTACATACTCCGCCGTTTTATTGCCACTCACTACGCGCCACGAGCCTCCATAACGTTGTGTCGTGTCTAAAGTGTCGTGTAAAACCGCAAAACTAAGACAATGTTTAATTACCGTTGTAGCCATCCGCCTGCGAATGAATAACGATAAACACGGTGCACTGCTCAGCGAACGGGTCATTAATTCCCAGAATTTACGAAGTTATGATGGAAGATTAGATAAACTTTATTTCCTACGGCTTTGATCTGTATAAACAGGTCGAATCAAAGTGTAGGAAATGTGTTAGTAGTATTTTTATGACCGGGTCTTAAATTTATAGTTTGTAGGTAAATGCGCCTACGCAGTCACTCTCGATGAAATGATATGGTCAGCGCTAGTGCGCCGGACCACAATAAAATAAATAGGTATGAAGACGTTATTTAAATGTTTGTTCCATCCACTGCGACGTGAAGGTTTTCACATACACTTGTAGTATTAACTATTTACTAACAACTACATTGACAATTCAATCTGTTACAATTTTTGACACCATGTTTGCTTGTCTTTTCAACTGGCTTCCGTATGTCGTTAACTCACACAAGCGTTATTAATACCCACTTAACATTTTCTACGTATTGTATATAAATACTCGGAGCACACGGTGTTGGTTTTTTTTATGGCGACCTTGATCTGATATTAATTTTACGCCTGTTTTCACCTTGCCCTCCCTGTGACTCACTCACTGCCAGACGCAGATAGCTGTTAAATCAATCATCAGATGGTATCGACATGTTTATTTTCTTAATTTTAGCTGGACGATAAATTAATTATTTTTGTAACAAGATTATAAGCTATTGATTCCGTTCCGTTGCCTACCTTTTCCAAAAACTTGATTATCTTTTAAATAGGTAGGTTCCTGTAATCTAATTGTTGTTAGACGTTTAGGTCAAATACACAGTCATGATCAAACTGGAATAATTTAGTATTTTATATACATAATAAAAACGTTGTAATTAATTAACAGATCAAGAATGTTTAAAATGTTGGGTTTTTTAGAACCTTGTTGAAGAATAGGTCATCAAACAATTTTTTATGAACTGTTTGACTGTTTCATCATTAACAACGATCCACTCCTGGTCTCCAGTTTTGTTCTCCCTCAGGAAATATTCGGGCAATTTTATTTTTATCGTACAACTTATTAATTCTTTAACCTGCTTTAGATGTTTAGATTATGACAAACATTCTCCTGTCCCGGCTGGTCTCGCGGCGCCGGAGGCGCGGGGGGGGAGGGCCCCGGAATGTGGTCTACCTGCTCCGGCCCACCGCTAATCAATTTAGCTTTTATTATCGTACCAATAACGCTTCATTACTACTCCTAGATTTATGCCGCTTTGTTTGCTCTACACTCGACATCATTGTCTACCGATTGTAAAAAAATATATCTACAGAACTCCGTGTTCGTCGCGGTAATAAGGAATTTTGGAACCTTGCCTAGGACTTTACGAGTTACGAGTATGACGACCGTTAGTGGAACAACTGAAAGAGAATTGTACAACTCTGTCTGGTACGATTATGTGGATGACACACGCGAGAAATAAAATGTTCCAGTCTAGTTTACAGCGGTCGTAAGAAATCTAAATTCCCTACGACACGACAAGTGTCAATGAGGTTGGAGCTATAAATATAAACATTAAAATAATTTAGTGCTATAAAATCCTACAAGTATTTAGTAAAATTACAGACGTAATTTAGAAAAGCTGATTGACTAATTGTCCCTCTATTAGATTCAGTACGTATCAAATTTCTCAAATTTCATAGCGGATTTTACAACTTTGCAATACTAAATCTGTCAAAATACGCTATGAAACTTGTCGATAAGTACAAAAAATGTGAATAAGAAGCAGTAGATAAATACTACCAATATATTCGTTACGGATTTGTTTGAAAATGTATGAAAAACGTAAAGATTTTTAAAACCATTTTTATTTTTAATAGACGAAACATAACAAAGTGTTTTTTAAAAACGACCTTTCTAAAAAAAAACAACCATATTTCCGTATCGTTATGACTCATTTTCAAATGCGCGATTGTGACTAACGGCGCGCATTTGATTGCCGTTTTGGCGCTGAAGTACTGGATCAATAGTTTTACGTTTTTTTTTTTTAGTAAATATGGCACAGCTTTTTTATCGTAAGCTAAATGGAAACCGCATGTTTCGTAAATTTTCTATCGAAGGTAAAGATTTTTCCAAGATTTCATGAAGAAATTTTATCTGATGATCATATTTGTGTTACTTTATTTATGAACTAGTATTCGTAGATATTCATAATCCGGTATTAGTAGTAAATGCAAAACGTCGAAGAACAGTATTTTTTAACACCCATCGGTATCCCTATCTCCGCAATAACCAGGAAAAAGAAGACAGATAGCGACCCTAAACGTCAGGGGTAAGGGCCACCTGGCGACCGACTGTCAGACATTGAATCAAACTGTCCATCAAATGGAATGTAAAGACTTATTATCCCGTCTAGCTACAATAAAAACGCTTAATGCGCTCGTCAAAACGGCGTTGAAGCGTGACACACATACCGAAGGGGACATTATGTTGGAGGTAGAAGTGTAAGCTGTAATATGAACTACATCATTTATTACATTTCAAATTTAAGATTTTGTTCATTACTTTACGTTACATCGTTGTATGGAGCCGATATCCCGGTCAATTTATACCTCTTATTTCTAGTCAATTAATGTCATTTCAACTTTTATGGTTACAGCTTACAGCACAAAAATCTCAAAAATTCACTAGGAAATAAGTTATAAGAAAGTAAGTTAGGTAAGCAAGTAAGGCAAGCAAGCAAACAAGTAATTTAGTTATTAAAATACGTGATACAAAATTAAGGGATATTTTTTAAGGTTAGCCAAAACTAAGACGTAAGGACACGTGTAGCAATTATATGGGGAACAAACAATAATGTAGCTAGCTTAATATTTTTGACAAAAGAAAAAGCGGCGTACCCACTTTAATTAGTTTGAAAACAAATTTATTTTAGTCGACAGATTGACATTCTTCTTGGCCTCGGGCAAAAGCTAATGAGACCGTAATGAAGCAGATCCACGATTATAATCCCCGTTCAGTCATTTGTTATAAAACCACGGTAATTTTTCAATGCTAAAGCCATTAAATTAATATCAAAGACACGACCGTCAGCTTGTAATGATGGTATTTTTAAAGCGACCGCCGGATTTTGTGATGATAAATTGATTTCGACTGATTGTTAGAACTTTTTGCTTGTATATTTTGAAATTATTCGTCATAAATACGATCTAAGATTTAGAAAATAAATGACCGAGCGAAGCGAAGATACGAGCCAAATCGGTCAAGATAATGTAGAATTCTCCAGGTCACGGTTCAGTGCGAGCTAATATTTTTACTGTGTTTGTTTAAAGTATGATCTACGGGAGGTTTGGGATTTCTCTTAGTTCCTTAAAATGCATATCTATTTTTATATATACCATGGAAACGTTATTCTTCCTTTCCGATTTACCGACCGAATGCCGAATTATTTAGGATTTTGAGATTATAATGAAAATTCTGTTTGGACCACTGACTGTCAATACTACTTTCGTATTCACCCTATGTTATAATTATGTTATCTGGGTATGATTCAGGAAGCCCTGCTGCCTGCTGCTTATGCCCTGCAGTGGGCTGAAAGAGAGCCATTATTGATGATGATAATGACAGTGATGAGTAGCCATTGAAGCAGAATATCTTGCATATTTCCCGGAGATCTGTATCCTACACTATGCACCTAGACTAGAAATAGCCCGTGACTTTTCGTGAACCCTGAATGAGTTGATTATAACGAGACCACAAGGCTCGACTATTAACAACGTCAATTGAGCCATTTGTTAGCGGCCCGCACAAAGAGAGCTCGATGTCAGATAATTAGTAGTATTATTTGATTGAAATTAGTTGCATTTGTTATAACTGAACCTTTTATAATCCCAACATAGCTCGAAGCGATCCCGAAGATTGATCAAAGAACGTAATTAATCGGACGATATTAATAAACATCGAGTCTGATGCCGGAACACTGGAAGAAAATCACGACAGCAAAGATTTTCCAGTTATAGAATTTAATGTTGCGGTTGACATCGCATGCGCATATAACGGTAAATCATCAGTTAACCGCTTAGCGTTTAACTGTTTAGTGTATAAACGAGCAAAAATTCAAATTACCTACGGCTTACTCTTTTCTCTGAACGCACGTAAAAGTTGTACGGGACCATGAAACGGTGTCAATGATATTTGAGGTAGCAACAAGATATGTGTCAAAAACTTTCAAAAGTTAATTAGGAATGCTGAGCAATATTCTGACAACGAGTAATACTATCAATATAAAAACAAAATAGCTGCTTATTTTGTTCGTGATTTCAGGTTTGGCCCATAGTAAAAGTTGTTAATTGTGTTCACATTGAAATCGTTATATGTATGTGTCATCAGTATACTCATCAGTCAGTCAGTCGTCATACTGGTAATATAAATGCTTCTTAAGATGTACTTTTTTCGAAGACGGAATAGAGTAATAGGGTTTTTCAAAAAAGCTAATCATCGCATGCATTCATATTGTCATTTAATAGTACATTGCGTAGTAGTAGTAGCAATAGTATGCTTATATTAACGTGTAGTTCGTTGTTTGTGTTATGTTATTTACAACATAATATAATAATATGCATTTTGTTACTATTTTGTTTTGTTGTTTTTGTCGTTTTTTTTCTCTTCTGTGGTTTTTATAATACTTAGTGAGTTTACATCTTCAATAAAATGAAAATGCGCGAGGCGGACCACTGTGGAGAGAGACCACTGAGAGCTTTAAGTACTATACATGGTTACTTTAATTAGCCTATAGCCTCTCGCAGGCAAGTTTCGCACAGCATATTTATTAAAAGCCTAATAATTATATTCCCCAAAAAATATAATTAAAGTTTGTATGTTTTTTTTTTTGTCATTGTATGTTTTGGTCCCAATGTCAGCTGCTAAGTTTTACCCGGGCCTACGCGTTCCTTCTCAATTGTATCAACGTAAATTGTCATTTAGAGCCATCATTTAAATGATTTTGTTAGTGTTCGTGGAGAAAAAAACGAATTATCAATAGTCGTGCCACAAAAGTTTGTTAAGTATGGTGCAGGGTAGCCGCCTGCGAGAGTACCTGTATAAATACACTATAATAATCATATTTGCAGTGAATATCGTTGTAAGTAAAGTGCAATGACTGATGGAAACAATAGGAAATGCTATCAATGTTTGCAAATTAGATAAACGTAGGTAATAGTGATAAAAACAAGGTGTCATACCCTCATATCTATTTAGGACCTACGATCTTTATGATAATAAATGATTTTGAGTTTTGCCGGGAACGTGACGAAGTCATGTTGCGTCATTTTATTATTTTCCAAAAGTTGTGTTATTTCGAGGGTTAATGTTTAAAAATGGCGGGTTTTTATCCATTAACAGTTCGAGAACGTGCACGAGTGTTGGTGAATAGTATAATGTTGTGAAACGTAACTCTTCGTGTTGTTTCCAAAACTCCATAGAAACCTCTAGTAAAGTCTCCATCACTTTACTGGGGCGTGGCGTGGACTTTACTTACTTCGTTCGACTTAGACTGTGACTTATTTTTCTGAAATATTTGACTTCACCTGAAATATTACAATACTTGACACTGGCTAAATACACAACGTGTGGAGCCAAAGCATAAGAGAAAAATAATAATAATATTAAACCTAAAAATCAACGAACTAAATTAGTACCTACTTTAAAAAAAGCTTGCGATCCTGTTCGAGTTTTAGGCATAAAAGCACTCGACTCGACAATAACATCCACACTTTCCAACAGTTACGTTTCTTCCACGTCACTTGTTCAGAGACACTATAATATCACCACAATGTACTACAAATGTTATTATCTTACGACAAAATGTCATTTTGTACGTCAAATGTCGCTAATGTGCGACAAATCGCTCGGTTAGCATTCCTCGCGCGTTTCGTCGTGTGAGCTTTACGGAGATTGGCTTTTGATGAAGGAAAATGAATGGTCTGATGTTTGTGGACTTATTTATTACTTACTTGATTATACTACTTGGAAATTATCCCTTTTTAGTACGCGTGAAGGCATCCACTGCTGTACAAAGGCCTCTCCTATTATAAATATTATTAAGGTGCAACGTTTCGATCATCGCGCGAAATTCATATTTTCTTGCGTTTTTTTGTTATTTACAGCTTAATTACTCATCGTGGATTTATTGAAACCAATTTTGCGCCAATAAACAAGTTGTTTTAAGAAAACGGGTAAAATGATCACCTAGATAACATTGGTTTAGCTACAAATCTCAGTAAGCTGATTTTCATCTTGGTTTTAGGTTTAGTAAGAAATGCACTTATACTAGCTTTCAATTTGAATTTTTGGTTGGTGTAATTTCTTGAAACAATACATTTATTATCGCAACATTAGTTTTCATGAACATATCATGAATAATTAAGCTGTATTTGACAAAAAAGGCAAGAAAATTTTGAATTTCGCATTCTGAGCGAAACGTTGCCCCTTAATATGCGGATTTCATTCATCACTTCTGTGTCAGGTTATTTGTGTATTGTTTGTGAGAACTGCTCTGTCAAAGAGGCATAAATAGTGTAACCTATAATTTCTAAACTAGTCAATTAGAAAAATTCCACATTCTTAGAAAAACGAAAAAGCGCTTTTCTGAAATTATGCCGAGCACAGTCGATTATGGGCTCTGAGTTATTGCCAAAAAACTTTAAAATAAAGTGAAAGTTCAGAATTCATTCATCTTAAAACATGTTATTTGTAGTTTCCGATCCAATTGAGTACATCAGTATAAAGGTAGCGGGTATAATATTATCTTTACATGTACCAAACTCAACGGTAATTTCAAAATAAAAAGACCTTGACATAAAAACGGACGGACGCGTGAACAGACAGACGCGTCGAATCTATAGGGGTGCCTACTCTGCTACAAAACTATGAACATTTCCTAAATACACTAATCTACTAGGATTTATTTCAAACAAACGTACTAAGTATTCAATTGAATCATAATAATTATAACGAACACGTCTTGCAATATGGGTAACATGATCACCCTGGCAAGGCACTGGCATTGATTTATAGATACCTAATTGCTTCAATTACTTTGTATGCACGTAGCGGTAATTTACCTCGTGAATAAAAATTATACCATTTGTAGCGATAATAGCTCAGCGGTTGGCACGCTTGGATCGTATGATTGAATGAAAACATCGTAAGCCATAGCACCATAGCATGGCGTTAGTTTACTTTCTCTGGCTTACTACTCGTACCTCGGCCCTCAGTTGAAAATTGGTCACGAAGCACCTTAGGTGCATTCTAGCAGCCTCACTTGAGAGCCAGTTCCCTTTCCAGTCCTAGGCTAGATGTTTACCATCCTCGACCATGCCGTCAAGTAGCATTAGGAGAGTTAGTGCACATATGCAGCGAAGGGCAAATCAAGGGTGCAAAAAATACTACCTCCACGTCACCTTCACCTCCATCCAATAACCTAATCATGGGAATGAGAGAAAAAAATTGTGTAACAAGTTTTTTTTTACCTAGTTACCACACAGGTTGGTACTCTGACAACACTAGAAAAAAAAAATGAAAGTTTCATGCGTGTTCGACCTTCAGGCATTTATTCATTTAGAATATATTATGATAATGAAATAAAGTTGCACTTAACTAATATTTATCAAATTTATAACAACCCGCGACTTCGTTCGCGTGGACATAAAAAAAGTATCCTGACAGTCCTTGTGATATGAAGTAAGACCTTATCAAACTTTACCAAGGTCCATTCATCTGTTTAGCCGTGATAAAGTTTTTTCTTATAGATAGTGTTTTTTCTTTGAGAAGTAACTTCTCAAAGTAACGCGACAAACATCTAGACAGAGAGACAAAGTCACTTCCTGTATTTCGCTAGATGGCGTTGATTAATTTTTTGACATTTTGTATGGGCTGACAGTTGTAATGTATGGAGTTCTGAATCGCGCAAGACCAACGTATTCATTTTTATACCTGAAATCTTTATTAGTCCTGTAGCGACTGCGGCTATATTCCTCTGAATTATAATATTAGTTGGGATAGGATTAGGATGTCGTGTATTGTTAATGTCCTTGTAGCTGTATAGTTTAAAAAAAATAAGAGTATAGGGCGGTAATACACCGATGTTCGGACGCAAGCTGAAATCTGTTAATTTGAAATTAAGTTTTAATGTGTTTTGATTTTTTTATTACCATAAAAAAGTAGACGTTTCATCCCACAAAGTTTCGATGGATTGACGCCCTGACAGTTCTCGATATAAACTACCAAGTTCGCGTCCACTAGTGCCGAAGCATGGTTTCGTTACACTAAACATTCACATAATTTCTTACAAAATCGCTCATAAATAGCGTCATTATTTATCTACCAACTTAACTATTTGTAATGGAAAATCACTAAATGCATAAATGGGTAGTAGAAATTGACAATAATATTGGCTATTTAAATATATTTTTTATAAGCTTTTTTGTCTTAAGCTCTTGAGATTTTCAGTCTCTTTGACAAGGTACTTTATTGTGATCATATTGTAAGTATAGTTTGTACATCGATCAAACGGTTCTTGCGGCCATTTTGAGGTCACGCCCGATGAATAATGCTCGAGCTCCATTAACGGTCATTATATGCAAATAATATTACAAATTAACCAAGTGCCCGTGCCTGTCTACACTCTGTACTTATTTAACTCGGATAGAGGGTTCGTGCAAACTGATCTTGATTTCAGAATAATGTGGCAATCGATCACTACAAGTTAAAAAATTGAACAAATTAAAACTGTGACTCGTACTAATTAAGTTACAACACAATACGATTTCCGGTATTTTTATGAGTTTAAATATAACTAAAATACTTCGCATACGTAGTATTAATTATACAAATCTCAGTTTCCGCATTCATTAATTACACGTACTTGCTTTATCAGACTTTAAACATCCCACTGTTGGAATATCAGCCTACTCTCGCAGGGTGATTAGGCCATATCCACCACGCTGGCCCAGTGCGGGTTGGCGGATTTACATACGCCATTGAATATCTTCTCCGGAAATATGCAGGTTTCTTCACGATGTTTTCCGTCACCGTAAAGCCAGTGGTATATATCCGTACTTAAGTTCCAAAGAACTCAAACTAATTATACGTACTTAGTTAAATATAATAAAACATGTCGAATATACGCGAAAAACATTATTTAAGTACAGTAAAATATGAACCAAAAACTAGGAAAAAAATAAATAATAGCCATAAAACAAAAAGAAAACCAAATACAAAAACCTAATCTACCCTTTGTGGAGGAAAAAGTGGCCCAATTGCAGGTAGCATTGTAACGCTGGATGGCAATGCTAAGTTTTTGCCCAAAATAGGAGCCAGTATTCTGGTCATTCGTCGCCTCTACCAAACGCTTGACAACATTATTTTTAAAACTTCGAATTTACCAAAGGGAAGAGAATACAGAACGCCATAGTCACCTACTTAATGAAGCATGATAATTAACTCGTAAAAAAACGTTGAAATCGCATCCGAATGGATAAAATTAATCAATGGCGAGTCGCCCCGGCCGGCCCGACCCGTCAATGGGCCGGGTACCCGTAGGGTATCCATTCGTTTAAGTAAAGCAAGGCTTACCATTGGAATGTATTAATAATTATATTATATTATTATATTAATCTATACTATTTCAGTTGTTGAGTTGAGTTAGGTACTTTACTTAAAAGTCCGTTATTACATGCATATGAGTAAGGAACTTTTACAGATCTATTACTTTTCACCCGACTGCTTAAGAAGAAGGGTAATGTTTTTGGGATGTCTGTATGTTTGTGTGTTCCTATATAACCTCATGTAGCTAAACGCCTTTACAGACTTTGACCAGTGAGGTGTCGTTGGATTCCTCTTGATGCCCGGAATACCATAGGCTATATTTTGCAGACGGGTGCTTTTTTTCTTTTAATAATATAATCACAGTTGTTGTACGATATTTAAACACTGCTTACTGTATACTCTATGTTGTAAAACACCTTTAACTACCCGCGTCTGACTGAATAGTTGGTAACCCCATAAAATGGATATTTAATGTTTCCGTGGGCGAAGAGTGGGCTCCAATTTGTCCGCAGTTTTTTAATTAGTATGGATGTGAGAGAAAACAAATTGGATTTATGCTCGCAAACTCGCTGGCTTGCGTAGTGCAGTTGAAAAAAATGTAAAGCTCTGTTTGAAGCTTGATTCATTAGTACAAGTAAATATCGCTAGTGTAGCCCTTTCTATAGATATCTCTACCGAAGATAATTGCCTGCGTTTACGTCACCATACAATAATTGCGGTAAATAAACTTATATATTTTTTTTTTGTATTGCTTCTCCACATACTTCGGCATCCGTGTTCTTTGTAAACTAATACAATGTATTGTCAATTATTATTACTAGTAGTTCTGTGAACGGTAGACCTCGCGAGTACAAACTTTTTTTGCACAATCGCAATTCTTCACATTTTGGGACTTGAATTTTAAGAAAAATGTATGTATTCGTTAGTTTTGGCGAATACGCACGACTTCAATGGTGCAATACGATCTGTTATTGCATTACAGCACCTAAAAATATTTACATGCAATTACCCCAAGCCCCAACGAAAGCAATTGCTGCATGCACCGTCTTGCCCCACACTCCTCTAATAAGGCTCACATTCTCATTCCGTTTACGCGTTTAATTCCGCCGGCGGTCGCGTCTTAATTACGTTATTCGTGGCGGTAGAAGCTGCGACCGTGGGTCCCGCTGTTCGGGAAACCAAGGGGATATAGTGACCAATGCTTAACGTTTTTCTGACAAACGCTACCCTATTGGCAATATACTAACTTAAAAAGATTTTGCTACAAGGTAGTAATGGAATGGAATGCAATTTTACATTGAAAGCGTGTTAATAGAACTTTCTTCGCTGGCCACTAAAGAAGCCGTAGTAACAGCATATTCTCACTTAGAAAGCTTATTACTGCTTATTATGCATTTACGGTTTCTGCTTGATCATCACTTTTATTACCGCTGACAACATACAAAAGGCTAGCAAAGAAAACCCGGAAATAAACACTCACTAACAATGATGACTCACACTTTTGCGGTCTTTAAAATCCGAAATCGCTGCTCATCGTAGTAATTGAAAAAAAATCACTTAACAGGTAAATAGAATGCTTTGAGACGGGAGTCGTTGGTTGCTAACAAGATTTTTAAACGGCAACAAAGTATCCAATCAATGGAGCTTGAATAATGAAAACGGCACCTGTCAATTCCCAACTACCCTCGCAGCCTAAACACGCACGACTTACACCAACTACACAAAATACCGGAATTCTACCCTTGACTACACAGAACTAGAACATAATTTACACTGTAGCTATAATAGACATAAGTTTGAGTAATTATGCATAATTGCATTTCGTCTGAATGTTGACGTAATTCTTTCGTATTTATGAGCTAGGATTATTTATAGGTAATAGAGCTCCGTGGAAAGCGTAATTGTTAATATTAAGCATTTAATACCGTTTCGAGTTTTGTCGACTTCATGTGGAACCCTGAACATATATTATGATAATGAAATAAAGTTGCACTTAACTATATTTATCAAATATTTAACAACTAGTTGTTACCCGCGACTGCGTTCGCGTGGACATAAAAATATCCCATGTTCGTCGTTGTGATATACAGTAACTCCTTATCAAATTTTATCAAGATCCGTTTAGCCACGATAACGCGACAAACATCCAGCCAGAGAGATAAAGTTACTTCCAGTTCGCTATAGATGGCGTTGATCCATTTTTTTTGCATTTTTTTTGTTTGTTTTGCTTGGACTGACAATTGTAATTCTGAATCGCGCAAGCGAAGTTTTTTCCTCGAGACGAACATATTTTATTTTATGGTGTGATTACCATTTTCCTTTGGAACAGCTTATTTTAATTTAGCGATTTCTGGGATGGTCCCGTATTACAAGTTGTTCATAATGACGAGTAAAATTATATCCTAGAACATGTCTGTCGACACCCAACATTTTGCAATTTGGCCACGATGCTTGCTGGTAGCTCTATATTAGGTCAATAAATATCCCTAATACTTTTTGGCCATACATAACATAACATTTCATATACCTACCGATAAAACTCACCGAATATCTCACTAAGAATATGTAATAAGCATTGCGTGTGGATATGGTAGTTTAACTTTGTGCAACTGTTGCAGTAGTCCTGTGACTCCGCACGTGTTGAATTCTAATACAAAAGGAAGTGTTGCATAGAAGTTGTCCAAATAAAGATATTAATGGCAGTTGTCTAAGATCGCGCGTACTTCGACTGCTATCGAACTAGCGCGCGCACGCGACGCCGCTCATTAGCCGGCACGCAAAGCTCCCTACACGCCAATACCAGGGCCCTTATAGCCTTCATTAGACATGCCCGACTACAGCAAGCGTAATAATATTCCTTACTCTCGCACCACATACAAAATGTATACCTTAGCATGGAAACAATAGTACTCCTTCTCCCTTAACTCGAGTATCAACTCGCTGCAAGCAATATTTACACCGGTTTATGAATTGCTGCAATTGTAACAAAAACGTTTATTACTTATGAAATGCGTGCTAAGGCCAGCACCCCAATAAATTCGTCAGTCCGTCTGTTTGTTTATACAGCGGACGTCGACGCCAGCGCAAGAAATTAATCTCAACGTTTCGCTACAACCCTTTATTCTGTCGGACACAGAAATTAAGCAAATTACATTCAGCAAAGCAAATCGTTTCAAAAGAAAGGGCTACTGAAATAATTGTCTACTTTACTCTCCGAGAAATAGAATTACAATCTAAATTAATTACGCTTTTAAAGCGTCCGTTATTCTTAATTAGTTTCTGCACCGCAGCGGAAGCTCCGCCCGCTCGCGCTCTTAATGAAGGGTAGTTTGAAATCAGTGCGTTTGATCAACTCTGTGCAGTCTTAATTACGGCGCCCGTTCCGTGCGGGACAATCCGGTTATTTATGTCTACATAAGCTCGATTATTCTTTAATGAATACTTGTTTTAAAACGTTTAATTAAGTTTTATGGCGACAGTGCCGCGGAGACGTCTCGCCGTTCCGCCGGCCGCGAACTAATTGGCTCGGGTTGACGCACTCCGCCCCGCGACCCGCTAACCGCCCCTACCGTAGCCCGCTCCTAATTGTATGAAATTGCTAATTGGAAAATTTTATAAACGCGCCACCCAAGCCTACACCCGAATCTGTTTCGGGACTGATTTCGTCAAGAAAAACTCGTAGATTTTTGTATAAAAGGCAGACTTTTCAGCGATGTCCTTGTTCTAATGAAGATGACACTAGAGAGAGTAATGTAACTTATTGTTTGTTCACAGGGCGTGTAGTTGTGGTGGTAGGTGCGAGCGGTCTCCGCTTCAGCCGTCAAGCTGGCCGCGAGTGCGCTGAGCATGAACCCGCACTACCACGGGTACGGGGAGCTGAGCTCGCCACACCCGTCCTCGCCCGAGGCCGCGTTCGCCGCCAACGGGCACGACTACCCTCACAACAACAATAACCCGGCGCTGAAGGAATGCGCCGGCTGCGGCGGCAAGATCGTCGAGCGGTTCCTCCTCCACGCGCTCGACAGATACTGGCACCACGGCTGCCTCAAGTGCACCTGCTGTCAGCAAGCACTCGCGGACATGGGACGATCTTTTTATTTCAAAGGCGGAATGATCCTCTGCAAAAGCGATTACTCGAGGTGAGTCTACATAATAATTAGAATTCGTTTTCATTTACTTTAATAATGTCTCCCTGGACTCTTACAAAATACTAACTGGTACCTTTTACGGTGAGGAATCTGAGTTCGATTTTTCTCATTTATTATCGATTAAATCGGTTTTTAGTCCGTCATCTGAGGATGACAACGGCGCTTCTGACAAACGCATCGAGCAGCCAAAAAAGATACCCAGAGAGCCGCGGGCACATTGTTATGAAAATGCTTTGAACCGTTGTATTTTCTACCTGGGTGAGGTACAAAAACACAGTTTTGCACACAACGACCGCTGATCGACGATGGCGTCGCCTAAACCAGCTAAATTAAACTTGTTAAGAACGCTAAAGGACTAATTAAGGGAGGAGGTTACGAGGTTTTTATAATTATCGAGCGTTTCACTAATTAATCTTCTACGTTTTTTTGTACCAGTATGTACTCGTATTGTTATTGCAACGCCGACTCTTAAGGAAATGTTATAAGTATGCCTTTAAAATCTAATGAATGAAAATTGAAAAAGGACAATAACCGCGTACTGTTGATAAAATACATTTGTCTTGTCATATAGTTATGCCATTTATAGTAAAATTGATCTGTGCGACGTTATAATATGGTATATATATAATAGGAACAGTTATAATATGTATATTTATACACCACCTCCTCGAAAAAGGCCAATACTGTATTAGGCAAACCTCGTCGGAAGTATGTCATTTACGCCCTGCTGTTGAACCGGGCAATAATATGTACTGGATTTCGTTATTACTCTCTTCGCAGGTCAATAATGTTGTACTGAATTCCATTATGGGCAATCTGCTGCATTTTTTTTTACCCGACTACGTGTAATGTTCGTATTTGGTCATTCTTTGCTATATCATTATGCATGCTAGCATCACCTAAGTTATTTTTTTTATTTTTTTTTAATGTCATTTGGTGACGAGACGCGCAAGTAAAGCTAGCTTACGTCTTTACACGAACGGACACATATGAATGCCTCTTATAAAGTTATGGATGCCTCCTGCTTCTAATAAAATTAAAATTGATATTGAAATATGAGATTTGAGACATGAGAAAAATATTTGATTTGATTACTTGACTGATTACGTACATTTATTATTACTATCCTTGCTTTTATTTTCTCGCAGGAGGGTTTTTTTTCCTGTTTCAACTGCTATTAGTCCCAGGACTTTGAGCAGGTTTGGTGAAGTTTTTTTGTCGTGCAAAGTTGGTTTCCCATTGGAAACTTCTCTTCTGTGTCATCATATCTTATGTGTTGTGGTTGTCATCAAAGACTTTTTTTAAGTCTCTTTTGATAAGCTGTCTTGACTAGCTGTGCTGCTAGTTTATTTGTATGGTTTACAATTCTGCCCTTGTATGTTTTCAGGTGTACTTTATTGCTTCTGCAACTATACCGATTTCTAGGATGTCATGCAATGTTCTTCAATATTCCGTTTGGTGCTCTTTTTATAATGTTTTGGGTTGAGATGCAAGCACAGCCCTGTAGTTGGATGCCATATATCCAAATTGGTTTTAGTTATCTTGTAGATCAGAAGCTTGTTTTCAATAGACAGTTTTGAGTTTCAGTTTTGAGTTCCCCAAGGATTGGTTCCTGGTCCTGTACTCTACCCAATATTTACTGCTGACTTTCCACAATCAAAACACACTACTATTGCGACATATGCAGATTATACAGCCTGTGACATAAGATACTGCTTTATCGCCTTAATGCATGATCTACTATAATGCCATCTTCAATTAACATACATTTTTAATTATTTTTTATTAGGTACTAACAAACGTAAGTATATATGGAATAAATGACCGGTGGTAACTTTGTAATGTTATTATCATAGATGTTTGCTTAAGCTCGTTATAGTAATGACTGTTTTATGCGATAGTAATTATTCTTGATACTCGAGGTATCGTAAAGCAACGTTTTAAACACAGTTAACTAGTTTTGTATAACATATACCGACGGTCAATTAAATTAATTGGACAAACGAAATAAGAATCTTATTTAGTTTTAATTAAGTAATAAATTAGAGAAATCAGTGCATTTATTTATATTACGTTTGCATACGGGCAGAGATAGTTATACCTACGACATAGAAACTTGCCATATATGGGACCACGCAAGGGCCCACGTGGACTCCAGCTGCTCATGCGTTAATTAACCAAACGCAAGGAATCCAGTCCAATTATCTCGAACTTACCGTCATCCCTTAAACGCACATTTTTACTTTTCCATAACTCTCGCTTTCGACGACACTCAGAGCCTGATTTATCGCCATAAATGCTTATAAATACATCAGACATTCGAACCCCCGTATTTGATGTTCACATAAATTCGTTTTACACTGATTTCCCTTGTTTACCGGCGGTTGCGAGCCAAACTAGAGCGAAGAGTGGGCCGACCGCGGCGCGGCTCGTGCGTCGTAGATTCGATAAAGCTCGTCTCACAGTTGACAGAGACGGCGGGCGGCGGCGCGGCCTAACGAGCGGGGCCGGGACGAGGGGCTCAGGGGGATGAAGAAGTGCGGTTCCGTGCATGTCTCTGCTGATTGACCCGCGTCACTCGGCAAACAACAACTAACGAGTCGGCCCCCGCGCCTCCAGGTACGGTAATTTGCTCGAATCGCTCCCGCGGCGGCCGACGACTTCACGCCGCCGCGCCTGATTGAGACTCCTTAACAAAATTAACGCTCTCTCACGCAAACACCCGCGTTTATCCGCGCCTTTTGTCCCGATATGATGGATTGCGGTCCCGTTCCACAAAGACGCTGATGATGTTTCCTCCTGCTGATTACACTGTGTGTACGCACCGAATTAGATGTTCGAGGTTTCCCCGCGTGTGTATGACACTATAAAGGCAGCGGAAGCGTTACATAAACATTAAGACGACTTAATACGAGTTTTATAATGATTTATTACCCCTATTGCTTGGATGAAGACATTTATAACCCATTTGTAAACCACCGTAAAGCTTTTGGTAAACTAACCTAATAAGTTATACGTTCCTTATCCTACTCACCCATAACAGTAAGAATCGAAGTAAACACATAATTGTGGCATTTATGTAGCGTAGCGCGTCTACCAGTATTTAAAACTCGTTTTGTTCTCCAAAATATCTTCGTAAAGTGATAAACAAAAACATTTGGAGCAAAATCGACAAGATTAACTGATTCCCTCAAAAGATGAGGAAGTATCTCAATAGGTAGCTCGGGCACGTCCACCAGCAGTTGAAAGCAGGTTCGTTAGGGCGCGTGCGGGCTCCGGCTCCGTCAATCAAGGCAATTGCTGCTCAATCGGCAATCAGCGCCGCCCGCGCCGCCGCCGCCCTAACGAGCCGCCCTCAAATACCAACTTCTTACCCGTCTGTAACACTTTCGCATCAACTAAACGACTTTTACATTTGCAACTGCTGTAATGGGATTTATAGTGGTGGAATTTTATTTCTTTGAATGAATAACTTGTGATTACTTTACGGTCAAATTTTTCCTTACAGCTTATGTCGTGAAAGTTCTTAATAACTTTTGCATTTTTTTTTAAAGGTTAAATTAAGAAAATTAAAGATTAATTACCATTAGGCGAGTTGATGGCCAAAATTTAGATCTATGTACATTTTATTTTAAAACTTATAGAATACTGTGACTTTGAATCTGTTGAATTCGAGTATGAGGATTCAGTTATCAAAGTGTTACAAAACAGCATCATATTTTACGCTCAAAAATATAAGCATGCTTATGCAGCAGCCAAAAGAAATAGAAGTGTCAATTAGGAGCCTACAAATCTGCATTTATGTCAATTAAACAAATTCGAATATTTTAAAAACTTCTCAATTCACATACATATCTTAAAACTTCCATTATATTAAATCAAGAAGACGGCGACAAGTTTACGCGATAGTATCTCTGCGATATTTATTGCGCGATGTCGAAATGTTGTTTATTAAAACGCGTGTCCAGGGCGGGCGGGCGACGTCCAATTTGGGCGCTCGTTAAGTTGCAAAAGACGCACGGTTTAATTGCAACCGCTCGCCCCTAATGAGGCCCTGTGTCTGGGACTCGACCGTTTCTCCGCACAAATTGACATTGTACGTAAATTGATGTCACCAAACTCCGATGCACGATGCTAAAGGATGAGCTTGCTCTCCCACTCAACAAAGGATTGAAACATAAACTGTCATATTCTCGGGTTCCAGTTGTGACTGAAATTCATCTTACGATTGCCTGTGTTTTCATTTGTGTCGAATCTATTAGGATGTTCACAAACTAAACAAGAGTCTCCGAGTTTTGTGCTGCAAAGATTTCTTGAGAGCGAATACAGTGGAGCCGTGGTATACCTAAAAGGCAAGCCAATTTGCTCCGAAAGGGATTGGGTTACGCCGGCGTCTCGATTAATTTCGTTTGTCTCTTTGTCCGTAGTCCCAGTCGTCCGACTCAGTCGTGTCTCCGTCGCTTTGCTTCTAAACATAAACTAAAGAGCGTCCGGCAAACGGTCAATCTTTGTTCGGGATTTGATTACTGGTATCCATATCGACTGAGCGCGCCGGCGCTAAACTGTATCGAGAATATGGACGACCGAGTCGAGTTTATTAACTAACTTTACAAAGTTACGGTTTTAATCTAAAGTTTAGGTCCTTAGATTGTACTCAATTGAATAAAACTTTACTTTAGAACCACTTCATTATTTTGAATGAAGATAAAACTCTAAATCTTGTCGATTCTTGTAGACCGAACTTCATAAATCTTTATATCTGCAACATGAAATAAATACAAATTTAAAATGAACTATGTTGAAATAAAAAGAGATGTAGACCATTTTCGTTGTCAGATTAAGTTGGGTTAAAGAATGGTATACCATAATCACAGAAGAGGATTTTTTTTACCTCTATCAGAATCATTACCGTTCTAAAGCCAAGACATTATTGGACACACCCCAAAACTTTTTTTATGATGTCTATTTATCACTAGGCTAACACTATTGGTTGGTTGGTTAGTTGGTTAAATTAAGTGTAAGGTTTATTTGTTATACAAATTCATTAGCTTTTACAGCACAGAAATCATCTATTAAATCTTAATAATAAACACTCTTACCCCCGAATACTGAAACGTTTGTTAACTTTGACAACAGATTAATTCTAATACCGCCTTTGTCTGTCACTAAGCAAATAACAAAGACAGCAATAGACTTAATCTGTCGTCAAAGTTAACAAACGTTTCAGTATTCGGGGGTTAGAGCGACGCGGTACCGGCCCGAACTGCGAACGAACACTGAAGAACCAAAATTGTAAGTAAGAATTTCTTCGTAATAATCACTAATTTTGGGCTTATTAATTGTAACTTCATTTGCGGTAATAAATTATAATCACCGCATGAATTTTGTAACGAGTTTCATTAATTAAAGTGAATAAATCATTTGAATCAATTGTGTTAATTATTTTAATCAATAATAATCTATTTAATCACTAACCATTTATTTTATTAATTATTTATTATTTGTTACGCAAATATACAGGAATTAAAAGGCCTTACCATAATGAAGCCTTGGAAATTCATTAGCATTATCGATCGATTCCTTTTAACGATAGTAAAAGTCTATTAAGTTTTTATCAGCGTTCATAATTTTACAAGAATTATTTTAACTTTACGTAACTACGAATATTTTATAATGTTTGAGTTTATTATGGTTCGGATATTCAATAATTATAATTACAGATTATTAATAACTGCACCATATCGTTCGCATTTCTAACAGTAATTTTAGCACTGTCATTTAACTTTAGATTAAACATTTCAACATTTATTTATATGAAAATATTTTAAAGTTTATATAAAAGTAAACTATATTATAATCTAAACTTAAATATAGAAACTAAAACTAAAACAGTTGTATTTAACACAGTGATTATATAATAAAATAAAATATTTCCAAAATGTCCACAGAACTTTGAAGGAAAGAAAAAAAATGCATCGAAAAACATTAACCTGGCAGTATTGCAATCAGGACAAGTTTGCATGCACAGAGCAATCACCGATCGATGCAATCACCCTGCAAAAGCATCCTTGTCAGGCGGTCAATATGTGCTGAGATATTTGTCGTCATCAATTCAGTGTCGGCGAGCGTCATCGGGCATGTTTGCCGAGCATCGCGTCGTCGTGCGACGCAGCCAAGTCGCTCGTGTCACTGGAGAAATTCACGAGATGAACCTATCTTGTACTCTCGCACATGTTCGGGCCCAAGTCTCTGTTGTTATAAATTGACGTTGTGTTTGGCTTCTTAATTGGACGATCTCGGCTTACGACGAACACGAGCTGCATTTATACGTTTTTAGAGCCTGCTACTATTATTTTAAGGATTTATTTGGACAAGTCTGATTTTCAATAATTATGCGATAAATAAATAGCGTTAGTGTAAAATTACTCGCCATTAATGCTTGATGAAATTCAGAGGCCCGTAATTTAACAGACCCACGGAATCCTGTTGTGACTTCATTAAACGTTGAGCAGTTTCGGCGTAAAATTAGCATAAATATATGGATGATATGCGTAATTATAACTTAGTGTGTTATTATAAGCTACAAGGATAATAGCTGGGCCGGTTGTCGTAGGTGCGTCGCGTCGGTACCTCCTGAAACCGCAAGAGGGCGCGGGCGGGGCTCGGCGCGGCGGGCGAGACGACGAGGTGGCCCGATGTGATGTTAATTAATAACGTCTGTCTCACGAGCGCTAACGATGCCGTCACGACTACATTATTTAGCCACCTGATTAGTTCGCAGGAGGCACCTCGCCCGCAGCTCTAATTAGCGAACGACTCCCGAACGGGACCAGTTAAATTTGATTTGTTACTGCACTATCGCTAATTGGAACTACCCCATAATTGATCATTCCAATCATTGATGTGGTCCGCGCGACCCGCTAACAAGCCACTGTTTACATTTACCTCACGGCTCACTAAACTAATGAAATATGAAACGAGCTCGCCATTCGAGCCGGTGCACATGTCAACGTTGCTGCGCCGTTTTTATTTCTATTCTATTATTAAAACGTTTAATTTAGGGCAACAGTTTTACATACAAAACGATCAAAACGCAATCATTCCGGGAATAGGAAACCTATTCGAAATTGATATGGGTGGAGCGCGCACGAGAGCGCAGTGCTGCGTCGCGCCTATGCTGCCTCGTAAACGGTACGTGCGCCTTGGAAAACGTCCGAATGCGGGCCGAGGTGACAGGCGTAATCACCACCTTATACCTTGGACGTTGAGTCCATATTTCTGCGAGTCTAGAAAGCCGGACTAGACGTGGTACATGGACGAATTTCGTTAATAAATAAACGCAATGCCCGGCGTCCGGCTGCCGTCGAAAAATAGTAAAAAATGTTTCGGGTAAAAATTTGGCGCAAGTATGACAGCGAGGGCTGGCGTGACGTACACAAATCATTATTCGATAGCCACCGCTGTCAAAGGAATTTTTAACAATATTTACGGGCCGAGATTTGGTTTATCTAGTTGAAAACGACGTAGCTGTCCCAGTTAGAACGCGCCTTCAAAAGATTTTATTTCAATCATTGATTCGTGCTGCCACCTGGCTAAACCTTTTCGTGTATTCCGTGTGTTCATTCTTTTCAAAATTTTGTCGCTTACCTGCTCATACTAGCATAAAAACTGGAGCTTTCCGATGCCTCCGATGCCGAGCTCACGGGGTGATAAAGTACTTTCTGTGGCAATAATAATAACTCAACGGCGATAAATTGTTACGTAAACTTTAATTAAATTATATTCCGGGAATTCAAGTTTATATAATATAATAAGGGAGTGCTTATGATGACGATCAAATCGTATCAATTAAGGGGAAGCACTCGGGGAACTCGGTTGAAGTGTCGGTAGTCGACGACGTTAGCTAGTTATAGGTCCCGCTTCTGATCTTAATTAACCTCATGTGTTAACCTCGCAATAACTATGAGGCGCGTGCTCAGCTTCGACAACTCACTACGACTCACTTATTAATAACTTAGCTATGTCGGTACCGATATGTAAATTTATGCTTAAATTTATCGGAGATGCCTTAATTATGTAATACATCGCCCATAATTTAGCCCGTAAGTGGTTTATTTTATTACTTAATAGATAACTGAGATGTTGGATATTACAAAGTTATGTGTTGGTATTACTATGTGGAAATTATATTATGAAGTTAAATTATGGAAGAGTGATTCAACGGCAATGAAAGTGTTAGCGATCTTTAAATTAAGCTTTATGGGATGTTAATCGATTTTAAAGCTTTGAGGAAAAAATATCTTCTACGTTTGTTGAGTGTCTGCCAGATAACATTTTGCTAATCTAAAAGATCACATGCGGTACTCAATGTCACACGTAATTATTGTTAATCCCAATAACTTTTGATAATACTTTTTAAATAACGTAAACAGTAAATTCTCAAAACCATGGCTTGCTCTAATTTCTCTACTCACACTTGAGGTATGTGGATTGCAAATATAATCACTCCATTAGTTATAAATGCGAAACTTTGTTATTCACAGTCAACTGCCCCGGTGGCTCAGTTGGTAGTGAACCTACCTTCTGTGTTTGGGGGCGTGGGTTCGATTCCCGTCTAGGACAAACATTCATGTGATGAACATTTGTGTTTGTTCTATTTCTGGGTGTTAATATCTGTATAAGTATGTATTTAAAAAAATAATATATGTACGTATATCAGTCTCTGGCAGCCATATTACAAGCTTTGCGTAGTTTGGGGTCAGATGACCGTGTGTGCAAAAATGTCCCAGATATTTATTTATTTTAACTCCGAACTTGGTAGACGTAGCTTATACCCTGGATGAATACATAGGCTACTTTTTATCCCGGGAAATATATACGGTTTCAATGTATGTGCGGAGATGTGTGTGATCTTTAGGAAAGGGTGAAGCTGCGGGGCGTCGCTACTACTTTAAAAATATTACCCAAAAACATACTGTTTCTAAAACAGAAACAGTACATCGAGATTTCTTCAAGGAACAGTCTCGAGTATTTTATTCTCCATAACTCTAGATACAACTCTAGGTAGACGAGCTAGAAACAATAAGATAAATAATAGGTTAATAAAACATTACCACAATGATGTTCCCAGGCCGCAGCGATCCGCGGTCACTACACGCGTCTATTTCGAAACTTTCTAATGCCTAGTTCATCAACAAATTCATTATGTCGTAAAACGGCGTGCGCGAGACCGAAATATCGCGGGACTCGTAAAACCGCTCGTAAAGACGTTTGTTTACTAATTCGAGTGGGGCAGGTGGGGCGAGACCGCACCGGGGGATGCTGCTAATAATAATAGTGTATGAATAAGTATCGAAAGGAAGACGACCCGTACTCGAGTGAAGTCGAGATAGTGTAAACTCCACTCGTCGGTCGTTAATAAGCATAGCGAAGTCGGCCAAATTGCCTCCTCAGGTCGCAACTTTTAATGAGGCGAAATTCCCCGTCGATTCGACGTCGTCGTCGCCTTAACGCAACCTGTTCGTTAGCGCAAAAACGGGCCACGCTAACACGCGATTAGAATACACCCCCGACACAAAGAGACACACCAAGCTCGTCTCTTCCATTATCAATATTAGTCTTCTATGTTCAGCACGATTAAACTTACCTAAGATCAACGTTTTAAAATAATTGATAATTCGTAACACTGAAGAATGATGGTGATCATGAATTATTTTTTATCGGATGTGCTCGGATATTTGCTCATGACTGTCGTAGTATTTCTGTGAATATCTTCATAAATTTCCAAAAAATATCTGTACCAGTAAAATACAAAACCACAATACAAAACACCTTTTTTTGATGAGGGAGACATCTTCGCAAGATACTCGACCGCTTTGGGGTACAGCCGGGTTATGTGGAATTATACCCCCTAAAGCCCCTCCCGGTGTCCTGCCTCGGTGCTTGACCGAGAGCTCCGGGATCTCCAAGGGAACGCACCGAAGCCCTCATCACCGCACTTCAGCTCATCCCGGGACAGCTACGAGCTGTCCTCAGATGCCTCCGCCTACAACAGCGTCTGTCACTCGACGCTGTCATCCTCCTCGGTTACGATAAGAATGACAGCGTAACCTAACCTATCCTTGTACCTCGTACCTCGTTTATGTAGATAGTTAGAGACCCACCTCTAACCACCCCCAAGCCCAGAAGTCATCTTTTAGTAGACTCTTACTACAGGCAAGGAATACCGATGCCGTATTATAGTTCCCGGCATCAGGACAAATTACAAAATACCTAGGTATAAAAGTCTTAGCGTCAATCAGAAATTAATGGATACCACGCTATGAGTGCCTCAGCCCACGTTCGTCTATCAAATGTCTTTTCTTCTGGCAATAGGAACGTTCTACTAAAGGTACGTATAAAACATTTAATATTTATTTATTTTCTTTACTTGTACTCTATAAGTACACTATTTTTTTTTTTTATATCATAGAGATATATTGTCTTTCTTGTCAGTAAATTTAAAAACCAACGAAAGTATCGGATTTCCTCCAGTATGTCCCAGTCCTAACCCAAAAAGATCGCGTCCCTGATTTGTGGCGGGCTTTCTCTGTGTTGTTGTCACATTAGCGAATAACTGTGCGGTCGACTTTGCCGATACGTTAATGATCTCGGCGGGACGTCTGTTACAGGGATAAAACTCAAAAAACTCATTGAAAACTCTTTTTGTGATGCGCATGCGCTGCCGCGCCGTCCAATCATGCGCTATCGCATTAATCTCGTTCGGAACTTATTAGATCTCGGGATATCAAAAGATGACCAAGCGAAGCGATCGAACAAGTCTGCGTTTGTACGTATGTTTATGAGTTTGTGTGTGTCTGTCCAAAGTCTTGCGAACAGTTGATCCTATCGTAATGAAATTTTGTAGGCAAGTAGTTATTTCAATACAAGTTTTAAGTTCGAGCTTAAGAAGAGCGGGTCCAGATATTGTGAAGTGACAGGGGGTCGCGAGGTTTAAATTTGATAACAACTAATATAAAGTTTCTCTCAGCCGCAGTGTTACTGCCGCAGTGTTACTGTGTTTTGTAACCCATTTTCTCTTGATGCTAAATTATAAAAATAATGATGTCAGTATTTTTATATTATATATTACGTAAATAGATTTGATTTTAAATACGTTTGACCCCCAACTCGCCTGATTGTAACACGTCGATCTAGAATAAATCTATCCACTTTACATAGATAATGCCTAAATAAGTGTTCTTATATAGCCACAAAACTATTATCCCGGTTAAAATTTTAGTTTTAATCAATGACGTTTCAAACACGTGACATTTTTAATATTCATAAAAATAATTGAATTTTTAAAATACATATTCGGTTTAATAATATTATGGTCAAGGTATTACAAAAAATAACCAAATTTCAGGTCTGTAACTTATTCCGTTTATGAGATAGATACGGCCAGACGGACAGATAGCAGAGTGACAGCAATAGGATTCCTTTTAGTCCTCTGGGTACGGAACCCTAAAAACGCAGTGCTTGCCAAATCATAATCTATAATTTAAGCTTTAATTAGAAGTTGTGTTCTGCCTTTTACTATTAAAATGTGTCTGTTAGTGAAGGCGGTTGAAAGTAAGCGAGGTGTGAAATTAATTTTTCTTAATGAATGCAGCATTTTACTTAAGTAACTCTTAATTACGTAACTTTGTATATATCTATTATAACAAAGTAAAAAGTTTTAATGCCGTATATTATCCTCCATCACATTATTTCGAGGCCTCCTTAAAAATAATGATTCAAAATTATTACTTATGGCTTTCTCATAACAAAGTTAGGAACAAGCTAATGCCGTCATTGGCGATAATGGCGGATGTAATTTACTAAAACAATTGAAGGTCGAATTTATTATATATACGCACTTAGCAATAGACACCTTAACGCAACGCAATAAGAGCCACGTCTCTACAATCGCAGAGTTAAAATTAAGTTCATGTTTATTCATACAGTCCAATTGTTCGCCCGCAATCTACAGCGGAATCTACTTAGCAGCAAGAAACTCATTTTTCAACTTCATAAATTATCGGCCGATATCCGAGGCTATTTTCCCTGCGGTTGCCGGTAATGAGGTTGTAAACAACACTGTCTAATTAAACTCCTTAATCGCAAAACTCAAACGGTAACCGCGTTTTAAAACAAAACGGGTGATTTTGGAGCGGCCACCGCGTAAATAGCGCCGGTAATATCGGCGAGGCGATCGTGGCTCATTACCCCCGCCCTGCTCTAATTAGACCCCTTCCTTCCGCGCCACAGATTCAGTACTAGCTACTACGTAAACGGTGGTCCCTTAGGGGTGCTGCAAGACACAGAATAAGACACAGTTCCCTACCCAGTCGCGTTACGGGACGGCTGGCGAACCCCGATGCCAAAGTGTACCTGATCGGATTGTTTTCTAATAATTCCTTTATTCCCCGCCCAGGTTAAACTCTTAATTACACATTTATTTTAGTTATTCGTTTGGAAAACCGTTTGCTAATGGGCCAAGGGGAAGAGTGCCAATGGCCATAGAATGCGTAAACCGATTGTAGTAACTGATAAAGACGTAAGATGCCGATGATAATTCGAATTGAGACAAATGATCTTCACAATTTCTGTTTGACTTGAACTAGAAAAACTCATTCGTAATGTTATGGAGACAAAACGCCACTTATTATTAATATTTTTGCAAAAATAATTAATCATATATTTTAAATGCAAAACACACTAGATTCTCAAGAGATCGCATTAAAACGTTATTTTTGAAAATGTATGTTTTACGTCGAATATTGCAATTTGAACTAAACCTTAAATCGCGGACATATACCAATACTGTTTCTATAATCTTTCGCAATCTAGTATTATGTTTTTGTGGGGTTTTTTTTTGTATGAGATTGTCATTCTTCTCGTATAATTTTTCTATGGTCGCGGTATAATAGTGGATATTTGTATAAGTCATTATAAAATTGATTAATGATTAATTTTGTAGTACAAAATTAGTATCATCAGTATTGAGAAATTAGTATACATAATGACGAGGGTTCCTGGCTTCGTAGGCAGTGCGTCTGCCATATGCCACCAAAATATTGATGGACGTTTTTAACACAGCGCCATCTAGTCCCAAACTAAGCAAGCTTGTACTATGGGAACCAGATGACTAATAGAATACATAAATACTTTTTTGTAAATACGTACATAGAATACATAGAAACACCCAGACAAAGAACAAACATCCATGTTCATCACACAAATGCTTGTCCTGGATGGGAATCGAACCCACAACCTACAGCTCAGAAGGTGGAAATCCGCCCACTGAGCCACAAGGCTAGCCAAAATGTTTGATTTCCGGCCGGTTAATCCGATCGTCATTAAAATTTGTAGGCAAGTTGGTCAATTCAACACAATTTAAAAAAAAAATTATTAGACTATATGAGTTTAATCGGTCAAGGGGTTGTGAAGTTATAAGGGCTGTGAGGTCTTAGTTCGGCGCGAACTACTATATTATATATATATATATATATATATATATATAATTATATATATATATACGTTAAATACTTTCGAAGCAGATACATTTGTTCTAGACAATTAATTATGAGTTGGTAATTTTAGCGTTACATTACCATGTTATTGGCACCTCACTAAAAGTATTTTTTATTTCGACGATAAAATACTTTTAATTTCATTAAAATCTAGACTTATAATAAATAAATAAATATCTGGGACATTTTTGCACACACATGGGCATCTGACCCCAAACTAAGCAAAGCTTGTAATATGGCTGCCAGAGACTGATATACGTACATAGATATTTTTAAATACATACTTATATAGATATTAACACCCAGACATAGAACAAACAAATATTCATCACATAAATGTTTGTCCTAGATGAGAATCGAACCCACGCCCCCAAACACAGAAGGTAGGTTCACTACCAACTGAGCCACCGGGGCAGTTGACTGGGAACAACAAAGTTTCGCATTTATAATTAATTAAATAAATAATAAACGTCTGAAATGAAATAAATTAGGAACGTTTATGTGCAGCTAAGTCCATGACTGGTCTCGATCTCATTATTGTTATAACGCAGATGCCAAGATACATTTAAAATAATGGTCATAGTGAGCCAAGAAATAAAATGGAGTGATATAACGGTGTACATTTAACATTTAGAGGTATATTTTATTTTCACTACTTACCTATAAGATTTTGTTAATAAATTCTCAAAAAACATTGCAAGCTCGCGAACGAGACCTGCTTATTTCGATTAATTTACTGACTTGGTTAAATAGCAAATCTCTCACCGACTAGCACTATTGTAATAAATTATAGTTAATGTAATAATAACCAATATCTTAAACTTTCTTAGGTTTTAAATTAGTATCGGTTTAAAACTTCGACCAAAGTAAAATGAATAAACGGGCCCTAACCACACAACTTCCATAAAAAATAACAAGTCAAACCAATCAAACTTAGGCTTCAATACGTAATTAAAGTATGTATAGTACATTTGTCACAAAAAAGATATATCGAATATAATTTCAAGGCATATTTGGATCGCATGTATTGACGAACGCACGTCTCGCTCCTTTCACACACTGAGAGCGACTGAAGCAAGGTGAGCGCCGGCGCTACAGTCAGTCAAAAAAATCCTTACTTGGGCCCGTCCATTCATTTTACTTTGGTCGAAGGTTTAAAACGTCGAATTCTCATTCGCCCATACCGATCGATCGATTTGCCGTGGCAGAGATTCAAATTGGCCCTCGTTTCCTGTGGCGGCCGCTAGAGGGTACACTCTGCACCTGTGCGCCGCATCCGGCCAATTACTGCCCCCTCTTTACCCTAAATAAAGCCTAACGATGTACTGACTGGTCACCCAACGGTACGTACAGTTGCTATATCAATCTTGACAAAATGTACCACGGTGTATTGTCAAACATATTACAATAAAGCATTTAATGCAGTAAAAGGTTATTTATTCATATAATTTGAAATTGTTAACCCGGAGTGTTATTTTTTGCCAGTCAGGCAAAAAACTCCAAACGACCACGACGGCAAGAGCGGGATTCCGCACATTATCTCCATCTCCCGACTCGCTTCCGCCCCGTTCGTCGCTGTCTTGTCGCTGTCGTCGTGGCTGCGGCCTTACAATCGCTATCGCATTTCATCCCGCTCGCGCGGACGCCGCGAATTAGTTGTCACGTGTACAATGACTCCATTGCGATCGCGAGTCACAACAAACGTTATCAGGCTTTTGGCTACAGAATTTTATTTTTCAGTTGCTGCCCTTTGTTTTACACACTATTCTACAGGCACTGTACATTTTTCTAGGATGAAAAGTCTTATATGTTAAGCCGGAGTATCTATAATTCATACACAATTTCAATCAAATTCGTTCAGCCATTACGGAGTTGAGTGGGAAAACATCCTAACATACACCCTCACAATCTTTCGCGCTTACAATAAAATGTTAGTGTTTTAAAATGTCATCAGTACCTATGTTATACTAATTTGTAATTTTATACGAACACGTGAAAATGTTAACATCTTATTTATTTTGTAACTCGTTTCTCAGTCTTCTGTTAATATAAACTTATAATTTTCTAAATATGCCCGACAGTAACCACTGTCTTTTAAAATTCACTCCCGTCACACTGTGCATAGAACGATGAAAGATGAAGTGCAAAGCTTCCAAGTCTCTCCTCGCTATCCATCCATCTCGATCGTCTTGAACAATAAATTATTACAACTAATAACATTTACACTCGCCTACTGCAGACGATTTTAAATCTTAGGCAAAGCTGACAAAGCTGAGCTTGCTTAGTAATATAATATTACTGGTTGGATTCTTTCAAAATTGATATTAATTTTACAATTTACATAGTTATACATTTTATTGGCACAATGATGTGTGGAAGGGTTAGTGCAGACGCGCGTCCAAATGTCGGGGGTGATACGATCTCGCGTCGCCGATCGCCACCTATTTATATTTATTTAATCAGTCTGAGCGACAGACAATGTACCATTGTATGCCCTGATTTATTGCTAGTCGCTCGTCTATAATGGCCGATTCTTGTCCTTTACGACAGATACAGGTATATATTAGATTTAATTGATTTGGTTCACGCTTAGAGGCAATTCGAGGTAACTATTCCTTAATTGCTTCTCGTCCAAAGGAGACTATTAAAAGTGTTTGTTTTTAATTAGTGTTTGACAACTTTTAGGCTTCAAATAGGGCTGTATATTTATCTACTTTGGTATTTTTGCTTAAATAGAATGTACGAAATAACAGTACGCTACTCAGGTAATTAAAAATAAATTAAACGCTTTATTTAACTTTAAATGTTATACCCAAAAACTTTATAATTATTATACCTCATATAAGGCTTAACAATTTAAAAAAAAACAATGAAGTACTAAAATACTGACGTAAAATTATGAACATGGAAACGGGTTTTTCCTATCCAAATTATGTAGCTATAGTCTTTACATAAATAACGCGATTTTAATAACATACTATATAATTTTAACATCACATTAATTACGTTAACAACTTACTAAATAAAGCTTGTGTTGGAGAGCCAGAACTAATATTAAAATGATACTTAGTTACGTAATACTAACAAGCTATCAGACACCTAATAAAGTGATCTAGGTGATAATAAAAATTAATTAGTTAATGTGTCTTATTCTCACATTGACTTGACCTGAATGTGAAGGAAGCTTGGTAAAATTTCCGATGACATCACCATATCTATCTATATAGTAAGTTCTATTATCATCTTCGAACTTTTGTTTTCATTTGGATCATTCAAGGCATTTTCGCTCCTGTTGCTTCGACTTTGATATCATAATTATAAGATAAGATAAGGACAATAATTGATAAGGACTGTAACAATGTCAATTGCCTGAAAATTGCCCTCCTGCTCTACGCGCCGAAGACGCCGTAGCCGCCGTAACTTCGGCTATTGTAATGTTGAAATCCGTATAATAAATTCATGTACACGCCACACACACATACATCCTTACACGCAGTAGTACGCAATTGCAACCACACTAGTTTGCATTTAAATTAAACGTAAAACTATTCACTAGCTATTAGCATAGAAATGGGTTCGATGGCTAATCGCGCTGTGTCAAAAATGTTTAATTAAAAAGATTGATGCTTACCGGCGGAGTGGGGCACCAGAAGTACAGTCGAGTTGCAAACTTATCTAATTAGTTGGAAGAGGCGGGAGGGCGGAGGGGCGGTAGGGGTTCTGCGTAGGGTCGCCATCTCGTGTTTCATGATACAAAATATTTAGCCGACAAGGAAAGCATTTAATTTCCAAGATTATCTATTTTTCATTTAGCCTTTTATTATTTATTTTTGCAAAAATGCTATGTAAATGTTATACATCCTAAAATTTGATGCAGTTTTAGAATGTGGATCGGCAATAAACTCAAAAAAAAAAAAAAAGCGTATTTTTCATAAAGTTATATTAGTAAGGGATTGGTCCTAAAACTGCGACCAGAGCCACCAGAGGACGGACAGCAGCATCCTCTTAGGAAATGGTGAACATTCTGCGATCTCCAAGCCGCCTGTCAAGCGGGGGTATTATGGCAACCACCCCCCAGTATCGGACAGGCTTCGTCCAGCAGTGGACCTCAAAAATCCTGATTAGTAATCGCTACCACAATAAAACTCTGTTTAAACGATAATACAAACGTCAACCAGACAAACAAACTTCGTACAAAATTCCAGTTTACACAAAATATACTAAAAGCATTCCAGGAAAAACGGAACGGGTGGCAACCCTACACGGGAGGGGGGCAGACGGGGCCAATTAGCGGTGATAGTCGATTAGCTCATCGTGCGAGTGCGGCTTTTGACAAAATGTTACCAGTAATAAATAATAGCATTATTTATGCGTTACAGATATAATTAATGTAATTACATAGGCCGGAATTTCTACAGATCTCTTAGTAGTACAATACTTGCTAGGAAAATTCAGCGACGATTGTCGATCATAGTTATTCTGCTACGTTTAGACTCGAGCGAAACGATATGTAGTATAGCATTAAAATGTTCATAAAACTTAGGCACTTATTTGACAATTTTAAATCAGATATGTGAATTTTGGAAAAATCTAAGTATTAAGTACTTGCCTCTAATACTCAAGGTTCAATGTTTTCTCAGTTAATTGGCAGTGGAACATTTCGTTCTAAAATTTCATGAGTTTGAAACAAAATATTTAACCAATTCCATCCTGGGCCCGTACCGTGAGATGCGTATTGCGATGATTGTTAGGTTCAGCCGACGACGCTGCCCGACCGCGAACCGTATCCCCGCGCAATAAGGTGTACGGTCGCGCAGCGTTGCCGGCTGAACCTAACAATCATCGCAATAAGCACCTCACGGTACGGGCCCAGGCATGATGAACGACTTATTGAACTAGTAGTTCTGCGAACAGTAGACCTCGCGAGCACTTCCTTTTTTGCATAATTCCAATTCTACATTTTTGTTTGTCGTCGACGATATTCGTTTGGAGGGGTATTTTCTCTAAAAAGGAGGGGGGGGGGGGAGTTTCGGTGCCATTTACCGGCCGATATTGATAATATATTTTGGCAGAAACATTCGGTACTCAATCCTATGCAAGCATTTCGAATAAATTATTAAAATAATAATAATAATAACAACAAAATCGGTCACGTGGTTGTCGATGTATAAGATGAACTTTGACATTGAATTATTAATTAGGTATTTTATATTGTATACTTATTTTATTTTATTTTTTTGATTGTGAGATGGATGTTACTGGCTAGATCGTTTCTAATCTCAATAAACGAATTTAATTTTAATTTAATTTAATTTATTTCCTCCCTTTTTGGAGGAAATTCCGCTCTAATAAAAAACACCGACATCAAATAAATCTATAAAATTGTCGAGCCTGTATACATACCAAAATTTGATTTGTATGTGTCTAATAAAAATCCTATAAGTTCATAGAGCTTGGGCAGGTACACTACTATTACATATTAACATCCTGATTACTCAAGTTAAGTAGAAAACTAGAAGATTGATTGGTGGAAGTTTAGTAATAAACGAGGGCCGTAATGCTGAGATAATTAATTCTTAGCGCGAGTTAATTGATATTGGTATTAACATTAATTAGAAAAGTTCAGCTTTGTTACAAACTTTTTGTAATTTTGGAACTTAATTATTTTTAAGACAAAATATGCTTGGTAATTAATTTTATTGTAATTTTAAGCGGTGTGCGATAAAATAATGAAGGTCATCATCGTTAATTACATTGAAAATATACCGCAGACATTTTCAAAACGACTTGACTAAAATTGTGTGCGTGGCACGTCGGTCGTTGAGTGCGTGTCCACGCTGAGCTAGCGGGTGTGGACGCGAATTCGTGTTCATTTTGGCCCCCAGGTGTTTGCGCAGGTGTGATGTGTGACTTACCTGACACCGCGAGTGAATCGCGCGGTCTGCCGCTAGTTCAACGTGAACACACACAAACAACTGCACAGGTTTTATATTGCCGCGAGCGCCTGTCGCGAGCTTGCCCGCTACTTCACCGCACCTGCGTTTTGTATGTGAACACTTGCATGGTATATACCATACGTTTAATATTTCGCGCCCGCCCCCGCGGCCGCGATTTTGCGTGGGTAACAGTGAGGTGGCCCGACGAGCTGCGGGCTTCTCCCGTAACTCTGAAAGCGATAGTGATAGTGCGCGAGCGGGACCGCGCATAGTGCGACTAATTTGGTACGAGCGGGATGGTATGCTCTCGCAATCAGAATCACGAACGTTTCGAAGTTAGAGGATATGCCCGCTGCTCTCCCGTGTAGTATTTTAAGGCCGCGATCCCAGTCAGATTTATCTCTTTTCAAAATTTACAAAATTTTAGAAAATAAATGATCACTAGGAATAAAAAAACAGCTATCTTTGGAATAAGACTGCTCAATGTTTATGGTATTTTTTTTTCTTCGTCAAAGTAGTGAAATGTTAACATAAAAATTGTGGGGCCGCGACGCTTGATGATGCGTTACGCCGGATTTCGCATATAAATAAATAAATAATAAATAAATATCTGGGACATTTTTGCACACACGGTCATCTGACCCCAAACTAAGCAAAGCTTGTAATATGGCTGCCAGAGACTGATATACGTACATAGATATTTTTTAAATACATACTTATATAGATATTAACACCCAGACATAGAACAAACACAAATATTCATCACATAAATGTTTGTCCTAGATGGGAATCGAACCCACGCCCCCAGGCACAGAACGTAGGTTCACTACCAACTGAGCCACCGGGGCAGTCATGCGAATAAACCCTATCAAATTAAGTTAGTTTTATTTCTCGAAGGACCTGCGGAGTAGCGAAATGTGAAAAAGAGACGCGAAGGTTATGTACGGAAAGAATGTCGGAAAATGGGATGAAAGTGGGTACTCCTGGTTTTTCCTGGTGAGTTGCGCAGCTGCGGGGCTGGTGGTGTTGTCCTGCTGCCTGTCCTCTTGTTCTCAACAGCCGTGGAGATTAAGAGTTTCCAAAACGTTTCTTCGGTATACAGGTGCGGTAAAAAGCCAGTTGGTCAATCCGCGCGCAACCGCTGCGGAGCAGTATTTATGATGAGTGACGTAGATGCGCCCGATTGGATAGGGAGAGAGATATTGCGGGTATCGCGTCTGACAGTTAATTATTGAAGCTATGACGTCTTCGAGTGACGTGCGATGCAGGTTCACAGCTAGTGCGATAGATGGCGCAATTTGGCGTCAACAAATTGGTTTAAATATGGGGTTTGTTATTCTAAAGAATATTTTTTCTTTTATTATGATTTTATCTGATCACATTTTAAGTAGGTTTATTTTATTTTAGATTCACTTAATTTTCCTTTTAGTGGTATTTTTTTACCTTCAAAATTATTCTAATAGCACGAACGAGATAGCATATGAGGGAAGCGGACTCTTAATAACGTGGTGTTAGGAGCCGAGCCGACACACTAGGCGTAGTAATTACGTCATCATTAGCCAGACACGGTGTCGGCCGGCCGCCCCGACCGGGGAGGACCATCGGAACGATCGCCGGCCCGCCCCTACACTTGTCAAGTTTTTCCATGACACTCTACGATAGTTTCACCCGCTAAGCGACGCCGCTGGACTGGAACAAGCGTTTAATTAAAGGACGCTCACCTCGCGGACCTCTGTTGTCGGCCGGCTCATCGCATGCGCCTTAATTAGTTCAGACCGCCCTAACGGGCTTATTTTGTTTTTCTCGGATAATTTTTAATTAAACGCTTGATTAAAATGAAAGTTTGCGTAAGTAGCGAGCGAGGAACAATCGAGCCAGAGTTTAGGATAATGAATTGATGGTGTTACTTTGCTCGCTTGCCGCTGGGGACTTAATTAAAAATCGCCGATAGAGTGTGTAGAGGGGAGTTTGGAACGAGTTTATGGAACTTAGTCGGAGGCTTTGTTGTTTTACTATGTCAATTTAGATACGAGATTGTTCTCACCGCTGTTGTTTCGGTTGACAGATAACAACATAATTTTTGATGTTTATTAAATTGTTTAAATTAACCGCTTTTTTTTTTTTTATGAAGAAAAGACATCAACGCGTTCGTCGTCTTAATATCGATTGTGTATTAGACGTACTGCTTATTTTTATCTTATTATAGCTTAATTTTATCACGATATATAAAAAAAAATTACTCAACTATATAAGTGATTAATTTATTATTGTTTTAATGTTCCATTACGGTGATTCTTTTTTGGAATCTGGCTTGATATTGGGAGTCATACGTAGCATATAGCGAGTCAAATGAATGCGGTATACTAGCTGCACTAAGAAAGTGCCAAAAGCCTCCAAGTCCTTTTCTTGCTGACTTCCTAACAAGCCCGTCCCAGCCCCTGATGCAAACGCGCGCATATGTCATTAGCAAATTCTTGGCTTGTCGCCGGCACGCGCTAACGAGTTTCTTGCTAAAGACGTGCTAACTCGATACCGCGGTGCGTCCCACACAGAGCATGGTCTCTGGGGTCCTGTTCTCGCTCGTATCTTGTATATTATGGGTACACACACATGTAAAGAAACATGTACAACATGTAAAGAAGGGATGAAAAAAAATATTGCTGTACCCCATAATGTGGGGTGTCGTTGAACAGGTCTTTTAAAGTTAAAATTTTTGAATGCATAATAAAAGATATATCTATTAAAGGGCCGGATTGTCATAATTGTATGTCTTTAAAACATAATTTCGCCTGCCCCCTCTTGTGGGATACCATTAAATTGGTCTTTTAAAATGAAGGTAAAAGCTTTCCTATGCCAATATGTAATCAGATGTACCGTTTGCCCGGCATGTTATGTTGCATGGCATGTTATGTTATGGCCCGTCAAATTACCTTGAAATGTGCTCCTTGGCCATTTCTAAACTATGCATCTCAGAAACTTCTCATCTTACAAGTTACGATATATCTTTGTAAAAACTTTCTTATAAAATTATTCGGGCCTCATGTGATAAAACTTTTTGAGATAAGTGGAAAAAACTGTTAAATACTTCAACTGTCCTACGCGTCTACGGAACCCTACTAAGCATGGCGTGACATGCTCTTGACAAGTTATTTATCTTTTACGTGATAATTTTTTGTAGGCATCGATCTGTTGTACTTACTATTTACTTAAATCACATAATGAAATTAAAGAAGACTAGTATACAAAAAAAGATAATAAAATAATAATAATGATAATAATTTAGATAATGGTAAAACAGACTGGATATCCCTGTAGATCTTCAAGTACCACATGTAACTAATTTAGTGGATTTCATAATTAAAATCTACGTTTAATATAAATTCAAATTCGCATTCAATTTTTTTTTGTCGATTTTCCTTGGCGCAATATTGTCGTAGGCAAGTTTTTGCACCTGACTACTTTTGAAACGAAACATGACAATAATGGATTTTCCAAGGAAATTGCTAGTGGCAACTATGTTTTTTTGTATAAATAAAGTTGTAGGTACTCTTTCAAAAAAAAGACACCCCAACCCACCACTTTTCTAAAGGGAAGGCCTCTTTGTCTAGGGTTGCAGTTCTGCTCAAACCGAACGGTCATGCGCGTGACGAAGACGATAAAAAAATCTAAGTCAAATAATAAAGTCAATAAGTAAATCTCATAAGTTATGACACTTATGTCCTGAAAGTTGGGGCGGCCCATTGTGTATGACGCGACTTGCGTTGACACTTTGGCCTCGTCACATGTTTCTGAGATAAGGAGTAGGGCTGGCGCGGCGGCTGATTCTGAACAGCATAAGCGGTGCAAATATGTTAACCTTGGAAGTAGTAACATATTTGAGCCGTTTATGGTTGAAACATTGAGTCCAAGGGAGACGGAAACTCATCACATTTTCGAAAATATATAAGAGCCATTGACATGAACTGAATCAAACACCAGCTGGTTGATGTGACGCATGACCCAAAATGATAGGTACGGTACCAACCTTTAGTCGTAAATGCTCGTAGTAAGCTTTAGTCGCTAAGCGGGTAACCCAACTGTTTTTTTTTTGTGTTGTAGGGATCATACCAAGAGGTTTTGGCGCACAAGGTATTTGAAAATATTACTATTGTCGCTCTGCTCCTGCCTGCCTGGAAACTAGAACTACTAATTTCAACAGATAAAGAAGCATCACTTTAGATGCCTATAACTACGAACATACAGCGACGCTTAAAAAAACGAACATATAAACATAGTTTTTCGCGGTGCAGATATAATTTACAAAGAAAACATCGAAATCGGATAACATTTAGGGGTGGAAAACAATAATAATTGGTGCTTTTTGCATGGACTAATAGGTGATACCTATACTCAGGTAGATTTTTGTTTAGAGTCTGTCAAGTCTCAAAATACAAGCAAACATAATATAACTACAGCATAGCTTTTATTGGTAAGCAACATAGTTGTGTGTGTGAAACTATTTGTGATACGAGTATGGCTGAAATACGAGTGTGTTTATCTATGTCTGACTGCAGTCAGTGTCCATCCACAGCTTGCGCTTTTATACATCACGGACCATCACAGCAGCTTTTGACTTTTGCCTTTGACTAAAGCATGACATACAGGCGATGACATCTCGTCTCTACTACTATGATCGAGCAATCAATTGCAGTACTCAGGTGGAATTGTACGCCGTGGTTACCCGTAGTACTCTCTGCGAGAAATGAAGCATTCTTGGCTAATTAGCTCATTTGACTAGACTATATAGACTATTCTAAATTCATCAGCAAAGCACAAATAAAAATAATTATAACTTCAATATTTTTTATAATAAAACGTACTTGTTTTCTTTAAATATATAATTTGGCCTTAGAAGCATTTTGAGACTCTCTAGAAGGCCGCAAACACGAAACTGAAGCAACAAGTAAGACATCCCGTTTGGGGACGCATCTCGGCTTTATTGAGAGCCATTCGTCTCCGCGGCGGCGCCCGATCGCCGCCTATCGCTCCCCATTCTCCCGATCCAAGACACCTCCGATCGAGGAAATCATGCAATAACATTGTATTTCGTACGATTTATACGTAAGGTAAACGTCACATACAGGAACTTGCCTCGAGTGCTATTCCTGAATCCTCATTAGTTATTTTTGAGCAGATAGGTTCCCCCTTTTTCACCTGGCATCCCATCCCGCCTGCTCTACTGATCTCGTTGAGAGGTTTTAAATTATGTTCCTGTACAACAATTCAAACTCGACACGTACACAGCCGTGCGACTCGAGACGTTCCCTTAATGAATAAAATAACATTAGAAGATACGGTCTTCATCTTAAATTAATGAGGATTCACATCACAGCGACGTAAATTTAACAAGTAAATAAAGTTTGACTAGGGCTACACAGGTACCCGCGAGACGCGCTCCAACTTCCACATTTATTAAACTCATGTTAAACACACGCTCGTTAATTAATATCGGTATAGTATGAAAGGAAACCTAAAAGTTACTGATCACAAACTGGGAAACTTGTGACTACACGAATAAAATTACAATCTCGGTGAAAAGGCTCCGAGGAATCTTCGATCAGTTTATTTTAGCAACCCTTCCAAAAGTTAAGTAAAGTCATACGGTCCAATAAATACCTGTAAGTAACTGTACGAATAATACCCTTATGTGCTGACATCCTTTCTGTTTCTAATTAAGTCTTTTGGTATTGAAGTGCGGTTTCAAATTAGATATGCTTACTTCAATTAATTTAATTAAAAAATTTCCAGGAAGAAATTGTTGCAGTATGATAGATACAATGTGCAGTATAGGCTACAGCTACTATTCAATATTTTACTTTGGGTGTCTAATTGGCTTTATTTGCACGAGCCCCGCAGCTGTACCTAATGTATCGATACATCGACATGAAAAAATATCGTTAACTTCCAACATAATCTAAAACTTCAAGTTACGCTAATTATTTCGGATGGTAAAATAAAACATACTGGTGAAGTTGATAAGTTGATTACAAGCAATGAAAAACAATCAGGCAACATCTCCGGCCCAATAGGAACAAGACTACGATTCGATAAACATATTGGCGCGCCGTTTTTCCTTATGCCTGACTGGTAATCCCTATACCACGTATGTCGGGCGAGCGCGTTCCCGCGTCCAACACAAATAGATCCGTACATGTTTGTCTTGGCTTGGTTTAATTAATTTTACCTTCATACGCCGATACTGTTTGTCGGGCGCTCCTTAATTGAAAACGCTCTTACCGGAGTAAATAAAACGAAATCCTATTTGCTCCGAGTGATTGAAGCGAATTTATCTTTTAAGACTTACGAAATTTATCTTTTAACCCGTTCGGAGTTATTATTGCGAAACACGAAGAAGCGCAGGTAATTAAATTTTGATTGCTTTCGGCCGGATTGTTGTTGCAATTTATTAATATTCAGGGCGGTTGTAAATAATGGCGGCTCGTTGGCGACGCTAATAGCGATCGCAATAATGACTCATTAACTATTAAATGTGACTATTAAACTGCCAGCCAGCAGTAGGCTCCCACAGTGCAATGGAACTGTAATAGTTAGCTATTGCTATTTATTGATCTGTTACAAAAAGGGGAAAGAACTCAAAGTTACGAGGGCAGAATCTAACACGCAAAGTGGGGAACTCCGCTCGTTTTTTAAAGATAAAGTGCTAATTTCTTTTTGTAATTGGCTATTCTGATATTTTAAAAAATAAGGGTGTGTCGGTTAGTGTAAAGTTAAAATGAAAGTCTCTACACTAAAATATTTTTCTGGCTGACGTTCTGACTTATTAAAATTTAAAAAAATATCTTACTCAAGGTACGTATAAGATGATGTAGTTAAGTGTTATGTTATATCAATATGATAAATGTCTTAGTTTAATCGGATACATTTATTCACACATTGATAGCCACACAAAGCTGTGAATTATATTGATGTTTTGTATACCACAGGACCTTTAGAATTTTGTCTAAGCTTTTACAACTCGTAAACATACAATATAAGTAAACGTACATTTTAGCTTCTTTTTATATCTTAGTTTCCATTTTTTTGGTCTCTTTGTAATGAATTATTTCTGTATTGGCTTATGTGAAATAGCAATAATAATATGAGAACGGTGAATCATAAGGTAAATAATGACATAACTAGTAGAAATATTATAATTTTCGTTCAAAAGTATTTAGTTCATTTAAGTACTTATTTTGAAGAGTAAGGGAGTCTACAGCAGATAGGACAAACTGGAGGAGCAAATGGGTCCAAAAATACGTCAACGATACTTCAGCAATGAAGAAAATGACTAAGAAAGGATATTTTGAGGCCATCCTTAAGCAAAGAGTTTAGTTTGTCTAGTTTATTTAACAGTTAGTTTTTAGTATGTTAATATTGGCCAGTCAATTATCTCGACACTACCGGTTGCACAAACCTTTAAAACTATGTATCTAGACACGAGCGCTCAAAGCACACAAATAGATACCTAATTCAAAAAGATTTATAGTCACTGTCGTTACTTTGCTTTATTATCCATTTATCAAAGCTTAACGAGCAATAATCGTGGCGTTTTAACGGATTAAAGCTTGCTTGTTAAAATTGTTACCTACGTCTAAGATCACTCTAACCAGATAGGAATAATTCTAATGACAACTTCAAACATTCCATGTGAATGGGTCGAACATATAAAACACATTTAAATGCCCGCTCTCGCATCTCTAAATGAAATGATAGAGCAAACTAAAATGATGAAGTGAAATAGTGTTAATGGCCATTCTGAGTTTGAAACTGTAATTTGTATTTTAATTATGGTTGATCTGGGTTTTTGTATACTCTACAATATTGTGAGCGATTTTGAGACATTCCACATATTTTTTCTATATTATTAGGTTTTTACACTACTTCATAAAATCAGGTAGGTACCTACACTATACTCGTAGGTAGGTGTATAAAATGTTTCAGTAAGCAATTCCTGGTATAGCGGGTCACGGCATTTCTTATCATTATATTTTGCAAACGAATCATAGTACAAATGATGTGTCTCAGCTTACTTTGATTTTAAAAGCTATATTCAATAAAGCCCATATTATGAGGTATGCAGTAACATTTGTTTTCCATCCCCAGTTAACTTAATGGTACGGGCCATAGCTGGTTGCCATATTGCATTTATGATCACATCAACTATCGATAAACCATCTTCGAGCCGACCGACATTTTTCTAACCTCATTTTCAAAACTGTTTGTATGTGGTAGTTTTCTTTATTTAGTTTGTTTTCTTTGTTCCAGAATGTTCGGATCGGGAGGCGCGTGCGCAGCGTGCGGGCAGGCGATCCCGGCGAGCGAGTTTGTAATGAGAACAAATGCGCCACAACAACCTCTTCACGTGTTCCATATAAAATGTTTCGCCTGCTCGAAATGTGGATCACACCTTATGCAGGGCGATAGGTGGGTCACTTCTCGGAAAACTTCTTGAATGTACCTAGGTTCAGCAAAATGTACTGCTACTTTGAATTTGAAGTTTAAGCAGAATTTGAACAAAATCTGACTTACGACGTACGATTTGAAGTAGTTCGAGTGAAAAATTAAGATATTGATTATAATAATTAATCTACTCATCACAATTATCGATCTAACATTCTTCAGTAGTAGAACGAAAAAGACTTTGACAAAAAGTAAACAGTCAGATTCAGATTGAAGCTTTTTTGGAGCATTTCATTTCAAGGATCTAAAAGATGTTTGGTGGCCGCATAGCGGTAAACGGGGTATCGGTCATCTTTCGGCTCGTTGAGTCGACGTTATTGTAAAAAATCGCGGATCGAACCTGAACAAGATTGGTTTCGGACCGGAATGAGTTTTTTTTTATGTATACATTCTCCATTTGACCACGACTTGCCTTTTGCTAAGCGAAGATATGGATCAAAATGAAGAGAATAATAACAATGAAAATATGTGGCGTACAAGAAGGCTGATAATGGTGATAGTAAAACGTTACAGGTACTATATGCTCGCGGGGTCACTAGTCTGCGAGCAAGACTGGCAGAAACTCATGAAGAGTGCAAACGCAACGCCCGGCGCGCCCGTGCGCAAGGGCAAGGTGGGCCGCCCGCGCCGCTCGCGCGAATGAGCGCCGCCGCCCGCGCAGCCTCACTCGCACAGGGACTATGAGGAGGTGGGTACATAGTGCTTAGCTGATATTCTAGTAACATAAGTTGGAAAATCCAACTTATGAAATAAAATTACTAGGTAGGTTAGTACTTATGGTAAAGCCTAATGTCTGACTTCAGACATTAGGTCTGAAGTCTGAAGTACGCTAAAAGAAAAGATATGTTCAAGCACGCATTAAGTGCAAGGTACGAGTAAGGAAAAATATATTTTTTTACTAGCTTGCCCGCACGGTTTCGCTCGCCTAGGCTACAATAAATGAAACACCCCACTTCACCTCTTTAGGGGTTGATATTTTAAATATCCTGAGACATACCTTTCTTTATTTTTTATGCTTATTACACAAACCGAATTAGCTTAGCATGAAAAACATTTTATTTTCATACAAACTTGGGGGTCCATTTTACCCCTTTAGATATGGAATTTCTTATTGTTCATCGCGACCTAGATAGACCATTTGAAGAGTATTGGGTGCAAATTTAACGTCTCTATCATAAGCGGTTTGGTCTGTGTGTTGATTCCTAGTAAGTGGCTTGTTATATATACATAGATATACATTGACCTAGCCAGGCGAAGGTCTAAAGGTTAAGAATCCTTTGTACGTATGTTGCTTCGACGTAATTTGCTTATCTGTTAGCAAGTATCTGATCTGTTTATCTGATCGTCGCGAAATTTATATGAGTAAATTTGGTCTTGTTGTAATTATACATGTTCGAAATCTCACTCCGAGGCAACAATCATATAAATAGAGAGATTTTTTTCTACTTCGCAATAAAGTTTATTTTAGAAAACAATAAAGTTAATTTTGGAAGCGTAACTACCCGCGGTAAGTACCTACAGGCACATTGTGCTCGCTGTGAAATAGTTTTTTTTGCTAAGAGTAGGTATAGTTACTTTAGTTTGTTAAATATATTTCTGAAGGATAACCATAGACGATTTCATAGAGATTTCGACGCTGCATATACCAAGTATAGAAATTACCTATACCTACATGACGTGTTTTAAAAGGTTTAAAAGCTATATGAATTCCAATAAAACTCGGACAGTCAGCGACAAACGGTCGCCAGCGCCCAGAGTAGTCAAAAAAATTGAAAACTCAAAAATTCATTCAGTCAAATCAAATCATTTATTTGTTGTCATAAATTAACAGTACCCAAATTATGATGAATCCAAAAGCTCAACTAGTTAAAAACTGTATTTTAGGAGCCTATGGCCTCTCAGTCATAATACACATAGTGTTGTAAGCCTCCATAGTAGACAATATTATGTCATCATCAAAGTCATCAGCCAGAAGACGTCCACTGCTAAACATAGGCCACACCGACCGACGACGTGCCACTTGCATCCACCGGTCGTCCGCGACAACATTATGTACCTTAGCAATATTATTTTATAATATAATATTGGAAACCGAGATCTAATAGATTTTAAATTATAAGATCTCAATCTGTTAATTGTTATGTTTTAAATAAAAATAACGGTATCTTTGCTAATCAAAAGAATCAGATGGGCTTAAGTACATTTTGCCTTGTTATTAAAATACAAACAAAAACCATCTTAGTAATATTGGAAACTGTTGCTAGTAAATATAGATTATTTTATATGCTTACAACAATATGCGTATTCTGACTTTGCATACAAATTATTTTAGTCATTTTTTTTACTAGGTAGTATTTGTTTGACTCTTCTCTTTTTGCACGTCTGTGCAAAAAAGACAAGAGTCGTAGGAATTGAGGTCGATCGTGTGTTAATGTACTGTTCATGTAATTTACGGCCATTGCCAGCAAAAAAAAACGGAAATATCAATTTCTGTTTTTTTTTTTGCTGGCTGTTTAGTATCTTACCAAGTATCAACTTGGTATGATACTCAGTTCTGAGTACTACTCGGACGCTACGAGAAATATCTGAATTTTAGTTCTTTGTTATGCCACGCCTCTTCTCTTTTTGCACAGAGAATAACCCTGCAAGGCTAACATCTATTTGACGCTGACTGTACTACCGTGGGCGGGGTCATGGCTGACCCCTGACGTGCTTTAACGGTGTTATTAACACTTGTGTCGTGACTGCGCTCGAATAATCGAGTTTCCTAAGCTTAATTAATTGCGATAATTATGGCCTGCCTAACGTGCTGTTGCGTGACTTTAATATATTTTAATTAAAGTTAATTCCTTCGATAGCTGATATGGATTATGATCTTGTTGGATTTTATAAGGTTTGTGTTTGTTGCAACCCAGGTTTGACTATTGGTCTGTATAACCGTAATCGTCCATTGACAAGTACATAGGCTTATTTTGTACTCTACGCTACTCATCGCGGTCTTGTGCCAATCTTATAATGTATGTACTTACGTTATGTTAATCCAAATTAAGCAGCACAACTTGTATTTCATATTCAAACAAACATTTGCAAAAAGTAATCATCATAATTAATAATTATAATATATAAATTTAAAAAAGTACATCTTATTTATTATATTTTTTTAATTCTCAATCAATTTGGAAAATAATTTTAAACTGTTAGACATATTGTCATCTTATACAGCTAAGTCCTTTAGAAGCTACAAAACCACAGACAGAAGGCGTCAAACTATATAATATCACTAGTTTTCCGACCTATAATATACCAGAATATAAATATAACAGAACACAACATTTTGAAATTATATTTTTAAGATCTCCGGTCTCGGTCTTTACTCCGATAACATACAACTTGCACATTTAAAACGATATTGTACAAACAAGCATTTACTTTAAAATAATAAGTTCCACACATTCATTGTGAAACCCCCTTATAAATTTACTACCTGTTACCCGCGACTTCGTTCGCGTGGACCAAAAAAAAAGGTAGCCTATGTCCGTCTCCTACCCTTAAGATATAATTATGCAAATATTCAGGTCGATCTGTTCAGCCGTTTAGCCGTGATAAACACCCAGACAGGGAGACAAAGAGACAGATAGACAGAGAGACAGAGTTACAGTCGCATTTATAATATTTGTTAGGATTGGGATTTAAAAAAGGCTTCTCTAATTTGCTAAACAACAGGTACGTATAAACGTCTAATTACTTCTAAACGAGTCAGTGTGCTAAGTTGATAAAAACAAATTTGGTTTCCGCTTGTTTTCCTGAACAAGGTAATTTTCTATTGTCGAGCATTCAGAGTAGCATAGTCTAACAACGTTATACACGTACAGATGCGCCTATTAAAAGTAGATGTGCATTCAGATGTTTGAGGATCATCTCATACAATAATATGAAAATGTTTGAAAAATGAAAAGAAAAAAACCAATGCTTTTTTAATGAACGTTTTAATAGCGTCTAGTATTTAATACCTACCTTTCCTGAAATTCATGTTTGCTAATATATATATGATAAATTTCCAGCTATACCTTAGTCTTTAGAGTCAAACCGACTCGCGATTTCCCAGTTTCATCGCGTTATCTGCGATAAAAGGCAGAATAAGTATTTAAAATGCGAACTACTGCCATGCCTAATCATCTTCAACCATTCACACGTCAATAGTTAACAAAAAAGCAGCTATAGGGACAGAGAGACAAGTTCCTTTCGCACCTATCCCCAAAATCAAACTGAATAATAAAAAATATTATTTACTATATTTTATGTTATGTATTTGCAACTGATAAAGAGATTAATTATGAGTATTCGAACAAAAACATGTACAAATATTATTCACACTTACAAGAGAGGCTTTATGTATACTTACACGCACAAAGCAACACTAAGACTCCGTGGGCAGTTCGGACCGGTACCGAGTTGCTCAATGACTTATATTTAATAGTTATTCTTAAAAAAATATTTGGAAATAAAACTAGCAATTTTAAAATATTGTTTCCCCCATGTTTCCATATTCTATGGATGTATACCTACTACCTCCGTCTACGATATGAGGTGATAAAAGTAACACATGTCGTAAAAACAGGTGACATGTTGAGGAAACTGGAGCGGTGGTTGGCAACACTATCGCTTATCGTATAGGAAAAACTTCGTTTTAGCGTCGCTTTCTACACTTTTAACTGGTTTTTAAGTTCGTTTGGAATTGGGTATAATATAAAAGTAATAAGCTATAAAAAAATTGGTGGGAATTAATAAAATTAAATGTACATTTTTAAATCATAACAAATTTTGTAAAAATGAAAGAGAGTTTGAAAGCTCGCCCTTTTTTTTCCCGTTCGTTTGTTAGTTCAATTTATTTTCCAAGTTTTCCATTACCAGCACAAAATTTTATTATAAAAAATCAACATCCGCAGCGCACGTCCACAATAGGTGCGGACTGCAAGTCCTTTCAGAGAAGTTAAAAATTCACGAATCATAAGCGAAACAGAGGGATAAAGGCGAAAGCTCGCCTCTCGCAAACCATTTGCACTCACGACACAAGCCACTCACCGCTGATGGCGGGATTACGTACCACTGCAATACCCAATTGCTGCTGTCTGCTCTATCTACCATTCATAACTTAGCAGAACTTAAAGCTATTTCGTCGAAAACTTTGCCCATATACTTACCTACGAACGTCATAGACACTAGAAGACGCAGTTTAAAGAATTAATTTGATTAAGAGACGTGTGAATACCGCAAAGAGATGTGGTGAAGAAACGCAATTAAGCTGTTCATTGAACACCGCACAAAGACCGGCTTTGTTTATATGAAGGAATCACTCGCTTGGAAAACGCTAACTTTGGGCGGCATCATAATATACCCGCCAGTATTTTATAAGACCGCGGAATGTGTTTCCCGGCGGAGTTACTAAATAGTGTTAATGATATTTGTTGGGGCCTAAAGCGGTGTAATTGCTATAGTTGTCGAACAACTGGGTTGATAGAGTTAATTATCTCGTAGGACGGGACGGCGTCCGCTGGCCGCGGGCGCTATGCCTCGTCGTCTGCCTGGACTCGCTTACGGCGCTCACAAAATGCGCTGAACTTCAAACACTTTACCAAACTTATTTCGGCAACTCATAAAACTGTTGTCCAGCCTTGTTACTCAACTAACTATCGGAGTAACGTCGTAAGCGGTAACCACTCAACTTAGTTTCGTTAGTTTTTTTACTTGTACACACTCTCCAACGCGAAAAGGAATAATACTCGTTTTATAAATGTATCTAATATTTTAAAAGAGCAGCGACTTGGCAAACAAGCAACTTATAGATAAATTGCTTGCTGCATTATATTATATTTATATTTATTGTATTTATTGCCCTTTCAACACATTGGCACTTAGTCACGTCAAAAATCAAAGCACCAGACTCTTTAATGGCATGTGAAATTGCAGCTTGCAACACAGTTAATAACGGGAACAAAACTTTAAAAGTAGAATAAAATCTATAATGGATTCATAAAGCGGCATCATTACAGCCATCAACCCCTTAAATAAAACTACACAGTTAATAACAAAGAGGCCGTAGTTGGTATTACTTTGTGCGGACGTGGTCAAAGGCGCAATGTTAATTGGAAAACACCTGAAAATGACAGCACCTTTATAGCGGGCTATGTTTGGCGTAAAAATCAAGTGCGCTCGCGGTACCCCACGGCTCAAAGACTTGACCGTTCACCGCGCTTTGTAACGCGATTACTAAGACTTGTCGAAAGTTAATTAAATAACGTTTTTCCAAATTACCTACCGGGCCCGACATCAAAGTGTTCACAAATCTTTCCACAAAGGCTCGCTGCGGGCGAGGGCCTGTGATCAGCGCGTTGCAGTGGACAGGTGAAGTCTGCAACCATCGCTTTGTACTTTAGTGGTGTTTCAAACAATCGAAGTCTTGGACGTTTTGATTTACGATAGATATATAATGTCCATCTAATTAAATGGACCTCAAAGCAGCACGCGAGCGGGATCGTTTGCGTCGGCTTGATGGCTTTCGCGAATGCGTGAATACGGAAATTTCTGTCAATATTAACTTTCAAATAGTAGAAAAGGTTTTTTCATATTTCAGTTGCAAATTGCAGGTGAATATCGGAATTGCACGGCCGGCTTTGATGCAAACTAGTGTGTGTGGTCTAGGAAAATTGTTCAGAGATGTTAGCTATAAGAGATCGATATAATCCATCCGCTTTTCACGAAAATTAGTTATTATTTCTTTAAGTACGAGTAATTACCTACCAAAATGTTCAGTTATCACAGAATTTAAGCGAAGGTCCCGGTCTACGGAAACAAGTCGCCATTTGTATGTAAGTGTTTATATTTGTGAGACGATAACTTCTGAACAGTTGGTCCGATCTTCAATTTGAAACCAAGTAGTTTATTTCAATACATTTTTTGACTGAACTTATCGCAACGTCATACAAAATTTGCTTTCATCTGTCTGTATGGATGTTGGTACTCGCGTGCAGGTCGTAATTTTCGACTAATCTTGACAAAACTTGGTTTACAGGTTCTACAATTTAATAGTTTTTTTTTTCGTTTACGATTTTTGATTGCGGTGGTATTTCCTTTAAAAAGGGAGAGAGCTTACTGCGACACCATTTACAGGCCTATTTTTATAATATTTGACAGGAACATTTGGTACACAATTCGAAACAAGAATTTTGAATATCGGTCAAGAGGTTGTCAAGAGAGATTGTGCAAAACAGTTTATGCTCGCGAGGTCCACAGTTCGCAGAACTACTAGTTATAGTTTGTACCGAACTGAGACATCGTGAACCCTATACCTTCACATACACTGGACCGATTTTGCTCATATAAAAACTTAAAAATGTATTAAAATGAACTATTTGCCTACAAAATTTCATAAGTATCGGATCAATAGTTCGCGTGGTATCGTCGGACAAATATACACATATATATTGTTTCCGTAGACTCTAAAACCTTCACTTCGCTCGATCAAAAATATAATGTCACACTTGACACCAGTAACGTTTTAAAGTGCGCATTTGTGACAAAGTACGACAACTTTCACTGCGGCGCGGCGGCCACCGTGGCGCTCTAAGGAAGTGCCTCCGCAGCCGGAGCCGGCAACTAGATCGGTTGTCGGAGGTGGACAGGCGAAACGCAAAAAAATTGTTTCCGAGTCGGATTACTGTAGATTAAGCTATTCTTTTGTTATATGACAACCAGAAAAGCATTCCGGTTGACATAGCTGACTCTGATAACAGTAGATTTAGGTTTTTGTTATACATTAAAACTTAAAATCCATTTCAATTACATAAACGAGTCGGATAACAGTTTTTTTTTTTATAACATCCCGTAAACGCTTCCGGTAACAGAGTGCCTAGTGCGAGTTTTTTCAAATGCGTTTACTGACTCAGTCACGTTAACGTTAACAATAATTTGTACGAAATAAGAGCAGCGCCGCCTAGCGTCATCAAGGTGGCACTGCTCTTACTTCTTACAAATCATACTTAACGTATACGCGATCGAATAAATTAACGCAATTACAAAAAGTCGCACTCGGCATTATTATTTGAGTCTGATGACAAGACGTTGGTCGTACCTCCGGTTCCTTCGGTCATTATTTCATCGTTGCCGGCTACGGCGGCGAAGGCACAGCCGGGACCTAATGAAAACATTGCTGCAATTACTTGCAAGGCTATCCGGCTCGTACAAAATATGTCAACAAATGACTATTTAATTTATTCATTGAGCTGGTCCTTGTCTAGTTTACTTATTAGTTATAACGGTAATTATCGGATATTTAGAGGCTGATAATGTCATTATTTTAAAATTCTACCTTAATAGCGTATTAAGAGTCGCCGCGACTTGCAGTATGGCTTCGATTGGGTTGCTTGTATGGCATCAAATCCACTCGCTCCGGTAGCTAATTAAGCAGTTATTATAACCGGTTAGTATTGACTTGTTGGTTATAATAGCTGTAACTGAAAAGTGTCAGTTAAAGGACTGAATCATAGCTGAGTTTGAAAAGTCCATGAAATTACAATATCGACAGAACGTGACTTTATGCTTACCTTGTGCGTTGTGGCTCAGTGGGAGGATTTCCGCCTTCTGAGCTGTAGGTCGTGGGTTCTATTCCCACCCAGCACAAACATTTTTGTGATGAGCATGGATGTTTGTTGTTTGTCTGGTTGTTCTATGTAATAACAAAAAAAAAACTATCAGTTATCTGGATCTGAATGAATCATTCATTCATCATTATATCATTTTTTGTTCGATTTTTATGTTAATAAAAACAGTTTTTTTTTTTATTTTGTTTCTTTTAATTGATTTATGGTCTCATACACGATTGCTCGTTACCATAAACATAAGGACGCAAATGAAATACAAGTTCAACAAAAAACCCCAGAAATCGATAGTAGTCCACATGTGGAGACAATTTTCGTCTCGGCTTCTAATTTAAAATTAATACAGCGGGCTGCGTGGAAAATTTGAAAAGTTTGAACGACGTCGCCGGCCCGATTGCATTTTTATACGAGTAACGCGGCCTCATAGCTTCTTAGGGAAGCCAGTTATTAGAGGCTCGCGGAATTTCTCTACGGACCACGACCATTCGCCGTACTTAATTAGCTAAATGGATCCGACTCTATTTTTGTACAGAAAGTAGGTACAGTAACTAGGTGGCAATATTAGTTGGGTTTTCTTCGGACAAAAAGCCGAAAATAGGGGAATGCCATTCGAATCCGCAAATTTAAACATAGCTTTCTAGCGTTTTATTCGAGATCGCAGAGTAATTTAGGGCAGCAGAGGCAGGGTTCGTTACGGTGGCGGTGATGCACTTATGCACCGGCCCATTTCCCACAGACCGGTGCGCTGGATTCGCTTCCGTACGCGACAAAGGACATCCGCCCACAATAGCTCCATTAAAATAATGCAAGTAAATGAGGATTTGCGGAGACGGGTCCACCGAATCCGCTGGCGGGCGGTCTGTGCCGCTCGCTCACAATGCGCGGAGGCCGCTCGGCTGCGACGACGCTTAAACACTATTCACGAACATGTTTCATTAGCTAAGTGGGAGGCTTTTGGTGGCTGAATCTGTGTAATGCAGCTAGCTAGACGCAGCGTCGCTTTTACTTAAACGCCGTAATTAAAACATCCCTCGCCCCGCGAAGGGCACAGAACAGTTTTAAACTCGGTTCAACTAGTTCGGAGTGGCCAATTTAGTTTTAGTGTCACTTTGTGTTTAAGATACACATAGAGGTCGTTTCATCTCTTAGAGACGGCTTATTTGCAAAATTTTAATGGTGAGAACGGCGATCAAAGCAATGAAAGTATTGAATACAAAAGTAAATAAAAACTGCCTTGTGTGTTTGCAAAAGAGTTATCGCATATTTAATAACTTTATTCATTGACATCGAGTTTAATAGATCGGCATTAACGATCTTAATCGAATCGCGGCTGGCATCAATTAATTGCGTGTCGATGGCCCGATCTCGAGTTAATTTAATTGAAACCGAGTTGAGTAATTAATTAGTGGCGAATGAGAGCTCTCAGCCGGATGAAGCGTGCCCCTACCATTGATGTAAACACCGACTCATACATATTGAGTGTCGGGCTTCACGACGCCTCCACTTCCATTTTAGCTAAGCAAGGATTAGAACTTAAAGGTGATATGACAACCACAACACACGCCACTGTCGTCTACAGAAAAGACAATGTAAATAGAAGTATAGTTAAATATTACAAACGTTTTTAATAATTGTATCAGTTAAAAACCATGACAGATACCTACAGACTATACAAATAAACGTTAACTCAAACAGAAACAGTGAGACATGAAATTTAGAGCCTTAAAAGCTTTTCTCACAACTTTATAAATTACGTCATGGCAATAAAAGGCTTTCAAAGCGAAAAAGAAACATCTTCAAATTGATTACACGCGCACTAAGTAAGTACGCGCTTCTATTTACATCAGTAACGGATACCCTATGCTTGATTGATTCAGTCGAGAGTGCTTGCCGTCTCCTGCCCTAATACTATTTAATCCCGCTAAAACGTTAGCCGATCCGTCATAATGAATATTTATCCTCGACAGAAGCCGACGCATACTTTTATGACGAATACATATTTTAGTAGCCAGCGTAATTTAACTGATTACTTTCTTTAATTCTTCGGCAGCTATGTAGAGTTTATTAAAGCTTCGGGGAAGGCAAACATTAAGCAAATGAAAATTTGCACAAAATAATTTGATGGTCCTATTTTTCGAGATTATCTCATCGTTTCGCTTTTTCTTGTGTACTGACAGTTAAAAATGTATGACTTGTAAAGAAATCCTCAGACTAATTCTTTGTTATATCTTATGCTAAGTTACTTACTCTTATAATTCTAGAACATCTACGTTACCTCTGTAGTTGGTTATTTAAATTGCGATAATTACGCAAAAACACCAAGGTTAGAACAAAGGCAGATAAATACGAATCTCTTGGACAACTAGTAGAGCTGGTTTTTTTTTTCACTGCCACTAATTAAATTAAATTCAAAACATTATGCACAATAATTAAATTATAATTAATCACCATAGAGATATTTTTAATTAGTCTCCATTAATCGTATCTAGTCTGCGACGTCTCTGGACTTCTGTAATTTAATGTTTTTTACATCGCTAAATAATTAACTACATTTTTAAACGCGTAGATAAATGAATAAGAACCCGTTCTCTAACAAATGCTAATTAATGTTTAAACTAAACAACATTCTTGTGTCTACTATCTTGAAATAAGAATGTTGCGTCTATTTTATTATAATTGTTAAAGGATTATTCGAGTGGTGTAACGGCAATAAGTGAGATGTCTCTTTTTATATTTAACGTGGGCCGTCCATTAGTCATATGAAACATGTGCCAATACAAATGATATGGAGGTTTATGAATGACAGACGGGCGCGGGGGTGAGGCGGGACGTGGCCACCCCCAGGCGGGGAGGAGGGAGCACTAATGGATTACATTCGCGCGAGTGAATTAGGATATTGTCGTGCGATCTGTTCCGGTGCACTCCTTTATGATCCTCCCTTCCATACCATTACGTACACATAGGTGATTGCATGCATTAAATATAGATGCCGTGCCTCTTCTGTTGGGATTACAAAAGCCAAAGCAAAATTCTTAATGGAAGTAAGGTTCAACAAACAGCTTTTTGATGTAGTGAACTCTAGTTTGTACAAAGAGAAATTAAATTGCTGTTTATTAAAATTTCGGAATCGCTTTACAATACACAAAAATAACAGTAAATCTAACAGAAGTGTACGTATTTCAGGTCATAGCGCACGTGACGTGGAAACTGTGACGACGGCGAAGTATTGCCGCTCGCGCTGCCAGTGCCAAACTGTAGCCTTCTCGGTACAAGGGTTTCAACTTATCAATTACACCGTTCGCTACTTACCGCGCGGAAAGGGCAAATTGATTTAATGTAACCAGAGTACCGGAGTGCTTTGACGAATATTATTAACGTCTTTTTCACCCTCCACGGAGGGGCCTAATGCACGCTTTGTTCTTTCTCGAGGTTTTGTGGAACATCGAATCACACTTATCTCAACGGGTTGATGCTGATATCCTATGGAAGACAGTTTCTCCATTATATGCTAATAAATGTGTAGTATCTCTATAGATTACAATTAATGTGTTTAAGTAGGTATTGGGTGTTTCAAGTTGCTCTCACGTTGTAATTTCACATGAATAAATTAGCCAGACATTTTAGCGTAAATTTTGAATTAGTATTTTATTAACAAAGCAGTTCTTATTCGATAGATGGAGGCTATAATTCCCGCACTGTAGTTCCGTTTGGGATGTATTGTGCATCTACCCTAGCCCACCCATCTCTTTGAAATATAATAGCGAGGCTCTGGGCCGCTGGCACAGTTCCTCCGGCGTACGTGGCGTGGTGGCGTGGTGGTGGATGTTGGTGAGAAACAGTCAAGCTGTTGCTAGACAATCTTGAAGTTGCTTCATACTATCCGATAGTATCTTTTTGTCTGGCTTCACATTTCCACAGCACTGTCATCTTTTTCGTTCTCCTGCTTGCAGCCACGGTACAGCGGACTATTTGCTCCCAGTTTATGCAACTGAGTCTATGAAATGACAAAAGTCTATTAAAATAGTAGACAAAAGTACTGTCGTTACAACTTCATGATTAAGGGTGTCTACAGTCCATAGCAAAAGTATCATCTCAGAAAATTTCAATAATTCACTTGTAATACGAATTTAGCAAAAAAACACAATTCTCGACTTTTTTTCTCATTTTCTTCTATCGCTTCTTCCCGGTTACCTATTTTCTGGTAGCCTTGTTGGCATTTCTTTTTCGCCATTCGCCGTGCTACTGGTCTTCTAAGTGCGTAGATGGAGGCAGCACTCTGGATCATTAACATGAGGATTTCTTAGATGTTCAAGGCGAGGGTATGAGGATCTCTTTAAGTGGCCCAACTACTCTTGCGGCCAGTAGTAAAACCATCCTCCGCATGCAGCGCTGGCGTCGATTTGTTTCGGGCCATGTACTTCTTGAATCCCAGCTCCAGCGAGTTATAGGTGTAGCATTCCTTGTTGGGTAGTATTTGTCTTATCTATAAGACAAAAAGCATTTTGTACTCACAGAAATACAGTTCGTAGGCGGCAACTGTATAAAACCAAAATAGACGGAAAGTTACATAGCGAGACGAAAAGATCAACTTGTTCTTATCCTATTCTCGATTTCAAGTGAAAAATGTTTTTAAATTGTCACTAAAACATAATTGAATATGGCCTGTAATGGAAATTAGTACGTAATTTAACAACCTTTTCTATTTTAAGTGAAAAATTTAGAACTACACTCTTCTGAATCAGGACGTTTGATACTCGAGTGGAGGTTGAGTCGAGAGAGGCGACTCACCAAGCTGAGTGAGTTACGGGCCGGGGCCCGTAGTAAACGTCACATTAATTAGCATGCCCACTAATGAGGAGTTATGGCGCTCTAATGAGGGGACTTGTGCGCGACGTATTTATTAACGTACGCTATTTGGACATTTACACGACTGCGTTGGTGCGTTGGTTGCTCTTTTGATAGGAAAAGAGATTCTTGGGCATCAGTTATCCACTTTCAGAAAATTATTCGGTCATTTGTTTGCCGCTCATAGAGCAATGATCAAACATCTGTATCGACAGGATAAATGGTTAAATATAAGATATTATAGGTATTGCTTCACCTGGAGTACACTTTCTACAACGTTTAATGAAGAATAAAATGACTTTCTTACCCCCAAATATTGAAACGTTTGTTAACATTGACGACAGATTAAGTCTGTTGCTGCCTTTGTCATTTGCTTAGTGCCAGACAAAGGCAGTATTAGAATTAATCTGTTGTCAAAGTTAACAAGCGTTTCAGTATTCGGGGGATAGTCTCAATTGCCATGATTAGTGATTTAGATAGATAGATAACTCTTTATTGTTCACACCAGAAATTACATGCAAAATACAAAAATCTACTTAAAACTAGTGTAACAATTGGCGGCCTTATCGCTTAAAGCGATCTCTTCCAGGCAACCTTCCAGGATTTTGCGTTTATTGTGTCATAATGAGGAACCGCTGTGCTCCGAACGTTAAATAATTTGATCTATTGCTAATCTCTATCACTAGTTATTTTATTTATAAAAAGAGCAAATTTATTACATTATTCGATCTTCAGTAGGTATTTACCGGACAAATCATTTGTCCGGTAAATAATACGTAAACTAATCAATGTTAACTAGATTTGCATCTAGCTAACGTCAACTAAACGCATATCTGATTTGATCATAAGACTTGGGAGCTTCGCTTCTAATCTTTGCCTTCCACAAACAAAATATACTCAAATATTCACTAGCAAAACAAATACTAAAGCAGGACTTCCAGAAACACTAAAAAACTCGTAAAATTAAAAACCAAGTAAGCGACAGTAGATTTTAATGTTCAGAATTCTTATCCACCCAGCAAGTAAAGTTGATTGTCTTGCACATTATAGTCAAACCACATAGTTTGCATAATTTGTCACAACCACCTGCGTCACATAAAAATCTTGAAAATAGTAATGGAACTGGGCTAAAATCATTAAATCTAACTTTTATAAGGTCTACTCGTGGATTAAGCTGCATTGCAGCTAACTCGCCGATGTTGCTTACGTTCTGGTTTTATTATTGGCCATTATTATACGAAGCGGCATATCACGCACCCGCCGCTCCATCGGGATCACACCGTAATTAAAGCTTTAGGGTGAAAGTTGAACGTGAAGATTGTAATCGCGAACATAATTTTAAATCAAATTAACACTTCAACTTTAAATCGAGGTCATTAATGCCATTACAGCGAAACAATATGAAATCGTGACCGCACCGGCCGATATCTAAATAATAAATAAATAGAAGGCCGGCTATCGCGCACAGCATCTCCGCGTTAATGTTCGACGTTCGACTTTTATAATTAACAATAAATTTGGTATGTTTTTTGTAGCGGCACGAGGGGTTCGATGCACCAACAGTTTTCCTACCCTCGATATGGATCTTAATAACATACACAGCAATATACGACGGGTGGTCTGTCTATCGCTTATTCGCGGGTCGTAATTCGGCTCTCCGCGGGCTTCGAGCGCGTCTTCGTAACAGAATACTCGGAAATAATTAGCCGATTCTTAGCTCCGTCGGTAACGCACCTACCTCGCCCTCGATTTCATAGAAAATTCAAAAACACCAAAAATACTGCACGTGGGGTGGGTACTCGAGCCCCGGCTCCGTTATCTCGTTATCCTAATGAAGTCTACGCTAATGACGAGTAGGTAAATAATAGGGCGGCTAATGGGGGCTTTATCATTCTCGAGTGCGCTCCAGGTAAGGGCCAATTAGAGAGGCCGACATCGGTCCATATTGTTCGGCGCAGCTCGCTTCGATTACGATTATTTCCGAAAGACTCTCGGCACTGATAAATTGGATAAACTATTGCGAAATGACGTCCGCGGTTTGCGGCGACGACTTTAATTTCCTGTAAAACTGTCGTATGCTTTGAGGCGCTTATTAGCCACGGGTGTGGGTAAATTGGTTGCTCCGTAATTAATGAAAGGGTCAAAATTTCAATTAAGTATGTCGGCGTTAATTAGCAAAGTTAACAATCATTGAATGCGATTAACCTTATCAGGTTTAAATCTCTAGCTTTCCTATTTTGATGCACAATGGAAAGGAGTATGAGTTGCGTTTGGGATAAGAGGTTTTTGAAGTGTGTTTGTTTTATGTGTATGTTTGTTTTGAAGTGTGTATATTTCTCCAAACTGGCTGGATCGATTTTATCCGATTCGAGTCTTCAAGAAGTCCTGAATACAATGATGCAATTGCAAGTACTAACAATCCGTCGTGAAATTCACGACAACTATTTTCTATGCTTTTTGCGGATTCCCAACTCGACTCATAAAGAAGAACGGCGTATAAGAGCGGCCGAGTTCGTACGGAGCCGCGCGGTAGTACCCTGGCCCGCTGCGAAACTTCCCGCAACTGTTTTTTATTGCGCAGAATTTAAATGCATTTTTGATGTTACGAGATGACACGCGGCGGACGTCCGCCCCCGCCTCTCGCCCCCGCGCCCTATAATTTCCCAACTTGAAACTTCACTACGATATTAAGCCTTGATTGCTCGAAGAAACTTGGAACATTTTGCCGTATTCTTCGAGCTCCCTGAAGATGCGACGCTAGCGCAGACGTTCCTTACTAACGACAAATTGAGTTAATAAAAAAATTTAGTAAAAATTATAAACGTACTCAGCCCACGGCTGTGAAACATCGAGAACTACAATCGTATTCCATTAGAAAGCAATTAAAAGCGTGTCAATTAATTTGGCATCGCACATCCGATATCCCGATCGAAAGGGTTACCGTGTAATTTGGACTCTCTATTACGGTTTCATTGGAGTAGTTGAGGCTTAGTTTCGACCACATCTGAAGCCGTACACGACAATACGTTTAGCTATGAGTATATGAGCGACCCGCGGGGGCGAGCGGCGGGAGGACAGGTGCCGTGGATTGACTTCCTCCTAGTTTTTAGCGCTTACTAAAAGGATTGCCGTGTTCGCATCGATACTTGAAAGCGGAAGAAACTTTGGCAAGCATTTTACTTCGAGGCATTGTTGTTCGATGAAAATTATTTGATTGCTATTTCTTCTACAATACGTAACTATCTTTTTTTTCTTAAAAATAATAATTAAACGTCTCACGTATGATGCATCGAATCAGAGCTGGAAAACGAGGCGTCCGAGCTCCGTGGGCGCATTAATTAGCGGGACAAGAGGAGCCGAGGGGGTAAGAAAGGGGTGCTCATGAAAGTTTACCATTTAATTAGAAGGAGCCGCCGCCCTCCCCTAACCTTTTGTAGTAATGCCATGAGAATAAGAGCAAGTTAACGTTCCTCGTTAATCACGTATTAGGTTACGCATTGATTAATGCTCTCCGTTTTTTGTACCGCTCTATACTCTAAGACAGAAAAAGTATAGGTAATCAAAACTCTAGGAAGTATAGACACGCATGACAAGAATATTCGGTTTTTAAAATGACCAAATATTGCGCCAAAAAGTATTTTCAAGCATACAATGATGGCACAGAAATCGGACCACAAGCACACAGGCAGTCTAATTTACAATCTTTAAAAACAAAGGGCCGGGTCGTGACGTGCATCGCCGCAAGCCGTCTGCAATTAGGCTAATGGACACCAACCTGCATTCATACTAGAAATCCTCCAAGCTGCAGCTAATTTTCGCCTTAAGCGCCACTTCGTACATACGAGCGTTTGCAGCGAGAAAAACACTGACACTTGAGTGTGAGAAAAACACTTGACTATGAGAAAAAGCAAGTGTTTTTCTCAGTTAATTTTTGCCTCAAAAAGATAAAATGGTAGTGCTTCTACTCTGACCAACAGAACAGATCAACTAGTTGAGTCGTTAGGAGCAAAATTTTACCAATATAACTTACCGACCAGTTGATTTGATTGGAACAAAAGGCTTCATCGAGTTCCATTCTGACACTACCAGTTGTTCAGTTGGTCGGAGTGGAATGACCAAAGCTAACACTTGGGTTACAGTACAGAATATACTACCTTTTTAGGTGAGCATGATTATCAATTAATACAACGGGTAGGTACTTCTCGATTAAAGCAATTTGTGTTTCCAGTGCTTTCAACACGCTAAGTACTGATGTTGCAACACTTCAGCGTTTTTTTCTCGCTCGCTTGGTACATCGCCGGCGGCGTGCATAGCGACTCATTACTCCACTAATGGCAGCCGTAATGAAGCAATCTAACAGATTGCTCTCGAATCTTCAGCCAACATCCAACACTACTGATTTGAAAGCATCGCCCGCCCCCATCTTTTAAATTAAATACTCATCAAAAACTACCCACCGCAACTTTTCTTGATGAAATGAAAATGTTTCTGGAATGTTGCTGGAAGTAATTAAGAGTTTCACTAATAGTAAGAATGAAAGATAAACAAGCCATCGAATATGATTTCGAATCTTATTAAAGTTTATTAGTTGAAATTCAGCTAAATCAACAGTTAAATTATAAAACTCAGGTCGTAGCATCCAACATCCCTCATTAAACTTCTCCCCCACTAATTTAATGTCTTAATTATTAAGTCTGCGTTACTTTTAATGATCGGCAGTAATTTAGCACCGAATTAAAATCGGTTTGACGGGTCGACACGCGCGCTCTACTCGCCAAGGTTAGCTCGCGACTCCCAACTTGTTCACAACTCCAATTTGGAGCTCCGTTTGTATCACTCGGGAAGTTATATTAAAAGGTCCGCAGTAATTTTCTTGACAAACACAATGAATAATGAATGACGCAATATAAAATTCGGATTGAGAAGGGCGCCTCCTCATGTGTCCCGCCCGACATGTTTGTGTCTCTTAATTCTGTGTGTTTTTGCTAATTGAGTCCCGCTTCGGCGTCACCTGAGCTCGCGTAACTCCGCTCTCATTCGTTATGCATTTTGTATCACTAATTAAAACATACTACTTGCCTCTTCCCTTCTCTTGCGTGACGCGTGTGAATTCAATCAACTCAGAACTCAACATAAGGCGCAAGATTTATGATCGACACAAATCGAATTCGCTAACAAACAATATTGTATTGGAAGCCGTACGTAGACGATACGTACGAGTATATCAATATTGCAGGCGCTATTAATACGTCCGTCTCATGAGCGGGGGAGTCCCCACACGGCCCGTGCCGCACCCCCTGCACCCCTGAGTCGCCGCTCTTAATTGAATGAGGAGCGGGAATTGTTTCCCAAAATGAAACAATTAATTGTGCAACGGCTATTCCGCCTTACATGGATAATACGTTCGTTTATGGCCTCCTAACGCGGCTGCACGCTGTCCTTTATTGGACCGACTCTAGGAATTTGTGTTCATTGGAGCTCGTATCCAAAATTTAATCGAGAATTTATAAGGACGTGTCTTTGTTGTCCTGGGGCTGGGAGTTTTTGCAGCTGCCTAAATTGCATTGTGCAATGTTTAAAAAGATCTCGGTTTTTAACAAACCCTCGAATAACTCCCAAAGCATATGTTCGTATACGTTATGCTCCGGCTCGTTGTATGCTGTGAGAAAGAGCACTACTTTCAGAGCTTTTTAGTTTGAACGAGACGCTTAAAAATTTCATGGTCAGGTCATAGCACGTGTAATGCGGTTTACCACGCGGAAATTCAACAGAAAGCGCTAACATGTGGCGCATTCAACTCGAAGACGCCTCGTAAACCTGCTTTACGCCTCTCCAAGAGAGCTTCTCAAAACTTTTCATATTCCTCGACCGTAAAACAAGCCAAAAAATACGAGCGTCGAAAAACATTGTAAATAGTAGCATTATCGGTGCGGCCATACGCGTCTGGGAAGTAGTTTTAAAACAGTTGAAACTGTATTTGTTGCATCTGAAATTACCCGCTTTTTTCCGAAAGTGCTTTTTCTCGGGAGTGCTTTTTGCTTTTAGCTCGGCGTCATAAAAATAAGTAGAGTTATTTTTAATTTGTTGGAGAGTATTGATTGAGCTATTTTTACTAACACTAAAGTCGGATTATACAAAAACTACCAGTCTTATTATCATCATCATCAGCCATAATACGTCCACTGCTGAACATAGGCCTCCCCCTTACACCGACCGACAACGGGCCACTTGCATCCAGGGGTTGCAAGTCTGATTATACCTTGGTATAATTTATGTAAACGACTTGGTTTGATAATTACCATACTAGCGTAAAAAATACCACTAATTACTGAAAACTCTCAGTAACACAACATCATGGCGAACGAAGTGACAGCACACATGCAACTGAGATTGTGTAGATGTAGCGGTTTACATGTGTGCGCCGGCGAGGGGCAACACATTCAATTTGCTATTTATCCGGGAATGGATCTAAGTCATTACTTAGCTGAGCGAGAGAGATGGGAATGGGGATGCACTGGAAATTACACTGACGTACTGGCATTCACCACTAACTTCGAATGCTTCGCGTTTAACAACAAACTAATGTAGATTCCGAAATTAAACTCACCGCATTACCTTTCAGAAAAAACAAAACTACACTACACTTGATATTTTAAATGCGAAAAGTGAGGGTATTTTTGTGTGTATATATGTTTCCACTCAACTTTGTAACGCCTGAACGAATTTGGATGAAATTTGTAACTAAGCTACTCGAACTTATTTTAGTAGTTGTACCATAAATTCTGTCCTAACATGCAAGCTACTTTTTATCCAGGAAAAATATACTTTTTCTGTAGGATAGAGGGTAAAACCGGGGGCTGCTGGTTTGCATAAAAAATCTAAATGCAAATAATTTTAAATATGAACATGAAAATTATTCAGAGGCAAGAAAATACCATAGAAACCTACACAAACAAAAATACTAATCTAGTTTAGTAACTAGTTCCTTCGAGGTACAGCAAATGAAACAGATTTCTTCAACGAGCAAAATCTTAGCTTTAATTATTGTCTCTATTTTATCAGAACAAAAACAATGTTTAATTGTAATTCTTATAAAAACAGCTAATTAACAGCAATATGAGATTGTTTCGATGTTTAATAGAGATAAGGCGTGCGACAGTGTGGGCGCTCGCTGAGCGACCGCCCTCAATCACAGGAAGTGCGCCATCTCATTGCGGAAGTGGTTTGGGCGGGCTGCTACTCTCGAATGAATGAAGATCCTGCCATATTGTATTTTTAGAATTATGGCTAAAATGTAATAGGAGTTAAAAAAAAACAAAATTGAATTATAAACTCGGACTACCTGGTGAAAATCAAATATTTTTTTCAATGAGCATAGAAAAGGCACCAAAAAAAGGTTTTTTCAGATCTTGGTCTGTGGAGGTTTCATTGTCTAGATATATTCATAGAGCCTGTTAAGTAGAGTATAAAAATAATGTATGCCACATTTTCTCGGAAAGCGCATTATTTCTTTTTTTTTATGGGGGAATTTGTACGTCATTACTGTCGTACAAATAAGTGGGCGAGAAAAGTGAATGGAAATCCAGTGTTAGTTAGTACCAAATGCTTATGCCAAATATTATCAAAATCATCCGGCAAATGGAGCCGCAGCAAATCCCTTTTGTGGGAAATACCCTACAAATCGAAAATCACTGACGACAAAAAAAAAACTATAAAATCGTAGAACCTTTATACCAAGTTTCGTCAAGATTGGTTGAAAATTAAGACCTGTACACGAATACCAAAATACGGACACATGAAAGCAATACCCCACCAATCAAAAATCGCCGACGACACAAAAATCAATGAAATTGTAGAATTGAGATTGTGCAAAAAAGTTTGTGCTTGCGAGGTCTACTGTTCGCAGAACTAGTTTTCAGTATTCGACGAAGCACTTTAAGTGTAGTTTACACTTAATATCATCTAGCATGACGCCGACGCAGGGTTGACACGGCCGGAGCGGGGTAGATTATACCGGGGCTCGACCGAGTGCGGGTTTCTAAGTCGCGACTAATTGGCTGAACCACCCTGCGCCGTGTTCCGCCGGCCAGCCCAATTAGCACCGTTGTGATTCATTTTAATCGTGCGCCCTTATCTTGTGTGGTCCCGGAAGTATGCGACGGACTGAGTTCGTTCATTTCTTATATTTGACGTAGCTAACATTAATCAGAATTTTTGCGTCAATGACTAATCAAAGATCCTGTGAAGTATTTTATTTAAATCTTAAAATAAATAAATGAAAAACTGATCACATCACATTAATATTACAGTTACTACGACAGTTTGTGGGTGAGTGAATTTGTCTCAATTCGGTAATAGCTGAACGGATTTGAATTAACTTTGGTATAGTATAGAGGTAGCTTGTACCCTGTGTTAACACAGCACCTGTACTGACTTTTGTTTTAGGGGAGAAAGTGCTTACAAGGTATGTCGGTGATTGGGGGTCAGTACCATTTAAATTCTACCCCTTTCGTCGTCGTTTAGACTTTTCTAGGCCTTTTATCCCGGAAAAAAATTACGGTTCCTCTAGAATGGCGGGTGCAACCGCGGGGTAGTTATAATATAATGACTAGCTGTGTCCCGCAGTTTCATACGGAATACCACTCGAGAACCGTACATAGACACATACGTGCATAGCGCTGAGCGTACTCCTATTGCCAAACTAGTTTTTGCTTATGCTGCCGTGTCAATTTTTATTATTTTTTGTTTTGTTTTTGGCAATAAATATATTTTTATTCTTATTATTATATTCTTACATTTTTTTTAATATATTAGAAAGTAGCCCATGTCAATCTCCGACCAAACTAATACGGCTCTAATTTCCATCCAAAAATTCATGTCTATTCCTTCCGCTGTTGTTGTATGAGTGAGGAAAACACACTTGAATTTATAATGCTATTAGTAGGGATTCACTAGTTTAATGTAGAAAAGTTTAACTAGTTTAATGTATTTTTTTTAAATCTTTAAGCAAAATTTAATACATCTTGAAGCAAAATTGAATACTCATTACAATTCGGAGTGTTATCTCACACAATCACTTGTTAGCACAACAACAAATTCTACTGAAAATGTAATCAACACGTTATCCTAAACCAATAGATATCCTCGAGTAAATAATGCCAAAGGAAAAGGGGCGACCACACGTCAGCGTGGATGGATAGTTCGGCTCGGTTCCACCGGCTGAATAAGGACGTGTCTACATTTACTTCTACTAACATTACATCATCATCATTAGCAGCGCGATCATTCAGTCCTCTGTACGGCATAAGCCTCTTTCAACAATATTAAATGAAAATTTAAATAACCACAAGTATTATGACGAATTTAATCAAGGATGACATTAGGTTATTCTAATTCTAGGGCTGTTAATGTTTTGCCCTGATGCCGGGGCACAAGAATACGGCAACGGTATCCCTGTAGTAAGAGCCTACTAAAAGGGGACCTCTGGGCTCACGGGTTGTCAGAGGTGGGGTTCTGACCATCTACCTATACGAGCCTGGGTAGGAAGACGACAGCGTCGAGTGGCTGCCGTTGTCGTAGGCGGAGGCGTCTCAGGACAGCTCGTAGCTATTCCGGGAGAGGAACTGAAGCGCGCGATGCTGAAGGCTCCGGTTTGCTCCCTTGGAGATCCTGGAGCCCTCGGTCATGCACCAATGCAGGGGGTTTTAGTGAGTATAATCCCACATTACCCGGCTGCACAAAAAGCAGTCGGGTATCTCAAAAAAAAGACGGTTGTTAATGTTACGCCTGGAAGAAAAAGCGCCAAAGAAAATCGACCGCAAGAATGCAATGTACACTGCAAATCTGATAACGGAAGGTTTTCGCAAGGACTTAAAAAAAGGTTGTGTCAACATTTAGCTTGAAGTATTTCTTGAAAAAATAATATTTGAGTCCTTAGTTTATCCAAATAAAGAGCACAGCGCGTGCCCGTCCCGACGATAAGAATTAATCAGGCCCAACCCATTCCGAGACGAATTCAATTATTTTAATGTTACAAAGTAGAATGGCGGGGTTATTTAACACAGAAACATTTAGGTTAATGGATATTGGTATAAAAATTGAGATTTGTTTCTGTATCTTGAGGATAAGCGTTTTCTCGGTCTGAAAATAAGATCTAAACAAGATTTTCCGTCTAATCTAGTGCCGCATTATTTTGTTTTACTTATCATTATCTTTGTCGAGTTTACGTTTACGCTCTGAGTCAGAACCATGTATGGGTGTAATAAGATATATTTATTCATTTATACAACTAAGGTGAAACCAATTACATTAGCTAATCAAATCGAAAATAGAATTAAAAATACAGTTATTAGAGATTAAAAATTAAAATTCAAACAGTTCAAAGTAATAGTAAATTAAAAGTTAACATTAATGCCAGGTACAAATACAATATAAAACAATGTCAAGATATATTATTGAATGTCAAAAAGGAATTTACCAGAAGTCAAAGAAACATTGACAAATAGTCCCATTCATCATAATCAAAAGTTATCATTAAAATCAGGTACAAATACAATATAAAACAATGACAAGATGTATTATTGAAATTGAAAGATGGCCACGTCATCTTATGTTTTACTTGTATGTTTTTGTTTAAAGATAATAAATTTAGTGAGGTTCCTACGACGTTACGTATACTGAAATATCTATAAGCTAATTTAAAGAAAATACCATAACAAAAAGGTACTTATGACACTTTATACTAATTAAACAAGTAGATACCTAAGCAGAAGTTTTAACGTAGAGCCTGTATAATCCGAAACTTTAAAATTTCTTTTGAAAGTAACGATACTAAGGCTCTCCTTAAAATAGCATCTAATTTTAATTAAAATTTTGTGACTTCGAGGGAAATTTAGATGTGACCTAAATGTACTTTGTTTCGTTCCTCTACTGAGATTGCTAAGTAATTTTAAGGGTACATTTTGGAATGTTGATGAAAACTCGGTTGTTGTCGGCGAGGCGCGGTAACGACTCGCTCAAGACTTCGCGACGCCTTTAATGACATCCAAGTCAGCGGGGCCGGGTTCGCGTGCGCAATTCTTGTTATTTCTTTATTACAAAGGAGTGCCTCATTAATTTGGCAGCCCCTCAGGGTTGAGTCGCGAACCCTTGACCTCGTTCGCGAGAGCCCGCGACACTGAACCGAATTGAAAAGCTTACGCACCTAGCGATACATAATTAACGAACCTCATTACTGAGTAACAGATATCGTCTTGAGTTCGCCTCTGGTGCCTCCGCCCGCCCTCCGTACTTGCCCTCGGCCGCTCTAAAGAATATCCCGCGGAACGAGTCACGCCGCACCGATACTTCGCTCGGGTTGAAAACTCCCGCCTCCAGCATCGGCACTAAACACAAACTTGGGTCATTTAGGTCGCGGAAATAACACCTTGACTCATCGTTCTACTAGACCATTTCTGTTATCCCTAATAGCATCCCTGAGAGTTTTAAAATGGCCTGAATAGTAAAACTTGTTCTTGGAAAGCTTCGCAAGCCATGCAGAGCACGGAATCGGACGAAGTTCTTTATTGTACATCTTGTTCTATGGGTCATACAAATTGACTCTGCAGGAAGTTTTTTCTTGTTTCACGGATAATCGAGAGGCGATCGCGAAACGTGTCATGCTTGGTTGCAACGGGCGAAGTGCCGATGATGATTGGGGTGCTACAGACGGCGCGCGTACTAAAGAAGCTAATGAACGGTCGCGGGCAGCGGCCGCGACGGGCCCGTGTCTGCGGACTCGTGCATTTTTAATGGCGCACGCTAGCACACTCACTATTAATATTTACCGAACACGTCAAGAGGGTGCACTTTACCTTTTAGTTAACTAGCGTCCGGCCGTTCATTAAATTTTCACGCGCGTCAGTTTCGGGCAAATTTTCCGCGGGTCTGGCCGGCCGGAGCAGCCGATAACGAGCGCGGACCACGCTCGTTATGCCCTTCTCTCCGCCGGTCTAGTCGACAACCCGACCAAATTTTATTAATAATAAACTGTAACTGAAACGGCGGCTTTGAAGTACGAGAGCGGCTCGAACGCTCGTTATCGACAATTATGCGAATCCTTTGACGTTCACTTCTTAAAGTTACGCGAACAAGTATTACATTAATGTAACTATTTCCGGACAAACGACATGGAACCAAAAATACTCGGGTCAGTTCTTTTCCCTAAAAGTATTTTCTGCTAAGTATGTTCACGGTAAGCTCGCTACGATGGCTTTTCACGTGGGTATACCTAATATTACGATACCAATCCTATCAAATATACATTAGCTTGTTGAATCAACAGATCTGTAAACCCAGATCTAATTCAGCCGCGATTCAATCAGCTAGATGCAATTAACAGGTCGTCTCATAAACAATCAGTAGCATTAAGACGTCCGTCGACGCAGCAACAGGTCAGTTGTCGGCGCGACTCGCGAGACGAGAACGAGGATTTATATCCAATCTGATAATAATAGAACTAAAATACGAGAAATACTTTTTTGTTGTACATAATACAACTACACTTCTTTTTAATTTGGCAAAGTCAGCGAACCTCACGTACTTAAACAAAAAGCTTAGCTCAACGAAAGATATGATAGCGACGTAAGATATCAGAGTGATAGCGCGGCAAAGGCGGGCGGTAATAAATTACCGAGGCGGGCGATGCGGGAAGGGCGGGCGGGGGCGCTGGGCGGCAGTCGCGTGCGCCGCGGCCGTTTGTCGCATCGCGTGCGCCCGCGCTCATTGCTTATTCATGCGACCCCTGCACGCACGGCTCACAGCTCCACGCGTGCTCCTCAAACCTGTCTATTGCTACTGAGATACGCTAATCATTTCAATTGAATTACTGACTGTTTTTCTTTTGCTCTCTTTATAACCTGAGTTCTTATAGGTGCACATAAATATAAGCGTGAAAACTCAAGGACGCGATACAACTGCGATAATTTTAGAGTTTGTGGCGGTCGAGTTAAATTTGTTACGTTTCGAAGTGCGTTAAAAAATATACACCTAAAATTAATAATAATAATTTATTAATAATTTGTTAATGATGGAGGTGCTAGGGAATGACTCCAGTGCTGGACTGCACCAGAGGCACAAGGTATACTCTGTTCATGTTCCAAAGTCTAACGACTTCTTCTTTCAATTCTGTATATTTATGAATTTTCTCAGTAATAATCTTTTGTAATCTCTTGATATGCTCGACTTCCCAAAATATTAAATTGGTGAATCAATGTTTAATCCATTATTCTTTTCAAACACCTATACATTTTAGGAAAAAAGGGATGCAGTTGGTAATAAGTACCATAGAGATTTTTGCCTATGGTAATACCATAATCTATTACTATCAGAGTGTACGCTTTCAATTCAACCCACCGCGCTTCAGAGCATTCCATCAGACACGCGTCGATTAAGCACTAGCCGGTCAACGATGTCCACCGCCCAAGCTCAATATCGTCCAAAACTAGCGGACAACTGTTTGCCGACCGCTCCACGCGGCACCGTCTACAACTATTAAATTATTTAGGCCGAGACTGCATTGTCTCGCGAAAGTAGGGCGGGCCGTCCGATTGTCGCCGATCCGGGCGGACGGTCCGATCCCGCCAATATAAACAGTCGTTAGTGTTGTTAGGATGTTACAATCGAATAGGAATGTGCCGAATGTGCGAGGCTGCGAGTATCGGTCGCAGGAATCGTTTCGTATTGAGTTAGTGCCCGAACGCGTCCCGTGTTTGCTCTGCTAGTTAATGGAATGCCGATGGGGTATTGTGAACGCACGACCGTTTCCTATTCAATGCTCGATATTATATTAAACACACATACGATTGTGTACCTACACAGAACTTCCTTAAGACATAGACAGTTTAAGAACAGCCTGCGGTATAATACCACACTCCAGCACTATTATACATACTACAGATGTGATTGTGTCGATTGGTCTGATAATTATGCACTTGGACACTGTACTGTTTAATTTAACTTTACCAAAAAACCCCATGATGCCGGTGCTCGTATAAAATATCGAATTGAGATAACTTGTAAGGCACCTAAAGTTAGTAACTCAGAAGTGAGGTATCGTGTAAAAGGTGCAATTTGTCGGGTCGCGGACGCGGGTCGGGTCGGGCGCGCGACCCCTGTCCGACCGCACCGCACTGCACCGCAATCAAATGCCGATATGCGATACTATACACAAATTGCACTATTACACTATGGGTGCCGAGCACAGAAAGTGGTAGGTAGCCGTACTGTTGAAACCTCGCAAGTTTTAGCTCATAGACTTTGCTATCTCTGGATTAATTTTAATATCTACTCTAGATTTTGGTTTGTTGAACTCGATTAGTTATCCAACCGCCTTAGAATGATAGTAATATGTTTTCTCTATAAACGTCGCAGCCGTATTTGTCCCGCAAGGAGTAGGACATTCTAGGGGTAGTTTCAAACTTAATTGTTTTACAACACCCCATCCCGCCCACGAAACAATAAGTGGAAATGGCGCTCTGCGGCAATATATCCCCACCACAAATAATATGCATGTTTAATTAACGCCATTCCTAATTCATAATCCGACAGTGATTAATTAGACAGCTCCGTCCGCCGTAATTAGGTACGCAATTATCGCGGCCCGTTTGAATTCATTAATACTGGAAAGTAGTTAGTACACGTGATTTATTAGTTACGTTGTTCTCGCTGATAGCAAATTAATGTATCGTTACACTGGCTCCGCATCCACTGTATCAATTACTCGCTAACAATATCCGGTACGATTTTTAACCAAGCGGCCGTTCGCTGCCAAATAATTAATTAGATAGCTAATATCCTGCTTCCCTCTTGATCTATTATTAGGCAATAAGCGTGCTTCCGTACGCTATATGGGAACCCTATACGGGTTTTTAATTTACCTAGCCGTGGTGCTGCGGCCGCGCCACCTGTCTCGATGGCGAAACGATTGCCCAGCGCCTAATTATATTTTAAACGCGCACCACCCCACGGCCATGGTTCGGGGGTCAGCGCAACACCAGTAATTCATTTGAGCGCCGGCTGGCGAGCCTAGTCCGCCGCTCCCCTGTTTATTCTCATAGGAGAGTTTAGGTCTTCTAAAGCAATACCGTCGCCTAAACATATTAACCGAAGCGTTTACGTTAAGGGTTTAATTATGCACTTTACATTCTGGGCTACAATGGCGTCAAGTTAATTAAGTTCTGCTCGTTTAAAGACTTTACGTAGATTGTAGCTTTCGAATAAATTAAATTTATGCATGAAATTTCGTCTTTTTAATTCGGGTTACGTCGAGCGCTGGAGTAGACCGTCTATCCGGCACAATAACTCGCGGTGGCGGTTGATCAAGTACAATAAATATTAAAGTTAAATATCATTGTTGAAGCACGCCGGCTCGAGCAGCTGTTGTAACGAACTATGCCAATTGTGTAGAGGCTTTTGTTCGCGACGTTAACTGTGGACTAATATTACAATGCTACGTAATTCGTAGCTGATGTATAAATCAAAGCTTCTATTCGATACTATTGTTTCTTGAGACATTTCTGTTAGCTTTGCATAAACACATCGACTGAACGCTTACTCCCCTCGTGGTAGGAGCTATTGACCGAAGGAAAGGCCCGCGCTCGTAAATAGTGCTCGTAATCAATTTTACAGTGATTTGTGAAAAATGGACGCAAGCGTCGTGCACCGTCGTTTGCCAGTTATACAACCGTCAAGCAGTAGTGTGCGAACATTACTGTGTTCCGGATTGAAGGGCAATGTTTCCAGCGTAATTACTGGGCACAGAGATTTAACGTCTAATATCTCAGGGTGACGAGCGCAGTGCATTGCCGCGCATGGTTTTGAACTGTAGAGGTTCAAAATTATGTGTGGCACTGAACTGTTATGGGCAAGCGTGAAGCTTAACATCAGGTGAGCGACTTGCTCGTCTCGTCACCAAATTACACAAAAAAAACCGGGCCGCAGTCCGGTCCGGCTAGTAATATATATACTAAATGCTTTACTAACGATCACTTCATGATGTATACGTAGTACACACAACGAGTACGTAACGTGGTACAAACAACAGATAAAAATAAATAATTATGAGACCACGCAGTTCATATCATACCTATTATAGAACAGGCAAACTACAAAAGGTTTTATAGAAATCTCTCCGAACAACCTAATTCTAACCCAATTCTTTTTTATATACCAAATTAAAGAACTACCTAAAGAACCATATTGCCATACCATATTTGCTAAAGACCTAATTGGAAGAATTCGATGAACACGGAAAACATCAAATTCAAATTCAAATTATTTAATTTCACAAAAAGTTGTTACAAAAATATTTCAGTTTGTAGCACTATTCCCCAAACTGGGTGCATTTAAGCACCCGTATCTTGGGGGCAAGGCCTTCCCGTCGTGAAACAGTAATAATACAAACAATACAATACTATTAATACGTACACTACATTAAAACACTGATTACAGAAAACAGAAAGAAAAAAATAAAATAATAAAATAAAAATGATTACAGAAAAATATAAAGTTACTAAAATTAAAATATTGTTTAAATTTAAATACATACTAAATAAAGTGTCTAGAAAATCGCAAAGCATAAAGGAATCCGACTCCAAGTAATATTTCTAAGAATACCAGAAGCGAACATTTTAAAGTAGTCGGTCGGCGGACGTGTGATACGATTTAGGATTGAACTGCTCTTGCGCCCACTCTACATTAGCGTGAAAGCCTCCTTGAAACGGAGCCGAGGGCGGGCGGGACGCGGGTAGCGGCGCATTGGCCATTAGCGTGATTAGAGTACCACCCCTCGCACCATCCGCGAATTCTTTAGGCCTCTCATCTCATAATACTACATATTTCATTATTAATGGAAGCTCTGTTTTTACTCCGGTCTATACTCTCCAAAATTACTCGCACAATCTACGTGATTGTGGAGCTCATAAAAATTACACGAAGCTAATGGTAGGTGGTGTTTGTTGGCAGATGATGGCGTGCTCGTACCTGAGCGCTGCGGACATGAAACCGGAGGCAGCGGGCGCGGCGTGCTGGAGCCCACCGGCCACGCCGGGCTGTGGGCCGATCGCTGTGGGCTGCGGGTCGCTTGCCACGACCTGCGGCCCGGCGGCTGTGCCCGGCCTGCTGCCGCTGGCACCACCGCCACCGTTCCTGCGCCCCGAGCTACCGAGTCCGCTCCCCGGGCCTTCGACGCCCGCGGAGCCAGCGCTCGACCTCTCCACCTCTCCTCTCAGGCCCCTGCCTCCGCCTAGTGACGGTGACGCCGAGTGACAGTGTTGTGCCACAGACTTCTACTCCGCAAACTACACGCTACTTCGTGGTAGCTATCACGGAGTCGATAAACTTATTAAATTATACTTTAGTACCTACCTATTACATATTTAATTTCGGTTGTGAAAATGGCAATTTATGTAAAACTTAACTCGCTATATGTAAATTTCCAATTACTGGTACTTAAGTATTGCGAATGATATGTGTTAAACACAAGTGTGTTGTTTCTATAAATGAACTTAAAGTGATAATTAATTATTAAATTAACCGCAATTGCATATCTTTACATGATATTGAAAATGTAAATTGATATTACTGCTTGTATCGTAAGCTGTTTCCTTTCAAGAAGTTATATTAAATAATTAGTCATTGTATGAATTTAATAATTCCCAACTTCGCTTATTCATCGAACAAAAGTTATTGAAGTTAAATTACCCATTGTAGCTAGTGATAAATTTAATATACCTACCCACGTATGTATTATATGCAAATTAAACAATATGCAAATCACTGTGAATAAACATTACCTACTTAATAATAAAAAAAATCAAGCGAAACTATTCTAAGATCAGTTGCCTTTGTTTGTGATTACTATTTATAATAAAACCCTTGTAGTGTCAATTCTTGCCAACATGTATTTTGTTATTGTTAATTCATCCAGTTATATAATTATAATATTTTTTTCTAACCTAAACCTAGCTGCCAAAACATGCGCACGCGTTTCTGTGATTTGCAATATTGCCCTGTAAATACATAGTTTCTCGAATATAGGTAATATTCGTTATTTCTTAAGAATGAGCTGTTAACTGATCGCTCGTTATCATTATTCGTTTCTATTTGTAAATATTAGCATTTAATATTAGGTCCTAAGTAGGCACATCTTGTACCTAAACGTTTAGGTGCAAAACTTCGTAGCAATAATTTCGATGCCAACGTCTTTGAACTTTTAATTCGAGCTGTTAACGGTTTCTGTATATATTGATAATATGTCTTGCCGTCTATTTAACTTGTTCGAATCGATTTATAAAACTATTACAATAATTAAAGTATGTAAGTTATCTTAAACACTAACATTCCTTTTTTGTGTTACTCATGCGCACCTAATAAATATAACTCAAATTAAAACAACTTGTCCAACTAAGTCTTTGAATTGTTCTACTAGACTAGACTGCGTTTGTGACTTGGTCACAATTTCTCCTGATTGGAAGTGACAACGCAATCAAAGGCTAACCCCCGAATACTGAACCGTTTGTTAACTTTGACGACAGATTAAGTCTGTTGCTGCCTTTGTAATTTGCTTAGTGCCAGCCAAAGGCAGCATTAGAATTAATCTGTTGTCAAAGTTAACAAGCGTTTCAGTATTTGGGGGTAAGTTTGCTGGTAAAATATCAAACTTAACGAGATCCTATCATTGTTAGTTATAACTGATTATAACTAATATCTTGCGTTAAAATTTCAAAAGATTGTAGTTCCAGAGTCTATGCGCCATTTGAACACCTTTTAACGTTTATCCATACTTACTATGTCCTTCTTTAGAATGAAGCAAAGTATTTTAACGGTTCACAACTGATTACATATTTAAATATATCCCACATTCTTGTAACTAAAATGAGTACATAATTAAGTGTCTAATGTTAGCGTTTAGTGAGTCTTGCCATCTTATTGTTTATTTATAGAGAACTGCGAAGGCTTGATATTTTAGAATTGAACAATTTTATTATAATTTATTATTTCGAGTAGGTAAGTAAGTTTACCATTAAGAGTAAAACTTACCTACTCGAGGCACTTACATTATTCAAATAGTTAAGACATTGACGAATGTTATATCAACTACTTATTACCATATAATAGTTATTAATTTACTTTTAACAAATATTACGTCAAGTCTGAGCAGTTTTCGGGACAGTTGCGGTGTTACCAGTACACAAAGAAAGAACATACATAGTAGCCTAAGAGAGTTGGTGAAAGGAGAGAAAAATAAAATTTTGTAAATTAACTCACTGTTTCAATTACTTTTTGAACCAATAGATAAGTGCTTATCATCCTGCAAATCACAAATGTGTGGCTATAGTGGCGCATACAAAATATTTTTTTAGGAGGAGCTGGTTTCGTCGAGCTAATTAATGCAAACCACACTAAATACCAAATTCTGGACAATCGTGTAATGCTGAAAGGGTTGCATCACTTTACGGGTTAAATTTTATTTTTCAAAGGACATCGCTAGTTTCCCTGGATTTGAGGGAAGGTGGGCCTCCAGCCCCCTAGCCCCAAGGTATATCTGCCACTGTTTGGTTATTAAAGCGAAACCCTTATAAATATAATAAGCTACACTAGTCGAAAATATAATGTGTGTCTACACTCTATTTATAACTGATTTCCCAATCATCTGATAAGACACTGACCAAACTATTGCATTTGAAGTTTAAAACAAAAAATGATAAGTTAGCTCCTAAGGCAGATACAACAATAGGACCTATATTTTTTGGTAGTTCACCTCAGTTATGTTTATATCTTTTCTAATGTGGAAACGTGTGAGTTAGATAAATTTAGATGCCAGTAACGCCCTGAAAAAACCGACTCTACATACAGACATAACAATACTTGCAATCACAATTTTCAATTGGCTGTATTTCCTATTACCTTTCCTCGCGATAGACATTTTTTTTTATCCCTTTCTTTAGGTTCTTTTGGAGGTCGGCTATCGTAAGGTCTTTTTGGACTTTGGATACAGCAGCGCGGTTTATGGATCTTGTGCTCAGGTTGAAGCAAGTCCGGAGTTTACGATGAACGCTTTCTTCTGCGTCGCCTATACCTTAGATTTTCCCTTGGATAATAAGCGTTAGGAGTTTGTACATCAAGTTACGTATTAAATGACCCAAATGATCTAACATGTGTTTTTTGATCGTATTTAAAACCTTTTCGTTTAAAAATACGGAAATAAAGCTATCAAGAAAGACGAGAAAATGTTTTCCTACAAAATTAAAGTTAGTCGTTTCGATAGGAGTCGATATAAACGTTGAACAATTTCTCCGAAATTAGCAAAACAAAATTAATTTTATTATAATTTATTGCTGCCCCTGAGTAGGCGCATTGTTTCGACCAAAAAATGCGCAGTAATATGCATTGTGTTCAGATTAAAAAGTAAGAAAACAGTTGGCCGACGTTGTTTTACATTGCAAATGAAACGATTATGTAAACAAGCCTCCCAGAAGGCTTTTTGAGGCACCGTAAATCCAACCTACAGAAGAGTTTTTTTTTTAGTGATCCAATCCATTACAATTGAAAATTTTGATTTTTCCCACTTAGAAGCAAGAGCTTTGTTCTGAGGTAAATAAAATAAGTTGATATTTAGTCACATACTAAAAATAAGTATTTTAATATATAGTACCTATACCGAGTAAGAAGGTAAACACCAATATAAACGCAAGTGAAATGTGAAACTATCTTTAGAAGTTCCTATTAAATATATTTTTTTAATTTATTAATTTTTTTTTTATAATAAAATATTACAGAAGTATATTATAATCTAAACTTAAACGTACAAACTAAAACTATAAACAAAATTAAAATAAATACTTAAATAAAATAAATCTAAAATGAATGGTTATATGTTAATTTATTAGATATGATCAAATAAATTCTGATGGCACAGAATTTTCCGTATTGTTTGACTGAAGGCTAAAGTTTATCCATCACTGCAGACAGCCGTGGTCAACAAGAAACGAGATTATTTCGGAGTATTTATGTGTTAGATTTTGATCCAGTTGCATTCTATTCATATAATTTGTTCAACACAATTATATGAAAGTAATATAATAATAATATTATGAAAATATCTAAATATGAGCGTTTCCAATCGACGGCCCCGAATAAAGCCAGTCCCGATAACATACGCATAGGCATAACGGCCCCGAATAAAGCTAGTCCCGATGACATACGGATAGGCATACCCACGTAATATACGGACACTAATGTGTGAAACATATTCAATGGTACTTCTAGACCCAACCAAATTTGGCAAATAGTAAGTAGTGGTAATATTGATTTCGATGGACGTTTCTTAAAACACAGTTCTGACCCTGATAAATGAAGGACGATCAAATGACTAGTCTACTGTAATACTGGTTTATAAGAAAAGTGTATGCTAAGCCGAAAGGGGCTCATAGTACTCATGATTGTGAACAGCTTTTACTATGGGACTAACCCTGAAATTGAGAGAAAAAATTAGCTGTTTCACAGACTATTATAACCCTATATAGAACAGGAACAATAATAACCCTGTATAGAACTATTCTATCCCACTGTTGGGCCAAGTGCTTGCAAGTACCAATTTTAAGAGAAGAAGACATTATTTTATGCTTCCATATACGAAATGATAACATTTTCCAAATTAGAAGGTAGCCATAAAAAAAGTGAAATAGAATCATAAATCGTTCGAACGTTCATGGTAGGGTCGTACTGAAATACGCAGAGGAAAGCACCTCACGCCTGTTAGGCATGAGTTTGGACCGACAATTGGATTATCTTGTCGTATCGGTAAGTAACAAGAGGGTATCAAAAATATAGATAAATAAATAAATACCCAATAGACCGAAATATGTTAGCAAATTTAATCCGAACGGATGCTTTTATTAAAGCTTTCGTAAACGTGCCCTAAAAAAGTAGGAGCGCATTAAAATAACAGATTTCTTATCTGCGACAAAGATTTTTGTTCGTTTACAAAAATATAATTTGAATAGAGTATCATCGTTGCCGAAACCCGCGGGTTTTGGCACAATTTGTCCAGCGGCTGTTCCAATGAGGCGTTTTCCAAAAAAAAAGAAATCCTGGTAATAAAAGTACCCAATAGATGGCGTTAGATGTACCTTAAGGTCCATCGACTTTCATACAAAACTATCGACGCCTTTTTAGGCGTCCTACTACGATTTTGAACTGGGCATGACTTAACATAGGTCTAATTTGGCCTCTAAGTATCGCAAAGTCGATAATTTAAAATGTTCATGGCTAGGAAATACCATTTTTCAACCCAATAATTACGACAAATTTTACGAATGTAGTGGTGTGTTCTTTACATGCGAATCATGCGATCATGGTGTGCGTGAAATATTGATGTGTGCGTGCGTCTTGCAAAAATCGTGTACACTGGTTGTGCCGCGCGCGCGTCACGCGGTTTACGCGACGTTGCCAGCTTGTCGGTGCGTGTGTGAGCGAGACTAGGTATCCTTGCCTCGCGGCTTAGTCCGCGCGCGGCCTTCGATAATTGCGACGTTGCGAGATTCGGTATCGGTGTGCAGTGCAGTGTTTGATTTGGTTACCTAATCTATCTATACCAATATTATAAAGAGGAAAGATTTGATTGTTTATTTATTTCATTGTTTGTTTGTTTGCATTGAATAGGCTCCGAAACTACAGAACCGATTTGAAAAATTATTTCGCTGTTGGGAAGCTTCACTATCCCCGGGTGACATAGGTTATATTATATTTTCAAAAAAATTAGGGATCCTTACTAAAACTCCAATAATGTAAACCAAGATGATGTATTTCGCGTGCACTGCGAAAACTATTGATGATGAAAGAATAGTCTATACCAATATAATAAAGAGGAAAAATTTTATTGTTTGTTTGTTTGCATTGAATAGGCTCCGAAACTACTGAACCGATTTGAAAAATTCTTTCACTGTTGGGAAGCTACACTATCCCTATACTATATTATATTATATTTTTAAAAAATTTGGGATCCTTACTAAAACTCGAATAATGTAACCCAAGATGTAAAAAAAAATACCTAAAATATCCTTTACATCGCGTGCGTTGCGACAACTATTGATGATGATAGAATAATCTATCTATACCAATATTATAAAGAGGAAAGATTTGATTCTTTGTTTGTTTGTTTATTTGCATTGAATAGGCTCCGAAACTACTGAACGGATTTGAAAAATTATTTCGCTGTTGGGTAGCTTACCCGTTTTCATCATGCTCCTCCTTTTTTTTTAACTTTACAAGTCGACCTAAACGATCCAGCCATACCCAACTGCAGGACCGCCCCGCGGGCCCGCACGCGGCCCGTGCAGCCTCGCGAAATACTAGTTTATATGTATAAAAATGAACCCCTATTCTTATATTTTGAGGACTTTGACATAGGTAACCATTTATAAATTTTCAGGGTTCCGTAGTACTACAAGGAACCCTTATAAGTTTGTCATGTCCGTCTGTCTGTCTGTCTGTCCGTCTGTCTGTTTGAATCCTTTACAGCCCGCACCGGCTTCGTACGGGTATATGACAAAAAAATAAAAATTATAATACACACACAAAACCCTTCTATTTGCGTCAAGTTACAAAAAAAATATATATATAAAGAAAGCTAAAAAGCTTCCCAACAGCGAAAGAATTTTTCAAATCGGTTCAGTAGTTTCGGAGCCTATTCAATGCAAACAAACAAACAATCAAATCTTTCCTCTTTATAATATTTATTTTTGGTGTGACTAACTAATAACCCCATATCTAAAATTTGTTGGAATTCGGCATTTCTGAGTATGGGGCTCGGTGCGCGCTCCATCAGTGCCAGGAAAAATAATGCAAAATTACGGGGAAAAAAATTCACCTCAATAATGACGATGAATGTGGTTTTTGCATTTTTATGTATGATCTCGTTGCGCGCACGCTCACTGATCCCGGGAAAAATATTGAAAAAATTCTGAAAAACTTCCTTCTTAGTGAAATAATAGTTTTTTTGTAAAAGGTGCCTATATAGGTATAGGTACCTATATAGGTAGGTGGTAAGGTGGTAGATAGAGGTATATGAAAATATTGGATATTTCGTGCTGCGCGATTGAAATATGTGCATAATACTAATAATACTTACCTACCTACCAACAAACCAACCAACCAACCTACCTACCTACCTACCTACCTACCTACCTATTAGTTAGTTAGTTTTGTGTGTGGTGTTTGTTGTGTTGTTTGATAACTTATTTTGTAAAAAAATAGCACAAAAAGAACAAAAATCTACAAAAACAGTAATTTTCAAATGAGGATTGATCCTTCGTCTCATTGACACACTACAAAACGAAGCATAATGAAAATCCGTCCACTCGACCGCTCGGCCAGTCGATCTGATAGGTGGAACGCCGAAAATCGGGTACTCAATTTCGTATTTGCTTGTAACCGTTTTGAATTCGCATGTGATTCGGTCATAGATTTAAAATTCATCATCATCATCATCAGCCTGTTCCATATCGTACCGAGATTTCTTACCCATTTTTCATAGCAATGGGGAGATTTCTACCCGTCCAGCTGCGATTTTCATTTGCGGTCATAGATTTAAAATTCATCATCATCATCATCAGGCTGTTGATAACGTACAGAGATTTCTTGCCCATTTTCATGGCGATGGGGGGATTGGTACCCGTCCAACTGTGACCTTCGTCACAGACCTTCGTCGTTTATCGGTCATAGATTTTAAGGATCATTATCATCATCATCCGCCTGTTCCCTATCGTACCGAGATTTCTTACCCATTTTCATAGCAATGGGGGGATTTCTACCCGTCCGACTGCGTTTTACATTTGCGGTCATAGATTTAAAATTTTCCATCATCATCATCAGCCTTCTCCCTAACGTGACGAGATTTCTTAAAAAATACATAAAATGATTAAATTAAAAAATATTTTATTTTACTAGAATACCTTTGCCAAAATTCGTAAAGGTCGGTCCAGCCGTTTTATCGTGAACAGATAACAAACAGAAAGACAGAGCTACTTTCAAAATTTATAGGATACTAGATGCGCCCCGCGGTTTCACCCGCGGTATAAACTCTGTAACGGCTGAACGGATTTGGATGAAATTTGGAATGGAGGCTACCATACCTAAATTTGGCTACCTCCATACCAAATTACATTAAAATCCATGCAGCTGTTACAGATTTGAACGGGAACAAACACACTTACATACTAACATACCTACTTACATACACACAAACTTTCGCATTTTGGTGTGACTAAGTAATAACCCCATATCTAAAATTTGTTGGAATTCGGCATTTCTGAGTATGGGGCTCGGTGCGCGCTCCATCAGTGCTGCCAGGAAAAATAATGCAAAATTTCTGGAAAAAAATTCACCTCAATAATGATGATGAATGTGGTTTTTGCATTTTTATGTATGATTTCGTTGCGCGCACGCTCACTGATCCCGGGAAAAATATTGAAAAAATTCTGAAAAACTTCCTTCTTAGTGAAATAATAGATTTTTTGTAAAAGGTGCCTATATAGGTATGGTACCTATATAGGTAGGTGGTAAGGTGGTAGATAGAGGTATATGAAAATCTTGAATATTTCGTGCTGCGCAATCAAAATATGCACATTATACTAATAATACCTACCTAGCCACCAACCAAGCAACCAACCTACCTACCTACATACCTACCTATAAGTTAGTTTTGTGTGTTGTGTACACACAAAATAACAAATAACAAACAACAGTACCTACTATGGACTAAATTAATCTAACCCGGGTCTAAAATCCATATTTTTAGTCGCAGAATAATGTCTATCGACGCGGAAAACACAACATTTTTGGGTATTGCATATTTCATTAGGTTCATTTCATTAGGTATTAGGTATGTAAAATTCGAAATTAATTTGAAAAAAAACGAAAAAAAGTGGAAAATTTGTTCGGAAGGTACCAGACTCGGTGCCTTTAGAACCCCCGATATGGGGTTATTCCAGGGACCCAGTTATTCAATCGTCAAGCAGTAGTGTGCAAAACATCACTGTGTTCCGGATTGAAGGGCAATGTTTCCAGCGTAATTATTGGGCACAGAGATTTAACATCTAATATCTCAGAGTAATGAGCGCAGTGCATTGCCGCGCATGGTTTTGAACTGTTGAGGTTCAAAATTCTGGGTGGCACTGAACTGTTATGAGCAAGCGTGAAGCTTAACATCAGCTGAGTAACTTGCTCGTCTCGTCACCAAATAACAAAAAAAAAAAACTTACATGCTTACACACTTACACACGAACTTTCGCATTTTAAATATTTGTGCGACAATATTAGGTTTATTAGTAGATATATACTTTTATAAGTTTCGTTACTAATTTTGAATAAGTTTGTCAAGAAACCCACAGCAAAAATTAAAATAAATATTATTCTCGAAATTAAATTATAAAAAATAATACTACCTAATTTTAGGGGTTCGAACCCAGAACCTCACGAGCGCGACCTAATCAAACTGATGACTTCGGCCACCGAGACGATATACAGAGCAACGAAATTTCGTATTTGCTTGTAACCGTTTTAAATTCGCATGTGTGCGTAATGTTCATGCGTGCATACAGGCGTTGAACATTATTTGAATTTTCAGTCGAGTGCAGCTATTAATGGGCTCTATTATTTTTGAGATGTGTTTATAACAATAGTAAGAGGTCGCAAAGTGAATTAAAACTGGGGCAGATTACCTCAATTGAGTTTTCAACGACAGCGCCATCTCTTGGCGCCTACCTACCTAGCGGACTCAAACGAAGCACCTTAAGGTTTTTCTGTCACTGTCGAGACATGAAAGACAAAAAATATACGTGTGCCTCTTTTTTCTCTTGTTTTTTGGCTCCACATGTGTATTCAGACAATTTCAAGTAATGTACCTATGTATTTGACTTCATTTGAAATATTACAATAGTTGACACTGGCTAAATACACAAAGTGTGTGCCAAAATTTACGATTTAAAAAATAAACATAAAATATTTCGACAGAAATGACAATGACAGATAAAACGATAGGACTATTACGCCATCTATTAAGTATTTTTGAACAATTTTTTTTTTTTGGAAAAGGCCTCATTACGCGCACACTTCCTACCTGATGGACGTATTATCCACGTAGGGTTTGATGACGAAATGTGAACGACGCACCTATAAATGAAAATGGCGAAACTCGTCAGCGACCTTGCGGGCTTATCCCTTTACTCCGACAGCGATTGTGCTAGTGCGCGACCGGGACCCCGCATTGTGCGACTAAGTCGGTACGAGCGGGATGGCATGCTCTCGCAATCAGAATCACGAACGTTTCAAAGTTAGAGGATAAGCCCGCAGGGTTGGTTTGGACGTAGACGAACCTGAAATATTCTATCGAACTAATGGAAGAAGGTACTAGACTTCTAAAAGCTACAAAGAAAGTACCTACCTTAATATTTACAACCACTGTATACTGCTGTGAGAGGTATTTGCAGACATGCTCTAAGTGCAGCCCAAACATTTTGGAATACTTGATCAACATAATATATACCTAGTAGAGTTCAAACTCGGACATACCTACTGGGTAAGTTCTTGCCATAGAGAAACTATACTAAGAGTGCTAATGTCCTTAGAAAGATGCGTAACTCAATTGTAGTACTGATAAGGACGTGAGATGTCGCTAGTACTTTAGCTAACTTATTCGTAATGGTACAGAAAAAAACTCGCCTCATTATGAATATTTTTGCATTAATAATATCAGTAAAATTATTAATTTTATATTTTATTTGCAAAACTCGCTAGGTTCATAAGAGATGGCGTTGAAAAGTTTTTCCGGGGTAAACTTTTTTGTATGAGATAGTTTTCTTCTCGTGTAGATTTTCTTTGCCGAAACTGAAAAATTAGACTGTGACAGATAGTAGATGCCAACGGCTTAGTTTTATAAGGTGTTAGCGTTTCAAAATCCTTTGATGTGTGAAAAATTACCATTAAGTGTATTTTATAAAGTTTAATTTTAAATATAATCTCCAAACAACTGAATATTTTAAAAATAAAATAAAATAAACTGTAACATACTTAATTGTACAAAAAAATATTGTAATAATTTTACTTATACTTGTCACGTCGTATTTTTTCCGTATTGGTAAAAGAAGTCTTCTAGTACGAGGGAGCAGCAAATTGTCAGCGTAAAATTGTAGCGGACAAAAAAGGCCGTTGTTAACTAAGAATTAAAATTGTATTTAACGAAAATATTAAGACTCTAAGACGAACTTGCCATCATGGCATTCTAGGTTGAAATAAGGGCCTCGTATGCTCGTTAGTAAAAAAGGACAAACAGAGAAACCTCTGTACTGCGCTCGTGTTGGCATTTTCTCGTTTACAAAAATATGAATATTATTTTCATGGTATTTTCAGTGAAATTCTAAAAGAGATGTCCGCATACGTCCCGGAGCAATTGTTAAGTAGGTATGTCAGAACTAAGGGTCACTCTTGTCTATGTCCAGTGTATCTACGAGTATATACGTACAGTCTAACGCAATAGACATTGCTTTGGACCTCAGCTTTTAGCACTCTGTGTTTCAAAGTGTTGTTATTGCATAAACGCATTTTAAAATAGAATTGGTAAAGACATGATTGGTCGAATTTAACAATTTTATTCCAAAAATATTTATTTTCCTCATTAAACAAATGTGTGATTAATCTGAGCATTCGACGGATATAGTTCCAATACTTGTCACAAACTTTCTTCACTGTAGTAAGCTAATCAAATACATTTTAATTATACTTGTGTTGTGCAAAATAATCGGGATATGTCTGTGCTATTTTGTTATGTATAATTTCTATACTTTGTTCAGGGTTTGATATATTTTTATAATATACCAAACCCGATAAGTGTGTCGCATATCTATTTTATTTTTATTTTATTAAAAAAAAAATGAAATCGGTGGAAAACGTTTACATCTGAGGATGAATTAGACTACTAGTTACATGGGACAGAAAACTTACTGTCTCGTCTGTACTTTATTTTCTTTTAGCCACAAGGCTTATTACAATAATCTTTACTGATGTCTGCATATTAGAAGTATTTTTATTATAATAATGTTGGTCTGGTCCACGTCCAACGAAGAGCCATGTTCCGACTCCGAACATATTCCAAGATTCATAATTAAAATGGAAAACAACAACTGAGCAGTTTTAGATTGTAACGGATTTTAGATCTGTTATGTTAAGGATGCTTTTACGTAATACACGCTCTCTCGCTCGCACAATCAATAAATATTTTTATAGAAAATTACTGAGGTTAACATTCATCTACAGTTTTTGCAAATTTTATTTACTACATCAGTCAATACATTTGTTTAGTTATTAAATCGATTTAAACATTACATATAAAATAACTGAGCAAAAGAGAAACAATCTTGTCTTTCGCTTAAATAATTAAAAACTTGCATGAGTAAACATAAAAATTAGTAAATTCATTTTAAGTTTAAATAAAGGTAATGTTGCAAAAGGGTTTTTCAGTATTACCCTCAGTAATTTTATATAATTAAAATTAATACAATTATAAAAATGTTGATTTTGCGAGCGTAAGGGTGTCTACACATGGCCCGACCCGACATCGCTTGAAAGAGATGGCTATATATAAGTTTCTGGGGAAGCGAAAGGGAGAAGCTATAACCTTAATAGTTTGTTTCTTTTGCTCCCGTGAAATTCAAATCTAGCTGTCCCTTTCACACGATGTCAGGTCGGGCCATGTTTAGACACCCTAAGAAAGTGTATTACGTAAACGGAGCCTTAAACATAGACACGACATTTTTCTTAAAGCAGATCAGTTTTTATGTAAAAGAAACATGATGAGTCATAAGAGTAACAGCATTTGAAGAGAAACAGGTAGAATCAAGCATGCTAACATTCAATACCTACAATCAGATCGTATAATTACTTTACCTAAAAAAACTTTACCCCTACAAAAATAATTACCGAGAAGTTTCACATCGACCTGTTTCATTCTGGCATACAAAATACAGTTAGAGTTACAGTGAGTCCTTCGTCCTCTTTATCCACTATTCTCTGTTTCGTTTATTGCAGTTTAGATGCGTTTATGAAAACTATAACCATATTAATTATTTTCTGTGACTTCCATGATTATTTTGTCTCGCTATCCCTTTAACATAAAATCAGATCACGTAAATTTGCTCCCGTAGTCTCCGAGTAGGTACTTGTCTTTACTCCGCGCCAATAATGACTAAGCAATCCCACTCCGGTCGTTAACTTCCACTGCAGGTAAAGAGTTACGACGTGTAAGCCCTTAATTAGATTGAATTTTAACCTATTAACCGTATCAGCTTCAAAAGCTTACTTACTTGTAAGCTTCATCAGCTTACAGAAGTAATTTAAAAATTGGAGCTCGTTGCGTGTCGTAAAGTTGAGTAAGAAGGCGCCTAGTTAGGCACGTAAGTTCGTTAGCAACTTTGTTCATGTACAATCAGGCATCGCTCATTGCTCGTTACTGTACCGACGCCGTACGTAGGCTCGGATCACACCACGTACCTATTCAGTAAGCTTTGGTAATATCTAATAATATTTTGACAAGTATATGGATGGCTAGAAGAAATGGACGAAATCAGAAAGGGGGCAAATGGCGAACAGACCGTCTCACTAAAAGATTAATAAAAACCCGACTGCAAAATGTGGCATATGACTCTCCGGGAATAAAGAGGAATCCAACGACACCTCACTCGTGCAAATCGGTAAAGCCGTCTGAGCTACAGGTGGTTATATAGAAAACATACACACACACAAACATACATAATTACAAACTTGTGTACATTCCAAAAACTTATTCTTGGGCATTTGGGTAAAAAGAGAGACCAACTAAACTAGTATTGTAAATGTGAGTTTGTCTGTAAGTATATTTGTTCCTACTCTATATAAGCTGTGGCTGCAGGTGGCTTATACTCTGAATTAACACAAAGGCAACTTTTATTCAGGAAAGATATACGATTCTTGTAGGAAAGTGGGTGAAACCGCGAGGCCCTGCTAATAACAAAATAATCGTTAGGCGCTAACTGACTTATGTCACTAACTTCCAGCGTTGGTTATTCCGTACATAGGTAAAAAACAGCTGCCTAATTATCTAATCAATTTAGAGCTAAACCACTAGTTCTGGAACTGCGAGAAGTGATTCGGTGGATTTTTATCAACTCCTTAAAGGGCGAAATAGGTTTTTAAAGCTTGTAACATTTGACGTGGGCCAAGACACGGGTAACTGCTTTTTTTAAATATTTGCTGTACCCAATGAGCGATAAATAAAGTAGGTAAACGAGAAGTTCAAAAAATGTTTGATAGGTACTTATACGTGCCATATCTTATCTACCTATCTCACTTGCACATTTGCTACTTTTAGAAGTTACTTACTTTCTGCATTTCCAAAAACTGTACGTTGTCTGTCTATCATAATATGAGCAACTCATTTCACCTCTATATCGGATAATTTTCAAAAAGTCTTGGGACGTTTCTCTTTACTTTTTACGCTATTTTTTTTTTGTACACAAACCGAGTTTCATTGCCGTAGCATGAAATAAAATATTATTTCTATACAAACTTTGAGTGTCCATTTCGCCCCTTTAGACATGGAATTTCGCAAAATCCGTCCTTATTGTTCACCTAGGCCATTTGAGGAATAAGTATCGGCTCCAAATTTTACGTCTCTATAATAAACGGTTGGTCTGAGCGTTGATTCCTAGAAAAAGGATTGTTGTTAGAATAGATAACATATATACTTTTTGGAAATATAAACTCTTAGTTATTTTATATCTGCAATAATGTGCAAGTGCGCGAGAGAGACCACCGTGGAAACGGCTAAGGGCCTTAAGCAATTCTTTTGTCATACCATTTATGTTATAAATGCGAAACTTTGTGTGTAAGTATGTAAGTGTTTGTTCCCGTTCAACTCTGTAACGGCTGAACGGATTTAGATGGAATTTGGTGTGGAGGTAGCTTATTCCCTGGAATACTTTTCATCCTGAAAAAATCAACAGTTCCTATAGAATAGCGGGTTAAACCGCGGGGCGCAGCTAGTGTAGCACATATTGTAGCTTTTGAATTTATTTCCAAGAAAAGCATGAGACGGGTACCGAAGGTAGAAAATGAAAACTTTTACAGATGGTGGAAGCAAGTCTGCGAGCCTCTGTGAGCGACCCCCGCAGCTCTACGCTTGTATCAAGTTAATGCCGCAATCAGCCGGATAATAAATTAACGCCATTACTAAATTATTCCCAGCTTCTAGATTAATCTAGAAGTGGGGCCGTAGTCCGACGCGGCCGCTCTTACATTATTACAGCATTCATTAGAGTTCGCTAATTACTCCTTGCTTTAATGAATAAGCTCTAATGAACCACTTTCTGTTAATTAAAGGCGGCGTGGGGAGGGGGTGCGACCGGGTTGAGCAGAGGAGGAACTTTTCTCCGGGCTCTGATTGCAAATGTGAATTTGTGTAAGTCTGAGTGGAAAGAGTGTTCCACTGAAAAGGGGTAATGAGGCGGTCGACTGGAGCCGAATTAGTTGCAACTCGCGCTAGATAAATAACGTTTTTGATTCTAAATAGCGTTAAATGCTAATGGATCGTTTTGATCGGACGGTTCTATAATTGAATCTCGTTTTACGTATTTGACGTATAGTCTGCCATAGAGTCGGATGTCATATTTTACGGGCATATAATTAATCAAATATTGCCAAAATACTAGACGTGGTAGTTCAAGTAGCCCACCCACAGGGCGCAGATATTGAGTTGGCCCCGCACTGTATTAAGGAGCTGCTTACGAACCCTTAAACTTTTTACCATTTGTACAAAATTTTAATTAGTACTGTAAATGAAATCTAATTACATAATTATAGGTATCAAATTATTGTAATGCTACAAAATATGCAGTCGATTTTTATTTTTACTCTGTCACATACGTTAAGGCCTCGCTACACGGCCTGACCTGACATCGTGAGAAAGAGATGGCTATATATGGTTTCTGGGGGAGCGAAAGGGAGAAGCTATAACCTTAATAGTTTGTTTCTTTTGCTCCCGTGAAATTCAAGTCCCTTTCACACGGTGTCAGGTCAGGCCATGTAGCGAGGCCTTAAGACGACGCGGTATGGCCTTAATGGCTTTAGCCTGCCCAAAAATAGGCGAATAAACAAAAAAATAAAAAACTAGATGTGGTAGTCCATCTCTGTCCGTTTGGATGTGGCAATCATTTTTAGTTTTTGAGCATGGTATAACATTTACATATATACTTCGCAAGGTATGGCAATGAATAAGAAACACTATCTTATAAACTTTAGATATTGCCATTACAATTGCTCGATAATACCGTTCAAGACAATAAGGACTTAAACAAAGCATGTAGGCCCTATATCGTATGAGTAGGACATTCAGTAAAAGTAACGAAGATCGTGTTAGGGAGTTTTGGCGGGAACGTGAAGAAATCATGTCGCGTCATTTTATTATTTTCAAAACTTGTGTTATTTCGAGTGTTAATGTGTAAAAACAGTGAATTTTTACCCGTTAAGTGTTCGTGAACATGCACGAGTGTTGGTGAATGGTATAATATCGTGAAACGTGAATTTTCGTGTTGTTTCCAAAACTCCATAGAAAGCTCTAGTAAAGTTTTCACCACTTTACTGGGGCATGACTTGGACTTGACCGTGACTTGCTTTGCTCGCCTTTGACTGTGACTATGACTTATTTGACAATAGTCACCAAAACTTGAAAAAATATGAGTATACTTGACACTGGCAAATGCATAAGACGCCATAATCCTCTTAGGAGGAAAGAGAAAAAAAAAACGTGTTATCTACGTCCACTCGCTCAGTTGCAACTATATGAAAGTTCACTAAAGAATAAAAAAACGTGTTATCTACGTCCACTCGCTCAGTTGCAACTATATGAAAGTTCACTAAAGAATTCTGTTATCGATTATACATTAATTTATACCTACAAAAAGATGTCAATTACTTATGTAAAACTACATACGACCGAAAGTATTCTGTATGATAATTATGAGTCATTTATATGAATATACTAGCAGCGCCCTGTGGATTCACCCACTATCCTTTTGTAGTCGTATTCTTTTCCGGGATTAAAAGCTTGTGTTACAGGATATAATCCATAGGATTTAATCCAGGGTATAATCTAACTCCAAACCAAATTTCATCGAAATCCGTTCAGCCATTACGGAGTTAGACTGGGAATAAACACACTTAGGTGCACATAACCTTACGCATTTTAATTAGTTAGATAGGTTAAAAAGCTCACAAGTTGGGTAATTTGGCGATATCCACGAACCGTAGACCAACGAGAGAAAATAAGTCAAGATAATATTATTTATCTCTCGTTTGTTAAAAGGCGGGCGGCGTCAACGCAAGAAGAAATCAAAAAACAGGCAAAATGAGCATGGAGCACAATTTGTACCGACTATTTGATCAAAAGATAGGCAAACGGTAGTTGACCAAGGGGACACTAGGTATTATCTAGGTACTCTGTGACATAGGTCGTAGGTTTATACTTACCTTTGATAGGTCCAAGTAAAGGAACCTACGCCACGGCAGGAACCGATGCCTTACGGAACTGACTTGTGCGGATGAAGCTATTTACAATCCTCTAACTACCGATAATTAACGCACTTAAATGCTTACTTAGTATACCCCGCTTTAGCCTGCATGCAATCGCAGATTAATATTCAATTATTCACATAATATAGCCAATGAAACAGGATCCTGACGAAACAACAGCAGAGTTGGAATCAGATGGACAAAGAAAACGCCGCAATTAACTAATTATAGTTGGTTTTAGGACACGTTATGAAAATGTTTGTAACGTGGATAACCAAGCGTGACTCGCAAGGATTGTAGGGAGTCGCAATCAAGGAGGACTATAAATACGAAGTGCGGGAGGCAGCCAGCATATACCGGGCAAAAGTGTTAAACAAAGAAGCACTTACTGAGACCATGTACTCCTACGTAACGGTAAGGATTCTATTGCATCCCTAGTTATTTCAGCTGAAAATAAGAGCAGCGACCAGGATTATCTACTCTACCAGGTCGCCCAGGACAAGGACCAGGGGCCTTATCATGTAATTCTGGTGGCGATGGTATTCGTTTGCTATCCCGCTCGTTTGAATGGTGCGAGTAAGTTGGCGCGATGACCATCGCCACCAGTGTTACATGATAAGGCCCCAGGAATATCTCGGAAATACGCCCGCAGTGAAGGAGAGTGAAAGATCTCTCAAAGCCCTCTTGAAGTTTTTCCCGGTGATATACTAGGAACTGGTAGGTGTGTAATACTCAGGAGGTATTTTTTATTTGGATACCAGAGACCATATTTATAACCGGTAGACAGCTAGTAGGTATATAATTATCTACCTATTCCACCGCTTAAAAATACATAATCTCACAATTGGATCGCCTCTGATTAGCCGGCCTTTCGAGGAGGACAATCTTCAATCAGTGAATTTAGATTTGCCCAATCCCGCGCCCGGTCCGTTGAGTTGTATTTTCGCGATCAATTGCTTGTGTTATCTTCTTTGGACCCCAACTCTTACGAGACATTAACCTTCAATAAATGTAAATACATTAAAATGTGTGATCTGTGCATTAAAATACTGTCCTATGGTTTATGAACAGATCGCTTGCTTGCTGGGAGTGGCGAAGGCAGCGCCATCCGGCCTGGGAAGCGTTGGAATTGCAGCAATCGACAGCTTTGTAAGTCTGACGCTATCCTATACCTAGTAAATTTTGCGTGTGGAGATGGTACTCTATCTTTACACTCTACTCTGACGTCAGTTAGTGGCATTGGGCCAAGTCTGGGCGTAACGTGACAAGGTCACAGGAAATAAACGTTTGTACTTACCCCACAGTCCGTTCCCCGCTACGGCTTCAACTACGCGGTGAACGACCCGCTGACTGGTGATAACAAGGCACAGTCCGAGACCCGCGACGGAGGGTTAGTAAAGGGCTCCTACTCGCTGACGGAGCCGGACGGCACGTTGCGCGTCGTCGACTACACGGCGGATCCTGTTAGCGGATTCAACGCGGTCGTCAAACGCATCGGCCCCGCGGCCCATCCTCAAGTGATTCCAGTCAAGCAATACGCGCCAGTCGCGATCGCTACTCCGGTCGCGGTCGCTGTAGGAGCAACCAGCCTCATCGGTCATGGACATGGAGGTATCAATCTTGGACATGGAGGTATCGGTCTTGGAGACGGAGGCGGTCACGGAAGCGTCAGTTTTGGATATGGAGGTCTAGATCACGGTTATGGCGGTGTCGGTCTTGGACACGTAGATGTCGGTGTGGGCTACGGCGGCTTTGGTCGGAAACACTAAACTCTGATAGATCGGACTTTGTGATTTTCGTACCCGAAATGTAAATTTCGCCGGCGACAAAATACTCCAAACAAGTATTTTTGTAGAATAAAATAATATCATTTGCGTGAGTTATTGCATTTTTGGAACCTTTGAAACAAAATATGAATTTATAATTTCTACCATTATGGGTTCAGCGTCCAACACAGATTAGCCTCAGATTCCGCACTCAGGACAACCCATAAAAATTCAATATCATTGGTTCTTTGCTACGCGCAATTCTCGAGTTAGCCAATGCAAACGCTTGGTCTGTCTCAAAGAAACGCGCTTTCGTCTAATTTTGGTGCGTTTTCGTCGAAACAAAGACCTCAATAAGCGGCATCTGAGGTTATCCGTGGCGTCCATCAAAGCAGAGCTGAGCGAGGTTGGAACGAAAAATTATCAAAGCAAGGACGTCACATTTTTCATTGAGACATTATTCTTCTTTGAGATATTTTTTATTCTTATATCTATTTTTATAGATATATATTCTTTGAGAAATTAGACATTTACAACAAACACCGTCTAGTTCAACTGTGGCTTTAAGCTCTCAACACAAAATGATAGGTAGTACCAAAGAAACTCTCCTGTATTTTATCTATGTTAGTACTTAATTTTTTTTTTTTCCACTTCAGCTTTTACATTGCGTCGTTTATCAGGTACGGAATTCATCAGAAACTACCAAAGCCCAAAGTTGGTATGGTTAATATATATAATCATCTAGAAATTCCACGCTTGGCGAGCGACTTGGCGTTCGCAGAACGCTCACCTGGTCGCAGTGGTCGATGATTTCTGGCCGCAGTTTTAAGACATAACTGGTTCAAGGTGATTTCGGACCTTTGGCTCTACTGCGAGGCTCAAATGGTTATACCAATACTATACTCTTACCAAATTCTTATAACGCGCTCTTCGAGCCTGCATAAGAATGGCGTGACCTTTTGAATCGGCAATGTACCGAAAAATGGTTTACTAAGCTACCGCGTTGATTCTGAATTTTAAAATTCAAAGCCTTTTCAATTTTACTACACAATTATATTTATAAAACCATTAACACATTTTACATCCATATAATGCACATCATTTGAGCGGTTACATGTTTCGTAACCATTACCAGAACAACACTGTGTTATATTCATTTATTTACAAATAAATACAAATACGACGCAAGGAATGCGAATTCAATTAAATAAATTCTCAAACGAATGTCATCGGGCGGAGGATAGAAACATTATTTAATAAAAAAATAAAATAATTCTTCAAATAAACCTATGGTGTCGGAAATTAATATAGACGTCGATTTTGTTGTACTAATATCTAAACGAAACAAAATTTGACAGTTCTAAAATAGTTTCCACCCTTATCATAGATAATAAAATGAAAAGAGACGTAGATATTTTTGAGTACTGTCAGATTAGTTAAAGAGTGCTAGAACATAGACACCGCTATTTTAAATAAAAATAACTCGATGCATAACATGTACTCAAATCACAGATTATATATAGATAGATCGTTGTTCCGAAAAAGTCACCAAAGTATGACGAAAGCGCGGGTTGCGGGGACTGAGACCAAGCATTCTCATTGGTAAATTGGTCAATGAGAGAAAAAATTTATAGGTGTATTTAGACCGACGCGCGGTGCGTTTCGATCATCTTGAGTGCGGAATCTAGGGGGGTAATCTGTGACTCAAATACATTGTCGAATTACTATGACACAAACCGGTCCAAACTGAATGGCGACTGTGAATTTACGCGAGGCGCTGCAATATTTGAGCGGAATGTACTTCCGCACAATCACACTTCAATGCCGATATCACTTTTGAATCGGATAGTAATTATTTTTTAAAACTTTAATATACCTAAGTAAAAATGCATCTATCTAATACGGGACTTAACAAATACTTACATGCGAGTACAAAACCCTGAGACCCGAACTCCACCAAAGCGGAGACGAGACGAGCGGAGAGATATGTAGGCACGAATTATACAGAATACGATAAAACGCAGATCAGATGCAGATGCGATATCGCCACGGTGTCGCTTCTTATTCATACAAAATATATGAAAGCGACGGAAGAGAAGGGTTGGGGACGCGATGCAGACGCGATGTGGGCACGGAATGGATACGAAGCGTACCTAAGCACGACATTGAATAAGCGACGATATCCCGAGATCTGTCAGTATACAGGGCGTCAGTATATTGTGGCGATATTGCCTTCCTCTTCAAAATACGTAGACAATGCGCGAGTTGTTGTGGGTAAGTGTGTAAGTACGCATCTCCGCACAGCTTCGGTGGAGACACCCTACCCGTTAAGCATCTCCTATCGTTTCCGCTTCGGTGGAGTCTGGGAATGCTGGTGGACCAAAAGAACCTTATTCTCAACTTTACTACAGTCAGAAAAAAAAGTCAACCTCTCTTTACGTCTAGCAGATTATTTCACTTAGATGAGAAAGTCGCACCACACTTCACTTACTGAATAAAAACTGTCATAAGAACCAAAGACGGTGTCAATCGGAAAAAGACGAGTGGCGTTCTAAAATACCAAACATTGGCTCCGGCTGGTCGGCGTTTTGTAGTGATACGCAAAAATATCCGTGCGAGCGAGAGAGCTGGAAAGTGACGTAGGTCGTTGAAATCAACGGCCGTCTGGCTCAGCAGTATGTCTCTCGGCTGTGAACTCGACAATATGGGTTCAGAGCAATGACGAAAGAAAAAAAGAGGACCTGTTACAAGTCATGTCATTTGCGGCACTTCGAATACACAATATGGCGTCAACTCCACTCTTTTCACTGGTGATTTCCTAACACTTCAAAAACATTTGTCAACTTTTGACAGCAAGCTGGGACACAAAACATGGCCGACCGCCTTCCGGCACGTCGGCCATGTTTTGTACTACAAACTAGCAATACTTTATGGTCCATCCGCTATAGTAGAGAATCCTTGGTCCAGAGTCACAACTTTGATAACATGTTTTGCCCTGTTGCCGCGGAAATATAATACAGCATCGGTATCCCCTGCCTGTGATAAGAGCCTACTAATAGAGCACCTCTGGGCTCGGGGATGGCTCTAACACCTTAAAGCTGTCCCGGGAGGAGCGGAAACGCACTGCTGAGGGCTCCAAGTACGCTTAGAGACTTCAGAGCCCTCTGTCAAGCACCAAGGCAGGGCACCGGGGTTTCACTGGGTCATTCCCACACAACCCCGCTGCATCCCAAAGCAACCGGCCATCTTGTGAATATTTATCCCATAAGAAAAAAAAGTAATTGAACTCGATTTAGCTGCCCTCAGAGTGAGACTTGTCTTCCTTTGTTTGAAGTCGTCATTGATAAGAACATAATATGTAATTTTACGACAGCGCCCATAAAAAAATAATTTAAAACGGCATTTTGTGAACAAAGCGAAAACGTGCAAGACACGAATTAATGTAACGTAGTGTCGTCATTAAGAATACGCATTGTAAAAGGATATTCTGTGTCTCTCTCACGTTGTAACCTTATCACCTTGATGAAAGAAATGAAAATGACGAAGATTGTATTATAGCGCAATGAAGATTGTTAATAGATGGGGCTAGCGACACTACGCTTAACTTTCGTTTGTGGACAAGACTTATGCATTTTAATAATGTAATACAATTATTCAACTTTTAAAACGTCAAATGAACAGTTAAAAACTTAAAAATAGCGTTTTATTCATAAAGTTAGGGTAGTAACCGTCCGGTCGGTCAGTAGGCGGTCTCCCCTCACGCTGCTCTGTTATGTGGAGAGGGACCGTCCCTCGCCGAAGAGGAACAAGCAGATGCGGTCGACCAAGTACGCGAACAACATGTCCGCTATCAACACCTGCACTAGTATCACTCGGTACTGGAACAATACAAATATCCGGTTATTCATTATTAAAAGAAAAACAATGCAGCGGTCGTATCATATCTCGACTAGGGGTCCGTAACCGATCATCAACGTTAAGCACCGGACTATGAAAGCATCGCCATTAGTGTAAATTATCTATTTACACAAATGATCAGTTCGTACAATAAGTGGATTCGTACAGTTCTGCCATCTAGTCTAGTTCAGCCGATAATTTAGCAATTCGCATAATTTCTTTATAAATATATAAATCTTATCAAAATCTTTTGTTTTCGGTGTCTACGTCTTGGATAAATAATAATCTATGTCGATAACTTTTTTTTTTTTTTAAGCTGTTTTTATGAAGTGTTAGTTATCAATCTATTTATAAGTATATCTATCTATTTATGGTATTCTATACTACTTTTCTTCGTGATAATTTAAACGCAAAAAATCGTTAGTTTAGGTGCCTATAGCTAGGAAGATATTGCGATAATTGAAAAAATAGTTTTTCACGGTGTAAATAACATATAAAAAAAAACATCGAAATCGCATTTCATTTAGGGGTGGGGATCAGATAGCACATTTTGTATGGACAAGTAGGCGATTAACTCAAATCTTGATCGCCATTTTTAAAAATCATTATCATTATAATCCGCCCGCCTTTGTACACTGTGTAATGGACGTAATCCTCTCCCAAGGCGGCGCACTTAGCCCGATCTTCCGGCACTACAATTGTTTTCATTTTGTCGGCTAGTAGTAATGAGTGAATATTGAAAAAGTTAATAACATAAACCTTTTTTTTCTTCTTTTTTTTTTATGTTACTCGATAACGATACGAGTAAGTCGCTCACCTGATGTTAAACGTCACGCTTGCCCATAACAGTTCAGTGCCACCCAGAATTTTGAACTTCAACAGTACAAGACTATGCGCGGCAATGCACTGCGCTCGTCACCCTGAGATGTTATATGTTAAATCTCTGTATGCCCTTCATTCCGGAACACAGTAATGCTAGCACACTACTGCTTGGCGGTTGAATAACTGGCAAAGGTGTGGTACTTCCCCAGGCGGTCTCTGCAAGAGAGCCCTACCACTACGAAGTACTTTTAGGCAGGACTAATGTCCGGGAGATATCCCCCTGTAAAGTGCGTTCACTCACGTCGGGCGGGAAATAGACTATCTCGAACATGTTGGAGAGGTCGGGGAGCACGCCGGTGGCGAGCGCGAGGACCGCGCCGCCCGATACCACGATGCTGTACAGCAGCGGCTTGTTGTCGCGGAGGCCTTCCATGAACGGCTCCCCCTGGAAACAAAAGTATACATTTGACGGTGGAGGCCTTATTTCACCAGGGAACGACTTGGCTGATAATGATTATGAAACATTTGGATCAATGGGTAACACCCAATTTCCACACCAATTATAATCCAAATTCTTCGGCGAGGAAATTCGCCGAAGAACCAAATTCACCGACATAGCATAGTATAGTAATTGTTAAAACGAACCCTGTAGTTGATAGCGAAGGTGGATAGCTGCAGCGCCATGGATATGATGTAGACCGTGCTGTTGAGCAGGTCCGGCGCGAACTCGTGTTCCTCGTCCTCTGCTAGGTCCATGTCCAGTTTAGGCTTCGGGTCTCTGGAAATCAAGAAACAGAGTTTCTTTTCCATTTCGATAGTAGCCGGTTTCTAACAAAAGAACGAGATTCTTTTTTGGATTACAAAATAAGCTTGCGTAAGACCGTATCCCCGATAAGTAATAGAGGTCTTATGGTGGGATATCGGCGCGCTGGCCATCCATTTATATATACTAGTAGTTCGCGGCGAACTGAGACCTCGCGACCCCTATATCTTCACAATCCCTGGACCCATTCAGATCATTTTGGAACTTAAAAACTGTATTGAAATGAACTACTTGCTTACAAAATTTCATGAAGATCGGATCAACGGTTCGCAAGTTATCATCGGACAAATATACACAAAAACATACAAACAAATGCCGATTTGTCCCAGTAAACTCTGAGACGCTTCGCTCGGTCAATAAATAATATTAACCCCAATTATTATACTAAAGATAGGTTTTTCAAAATGGCAATGGCGGTCTGAGTTCGGCATCGTCAAAGAGTTCGACAGAAGATGCGAAAAGTAAGAGAGTATAAGAGATAGCTAAACTGAAATCTGTCTTAAAAGAAAGAATTTCAGGGGTCATTTTAATGGCGCTAAAATCGATCTCAAGAAAAATATAATTGATTAATATATTAATATAATTTTATTAAAGAAACATTTTTGATCGTTAATCACCTTCACTCATCATCATTCATTCAACATCATTCACACTTTCATTCGTCATCATTGACTCATGAACTTTTTCAGTCATTGTCATTATCATTTTATTTTTTTTGTTGTTAGTTGTTTTTTTTTACCTGCCCGGCGACCTCTCCTTAGCTTCATTCACCAGATATATCAAGCAGAGGAAATGCACCGCGAATTGAGTTAGCACCGTCATTATAGTGTACAAGTTGAAAATGTTCGGCAGAGGGCGCTGCTTGGACAGTTGCTTTAGCGGCTGAAATTTAAAAAAAATAATAATTTTTAATGGGTTTAAAAAAAAATAACCGATTTAAATAGATTAGAACATTAAATGGATGGATCGGAGTTATCGGCTAATAGGCCAATGGCCGCTTCAAGCTTTCATGTGCTATCGCGACTACAGAAGAGAACTTGCACATTCTCTAAACTCAACTCTTTTTATCAAGACACACAAGTATGTAAAAACATCCTAGTCATCTTCTCGCACGACAAAAAATTACGACAATATTTTGTCTTAGCGCGCATGCAAGGCCTACTGCAGTACAGTTCTACATAGAAATTATTCGGTACCAGATAGAGATTTGTCATTCGTATGGCGAAAAATATAGGTGCAGGTAAATTACCTTAGACCTAGATATAAACAAGAAGCAGGAGGCCAGCAGGAGACTCTGCAGCGTGGCCTGCGTGTCGCTGAACTTGATTCCGTCGAGGTACAGCACCGACTGCCCGTACGCCAGGATGAGCGCGTTCAGCGCCAGGATCTTGAACATCTGCAGCGTAGTCACCAGCGTGCAGCGACCTTGCTTGATTATGTGGCAAACTGACAACAAATGTTTTATTGACCGAGCGAAGCGAAGGTCTCAGAGTTTACTGGGACAAATCGGCATTTGTATTTATGTTTGTATGTTTGTGTGTATATTTGTACGATGATAACTTGCGAACCGTTGATCCGATTTGTAGGCAAGTAGATCATTTCAATACAATTTTTAAGTTCGAATATGAGCTGAATCGGTTCAGGGGTTGTGAAGATATAGGGGTCGCGAGGTCTCAGTTCGGCGTGAACTACTAGTTTAAACTAAGCTTGTAAATGGCGCCCTTCCACGAATATGGAAGAAAGTGTTTGAAGCGATAGCAGATCGGTGGATAGCACATTTGGATCACACGCCAAGGGCAGTGTAATTAATCAATATTAGTAATACCCATCTATTTCTTTTTTTGTTATGATTTATGGGATACCTCGAAATATTTCTGTTCCTGATGTATCGTTTCTTAGGCACCGCGATGATCCTAGTGTGGGACCCCAGTTCATTTTGGAATCAGGCATTATTTTAACATTAAACTACGCTGATTTATAAGATAAGAGTTAAGATTCCAATGTAACATGTGCTTTAGAAATAAATAAATTTATAAAAAAAAAGTTACCAGTGAAGATAAACGCATGGTGATAGGGATAGGGTACTTTGTAGAACTCGGCTATCTAACAAACACCTTCATGAGTGCAAACTTGCAGACGTGCTTGGTGTGCACAGTAATATTAGTTAACCTCGGTCTTCAAGTTGAAAATCTATCGCCGATTACCTAACGGTATGTCCGGAAGGTACTTGAAAACATCAGAAACAAGAGTTCATATTCTAGGCTAAATGTGGTTATCGTCCGCGACCACATTAAAACTAAACATTAACGATAGTGAGTTTGGATCAAATTAAAAAAAAAAACCAACTTAACACAATCTAACCTAATTAAAAATTACCTTCTAGGTATTTTTAGTCCCGTTTTTTCTGATTGGCCCAAAAGTGTAAAGCCGAAACCACACACTGCAGTGGCACGTGACGCTTAAAGTCTAAAGAGTTACCTGCATTAAGCCATAAAACAAAATTTTCCGAATAATGGCGACGCGGAACATAGTGCGGTCAGGTCGATTGTTTTAGGACTTTGTCCTACGACCGAGTAGCCTGGCAACTAGCTATGGTACCGATCCCGGCAATTAAAACAAAAATTGGCGCGATGAGAGATAAGTTGGTATGTACCCCAAACGTCGGTATCTTCCCGCGCAACCTTTGATCCGCAATGGAGACTCAAAAATCGAGAAAATCGAAATGACATTTTTCAAAATATTTGTCGGCTTTGTACAACTTACTGCAAAGTATGCTGGACAGTCGACTCGTGAACGGCGCGGCCACGCTCGCGTCTCCCAGTCGAACGAGTTGCGGCTGGTCTTCGGCTTCTTCCAGCTCTTTCATAGCTCGCCTAAGCCTGGCCGCGGCCTCGGCGCGGGCTTCGGCGCGCGGGTCGCGCGGCCCGACCGCCCGCCGCGGGAGCTCCACGCTCGGGGGCCGCTCGGCGGGCCGCTCGCGGAGCCGTTCTGGCGCGTTTGCTAGGATCGCTACGCCTACCTAAAAGACAATTATAAAAATTTAAAAGGTAATTTATTATATGGTTATAAAGTTGTTGTAATCGTGTTTACTTATTTTTAACCACGAAGGAACGGAAAAACAGTATATCCAATTTGGATTGTTTTTGTGTTTTGTTTTTTTTTGCATTGCAGTGCAGTGGGCTATATTTGGTGAAAATATGTCTGATTAATATTTTTCGAATCGCTCGGCGGTTTTTTAATTTTAATTTAAGTTTATACTACATTTATTACATTCATATTCAGATACGTACAATAAGTCTGTAGATAAAAATTTATTTATCTTGTAACGAGGTAACCACAATGCTAATTATTATATTCGTAGATATAGGAAAAGATTAAATTACCTATACGCAATATGGAATTGAACTTACATCAGCATGTTTCAGTGCCCCGACGTCATTTGTACCGTCCCCGCACATAAGCGTCGTGTATCCGAGGGCTTTCAGAGTCACGATAACAAACTCTTTCTGTTTCGGCGCGAATCTGGCGAACACCTTTATATGAGGCATCAGTTCCAACAAAAACTTATGATTATTCTCATTTAGGTACGTCAAACCCTCGCCTGTTATGCACAAGTCGAATTTAGTAGTCAACTGTTTCGACGTCTTGAATGGAACCACGGGTAGTTTCACTTCCTCGTCTATCGACGTCCAGCCCCATTCCCCACAGGTCTCTGTCAGAATTAGCACTTCAGGATTTTGAGTAAAGTTCAATTCTTTTGCAACATGACACGCCGTCAGTGGGTTATCACCAGTGATCATTACCACAGAGTGAGACGCGTGAACAATCTCCGCAATAGCCTTCTTTGAATCGTTCTTCAACGGACACGATATGATGACAAACCCGACAAAAGTCAAGTCCGATTCGATGTCTTCCCTAGAAAGATCTCTAATCTCTTGTGATGATAATTTTCCTAAATTTCTATATCCTAACGCCAACACCCGAGCGCCTCTTCGAGACAAAGTCAGATAGACGTGGTCATAGTGGCTAGGAACTTCCTTGAGCATAGTCTTGATGGTTTCCGGCGCGCCTTTGACACTGCTAATGTAATGAGACTCCATAAATCCGCGCTCGTTTACTTGGTACCCTGCTATCACGGACATCCTCTTAAGAGCACTTGAAAAATGATTTCTATGTACAATTTTTAAGCCGGGAGACTTCCCTTTCTTTGGTACGACAGCGTCCCCTTTGGTGAGGTTCCATTCAGCGGCTTTTAAAGTCGCCTTTTCTAAAGGATCGCCAACCACTCCGTCATCGAGCTGCACTAGGGAGTGACACGAGGCCAATACTTGAACAGTCTCCATTGGAGCTTGTGAAATTGCAATCACCGCCGCGTCTTTGTGCTCTCCTATCCCCGCCACGCCCTCAACAACTAGATTGTCACTAGTTAAAGTACCAGTCTTGTCAAAGCAACATATTTGAACTTTTCCAGCAAATGGTATCCTAAATGGTTCTGTACAAAACACCGCCAGTTTCGATAACGATAACAGTGAAGTATTTACAGCTAGAGATAGCTCTATAGGCAACTCTGGAGGCACGACACTGGTCAATATCAAAGTACATTCTAAGAAGAGTTTGTATCTGTTCCTTTCAGGATCTTCACACCCCTTGATCCAAACATAAGAAGCGGCCGCAATTGCGAATATCAATAAGAACAATATAAAACCAAATGTTTCCAAATTATTTGCAGTAACTCTTTTGACGCCGAACAAAATCGTTCTTAACAGTTTTCCTTGTGAGGTGTTAAAACCATTCCGAATAACATAACCAATGCATCCATTGTCAGGAGCTTTCAGGCCGGATGAACTGCTTTTGCTTGGTGATGAATGTTGTACAATTTTCGTGCCTCCAAAGAGCATGTGAAGTTTTCCATCGCTTTCAGGATCTAAATTCTGTTTTAAGTTTTTATCATTTTCTAATGGCTCCTTCATTTGTGGAACGCTTTCTCCAGTTAACATGGATTCATCAACAATGCAGGAGCCTCTTAGAAGTAAAATATCGCACGGTACTAAGTTTTCATTGAGAGACCGAACCAATGAGACTATATCGCCCGGCACTAGTTGATCGCTCATAATCTGTCTCCATCTTCGATTTCTGTAGACGTTTATATTGTATGGTTTATTTCCCATTTTCCTGATTTCGGCCATATTCCTGAGCTGTTGCTGGACTAGCGTACATTCAAACATGACGAGCATAACTAATGTGAATATTGAATAATACCAGTACTTATCCATGCACCAGAGTGCAACACAAAACACTTGGAATACGAAAAATGGTGCAGTTGCCCTTTCTTTGAAAAGTTCCCTGAATTCTGGGACCACCTGAAAGAAATAAATCAATGTACATATGCTACATATGCAAGCCCTATTCTAGGAATCAATACAAAGACCAAACCGCTTATGTAAATGACGTGAAATATGAACCCAATACTCCTCAAATGGTCTAGGTGAATAATAAGAAACGATTTTGCAAATTCCACTTCTAAAGGGCAAAATGGACCGCTAAAGTTTGTTAAAAATAATTATTTTTTTATGCTAAGCCAATGAAACTATAAGGAAAAAAATAAGGAAAGCCATGTCTCAGGATTTTTCGAAAATCTGCCCCCTCCCGTATATAACCCACAACACAACATACTATTTTTTTTTTGTAAATCTAAATGCATTAGAATTAGAGTAATATAGAACTGACTTAATACTAATGTCATGTGTATTGAGCATTATATTCATGTTATAGCAAAGAAAATCTACACGAGAAAAATAACAATCTCATACAAAAAAGTTTACCCCTGAAAAATCTGCTTAAAACTAGATGGCGCTTATGTATTTAGTCAGCGAATGTCCAAACCATTGTTAAAGCCGATGGTTAACATAGACACATAATATAAGTATATGTACACTATGTTTAGTTCAAATTAGACTGCAATATACAACGTAATAAACATGTTTCTAAAACTATTGTTATCCATAAAATATAAAATGATTAATTTGATTGCTATTATTAATGCAAAAATATTCATAGTCGCGTTTTTTCTCCGTACCATTAGCGAGCACTGAGTTAGCTTGGGTTTCTATTTCAAGTCAAGCAGAAATTTTGATGATCATGTTGCAGATTAAAGCACTAGCGACATCTTATCTTATCTTCTTATCAGTACTACGATCGGGTTACACATCTTTCTAAGGACTTTAGCAATCTTAGTATGATTTCTCTATGGTTATAATTTCCTATATTTTTTATGAATTAGATTTCTTACCATAACCATTTCATTTTTTCCATATTCCCTCTCAGCAATGTCAATAGCTTCATCATCGGCATATCCCTTCGATTCCAAATATTCTTCATAAGTCTTATTTAGTGGAAATACAACTGTGTGGAATGTTTTTTTGTCCCAATCATATATATACTTGCTCTTTTGGAATATGAACCACACATCGGGCTTAGTGCTACCTTTCTTTGTGGACTGAAAAAGGTCAAAATAGTAATTATATTATGTGCAGCAGTTATTAGCCCAGTCAAGTTACATGATTTAATATGGAAAACACGGACATAATTCATAACATAAATATGAAATTGTGTTTGGTATAATTTGCTGACATAGAATTAATATTTAAATATAGTATTGGTTGTTTGTATTGTTATTATTTAATTTACAGTCTGGAGGTATGTACAGAACATAGAAAAGACATTTATGCTTGAGCCATAATAATTTATCATCGCTGATGACTCATTGCGGTGCTTACAATCGCCATCTGAAATAGACTCTTAACATAGCGTAAATAGAGACAATATCTGTTCGGGATAAACATATTCTGTTAAATTATTGTATAATAGCAGTGAAACGTGGTTTCACCCGAGTGCAAAATCCCGACATAAAAAGTAGCCTGTGGCACCCTCCAGCCCTTAAACTATATCCATGCAAAAATTTATGTCAATCCACTGCTCTGTTGCTGTGTGAAAGAGAAACAAAGAAACCAACAAACACACTTTCACGTTTATAGTAGGGATTAATTAATATGAAAGGTTGGTTCTAAAATTATGTATAGAAAAAAATAATTATTATTAGATAGTTACGGGTCAAACTCTAAATTGACTGGGCTATATGGTTCCCTTGTATAGTCAATTCCACAGTTTACATGCAAATTTTCAGGGTAAAATGTATGACATCAATAATAATCTAATTATTTACCTTTGTATGGTGTAGCCTGACTATTTCTGAAGATCCATTATTAGACGTTGGCACAACCTTAACTATTTCAGCTTGTATAGGATCTTTTACCTAAAACATAAGCACATAATCAGCATCTTTTTACATGTGTTTAACATAAATGTCGATATAATATTCAAAGAATTCACTTACCGAGGAACAGGAAAGGAAACAATTGATGTGAACACTCCAGTAGCAACACAGGCAAATAAGAATTTGTACCACAGACACGACAGCGACCGTAACGAACCCGGCTTCGAAATTTTCCTCGAAACCATACACAAATATCCACGAATAGAACACTATAGGGTAAATTATCATAAAAGGCAGCACAGTTCCTTGCAAAACGGTAGGCACGGCTTTAAAAAGCTGGGTATATTGAACTAAATCGTCCAAAGACGACTGTATCTTTTTAGATACCATGATCTCTAATTTGGCTACCTGAACACCTTTTAACTTTTCATTTACAGTACTTTGTTATCTTAGCAATTATTTTATGCACATTATTCAGGTTTATTCAGTAAACTTGGAGAAATATTTTTTTTATTAAATTTTATGAAGAGTTTACACGACTTGACAAAAGTGATCAAGTGACCTGACACTGACAGAAAGACAGATGACGTGCAATGAGTGATTGAAAATATACACCGGAAATATCGTTTTTTTTTTTTATTTATTTATTCGCCCATTTCTGGGCAGGCTAAAGCCATTAAGGCCATACCGCCTTGTCTTCCGTATTTTTTGTTCTATATTTTGTTTTTGCCTCAGTAAAGTGGTAGAGACTTTACTAGAAGCTTCTATGGAGTTTTGGAAACAACACGAAAAGTCACGTTTCACGATATTATACTATTCACCAACACTCGTACACTTTCACGAACACTTAATGGATAAAAATTCACCATTTTTATGCATTAACACTCGATATAACACAAGTATTGGAAAATAATACAATAGCGCGACATGACTTCTTCATGATCCCGCCAAAACTCCCCGGAAATATCGAGCCTAAGCTAGTTCGACAGATTATCAAGTTTTTTAGTAGAGGGAAAGAAGCATAGATAAGAATGTGACAGAAGTGCCTCCGCAGCTGTAAGGGTGTCTACACATGGCCTGACCTGACAGCGTGTGAAAGGGACAGCTAGATTTGAATTTCACGGGAGCAAAAGAAGCAAACTATTAAGGTTATAAGCCATCTCTTTCAAACGATGTCAGGTCAGGCCATGTAGCGAGGCCTTTAACTTTCACGCCTTTCACGTGACTTGTACAATGAAACTTGAAAATAGTCTAATACTTCGACACTGGCTCATGTACAAGACATCTTCCTATCAGCTTTTAGACGTCCACTGCAGCACGAAACCTCCCCTATATTTAGTGGTTTCCATAATCCCAACCCTTGGCAGGCGGCTTGGTGATCGCAGAATGTTCAGCATTTACAAGACGTGCGACGCCAAAATTCTGAAAAAAGAAAAATACTTCTGATTTCAAAGTCAACTTCAAATCAATGTCAACGTCAGCTGTGCAAATTGGCGCGAAAATTGTGGATATTGTTGAGTTGGTTGTTAAAGTTGGTGTCAAAGAATCACTTTGGTTTGATTGTTTGAGTTGATTATTGAACCTTGTGAATGTCTGCAAGATTTATTTACAATACAAGTGAACAATGGATTTAAAAATAAAACGTAAATCTACTAAAGCCCCAATATCAGGAAGTCTAGTAGAAACATATCCTCATGATCTTCAGATATACAAAATACCACCAATAGAAAACATAACATTGCAGAATTTCGAAACGTTAGCTTTAGAAAGAGTTACTTTATTAAGGACTTTGGCTACAGCAACTACTCTGAAAGGACTACGAGTATATTCAGAAGAGTGGACATCATATGTGCTAAGTGAGTTAAGAACTCAAGGATTGAAGTACTATTCCAAACTCTGTGAGAAGACTGCGTGTGGCATCACTGACGCAGACATTGAAGCAAGACGTAAAGACCACATAGCACACTTTATTCTCAGGCTAGCTTACTGCAGGACTGAAGAGCTACGACGATGGTTCATAGCTAGAGAACTAGAGCTGTTCAAAATGAGATTTATTATAATGAGAGGTGAATCAGTCGACACATTCTTTAAGCTCAATAACTTGTGCTATACCAATATTACAGATGAAGAGAAAAACAAAATCATTCATCATCTGAGGGAGTCTACAGCACATCAAAACATTGATGATATGAAATTTTACAAAGTAAAGTTTTATGAAGTACTAGACTTGGTAAAAATGAGGAAAGTTTTTCTCAGTGGCGGCTATGCATATATTCCACATAAGGACTTTGTTTCCGTTTTATCAGCTCAATACAGGACACATCTAAAACAGAGCTTGGCTGTTGCTAGCCACCATTTAGGAGAAATCGAACAAGATGAGAGATTAGTTGGTTTACTAAAAGGTTTACATCAATCATATTCAGGCAGTGACTATGCCAATGCCAAGGCAGTAGTTCCAATTGAAACCCTGGACTCATTATCAGTCAAATCCTTCCCATTATGCATGAGACAACTACATGAACAATTAAGATCTGCTCACCACTTGAAACATGGAGGGAGACTGCAATACGGCTTATTCCTTAAAGGCATAGGAGTAACACTAGAGGACTCATTAAGATTTTGGAGAGACGAGTTCACAAAAATCATGGAGATTGATAAATTTGAGAAGAGCTATGCTTATAATGTGAGGTATAACTATGGTAAAGAGGGTAGTAAGAGAAACTACTCTCCTTTCAGTTGTCTGAGGATCATCAATGAGACTGTTGGGCCTGGAGACTGTCATGGATGTCCTTACAAACACTGTGATGCCAGCAACCTTAAAAATAAGCTGCAGGGATATGGATATGATTCTCAAGGTAGTTATTTTTTAAGGATAGAAAGAGCTATGCTCAATTTAAATAAGTTAAGCCTAAGGCTCAGTGAGTAGAGTAGAGAGGGAGGTGCGGCATGCAACAGCCACTGTATAGTAAACGTTCCCTCCGCTTTACCGTAGATTTTTAAAATTTGTATGTCTTACTAGACTTTAGGCATGCCCTGAAGGTCAACTTTGAACCTTTGGTAAAGCAGGAAGAGCTTATTTCTTCATGGCTGCTTTTGTGCCCTCTCAAATGTTTAGTGAGCTTGAGCCTTACATTATTTACCATTTGAACAGCAATATTGCTATATATATATATTTAATATATATATGTATATTATTATTATTTGGGTATGTATATATTGTTGTAGTATTAGTAAGTAGTATATTTTTATTATTTTGCTATGTTTAAGTAGTATTTAGTATTATTATGTAAGTATGTCTATTTTTTCTGTTTGTGCGTTACATATTCCTTTTTAAGGGCACACCCCGTCCCTTACCTCTTCATTGTAATTCCTCTCCATGCTAAGGTTGCCTGGAAGAGATCGCTTTAAGCGATAAGGCCGCCAATTGTTACACTAGTTTTAAGTGGTTTCTTGTATTATGCATGTAATTTCTGGTGTGAACAATAAAGAGTTATCTATCTATCTATCTATCTATTGCTTACAGGTGATAAAAAAATCTGCTCAGAATGCCAGCATTGAGTTCAGGCACTTTTATTTTTAAGATATCCATAAGAGTATTATTTTAATAACATTTTATACTGTCTTTTAGTAACTTCATTTATGTTTAAAAAGATTAAGCTTTAACCTTGACCCAGACTGCTTGGCATAAAGATGGCTTTTCTGACAAACCCCTTAGCATTTAGAGGGTTAAAACTGTGGATATTTTCTTTTATTCATTTTATTACTAGAGTTAACCAACTGTCTTGTGACTTACTGTTATCATATCTTTTATATTCTGCTACATTATATATATGCTTTACTCATGATTATTATTTTCCAGCTGTTCACGACATTGTAGACATGGCCAAGAAAGGTCATTTCCAGATAGCCTGCAGCAGATATTTTGATGCAGTCCATAACATTGACCTTGGCTTGGGAATCAACCACCCAAACCAATTCTTTGAGGAAAGCCAAAAGATTTTTAAAGGAGACATCAAAGTGGACGCCAAAGCAGAATCAAAACAATCAGCTGTAAAGAAAGAACATAATATTGAGGAGTTAGATATTATGGACTTTGAAGAAACATTAGAATAATAATGTTAGTTTTCATAAATAAAATAAACAACAGCTTGTTCATAGTTTTTACTCATTTGAATACTGTATAATTAAATTGCAGTAAAGTCGTAGAATTCACCACATTATATAAAGGTTTACAATTTTAATGCTGGATACAATACTGCTGTGTTGTTTGATTAGACATGCTACATTCCAGTAAATCATTAATTTAATTTAATATTACAAAACGATCATCCACTATGTAATGAGGCAAATTCAACAAATTGACTGCAGATATATAAATTAACTACCTATTTTCTTTTAACATACATAGCTTTCTTAGTCATACGACCACAATATAAACCGAATATAAAAATTAATCCTACCACTGAGATGCCTACTACTAAAAAGTACTTCTTAGATGGAGATGATGAAAGTTCGTTGTAAACATCGCCTAAATTCTCCAATATGCTCATCTGAAAAAAAAAGAAGTCGGTATATTTAGATCGTCGAAATATATCGTGCTTCTCGAGAGCACCAATAAGTCTGATTTTTTAAATGTTTGACCGGCTAGGCGTTTGACCACAAATTACCTGATGTTAAGCGACGATGTGATGGAAGATGTTAAACACACCTAACATGGAATGGGAACTGGCTCTCGAGTAAGGCTGACGACAGTTTTTCAACATGAGGGTGTTAGCTAGCCAGCCGAGTACCAGCATGTACAGTCCACTGTGCTATGGATTCCTAACGATGTGCTGCCGATCGAAGACCCACTGCTGATGCACTATAGATAACTTTTTTTTATTACGACTAGGCAAGCGCTAGACCATCCCACTTGATGTGAAGCTACTATGTCGAAGATGTGGCAGACACATTTACCTAGGAAGTACCTATTCATATAGTTATTTATTTTTATATAAACTGTATAGAATTTTGTTAAATACCTATCCCCCGAATACTGAAACGCTTGTTAACTTTGACAACAGATTAATTCTAATATTGCCTTTGTCTGGCACTAAGCAAATGACAAAGACAGCAATAGACTTAATCTGTCGTCAAAGTTAACAAATGTTTCAGTATTCGGGGGTATGTATTACATTCAAGTAACACCCGATATTCTCATTGTTTACATTTAAAATCTGTTTATTAATGTATGTGGGATATACTCACGGAAGCAACATATTTGTACATTTCTAATCTGCTGGAGAGAGCTTTTTCACAATCAGCCTCAAGTTTCCTATTACTATCATTCAGGATTATTTTTAAACATTTCAGACCTGCAATTCAAAAAAACAAATGTAAGCTAGTAACATAAATAATATTAGATAACAGCCAATCCTTCAAAATACCACTAAGGGCTTGCGCACGTTGAACTAGCGGGCGCGATTTCGTGCCTATGTTGGCCGCCAGGCGCGGGTGACGTATGACTCGCCTGAAACCGCGAGAGAAACAAACGACTGCACTGAGTTTTGGCGGGAACGTGAAGAAGTGATGTTGCGTCAATGTATTATTTTCCAAAACTTGTGTCATTTCGAGTGTTAATATGTAAAAATGGTGGATTTTTAACCATTAAGTGTTTGTAAACGTGCACGAGTGTTGGTGAATAGTATAATGTTGTGAAACGTGACTCTTTGTGTTGTTTCCAAAACTCCAAAACCTCTAGTAAAGTCTCCACCGCTTTACTGGGGCATGACGTGGACTTGACTGTAACTTACTTTGGTTGCCTTAGACTATGACTGAGCCTTATAATAATTGTGAAATATTTGACTTCACTTGAAATATTACAATACTTGACACTGGCTAAAAACACAACGTGTAGAGCGAAAACATAAGAGAAAAAAAAAGTCGTTCTACACGTTCTATTTAAGCGTTCGATATTAATGCGAACTTGCCCGCTACTTCCACCCGCACCTGCGTTTTTTACAGTACGCGATATGTTTTAAATTTCCCGCCCGCGCTCGCTTGTTAACGTGGGTAAGCACTTAGCTAAAACAAGTCGAAAATATTCGAATAAAATAAAATGCAGTTGCATTCGGTTCACAGCACGCAAAGCGTGTCAACGGCGGCGCGGCGTTTACACTAAAGCAAAATGAGTCCGAATTATGCAACTAGTATTATGTCCTCATCTAAACTAAGCTAAGCAGTTACAGATCTATGTTTGTGGCGGGCGAGAAATGAGACCGCGCATAGCGTAGAAGAGAAAAAAGAGGTCACATCTTACGTCTTCCCGCGCCATGCTCCAAGTCCTTGCAGTACTTGAGCAGGTCCAGGGCGCAAGCTCGCTCCAGCAGCGGGTCGGCCTCGATATCGACCTCGGCCTCCTCTATGATTTGCGCGACCTCCCGCGCGCACTCAGCCGATACGATCTTGTGATTGAGAAGCGCATTCTTGAGACATTCCTCCACCTGCAAAGTAATAAAATAGCTATGTAATTATTTTTGTCAGGTATGGCTGTGGCCAGCCCACAGATTACAATAGATTCCGCGCACCACGCATCGGTGAAAAATACATCTTTAAAAATCACTCTCATTGATTCCAGGGGAACGCTTACTCGCAGTCTCCGCAACCCGCGCTTTCCTCCAACTTTGGTGCATTTTTGTTGGAACAAAGATCTTGTAATGCGGAACCTGGGATAAATATGTAGGCCAGCCCAAGACGTTTCAGTCTAGGCTGGATCCGACATGGAAACGACTGTAACAGTTATAGTTACTGAAATAATCTGCGTCATACAGGCGTACAGAGGGATAATTCTAACCATAACCGTTTTTACCATTTTGATACAGAAATTAAAGACAAAATTAAATTATCCGTTGTACGTACATTATCATTTTTTTATTGGTACTCTTTGACGAGACGAGCATGTCGCTCAACTGATGTTAAGCCTCCCGCTTGTCCATAACTCTTCAGTACCAACCAGAATTCAGAACTTCAACAATTCAAAACCATGCGTGGCAATGAACTGCGCTCGTCACCCTCAGTTATTTGATGTTAAATCTCTGTATGCTTAGTAACTACGCTGGAAACATTGCCCTTCAATCCAGAAAACAGTAATGTTTGCACACTACTGCTTGGCTGTTATATAACTGGCAAAGGTGTAGTTATTCCCCAGGCGGACTCTGCAAGAGAGCCCTTCCACTACAAAAAACAAAACTGGATTAAGACGAAAAAAGTGGCCCATTAGACACGATTCTTTAGCAAAACCCGATATCGTAAACACGTCACGCTACAGTCTAATTATAAAGAAAGGTTATGCTAAGCCGAAAGGGGCTCATAATTAAATACTCATGATTTAATATTAAAAATTCAGAAAAAAACAGCTGTTCCATACATTTTATCGAGTGTCATTGACATTTTTCTATGGAACAGCTGCTTTTTTTTCTTGATTTCAGAGTTGGTCCCATAGTAAAAGTTGTTCATAATGATGAACTATAAGCCCCTTTCGGCTTAGCATACCCTTTGTACCACTGTGGGATTTTCGGTGAAGGAAAACATAGTGAGGAAACCTGCATATTTCCGTAGAAGAAATTCGATGGTGTATGTGAATCCGCCAACCCGCACTGGGCCAGGTGGTGGATATGGCCCACAGATGAATTCATCTGTGATATGGCCCAATCACCCTTCGAGGGTAGGCCGATATCTCAGCAGGGGATGTTTAAAGGCTGAAGCAGGATACCCTTTCCTTGTAAACCTGTGTAACACTTTGAGAGTTTGACACTGAAGTTTTAAACTTAACGGTCTATTGAAGACTAAAGAGGCAAAAAGACTTGAGACATTTAGACCGTGAAGAATTGGTGATCCTGTTGAATGATTTGTAGACAAAGGTATTCTAGTTACGGGTTTATACAAGTTGACTATAGATACAATAGAATAAAAGATAATTGACACTCAAGCGACGTCTTACACAATAGGAGTCACTGACATCTATAACAGTATTATAGAGGTCAATGATAGGTGTACACTATTTATTGTTACCCAACTGGAATATTAATAACCTGTGCAAAATACATTAAGCTCTTATACAACATTATACTTTTTTTTTAACTGCTCAAATTGTAACAACGATTTTTAAAAAAACAACCATGAACCATCCTGAAAAACCAACCATATTGCTACAACTGTTTTACTGTTACGACTTGTTTTCAAATGTGCGGTTGTTAGTGGCGTGGCATAGTGCATAGACGGCATTTTGTTGCCGTTTTTGGCGCGTCGTTGTGAAATCTATTTTTTTTTTTTTTTTTTTTTGCACACACGGTCATCTGACCCCAAACTAAGCAAAGCTTGTAATATGGCTGCCAGAGACTGATATACGTACATAGATATTTTTTAAATACATACTTATATAGATATTAACACCCAGACATAGAACAAACACAAATATTCATCACATAAATGTTTGTCCTAGATGGGAATCGAACCCACGCCCCCAAGCACAGAACGTAGGTTCACTACCAACTGAGCCACCGGGGCAGTCAATATAGCTATAGCTTTAAAGATCTTTCCTCGTGAGCGGTTAGCAATGAAAAGTAGATACTTATTTTAATAAGTAAACATTTCTTTCCAAGAGTTCACTTGTAAATATTAGGTCAGGTGTCCGAAAGTGGTAGGTATACGTTTTTTTTTTATCGTATTTCCTTAGCGGAATTTATTTTTACACGATTCAAACGGCTGAAGAATAAAGGTACGAAATTAAATACCTATCGTCAAGGTTAAGTAGTATTTATCAAGTGTTAGGTAATGCTCTTCATGCCAAACATTCGTAACCGGTCGCTGTCGTCGGATTTTTAATTTATTTGTGCATGCATCAGCTTTTCAACATCCCACTGCTGGGATATCAGGCTACCCTCGAAGGATGATCAGGCCATATCCGCCACGCTGGCCCAGTGCGGGTTGGCGGGTTTGGTTGGTTAAAGAATTATTCCAACCTTCATACAAATAATACTGAATAATATAGTCAAATTGAGACATTTTAACGTTAGATTAATAATAAACCTCTTCCGCTCTTGATTCAGCCGTCTGCGTGTAACGGTTCTGGTGATTATTGAAACGTTTACTTTTACGTTTTCGCACGTTCAAAAATTGCACAAAATTAAAAGCATATTCTCCGTTCATTAGCAGTAGTTATATTTTGGTTGATATTGACCTCTCCCTCAGTATTGACAATGTCAGCCGGGACGGCGCATATCGTTTGTATTTCCGCCTTGCACAGCCTCCCTAGCAACGGATCCAAGCGATAGTTCAACGCCTGTTCTTTGAGTACACTTGCTAGCTCGTTCTCGCACGATGACGACAGTTTAGACTCCCTAAACTTCTCTTTGAGGCAGTACAGCACTTTGCCTTGAAGTTCGACGTCCTGAGGCTCGTTGGCTGTAAACAATAGAATTATTAACTATATGTATGAGTCATTTGATTTGCTGACCAGTTACCAAGTCATAGAGGCTTATTTACAGATATATACAGATATATACAGATATTTACAGATTCAGAAATATTTATTGGACAACTGATACATTATGTGTTATGCTAGGTATTAGGGCAACTATAGTAAGTATCTATAGCTTATTTGCAGAATAAATTATTATTAATCAACAATTTCTTGATTTCAATTTAATAAAATAATAATATTTTGAATTTAATTATTATTTTGTTTTTGTTTTTTACTTCCTCCAGGTGTGGATGTCTAAGAGCTGATAATATAAATATATAAGACCTTGAATATTTTAATATAAAGCCTGACATACCTACTGTCCGCTATATTGTTTATTCCTTGAAATAGCACCCACTCATAAAACCAAATAACCAAAAATCAAATGATTATTCATCTATCAATATATAACATATGAAATAATGTAAAGAAATTTTCGTTTTGATAATTTTTTCATATGAAGAAAAAAAAATGGTATTTTTTTCGATTAATGCAGTAAATTTAAAGATATAAAAACGAAAGTCTTTTTTATACATTTGTAATCTTATCATAAACAGACACTTATTTTTCCTTTCAGGAAATTTGCGCTTAGTGATTCTATCTCAGTTTAGCGTTTTCTTTATGTGCAAGAGAGATAGAATTAGAATCACTTGTTTAACTTTTAGATGCTAACAAAAACAATGTTCCTTATTTGACTAGATTTTTTGTGGTGAAACCGAATGTGTTTATGCATAAAGAAAAACTAGTACCATTCAATATAATTCCAGGAAATATAGTAGATAATATTATGTATTAAAATATTATTGTTCTTACCAATGACATCAGAACAAAACTGCTTGATGTCTACTTTACAAGCATTTTGAAGGTTGTTATTAAATCTATAATCTGTATTTTGTTCTATCATGCGATTGACTATGACTAATTTGCAGTCCTCATTAAATTGCGGTTCTTTGCGATGAGCCTGGAAAAAGACAGATAATCAGAATGGGGTCCTTTGATTAGTTTAAAACCTTTACCAATGCTCAAGTTACCTTCAAGCAATCCAGTATCTTAGACGGCTCAGTGTTATGGCAGTACAAGTCTATCATATCATTGCAACTCATGACCAAATGGTAATCAATGGCATTATCTGTGAACTCCTGTTTCCTAACAACAAACAGTGCTCTTTGACAGGGCACAGAGAGTTTGCCTTTTGAAGTCTGAAGACATTCCAGAGCTGCCGATTCTCCATGCGGTACTTTCGGGCAGAAATTTAGTAGTTCAGTTTTACAAGCCTCTTTTAGCTCTGGATCCAGGTCAATATTTTCCTTTTGCTGGAATAGTTGACTTCTCAACTGCTGCCGACAGTCTTTAAATATTGTGTGCTTTCGTCTATTGATTGTGTCATTACGGACAATCTCACTCAAACATGTCACAACCTGGCTTTTGGTTTGAGCTTTAGGACAGAATCTGACAACATAAGATTTGCAAGCGTTTTTAAATTTTCTGGTAAATCTATAGTTTCTCAGTGAGATTAACTGTTCATGTTCAATAGCAGCTCTGCATTTGATGTTAGCTTTGATTTCCGGATCATTCTTGTGTGTAATCAAGCATTCCATGATGTCATCTTCATCTTTCTTGCTTTTCAATTCAGATGAACATATCCTCTCAATAGGAACTCTGCAGTTAATGTTCACCACCGCATTTAGCTCTATGTGACCACTCTGTGTCTCAGTAAAATTGGTAACTGCTTCTTTGCATTTTGGGGAGAGCTCTTTTATTTTGTCTTGTAAACATGTTATTTCCTCACCTTTACCAGAGTTTTCAACACATAAAATAGCCAAATCATCTATGCAAACGTCTTCAATCTCAGGCATCAAGTCTACACTATTGGCTCTTTGTCTCATCACTCTTCTGACTTGCATTTCACAGGCTGGTTTCAATTTACCTTTTTGATTGGAATCATAAGCATAATTGTATAAACAAGGTAGTATCAAAAGATCTTTCTCAGATTGAATATCATTATCGGGCCAACCGAGTTTCGCTTTGCAGAGTGTCACGGAATCATACTTGCAAGCCTTGTATAACTGCGGATCTAGTTTGAAATCTCTAGATATAAAATACTGAATTTGAAGCAGTGCAGCCTCACAGTCTGAAGTCATGAGGACTGTGCCAAGCTTTTCCATAAGGCAAGACATTACTCTACCATTACCTCCAAGCACTTCCTGGCAAGCTTTGTCTACAACTGGTTTACAAGCTTTGCGTAATATTGGGTCCACCCTCCAATCCTCCCCTGGATCTGCTTCTTGAACCAAAGCTTCTAAAGACTTTTGACATGGTATGCTTATTCTTTTATCTTTTCTTTTTCTCGGTCTTGCATGGTCCATTAGACAATGAATAGTTTTACCTCCTGCTTCGATACCCCTGCAGAGTGATGTGATATCATTAGCACAGTTCTTCATTAACTCTGGCGACAATCGATAATCATCCATGAGCATTCTCCTATGGTCAGTCATTTCTGCGGTACACTCGGGGGACAGTTTTGTGCTATCATTTCTCATTACATTCTCTAAGCATAGCAATATTTGTGCAAGTCTCACATCTTTATCATCCACAACTCCTTTTCTACAGTGATACTTTCTAATATCTTCTTTACAAGATCTTACCATGCCTTTGCTCATTTTATAGTTCATCATTATGTTTCTTTGGTCATAAAATAATTGGTCCTGACAGTTCTTGCTCATGCCTACATAAAATAGAAATATTTTGATATCCATAATTTTAATTGTGGAATAAAACAATCACAACTAAAAAAATAATAATAATAAAGGAATACTTTGAACATTCACTTACCATTTTCATATTTGTGTCTCAGAAGACATTTGTACATGAGCCAAGACCCTGGCACCTCGACAGGACAGAAGTTCCTCTGGTCCTCATTACATGCTGCAAATATTAGTTTATCCAACTGCAGAGTGCTGTATTTCATATCCACAAGCACATTGATTTCCGATACACACTCCGGGCGCAAGTCCTGTTCTTTACTCTGTAGACACTTTAGTGTTTGACTCTGTGAAAGGCTCTTTGGATCCGGCGGGATCCTACCACACGTGTGTGCCTGAATATCATCATAACAATTCTTCAAAAAGCTACCAGTGATTTGCCAGTCATTGAATATAAGTGATTCAATTTTGTTAATCATTCTCCAACAATTCTTATCACTAACGCCAGGTTTCCTCTTTAATATACAGTCCTTCGCGTGGTCGCCGGCCTTCAAGCAATTGAGTATAGAGGCCACGTCTTGACACGGCTTAGAGAGTTTGAAGTCCAAGTAAGCATCGTCGAGTAAGTAATTCCGGTGCGTCCATATCTTGTGCTGGCAGTTAGGAGCGACCAGCGTCTTATTGTACGACGCATTTAGTGAGCAGGACAACATAGCGAGATCATCGTCTAAATGCGAACATAGCTTGTGATACAAGGAGCAGTCACTCACATCCAAATTAAATCTATCGGCAGCCGGTTTCACATTACCAACAGCCCGCGTTTCCTGCACAATTACAAATAAGCAGGCGATAAAGCCGCATATCCTTTTTGTTGTATTATTTCTTAACATTTCGATACCGGTGCGTATCCACTGGCCAATCAACAAGTTACGCCATACATAGCAACTAACAAACTTACAAAGGACACAATTAACACTTATTTTATTACTCTATACTAAGTATTATTTGTTCGCGAATCATATTAGTAGAGGTTTATCTAAAATTTGTTTTATTTTACATCACACAAAAACAAAAAAAAACTATTCACTCGACATTTTTTTCTTATGTTTTGGCTCTACACGTTGTGTATTTAGCCAGTGTCAAGTACTGTGATATTTGAAGTGAAGTCAAATATTTCACAATTAAAATAAGTCTCAGTCATAGTCTAAGTCAACCAAAGTAAGTCACGGTCAAGTCCACGTCATGTCTATGGAGTTTTGGAAACAACACGAAAAGTCACGTTTCACAACATTACCTAATCAACCATCATCATCATCATTACCTTATCTATTCACCAACACTCATGCGACGTCACGAACACTTAATGAATAAAAATTCACAATTTTTACACATTACCACTCGAAATAACACAAGTTTTGGAAAATAATATAATGACGCAACATCTTCACGTTCCCGCCAAAACTCCACTCGACATTTTTTTTTTTTTTTCTCTTTCCTCCTAAGAGGATTTTGGCGTCGCACGTCTTATGCATTTGCCAGTGTCAAGTATACATATATATTCTTAAGTTTTATTAGATATTATCAAACAAGTCACAGTCACGGTCAAAGTCGAGCAAAGAAAGTCACGGTCAAGTCCAAGTCATGCCCCAGTAAAGTGGTGAAAACTTTACTAGAGCCTTCTATGGAGTTTTGGAAACAACACGAAAATTCACGTTTCGCGACATTATACCATTGACCAACAATCGTGCATATACACGAACACTTAACGGGTAGAAATTCACCGTTTTTACACATTAACACTGAAAATAACACAAGTTTTGGAAAATAATAAAATGTCGCGACATGAATTCTTCACGTTCCCGCCAAAACCCCCTCCACTCGACATTGGTTGGCATTAATAATGACATTGACATTTGACAATTTGCCGGGTGTCTATAATATACAGCCCAATAATGTACGAACCTTGGACGAAACATCTAAATCCATGGTATGAACCTTAGACGAAGCATCATAGATCCATGGTATGAACCTTTTCATTCCTCCAAGATTCATCAAATCCATCCATCTCATTCTTCCAAGATCCATCTCTATTGCACTACGCGCATAGATATACTTATATATAGCCATCTCGTTCACACAATGTCAGGTCAGCCCAAAAAGCTTGTAGGTAAAAAACCTACAAGGTTCTTGGGTCAGCTACTTAAGGGTGTCTATACATGGCCTGACCTGACATCGTGTGAACGAGATGGCTACATTTAAACTGGGGGAACGCATGGGAGAAGCTATAACCTTAATAGTTTGTTTCTTTTGCTCCCATGAAATTCAAGTCTAGCTGTCCCTTTCGCACGATGTCAGGTCAAGCCATGTAGCGAGGCCTTAAGTCAGCCATGTATAGCCACTTCAAAGGCCTCGCTACATGGCCTGACCTGACATCGTGTGATAGAGATGGCTATATATAAGTTGCTGGGGAGATAAAGGGAGAAGCTATTACCTTAATAGTTTGTTTCTTTTGCTCCCGTGAAATTCAAGTCTAGCTGTCCCTTTCACACTTGTGTCAGGTCAGGCCATGTAGCGAGGCCTTAAGGGTGCCTATACATGGCCTGACCTGACATCTTGTGAACGAGATGGCTACATTTAAACTGGGGGAACGAATAGGAGAAGCTATAACCTTAATAGTTTGTTTCTTTTGCTCCCGTGAAATTCAAGTCTAGCTGTCCCTTTCGCACGATGTCTGGTCAGATAATGTAGCGAAAAACTTGCTTTAAAAAAAAAACTATCTTCGCGTGACATTGACATACGTTTCTACGCGGACTACGGTCATTTCACTTTACTTGTCTGTCTTGTTGATTTTCGAGACCAAGTTCTAAAATAATATCTTTTTCCTAATATCATTTTTGTGTTTGTTTTACCTAAATACAGTAATGGAAGAGTTTGTAGAAGTAAATCAGATATCGGATTTTATTTCATATTTGCGTAGCGTAAGTATTTGATCATTTCTATTTATATGTCGTCATATCAGGTAAATTCGAACCGGACGCCAGTAAACCATTATTTATTTACAAATTTCGCCTTGAATGTGAACATTATCTCAATCAATAGATAGCAGTTCATGGATTTACATAATTGAAGAATCATTCCAGTAGTTTCCTACAAAAATACAGCCAAAAAACTTGGTTAATCCAAAAAGTTTTCATCTATCAGTGCGCTGCTATGCAGTTGATGACCGTGACGCGTTTGTAATCAGAATGTCGCTAAACTACTCGAAGAATTCGTTCCATACGTCGTTATACACCTAGCAGTGCTTAAATCACTCTTGTTTTTAAAGCAAATAATTATATAGCGGCTGTTGTTAAAATAAGACTATTATGTAGTGTCTTCCCTTAAATTAGTCAATCGTTGAGTTACATTTAATGTAATTACAAATATCAGCGTATTTTTTTTGCAAATGCAATTTTAATTAACATACAATCGACTGGTAGGTAGGTATTTAATATTGACATAGCATGGCTCTGAAACTTCCTTAATTATGTTGCACATACACGGCAATATGTTATTATTTCAGACACATTATTTGTTATTCTAGGGCCCCTATTCGGAGATATGACAAATTGATGTCGATTTCGAGATTCCAATCTCGATCGTCTCTCGTATCGATTGCCTCCGACCACTTGATGTATCTCAAATGCCATCGAGAATATCTCCAAAGATAGTGTTGAGAATAAGACATCTCAAAGTTCGAATTTTTTCTCGAGATGAGATTGAATCTCATTTTTGAGAATAGGGGTCCTGATCTAAAACAGATTTTCTTTTATACCTAACCTTCTGTGCTGTTCATATTCTTTTATTTTTCTCATATTTCAATAATAGTAGATTGTTACACAAGGGATGCTGGTGATCTTATACACACGAGATAGCTGATAGCTTGAGGGTGTAAAAGATCACCTACTCGCATGTGTTAATAATCAACTTTTCATCACTAGTGTAATGTAAGAAGGTAAGACAAAAAAGAGTTAAAGTAAGATGGAGATGCCATCTTTCAAGTAATTTAAATCAAAGCTGGTATATTTGCAAATTATAAATAAATATATATTAATAATTCTAGAAAATGTGTAATATGTGTGTGAGTTATATATATGCATGTGTAGTGGAGGTGCAAGTAAGTAAATATAATAGTATTTTGCATCCCTAGGCAAAGTGATATTTACTGCCTGCATTTCGAGTCAACAATGAAATACTTACCGAGTGCTAGTGATGAAAAGTAAATTTATACCCTTTCAAAGATATTATTATTGATAATTAATTTATATTTATTATTATTGAATTAAATTGTTAAACTGTTTCGTACAATTTTAATTTTATATTATCAAAAGTGAAATAACATGTCTAAATTGTTTAATTTTTTTATTTCCGTCCTATTTTCAGATTGAGTGGCATGACCCGTGGCTCATAGCCCTAATCTCTTTTCACATCATTGTAACATTCACATGCTTTTCAACAAGAAACTATGGAAACTTCCAAGTCATACTCTTCATTATATTACGTAAGTTATTGAACTTATAAACTTATATATATAAAGTCAATTCTTCTTCTTATCAGCTCTTAGACATCCACTGCTGGACATAGCCTACCCCTATATTATGGTCCCTGCTCTTGGCAGGAGCGTCTTGGAGATCGCAGAGTTTTCACATTTTACTAAGCGGACACTGCAGTCCTGTGGTAGTTCTGGTCGCAGTTTTGGAACATACCCTGGTCCAAATCAAATCAGTCCTAAATAGGTATAACTACTAATATGGTTGTGAGGTCTTAGTTCGATGTCCCGAACGCAGAACTCACGGCCTTATATCTCGACAACCTCTTCACCGATTTTGCTCATAATCAAAATTCTTGTTTAGAATTGAGTACCGAATGTTTCTGTCATATATTATCAACTCGGCCGGTAAATGGCGCCGCAGCAAACTTCCCTCCTTTTGGGGGAAAAAGACATCAAAAATTGCCGAGGTCAAAAAAAAAAAGAATTGTTTAGCCCATATACATCAAGATTCGTTGAAAAATACGACCCGTACTCGAGTACCAACATACGGACAGAGCAAGGCAAATTTTGCCATTTGATGCAGAGACTTCGTTCGCTTTGCTCACTTGGTCAATTAAAAAAGAGCATTGAATTTTGAACACTTACTAATAAATCCTTGTTGAATGTCAAGGAGAACCACAAACTAAAAAATTAATAATATAATTGCTATTTCAAAATTATGTAGTTAAAACCAAGGTCAAGTAAGTCCGCTGAGTTGTAATTTTTTGAGTTATTAGAAGGGCTGAGACAGACGACGCGAAATCTTTCTTGCAATCATCGAACAGCGCGGCGTCCGCAAGGAATTTGAACATTGTGGCCTAGAAATAGAGTCCAAACTTGGTATTTAATTAAAACCAGTACGCGGCTTCCGCGCGGCAGCCGCAAGAAAGTTTTCGCGTCGAGTAAACGCGTTCTAATAAACAATTATGGTTTTGAAATTCCGTTGTAAATAAAGTAGGTGCTATTATTTGTTTACGGTAGGTCCCGATCTTAGTTTTTTAATGATCTTTAACTTAGCATTGGCGTCGATTACCGCAAAACCGAATTTAAGGCTATTGCTGTCTTTTACTAATAGAAACACAAGAAATAGATAGCATGCATTTTAGTTCTGTCAAACGAGTTTACCGATTAAAGCCGCGAAGAAAAACGTACACTAGCGACACTTAAAACTTGTTTTAAATCGGCACCCGCTACGGTCTCGTCTATGTTTGTATAGAGAACTAAGATCTGACTAATTTGACAGCACTATAATTCTTGCTATCTCTATCTTGTGTTTCTATTTAGTAAAAGACAGCGATAGCTTAATTGCGTTTAGTGAGTGTACGGCGGAATTGACGTCATTATGAAACTAATTTCGATATATTTAGGACACTTTTTAAAGTACGATAGCAAACTATGCAACCCTTAAGCCTAGTTCTGACTGTAGTAATTTAGTAAAGTAAAAAGTCATTTAGTTACTGGAATATCGCATAGTTAATTGGCTAAATATTGTTATTTGAATATAGCTAGCTAGATTACTTGCATCATGACCAAAGTAACCACCATTTCATATGTTATATTGTCTTTTACAGTATTATTAGTATATTTCTCGGAGAATATAAACGAAGTGGCGGCTAGAAACTGGGCGCTATTCTCGAGACAACAGTACTTCGACAGCAAAGGCCTATTCATATCCGTCGTGTTCTCCATACCTATACTTCTAAACTGTATGATAATGGTGGTAAGTTGATTAGATACTTATTAGTTATCATTGAATTAATTTTGATAATAAGTTCAGAAGATGTATATCTATTATCTACATACTATGCTTGCCCATTATTGATTTAGACAATTAAATACAACGCACACCACTAGCGGAGACTGTCGCAACCGCAATGATGCTCCGCGGCTTTGTGCTGCTTTCTGCGGCATGTGCTTGATAATGGTGGCGCCATGCCGATACTATTATTCGGCGGATTATCCTCGCGGCGAATATAACTTTTAATATATATTATATTAAAAGTTATTTTCCATTCACTACTCAAAATTTTCATAGAGAGAAAAACACAAAACACAGATACAAAAAAAAAACCTAGATTACTTGAGAGTTTATACTGAAAATACCGAAATGAATTGAATTGACATTTATGCAATACAATATCCTGTTCATCTGTTTTATTTAGGCCTGGTAAATGATAAGAATTTATCAGTACATACATATGCTCCACAAATATAGCAATAATTGTTAAAAATGCGTTAAAAGGTATTGTAACATAATATTTTGACTAAATTCTTTTAGGGATTCAGGGATCTAGGTATACTTGCATCCACCGGTAGCCCGCGACTTTCACAGTGTCATCGGTCCACATAGTGGGAGACCTGCCTAGGCTGGGTCTTCCGGTTCGTGGTCGCCACTCAAGAACCTTTCTTCCTCATCGGTTATCGGTTCTTCGAGTGATGTGGCCTGCCAACTACCACTTCAGCTTGCAAACCCTGAAAGCTATATCGGTGACTTAATTTGGTTCTTCGGTGAATATACTCGTTCGGGATTTTATCTCGCAAATAAACTCCGAGCATGGCTCTGTCCTTATGTTATGTTACTAATTTAAATTGCAGGGATCGTGGCTGTACCAGTCAACGCAAATAATGGCCAACTTGAAGAAGGCACAGCTAAGGCAGCGTCTCAAAGAAATGAACTTGGTCAAGGAACAACAGCAGCACCTCAAGGCGGAGTAGTGGAACAGTCAATTATCATAGGTATGAAAGAGTTGAATGATTTTTTTTCTTCAATTTTTAAGAAGGTCGTCGTGAGTGACGATTTTTGAACTGTGACGTGTTGAGTCGTTATTTTTTTACGATGAGTGGAGACTTTGATTGCAACGAGTCGATTGTTACTAAAGACTGGGATAAAAATAGATAATCCCGACGTCCAGTTTTAATTAGATTTCTCGAGAATAATCATCCGAATAAGGCGGTTTTTATGGGACTTTTTAATTAAACAATGGCACGTTGGTTTTAACTTTGAAGATAAAAAACCACGTCGTATTTTATAGTAGATGACAATTTAATCACAATAGGCGTACTCCGGAGGTCGAAAAAAAAAGAAATTACTTTTTTTGACAAGGAAAATTATGCCCTTATACATAGGCCTACGTTTGTCCAAATAACTGACATACATTTTTTTTTTATTTTAAAATTTATTGTTAAAGTCCATAACTAATTTTAAATAAATTCAACATAGTAAGTAGTTTGTGCAAGTGTCCTTAATTGTGGCGTGCTCAAGACACGTAGCATTTGTGGTACAAAAGAAAACAAACCGCATAAAAACAAATCGATCTGTTTCAAATATAGCATGTCGATAAAAATATCGATATTATGATATGTTTGTGTTTTCTTTTCTTAATTTAGCTTTTCCGAAGTAATTCAGTGCTTTAGTTTGATGAAATAAAGTTTAAGATCTTACCACTGTATAAGTTTTATATAGTTTTTGTAACAAGGCCGACTGCTAACTGGTAGTTAAATGTATGATGACTTGACACTACCCATCATTGACTGTAATTACTAATAATTGCTGAATGTCAGACAATGACATTAACGAATAATATGACTATTTATGTATTTGTGTTAATGTAATTCTATTTAGCATGTTGTATTTTTAATATATTTTGATACTGTCTGCCCGCTAATATTGCCTTATTCCAATATGTAACTGTTGCATTTTATTTTATGTGTACTTAATTTAATTGTAAATTTAATACAACTGTTTTATACTTATTAGTTCTAACACAAGTTTATTATTAGATTAGACACCGCGAAAACAATTTCTGCAATTTCTGTGAAAACGAAGCATTTCCGGAATAAATAAAAAATCTAAGTACTTAGAATAACTCCATTCGGATGGCTAACAGCTTACGAATAGTTTTTACGGCATAGGCCTTAATTATGCATTTTTGTATTCACGTCTAACCATGTCTAACGTGCAACTTCGAAGACGGACGAGATCGAACTGAATTTTTTGGCGTTGTAGTTAGGACAATAGGACACGCGAAGTACGTTAACTCGCGGTGTCTATCCTAATAAATGTATGTATCCAACTGAGGATTTAGTATAACATTGTAAAATAAAAGCCCCTTTAATTTTGTAAGGTAATTAAATTAAGTAGGTTCTTTCTATGCCCTCTAAGGAAAGTGCCATTAAGTAATTGACTTGCGTTTACGTTCACAATAAATACAATAATGTTGTTTAGTTTAGTGATAATACGTTATGTGATAATCCTAAATTGTAAATGCGGGAGTATATTTATTTAACGTTCTTTCACGTTCGTTAAGACGAAGGACCGGATCGACTTGAATTTTCGCACAGATACTTGTAATATATTGATAGCATTTTTTGGCGATCGAAGAGTAACATAATTCTATTTACCCCAAAAGTTAACTGGTATTACGAGATTTCCCTAACAAACAAATAAAATCATTAGAAGTCGCCTATTTCTTATTATGGCCTTAGCATATTACATTCAATCGACACCAACTTAAAGCAGAACAACAAAAAAAACACTCGACTTGAGATCCTCCTTTTTTTAGGGAGTCGGTTAGAAAGCACAAACCCGCCAGGCGCCCCTTTCTTTGATAGAACGTCCAGGCAAACGCCATCGAAGTGCACACATTTTAGGCTTTCGTCCATCCCAGGCTTTCACAAGGACATGGCCTCTACGTTTATGTATAAAAGTGCACTACATTTTTAACCGACTTCCAATAGTTTTTTTTTTAATTATGTACCTTGACATTTGTACACAAAGATCGTAATTTAATAAAAATAATCATATTTGTGCATTTCTTTGTATCTTCCGTACAAATCACGCAATAATGCGAAATAAGGGTTTTTTTACTACGTCTCTTCGTGTGAATCGTCTTTGAATAATAATAATAATAATAATTTCTAAACTTGTTAGAAACTTGTATCTTTCAAAATTTTTAGAACAGAAAAAAATCTGCTAAAATTATTTAGAGCATTGTCGGAGTCATTAAGCCAAGTTGAGAAAAAAAAGTGTTTAAGCTTGCAGTGAGCAGTGCTAGCAGTAAGATGCAAAAGTACATAATTTAAAGTTAATTAAAGTTAGAAAAAATGTGTTCATAAACAATGTCCTCTAGTAGTCTTCTATCAAATTACATTAGAATTTGGCTAACTCCAATGAGCTTCATTCGAGCATATTGGCAAATGTCTACGAAACGCTATCACAAGCGTGTATCGATACACTCTTGACAACAGTTATTTACACGCACAGCGAGATTTTAGAACTCTCTACTTGAGTCTGTGTTCCACGAAAAGAACAATACGGGTAATCAGGTTGGTGTCGAATCAATGTGATGTGCGAGGACCTTTAAGGCTCAAACACACTAAAACTACGAATGTTGTACAACACACAAAACATCGTATACCTACATTTAAATACGAGTGTGCTAATAGACAACACACCACATTCTTCACCGAAAGTGTGTCACATAACACAAATATCATACAGAATACATATGTGTCTTTGGTGTGTGGTGCGCCTTAGACGGTATGTACTGTGTGACATTCTATGATTGAAAGTTGATACACTGACACATGATTGGTGTGTGATTTGTTAATCGAACATTAAATTTGCTTCCTTATAAAATAACCAACTTATAAACACTTTGGACACTTACTAATCGTCTGACACTGAGGTCAGACGATTATTTCAATTTCATACATTTTGGTGTATATTTTGACTCAAAATTAGTGCCTCAGCATAAATGTTACAATATTTTTTTTTTTTTACTTCACCTGCATAATGTATATTATACAGATTTACTTAAATAATATAATAGGTACATAATTTTTTGTGAATTTCGACAATTTCGACATAATACTTAGTAATTTGTTAATCATTATGTATAATGTAATTAAATATTTTTTTTATATGTTCTTAGTACGTAAAACATTTTAAGAATTTTTATGATCATTCACCAAAATAGTTAGTTTATTTAAAAAGATTAGTTATTTAAAGGAAATTGAGGCAGTGTTCATAAAAATGTGCAATTTTAAATCTCTTAGTGATAATAAAATTTTGCCTATTAATAAATGGCCGTTGTAATTATTACGTCCATGTAGTAGTTATATGTCATTGTATGTGTACGAACGTAGTCTCATAATTTTAAATTATCTATAATATACGCGTAAAAGTCAATAGTATTGCTTGTTAGCCAGCTATACATTAGCAAATATAAATATTAATTAACTTAATATTATGATGGACGTGAAGGCAATACGCTCAAGAGCGTATTGCCTTCACGTCCTATAAAATTAAAGAGGATATTACAAATTAAAAGATATTTTGTAACAATCGCTTTACGTAAAAAGCCTGTCCCATACGCTGCCACGCGGTGGTGAACAGCGAACGTCCAATCACCGTCCTAAATTGGAGGATAATCGTGCAAGAACTATCTCACTCGCACATTTGCAAGTTTTGTAGATAGCGTGAATTTCCAGAGTTTGCGAGCTGAAGTGGCAATGGGCAGGCCACATCACTCGAAGAACCGATGGGGAAGAAAGGTTCTTGAGTAGCGACCACGAACCAGAAGACGAAGCGTAGGCAGGCCTCCCACTAGGTGGACCGACGACATTGTGAAAGTCGCGGGCAACCGGTGGATGCAAGTGGCACATTGTCGGTCGGTGTGGCGCTCTAAGGGGGAGGCCTATGTTCAGCAGTGGACGTCTTCTGGCTGATAATGTAATGTATGTAATGTGTGTTGTTTTTGTCTATCTTCGTTTATCTTCAAATTAGACGGATGAGTTGAACAATAAAAAAAATACTAAGAGTGTCAAAAATAAAAGGCTCTTTGGGGCTACCGGGGTCGCCTCAGTGGGCCACGTATGTATGGGACAGGCTTAAAGTTTGCTTACCATAACTCATCCCGCGCTTTGACAGATCATGTTATTGATTTCATGGAGTTGTGATCTCGATATCACAACATCTAGAGCATCACCCTAATATTATAAATGCGAAAGTTTGTGTGTAAATATGGAAGTATGTAAGTGTGTTTGTTCCCGTTCAACTTTGTAACGGCTGAACAGATTTTAATGAAATTCGGTATGGAGGTAGCTTAAACCCTGGACAACATGGTGTTTGAAGAGCGGGTGAAAATGCGGGGCGTGTTTTATAATGACAAGTGAAATTTTGACGGCTACAGGTGATTCATTCTAAGGAATCTTGTTAATAGAAAAAACTGTTTTTTTTTTTAAAATCTGATATTATATTTCTAAGCGTTTAAAGTTTTTGATGGGGCTGGTGACGGGGATGCTCCGTCTCTTTTCTGCAGAGTGAGTGTTATTTAAGCATTTGTAGTGCCGTACCGTACCGTGACGTGATAGTTCAATATAGAGCGCTCTGTGTAGCATGAAATTAAAATGCTTACAGCTTCTTTATTTATGTTTTTTTTCTTTTGTCGTTTTTTTAAGAACGCTTATTTAGGAAGTAAAATAAAATAATCAGTCATCATGCCTATTGTATACATAAATAGGGCTGGGTTCTCAACTCAAAACGAGCAAAAATTTGCCGCGATTAAAAGTGATTGTTACAAAATCTCTGTTTATTCTAAGTTTTACCGTCGAGAAACGAATTGAAGACTGAGTCTTATAGTATGAATCCAGTCATTGTGATAAGGTGATAGTTTGGTCAGTAGCCGAGTAAAGTTCCTACCGAGCCTTGATTCGGACGGTAGAAAAACCTTTGACGCATTTGAGAAAATGATAATTCTACATCACGGTGATCAAAAGGTGGGTTTTTTTCCTTAAATCAGTGACTATCTTGGTGTTGCATAATTACCATGATAATTGGTCAAGTGAAGAAAACATCAAACGGGAACATGTCTTAAAGCTGCTAATGGTAAATAAGTGATAAGGGCCGAATCAGAGTGATGCGGATTCAGTCATTCGCGCGCACGCACAAAACGCGACGTCGCTGACTGTCAGCATTATTCTATGATCTATGTACTACTATACTATTCCTACCTACTATATCTACTATTATAAATCCGAATGTGTTGTTTATTGGTTTATTTGTTCCTCGTCTTTATTGTGCTGTTGTAATATATTTAAATGTTTAAAAAAAACAAGTTGTGGGTTCTTCTGTTTCTGATCGACGATGTCCGCGTCACTCTTATTTAAGCCTAAGGAGTTGAGATGGTCTCGGGTTTTTTTTTTAAATTACAATATTGCTACGCGGACTCCGGGGTCCATGCCTTTTATCAAATTTTACAATTATTTTTATTAACTAAAACTGAATATAAAAACTAAAGACTACAAAAGGAATATACCGAGGTCTTGTGGTTATACTATGGGCATTTTCATGTGCGTCAGTCATTATTTACATTTCACCTAACGTATTACCAGAAGCCTTTGAAGTTATTATCATTATTTGTATAAGAGAACCTACAAATACAAACGAGAGTCAAGAAAAAAGCTTTTCTACGTATCAAAAAACTGTTACTGACATTCATGCTATTGATAGTTCTCTTTTAAACTGCATGACATAGAATGCACCCTTAAATAAAAATTTTCGGGAAAAAATGTAATGTGTTCTATAGATGTAACTTAAACGAAGTTTTTTTTTTCGAAAGTATTTTTGCTAGTAGTCCTAAAAACAGCTAATTTGCCAATACATTAATTTATTGTACAATGACCGGCAAACATCTTGAGAAAAAAGCGAGTGAAAAAAAATGGTGCTTGTCGAAATCTCTCAGCGCCTTCGCTCTGCCAGAGACCTGAAAATGGATTGTTGTGCAGTTCACGTAATTTTTCAAGATACTTGCCGGTTACTGTAACTTACTATATTGTCGCTGTAAAAGATAATGTAAATATGCAGGTTATAACTCGTCTTTTGTTTATTGAGGCGGTTTTAAACGTCTAACCCTCAGAAAGCGTGAAAGTTTCACGTATAGAGCTGCCTCTTGATAAAAAACAGAGTTAGGCGCACCACTCACCAAAGACACATTTGTGTGCAGTAAGAAATTTGTGTTTGGCACACTTTTTGTGAAGAAATGTGGTGTTTTGGCTATTATCGCACTCATATTTAAATGTAGGTCTACGATAAATGTTTTGTGTGTTGCACAACATTTGTAGTATTGGTGTGTGGTGCGCCTTAAGTGTAGGGATATTTTTTGCGTGCGACAGGATATCGAAATAAGTAACTTTTATCAAGAATGCTTGACATCGCTTACTAACGAACATAGTTTTAATTAATGTAAGATAAAGTTATTTTGTTTTATGAATGCTTAAATAAAGGAATTGATCATATTTTTTAATTTTTATTTTATTTATTTTACCATTTAAAAAAAGAGGAAGTAAAAATATAGTGAACTCTATTGAGTACCGTACAAAATATTTTCCATTTAAATTCAAATATCACCTGAATTATTTTTCCAAACAAAATTTGGGAGCTAAAAGATGGTAACGTTGTTTTTGGTATTTAAATGAAAGCAGATTCTTCATCTAATTTAGTTTTATTAAATTTAATTTTATTCCCTTCCGATATTAGTAACACATAGTTCATTATGTGAAATGTCAATTGGATACTGATAAGCAACAACATGTCAGCCCACAAAATAAAAAATTTTTTGTTATTGATACAGAATGATTCTTTGGCTGACAAAGAAGCGTTCTGTACCAATAAAAAAAAAAAATATTTCGTTGGTTGACATGTTATTGCCTAACAGTATCCAATTGTAAGTTACTAAAACCCTATGAACAGTATAATGTCCTGAAACAAACAACACAACAACAACAACAAACAAGATTGAAACAAGATGTTTCGTTGTTGGTGTTGTTTTAAAAACTACATAGAAACGTATAGTAGTCACCAGTCTCTCCACCAGTTTACTGAGCCTGGGCTTGGACTTGACCATGACTTACTTTGCGAGCTTAGACTATGACTCTTTTTAATTGTGAACTACTTTACTTCACTTATAATATTACAAAACTAGACACTGGCTAAAACACTATGTGTAAAGCCAAAATATAAGAGAAAAAAACTGGACGCAATGGGTAGAAATAATACCATAATAATGAGATAATATACTGTTTTTTTTCTTTTCTTAGTTACTTAGGAAAAACAAAGATTGCTTTCTCTATCTACGTATAATAACTTGTATTTCCCATTGTGCGAGCGAGACAACTTTGGACACAACTGGGTCTTCGTCGTTCAATTGAACATGATTACGCGATCATCGCTAGTTCGCGCGAATTTTGTTCGTACGCACTAAAGATCTATGGTACGAACCCACGATCAAACATAATTGATATCGAATAGGTGTCCTAATTGACATTTTAGTCGTGTGAATCAAAGTCGAAATTCGCGCTTACTCGCGATGGCCGTGTAATTAATCGGGTTCTATTAGGACGACGCGCGACGCCCCCTTAGCCAGTCGGTCGCACTGTGATAGCATAATATTCTTATTTGTCCCTGGTTTTCCATAGTTACTATGGAATTATTTCTGATCGAACCCATTAGCCACTATTTTTTCTTTCACTTCTTTAATCATGAGCTTGACGAGATTGTCCAAGTCGACTTCTGGATTCCAGTTCCAGTCCCGGCGAGCTTCTCTGTCATCGAATACTTGAGGCCAGGAGTCAGCTGAAAATTAACAAAATTGTATTATTTATACCGTGTCTTATATATGTAAGTTAAGTGGTGTCCGACCAGCTCAGCCCAGCTGCTAAGGTATCAACCTTTTGAACGAAAAAGTCTCGTTAAAATCTTAATATAGCTTCTTAGCTAAGTAAAAAAGCTAAGAATAGCTTATAGCTTACTTAGTATAGCCATGTATAACGTATTAAATGACCATTATCTAAAAGGTTGTAAATTATAAATGGATTTTTTCATTTAGATTTGGATTTTTCACACTAATATTATAAATGCGAAGGTTTGTGTGTAAGCAGGTGAGTATGTACCTAAGCGTGTTTGTTCCCGTTCAACTCTGTAACGGCTGAACGGTTTTGAAAGAAATTTGGTATGGAGGTAGCTTATAACCTGGATAGGCTACTTTTTATCCCGGAAAAATATTCGGTTTCAGTAAAATAGCGGGTGAAACCACGGGGCGCAGCTATAGTTAAATCATAATTAGGACTTCTCAATGCCAGGCCCATCTCGATGCAAGCGTGCGAATGTGACGGAGCGATCACTCTCGCTGTCTTGCTTGCGTTTCGCGTGTATGTATGTAGGTATTTATTGCGAGTACCCCTTAGTACGAGTTTACACAAAACGGAAACGTTCATTGTTTTACAGGGGTACAAGTGGTTACGTTACGCTGTGTGTGCTGAAGCGAGAGTCTGTATTTAATACATTGTCCACTCAGAATAATAGTAGAAGTCTCAGAAGACTCTCCTTCTGTACTTGTATCTAGCTACAGTAGGTATACTTACTATTATTCTGCTTTACTATCTACGTTAGTATACATTTTTATGTATGTTACTATCCTCCCTTTGGGCCCCTCTTTTCAGCGACGAACTAAACCGAGGAGGTGACCAAATGACGGTAGATACTAGAATTTACAATGGGAGGCCAAGTATCAGTTTTATGTAGAGAATACGATGATAGCTCCCCCACTCAACGGATAAGGTCGCACTGACTAATCGGACAATCGGCGATGATTCCACGTGCAATTGTTTATTAGCGCATTTTTCACGTTCCACGTTTAAAAATATACGTGCTAATAGTGTAAACTTTATCGAAGTATAATACCTACTATACATAAGCATAAAATTACAAGGTCATGTCACAGGCTAGAAATAAAGATATGAATGGCCTTGCCTGGTTTTCTCGCGAGTTGTTTACCGATATGGTATATTTAAATTAAAATCCATTCGTTACGCTTGTATAAACCATCAACTTATAACATACACCGAGACCGATAGTTTTATTTCGGAGAAAGTGTTATTTTTACCTTCCTTTAGTAACTAGTAGTTCGCGGCGAACTGAGACCTCGCGATCCTTATATCTTCACAACCCCTGGAGTGATTCAGCTCACATTCGAACTTAAAAATTGTATTGAAATGAACTACTTGCCTACAAAATTTCATGAAGATCGGATTAATGGTTCGCAAGTTATCATCGGACAAATATACATACAAACATGCATACCAATGCCGATTTGTCGCAGTAAACTCTGAGACCTTCGCTTCGCTTGGTCAAAAAAAAAACTTCCTACACACTACCTTTATTGACTAAAATATTTTGGATGGGAGTAGGTTTTACTTTCAAAACAGATAAAGTCTATCAAGATCTAAATCTCACCTATGTCCTGTCTGCTATCAGGCTGGTACGTGATCTTGAAATCTGGCAAATACTTCGACATGGCTTCAGCTAGTTCCTCAGGAGTGAAGCTCATGGATGTCACGTTGTAGACTCTTCTGTTCAGCCTCTCGCTCGGCACCTCGAGGAACTCTGAGAGGGCTCGGAGGGCATCCCTCACGTGCATCATTGGGAGACGCGTGTCCGGCTTGAGATAGCATTGGTAGTGACCCTTTCTGAGAATGTCGTGGAAAATGGCTATCGCGTAGTCTGAAAGAATCAAGAAGTAGAAATAGCACAATAATTATTGAAACAATCTTTATACACCTGCACCTTAGCCAAATTAATTAACTAATTATTTCATCTTAAACATATTTTTTAATGTGAACCTATGTAAATTAACGCAATGTTGTAGGAAAATCGACTTGAAGTTGGAGATCTTAAAACAATTTACGTTTTCCCAGTAGGTACAATAATATTATAGGTAATTTCGACTGCCCCGGTGGCTCAGTTGGTAGTGAACACAGAGTGGTAGTGAACCTACCTTCTGTGTTTGGGGGAATGGGTTCGATTCCCATCTAGGACAAACATTCATGTGATGAATATTTGTGTTTGTTCTATGTCTGGGTGTTAATATCTATATGCATGTATTTACAATATATCTATTATATGTATGTATATCAGTCTCTGGCAGCCATATTACAAGCTTTGCTTAGTTTGGGGTCAGATGACCGTGTGTGCAAAAATGTCCCAGAATATGTAGAGGTTGTATAAATTACAAAGAACAAAAAATATTGACTTTATCAGATAGATGGCTTTGTATGGCTGGTGAATGTGAATATCGCCAATTGGATTTGGATATATAATTTTCTTCGTAGCTAGGCAATGATGAACGGAAATTAAACTAGGCAACATTTTCTATTTAAACATGATCATGAAATTATATTGTATATTTTAATGTTATGTACTTTTAATGAATACCTTTCCTCGTAATGTGTAAGAAAGGTGCTACAAACAAACCTACAAAGCTACCCACAAAGTCTCGGTAAAACGGGACATTTATGGACTCGAGCATGTTGGCCTCGATAAATTCGAATGTAACTCAGGCTCCCTGTCAATCTGTATGGGTGTGAGCTGAATTTTTGCATGGGTCGGAAACGGACAATACAATAGGCAATTTTTTTTTGTAAGTATGTCCACGCGTACGAAGTCACGGATAACAACTAGTGTACAATAAATATAAATATTTTCGTCCGTTGAAGGTCAACTAGCTCCTGCTTGTTAAAAACAAAAAAGCTGAATAAACAAGAGAAACCGGATATTACTTTGCCCATTTCAAAAGGTAATAGGTAATTTTACCAATTATTTTTTTAACGTATTCCCGTTTTATTAAAACAAAATGTGTCAAAATCACGTCAGTTTTCATAGTATAATTGGTAATTCTTACCTGTTGTGCCTCCACCTGGTGGGTCACTGGAAATGACTCCCGGGAACCTCAAGCAACGGAAGTCCAGTCCGAACTTGTAGTGATAATACTCTCCTAACAGCTCCGCGTGCACTTTAGACACGCCATAAATAGTTCTCGGCCTTTGCACTGTTATATTAGGGGTAGGGTTTCTTGGGGAGTCAGGACCGAAGGCTCCAATTGTACTAGGAACAAACACTCTTAAATTGTACTGCTTGGCCAGTTCTATCACATTGTGCATTCCTTCTATGTTTACTCTTACGGCTAGAGGAACGTTTTGTTCTCCGATGGCACTTAGAAGGGCCGAGAAATGTATCAGCCAGTCAACTCTGTGGTCTACGACGATCTTCTGCAGCCCCTTGAAGTCTAGGATGTCGACGAACATGTAGGGTCCATCGTTCACGATCTCTTGAGAAGGTTTGATGATGTCAGAGAGGATCACACTTTCCCGACCGTACTGAGCGCGAAGGTACTTGGCGCATTCCACTCCTAGTTGACCTAGGCCTCCTGTAAATTAATAAAAACCTGAGTAATGTTATATTTTTTTTACATTATCAGCCAGAAGACGTCCACTACTGAACTTAGGCCTCCCCCTTATATATGTTACGGCTAGAACCCGAAGTGCGGCTACACCTAGTTTTAGGCAGTTAGAACTAGGTGTAGTTTAACTCTTGGTTAAATCTGGTACTAGCCCATTGTTTTCGAGTAAAACTAGGTCTAGCTGTGGTGGCTATTACTAGGAGTAACCTATACAGGTTTGTTACCTTGGGAGGAAGTTGTTCTACTAACTCTACAGAGCCACATATTTCTGGCTTTTAAGATATTAAAAAAAAACACCTAATAATAATACTTTAGTAGTTTAATATAATAATACTAAAGTAATATTATAAATAAATAAATAAATATTGGTGGACGTTTTTGACTCAGCGCCATCTAGCCCCAAACTAAGCAAGCTTGTATTATGGGAACCAGATAACTAATAGAATACATAAACAACTTTTTTTTTTTTGTAAGTCCATACATAGAATACATAGAAACACCCAGACAAAGAACAAACATCCATGTTTATCACACAAATGTCTGTCCTGGGTGGGAATCGAACCCACAACGTACAGATCAGAAGGCGGAAATCCACCCACTGAGCCACAAGGCTAGTATTATATTTAAAGTAAAGTATATTTATATCAGTTGACGTTTTTTACACAGCGCCATCTAGCTCCAAACTAAGCAAGCTAACCTAAAAAATTGTTAACTTTAAAAACCCTGTTCAAAGAGGTCAAGCGAATTTTTTTTCATCCCTTCTTTGCACGTATGGGAGCTACCCTTATTATAAAAAAAAAAGTATTTTTATTTTTTGAAACTGGATGTCTATAAGTAAGTACTACCGTACTACTTACCGTTGTGCACAATTTCTTGCATGTACGTTTATTACTTTGGAAGCTATAAGGCTGACAGTCAGACAGACAGAACGGACATGACAAACTCAAAAGGATTCCTTGTAGTACCTACTACGGAACCCTAAGAACTAGTTGAAAACCTAAACATTCTTCGAGATGAGCGGATCCTTTGATAAGTAAAGATTGTTGGGTACGTTGATATACATAGGTAGCGTTTATCTACTAAGTTCCTGCGGTCAAATGTTGTGTGTACTTTGTTCTATAATATTCAGTATTCAGTATTCATTATAATACTCATGTCTTAGTTGTATCTAATGTTTAATTCATGGGTGTTCAATCTCATTATATTGTATAAATATCTATTACCTACCTACACGTTTAGAAAAAATATGATCCTATTTGTAAGTATATATATTAAATGTGGTGGTCTAACAACAAAGAAAAACAGTTGTGTTATTAATAACACATGTTTTTATCATACTTAGGTTACACAGTAGAACAATAAAGTAGATATTTATTTATTCTATTCTAGAGATTGAAGGCAGAATAAATCATATGACAATGAGAGACAGAGGGGTGATCCAAGGTGACGCCTATTGTATATTATGCCAGTCACTATCACTCAAATTGATTCATACTGTAAGCGATGTTTTCCGGTACTAAGTATCCAGATTTAGAGATGTTACCATTTTCGACTACAGTAAAATAGGTGGTCTGTGCTCAAACGCCTAGCAGATCAGTAGCAAAAGATATTGGCTTTATTAAAAGATGTAATATTTTGCAGACGATTTGTCTTTCATTTCACATTGTGCGACGCGTTCTAACGGATATCGTGTCAAATTATCTACCTGACCAGCTGCTTTGCTTTGTTCACGCTTTGTTGTACCGTAGACATAACATACAAGCATCGAGTTTTTTTTGTATGCTACAAAGTATGTAGAATTGTGACTGTTAACTAAGTTACAGCACTTTCCATTACGTTTATTCAGTTAGATTTAATTTAATAAACCCCTAATACAAGTATATATAATTATATATTACTTACCACTACTTAACATTATATAACGTAGGAATTATTTTTTATTAGTATTTTGAAATTTAAAGTGTTTTTTTTAAAATAGTAGAGCAAATAAGCTGTATTTGCATGACGTGGTCCACGTCATTCATGCGAACAGATATTAAACTGGATGCACTCCTAACTCCAGCCTGTAATTGGGAGCTAAGTGCCTGTTTCGAAACGTAAATGTAAAGTAACAAAAAAAAAACATAAAATAAACGAGAGCTCTATGGAAGTACCCTAAATTGCATGAAAAGTGCCAATTTTCAAACTTACCAGTAATCAAAATTTTAGGATGTTTTTTCAAAAAATTATGCACTGTGTACGTTCTAACATTAAATTTAACGTGAGTCCGATATAAATTTCTAACTAAGAACATGTTGGCGCGCTAAACCACTGTGTAAGGCGAGCGGTAACTGGCTGGGTCGAAGGGGCCTGGCGATGATGAAACTGGTTATATTGCTGATGTATGTGTAGAGTTATACACAAATAATCATTCTTACTTCGATTAGCCATGCTTCTTGTAGAAAAGTTCTTGTTTGGTTCTCATATTTGACCACTCAAACCAAGTGTAGTGTGCGGAAAAGCTGAAATTGCAGAATAAAACTCTGGAACTGTCCCCTTAGTAGAATTATTTACACCATATATATGTGCTAAATTATATTATGCTGTTGCATTTTTCACATTTCGCTATTTTGCTTTGTTAATAGAAAGCAAAAAAGGTAGGTAGGTTATTCGATAAGTAGCGAAAGTGTAATCACTTTCGCTATTTATCGAATAACTTATACCTCCGTATCTACGAAAGTTTTATCGATAGTCGGTAGTTATGCTAGAGACAAAAATATGTCTCCATCAGTCCAAATATTTTTATTAAAGGTACTGAATCTTTTGGAGCAGTTACTCAGTCTTCTGTCTTTTTCAATCGAGTTCTAGTCTCGAAAAGAGTGAAAAGGACTAAACACGTGGTAAAAAATCCACGGGCACTCCACGTTTATTAATACGGGGGTTAGATTGTAGGTGAGCTATATGGATTTGGATGTAGGTATTTATACATCGCTACTTTTGTGACTCATATATATAAATCTAGATAATATTTTTTATCTATTAGTATCTAGGCAGTATTAGGAGGGAGAGGCCTTTGCACAGCAGTGGATGTCTTCAGGCTGTTGATGGTGATGATGATGATTATCAGGAATAAAAAGCCTACGACATCTCGTGTATAGTGTATAGTAAGTGTATAGATGTAGGTAGGCTTTTTTTCTGTTGCCTATTTGAGGATCATTTTCCTATGACTCCTATGCGAAACTAACAGTTATTTTGCACGAATCCTATTATAGGATATCTTATGTATCTACCTAATCCGGACGTTTGGTCACAGTAGTGAATCTGTAATCTGACTGACTCGTGCGTCGATTCCGCGAGATCTGGTGGGTGTGTCTTCCATACACACTCGTTCCTATTCTGCAACCGTTGGTCAAGGCATTTGATTTATAAGTGGGATTTTCCTTTCGCTAGTTTATTCTTCATGTTTTTCGATAACACGGGGAGGTCTTTTAGTAGTCCTAACAGACGCAAACTGGTTTGGTACGTCGCATCAACGAGAGCAACTCAGCGGAAAATATATTTCTCTCTTTTTTTCTCACGTTTGTTACGTTGGCAGTTGTTTTTGGGCTTTTAAAATTCGCACGTCGCGCTTGACGATAACATAATAAAAGTCCAAAAATGTATGCGCATATGCATAATATAGGTATTCTAGCAAATTGAACTTGGTCTGATTTTATGACGACCAAAAAAAGAGGTTGCAAACCACGTCAATGAAATTATGTTTTTTTTATTTTCTTGTACCAACAGTTCTGTCTATGTTTCTACCCGAATTTGATTAGTAATTATAATTATAGATATACCAAGCTTTTATAAAATATCTCGCTATACCGGTGGATTCCCAACGAGTCACGTGGGAAGTTTTTCCCACCTAGTAGATAACGACCGTGACTAGAACCCTTATTGAACTCGAACTCTCGAAAGTTTGGAATAAAGTTTAGGAAGAATTTACGGTGTGACAGGTAGGTACTTAGGTAAATGGAGTAAATAAAGTACATAAACAAACTAAAGTACCTAAATACCAGACGCCATAGTGTTTTTACTTTTCAAAATCCTCAGCTGTATGAAAAAATCACCACATCCACCGTACAAAAGAGGATGTTGTGTTAAGAGCATGTCGGGCCATGCTTAGTAGAGTTCCGTAGGTGCGCAGGACGTTTGAAGTATTTATCCGTTATTACAGCATATCTCAAAAAGTCCCGAAATAATAGATATTTTTTCGCGATTTTATGGTTGGTCCCGTGCCCCGATCTATGAGCCCTTTTCGGCTTAACATACCCTTCCCTAATAACCCCGTAAAGCACAGATAAACAACGTGTCTCAGAAAGGTGAAACAGTATTGAAAGGTGTATATTTGCTTAAAATTGCTCATCATGAGCAACTTTGGGATTTATGGGATCTACACTGAAAACGCGAAAAAAATAATCAGCTGTTCCACACATTCTAACCTGACCTTACGTGGAGAAATGCGAACGCATACCGCATTGCCACGGGGAGACAGTGCGGTGAAGTGGGACTCCAACCCATTAAAACTCCACGGTGTCCCTCCCCCGCAGCTTGTGGCGGGAACGCTCTCGCACACAACCGCGAACCCGCCGCGGCCGTCCGTCTCCGGAACCTCCTCCGGTGTCGGGTGATATATCTCCCCCCGTCGCTTCACGCCAGTACACATGACAGGCAGACGCGACCACCTTCCCGGGGACCATGCTAGCCGATGGGCGCCAGACGACCCCATATCTGAACGCCCGAGGTCCCCCTGCGAAGGGTCAGTTGAGTGGCCACTTCGGTCGCAGAGGTAGGAAGAGCGGCTAACCGCCATGCCGGCACTCCTCTTCCCTGCTACCCCACCTCGTCCGCCATCATACGGTGGCGGCCACGTCGAGTTGCTCAATGGCGTAGGTATACAAAGTTACAGCGGTATTATAGTCGTCATAGTATAACCGTGACATAAAGGCGGACAATGGACGGGCGAACGGACAGCCGGACACGGCAATCCTTTACACCACTCAAACTCATAACAACAATCAGAATTGTTGCTCTTCGTTGATTTCAAGGCAAGCAAGTTTTAAATTCTGCAATCATTTTAGCCAAACACGTTGAACCAAAATACAAATACAAAATACAAAAATAATTTATTCAAGAAAAGGTACATTCACGTTTTTACAGTCACTAACAAACGCCAAATTGGGTGTTAAAAACCCGTGTCTTGGTAGTTAGTTCCTTCCATTTGTCTTATATAATAATATGGTTGTTGTAAATTTTTTCTATGATCATTTTATTTTCATTATCGCTATTATACAAGAGTTGGATAATCCAATTATTATTAAAAATTAATAATTGGATTATTGGACTAACCGTTACACTAGAGAACTTAAAAGGGTAAAGGATATATCCGCTAACTCCTAAACCACGCACCGGATTTTGAGGTTTTTTTTTTTTATGTTACTCGGTGACGAAACGAGCAAGTCGCTCACCTGATGTTAAGCGTCACGCTTGCCCATAACATCTCAGTGCCACCCAGAATTTTGAACTTAACAGTTCAAAACTATGCTCGGCAATGCACTGCGCTCGTCAGCTCGTCACCCTGAGATGTTAGATGTTAAATCTCTGTATGCCCAGTAATTACGCTGAAAACACTGCCCTTCAATCCGGAACACAGTAATGCTTACACACTAGTGCTTGGCGGTTGAATAACTGGCAAAGGTGTGGTGTTACAACTACTTTTTCTCTATGATAGAGCTAAAAACACATATTTACATAATTGTTGAATTTTTTTTTTTTTTGACGTGACGAATTTAGTAATAATTTATTGACATATTTACTAACTGTAATAATTTACAGCTATTTTGTACGTCTTTATATTATTGTGATTTTTGTGTATTTTTATCGACCTATTGTGCCGTTTTAGATTATAAATAAATTTTAAAAAAACACTGGGCATAGATGGTCATAAATCCGTTTTTACAGGCAGAGTTTTTAGAAGAGGCAAGTTTGGTAACCAACTTAAAAGAAAACCAGCTTGAATTATCTGCCGATGGAATGGTGCTCTTGGAATTCAAGTCTGTCAATTTGGATACTTTTTTTCAGAATGCCCAGAATTAACCACAGAAGCTTTGAAGTGTTTGATTTCGTGACGACTTCCTACTTGTGCGAGTTAACATTTCCTCAATTGCCCAAATATAAAGCAAACAGAAATCACATTAATATTATAAATGCGAAAGTTTGTGTGTAAGTATGTAGGTAGGTAAGTATGTTTGTTCCCGTTCAACTCTGTAACGGCTGAACGGATTCGGATGAAATTTGGTATGGAGGTAGGTTATTCCCTGGATTAACAGTCTCTTTATTAAGCTACTCTTTATTCCGAAAAAAATAACCGTTTCTATAGAATAGCGGGTGAAACGGCGGGGCGCAGCTAGTCTCCTATATTTAGAAAACGATATATTTCTAAATGTACCAAAATCGGATCCGCGTTGGGAGAGATTGGTTAACAAAACAGTCACATACTTTACTTTCATATGAATGTGACTAGTGGGTATTTTTTTTAATTTTTAGCCTACAACAAATGTCATTTAATTAACATTTTCTAAATAATAAATATATTTTTTTACTATTTTTTTCTGACGCCTCGAGACCGTCCTCTACCCCCTCGTCGAGGCTTCGCGACCCCACAGCGGGTGCCGACAACACTTTGAAAAACACTAACCTAGACCATTCCCAGGGGTCACGACCCACACTTTGAAAAACACTGACCTAGACCAGTCGAGGAGTACTTATCGGGTTCAAATTTCAAGTCTCTTATCAAGAACGGTTTCGTCTACACGTTGATTCCTCGAAAAGGGCTTGTTCTTTTATAATATAGATAAGTTAGAGTTGATACTATATATATACAATACAAAAAGTACATAAATAGGTGTAACTGTCATAATGAGATGACATGACACTGCTTATGATTCTTATCTTATGCTCTGTAGACATTTAGCGCTACTCTCCGGAATACTGTAAATTGAAACAAACCCATTTTCCCACCTATGTACATTACAAGTATATGTCGTAAGTACAGTAAACTTAGTTATGTACCTATAAACCTAGTTATGCCTAAGCACTCCATCTAGTATAATTATGTACCCAAATAGGTATACTACACCCCACGTAGGTGGTAAGTAGAGCGCTATCTGTAATATAAGATTTTCCCAGTGTTACCTACCTACTTACCGATAACAAAAGTTTGTCGAGCCGCTGCGAGACTAAACTTAAATAGATCGATTACTGATATAGGCTACGCCGGCTACGGTTACCTTGACGTGCAGCGTAATCACACTAATATTATAAATGCGAAAGTTTGTGTGTAAGTATGTAAGTGTGTTTGTTCCCGTTCATCTCTGTAACGGATCGACGGATTTTAATGAAATTTGGTGTGCAGGTAGCTTGTACCCTGGAATAACACATAGGCTACTTTCTACCCCGGAAAAATACTCGGTTTCTGTGAAACAGCGGGGCGCAGCTAGTTATGATATAATTTATTATGTAACGTACCTAGCTTGAAATGGCAGGAGCTTCCGATCCTAGCAGCCTGATGGATAGGAACTATTGCCTTCCTGCCTTCCTATATTTTACCCAACTGCTCAAGAAGAAGGGTAATGTTTTTGTGATATATGTAAGTATGCCTGCGTGTAGCTATATTAACGCATATTGCCTAAAATACGGCTTGACCGATTTTGACGAGTGTCGCTAGTGTCGTTGGATTCCTCGATCTTTACGTCCGGACCGGAGTGATCAAGGCTACATTTTGCAGTGGAGTATTTGGTTTTTGTATGAATACAAACTTCAATTTCTAAATTCAAAGTTTGTAAGAGATTTGATATCTACGTATTTACGTAATTAAGTATTCGGATTGTGGGAGGACTGATTGTATCAAATAGCAATCGTCCTCCCACAGATCCGTGAACCATTGTATATTGAAACATCTGTTTTACATTTATAATCTTGCAGAGTACTAAAAAAAATAAAAAAATGAGCGAATAAATTAAAATTGAAAAAAAAAAAAAAAAAGTGTTCGGATTTCGACCACTCTATGCTAGTTCCGTATCCGTTCCGTCTATATGCATCTTGGACGAAACATTGTGATACTAAATCCATGATGTGCATGGTTTAGCCTACAATGACGGTGACGTTGACAAGTTCAGTTAAATGGTACACAAAATACATGAGTGTGCCTGGGTACTGGGTAGAGGCACACCTCTACATAGACGACCTATAGAAGCAACCTGTTTACATCTCAAAAGCAACGCTTTCATGGCATTAAATGCAATTCCTAAAACAAAGTTTCTAATGGCAGGTTTACAGGATTGAGCAATTAAAACGACAACTCAATTTTATTGTCCAAGCTTGCACCCTTCCTCGTTACCACACCGCCGATTTAATCGAGATAACTCGCCTTAGCATTCTTTATTTTGCAATTTGTGGGCAAAGAATAGCAACGGTTGTAAAAGCGAATTTTAAAATTAGGCCTACATTGCCTGTTAGGTAGATAATTATATAATTAATAAGATCTTTTAAATACTAAGCATCCTATTGCACGCCACTGCCTTTTCTTGACATCTTGGAAATGACGAAAAAGTGGTCAAATAACGCGCACTTGTTTTTTGGTTTCATCAAGAACAATAATTACGAGATTTTTGATTTTAATTCTGGATTTTTGTCCAATTCTCCATTTTGTCCCTTCTTTCAAAATAAAATAAATACATATTTTTCGTCCAACTTTCAAATGGGATTTTTGGACAAAAAGTCCCGTTCACAGGAGATTCTCTAAGGGAATTGTTACGCGCCTGGCGAAAACCTGGCATTCATCACTAAGATGCTATACATAACATCTTGGCAGTAGGCACGGTAGGCACAAATTAAACTGACAACTTTGAAAATCTCTTCTGAACTCAGTACTTACGAACCGGCACGAGCCACAACCACAATGGTGAAAGATAAGTTACCTGGTGCGCATCGAGGTGTGAACCGAAAGTCTTGTGTTTACATGCGAAATACTTCGGATCCCAGTCCGTGTTTGGCTACCACTAACCGCGCTTGTTCTACGATACAGTGTGACGTAACCTACCAGACCCAGAAAGGTTCAACCCCACTGTTTTATTTTGCGATCTTTGGAACTGGTAGAATCTTCAAGGTTTGTTTTTGAGTTACCAATTAATGATCTACTTAATAGTTCTAGTTTTTCTGTGTATTTCATAATCAAACAATGGCAGCCCTGTCTAGAAAATAAGAAATAGTGAAGAGGTAAGAGGGACTTTAACTCTTTTTTTTTTTTTAAAGTTCTTTGATTTTTTTTTTTTTTTTTTAACAATATGTATGTGACTGAAATAGCTCCTTAGAGAAGAGTCGAGATAACCTTTTAGAATGACGGGTTCTAAAGTGGCAAACGTGGAGTAGGGCGCCCTGTGACTTGACGGAGCCACTAACCGTGAAAAGCGGCATGTGTATACGTAAAGCAGAAGATCTTGCTATTCATATGTGGCGTACTATAGGGAGGCCTAATTCCAGCAGTAATTACAAGCAGGTAAAAATAAACATTAAAAGGGATGTGGAAAAGTATCTACTAGGTAAGTATAGAACCTATAATACTAGCATAGAAAAATTATACTATGCTTTTATATCGCACTAATAGGTAAGTACCTATTATAAAGTTTGTGCGTAAGTGTGTTTGTTCCTAGTCAACTCCGTAACGGCTGAACGGATTTGAATGAAATTTGGTATGGAGGTAGCTTATTTCCTGGATTAACAAAGACTTCTTAACCCGGAAAAATATAATAATATTCCTATGTTATAGCGGGTGAAACCGCGCGCAGGGCGCTGCTAGTAATATGATCACATTTTATTTAAAAAAGACTACCTATATAGTTTCTCTATGATAAGAGTACTTACCTAATAATTAATTTTTAGATAAATTATATTTGTAAGACACAATTATAAAAGCTTTTAAAAAACCAAAAAGCAAATGGCAGTAGATGAACTGGGTGGGAGCTAAAATGGTCTCTATTAAATCACTATCATTGGCAACTCAACGCTGATTCAATTTTTCTCTGATACTTCTTGTTTCGCGAAAATCTTGTCCAAGTGACACAAAAAAATTGAATGCCACCATGCCATCACTTTACCTGATATTCCGGGGCGGGGCCACGCTTATCAGCGCATCAGCGCCTGCTTCACCTGCCGTCAACCTATGCTCTCGAGTATTATGTTCCTTGAACTTAGGTATGTGTCCGATCCGGATCAGCGTTAGAACAAACACGTCAATCGAATCTCCGTATAAGTCTGTCACATAATGTGTTGCCTTATGAATGACACTCTAATTGACATGCTTTGCGCGACACCCATATTCGAGTAGGTATTATAATCTTGTGCACCGACTCCTTACTGAGCTGAGCGTCCTTATAATTTACTTAGTTATTATTTACTTAATTTCCTAGATGTGGACGCGTTCTACCCCAGCTAGGGGGTGAGGCAGCACGCGTCCACAGTGACTCTCCATCCCGTCCTATCTTCAGCTTCATGGTTCAGTTTTGGCCAACTCCGATAGAGACACGCTTTTGATAGGTCGTTTTCTTTTGCCGAGGTTATGAACAGGAAATTTTAAATTTTGATTCGCTCATTCTTCACAGTAGGAAAAGCTTGTTGTAAGAGGATGTGCTGACATACAAAGATTTTATAGGAAAAAAAAAACATGTTAACCCAATCAAACTCGGTTTATGTAAGTAAGTAGTTTATGTATAAAAAATAAATAAAAGGCGTGTCTCAGAATTTTTGGAAAATCAACCCCTAAAGAAGTGAAATTGAGTGTTTCATTTACTGTAGCCTAGTCGAGCGAAGCCGTGCGGGCAAGCTATGTATATACGGTATTCGTAAGCATGTTACGTTTTCGTACAATAGTGGGGGAAAACGCAGAACGCCGGTAATTCAAAGTATGTCGAGTTTCTCAATTTTTCTTGTTGCAGTCGTATCACATTTACCATACTACCACGTGATTTAAAAGTACTATTCTTCTACAAACGTACTACAATTTGCAAAGATTTCTCGTTACGGGATGACAGCCGGCGACAGTTAGACGTAAGTGCTATAACTGTACCGCAATCTCGTGCCGCTGACTGCATGCATTGATTCAAGGTACTTCACCCACATCTAGTTTTTCTGGTATTTGTGCAAGCAAGATGCTATGTTCCATTACTAAGGCGAACATCTATCATTTTATCTACCAAAATGAAGCTTTTGATCATCAGCCAGAAGACGTCCACTACTGAACATAGGCCTCCCCCTACAATGAAGCTTTTATATACCTACAATTCAAACCATTGGATAGTTTATTTAGATTGGTTAACTCAACAACTTCCGCTCTGCATCTTATTATACTGAGTCCCCGATTTACCTACGTATTGCTCTTCACATTCTGTCTTCAACGTATAATGTATAATACTATCATCTTTGGGCAGGAAGTTATTTGAATGATGAACTAAGAAATTTTAATTGCATTCCAAGCAAATTCGTGTTAGACCTTGATATCCAATTATCTCATTCTTTATCAATTACGCAACAGTGATCTCGCATTGTTACAATTTTGTCTTCATTCATCGCATACCTACTGTTGTAAAGCTCACTGAGCTCACTCTACCGTATCCCAATTTTGACCTACATCGATAGTCTCAAAACCTCCAAACCAAACGGTATTGTGTAAGAATGACATGACGTAAATGGTACATGCGGTCGTTAATAGCACAATATGGTAGTGAAAGTGCATCTTAACCAACGGACCGTTGCCCATTGTTCCCCATTTTCATTGTTTTCATTAGAGCTGGTCCTTGACGCCACCGGATTGTACCAGGTTTCGAAAATGAAGGTAAGCACTCGCCATAATGCTTTAATCAACGATTAAGTTCGATCGATTCAATACCTAACAGTGTCACCCACAGCATTAACCACCAATTACGGAACATTACATGATCTACGCTGGTGTGGAATAAAATAAAATCAAGTAATATCACTATAAGAAAAAGAAAATAGCCGACTACAAAATGTAGCCTATGTCACTCCGGACTTTGCGTGTTCCTATAGTACCTCCTGTAGCCTAAACGGCTTGACCGTCTTTGACAAGTCATGTGTCTTTGGATTCCCCTTTACGTCTGGAGTCCGGAAGTTGACGAGTGATGTATCTTTGGATTCGTCTTTACGTCTGGAGTCCGGAAGTTGACGAGTGATGTGTCTTTGGATTCCTCTTTACGTCTGGAGTCCGGAAGTTGACGAGTGATGTATCTTTGGATTCGTCTTTACGTCTGGAGTCCGGAAGTTGTCAAGTGATGTGTTTTTGGATTCCTCTTTACGTCTGGAGTCCGGAAGTTGACGAGTGTCTTTGGTGTCCGGACGTAATCAAAAGACACATCGCTCGTCAAAAGCTGTCAAGCGCTTTATGCTGCAGGAGGTAACACTCAAACATACTTACATACACCCCAAAAACCTACTTATTTTTCCCTACTTCTTGCGCAGTCGACTAATAACAAAATAGTAAAATAAAACACCATCAAGACAATTATGCACGGAGGTATCGTCCATTTATGAGAACAGTACCCCCTATCTGTGTCATTAATTTCACTTTTAAAATAGATTTTTAAATAACTACATCTATTTGTTTTAGATCACATATTGAAAACCGGTAGGAGCAGAACCAGATAAATATTATGCTACAATGATCCTCACACATGCATCTAAGGGATGGATTCCAAAGTACAAGATGTTCTCCTGTGGTTCTGTCTTATCGTATTAGCAGGCACATCAGGACAATCTACAGTATGCCCCAGTCCAGAATCGATACTTCCATGCATATGCACTAACAGGCACGAAGACGTTCAAATATGGTTGGTTTGTTTTTTGACCTTGAACTTGAAACGATAATTAATTTTGAGAAAATTTAAATAATCTTGGCCTAAAAATAAAAAAATTACGTTCCAGGTGTACGCACAGCGACCTGACTCAAGTAACAAAAGGAATCCAGAAGTTAGGGGATTTGATAAGGAAACCCATAGATGAGCTGATAATCGAGAACAACTACCTACCGTCTCTGCCAGGAAAGCTATTTCAAAATGTGAAAATGTTGAGGTTAATGCTTCGTCACAATGGACTGGAAAGGGTATCTGTTGCTTGGCTGGAAACACAGGAGAAAAACTTAGTCGAGATATTTATTGTAGAAAATGACCTGAGGAATGTTCCCGCAGAAAGCTTAATAAAACTACAAAATCTCCAAGCTGTAACAATACAGTCTCACAACTTGAAAAGGATACCAGTGTTCGTAAACATGGAGAAATTACGATACATTAACATACAGTCCGGAAGTTTAAATGCCATAAATGAGAGAACGTTTGAAAATTTACCAAACTTAGAAAGGCTTTTCGTTCAAGGAAGTGCTCATTTACGCATACTCAAAGAAAATGCCCTATATAATCTTCCAAAGCTAAGGAAACTTGAAATAACACACTGCGGAATAAATCATATACATATGCGAGCTCTTTCCGTGATTCCTTCGCTTGAAGAACTTTCGTTGAGTAATAATTTGATCGCAGACGCAACAATGGTCGGGAGAGCAACACGAGACCTACCGATGCTTTCGATTTTGAATCTAAATGACAATAAAATAGACAAGTTGAACGAGGCAGCTTTCGTAGATCAACCTATGCTCGAAAAAATTTTGCTATCCAACAACAACATACACGTTATACACCACGGAGCTTTTCACAGAGTGCCAAAGTTAAGAGTAGTCGATTTGAATTATAATAAAATTAACCAAATTCATCCAGAATCCTTCTTACAACAATCAGGAAGCGGAGTGGAGGAACTAAATCTTATCGGCAACAAAATCATGCACATTTCTGAGTTTAGAGCGTTACTCGATGCACTACCTCGACTGAAATTTCTAGACTTAAGCGATAATTTACTGCAGGAAATCCCTAGAGGTGCACTCAGGGGCCACCCGAGTTTAGAAAGGCTACATTTGAATAAGAATAGTATAAAGTTCATCCAAGCAGATGCTTTTGTAGCAATGCCTGCTCTTAGAGAGCTTCATTTGAGTAACAACTCTCTGTTTGATATTAATGAAGGGCCATATTGGAATTTGCCTGCTCTCAAAGGATTGGATTTATCGTATAACTACTTTCAAAGGTTGCAGCCTAAATTACTGTACAATCTACCAGCACTGAGAAGAATAAATCTAAGCAACAATCAACTGACAATGATAGACCCCATAACATTCATAGAATCTCCGTTACTGGAATATGTAAACATCTCCGGGAACGCTTTGGTCTCCATCCACCCAGCGACATTCCGAAATTTACCGAATCTCTACGAAGTAGATGCTAATACCAATAGATTGATAGAGTTTGTTCCTGGACTACCGAGGGGGCTAGAGAAATTGTATTTACAACGAAATCAAATTACGAGCTTACCTATACCACCATCACCTGATTTGGATCTACATTCTTTGAGAACCTTAGACATTTCAAGCAACGGAATTCAAAAAATTCCCCTTGGATGTATGAAAAACATGCACAACTTGCGGAGATTTTTCATGAACCGTAACGGTTTACGACAAATTGACACGACTACTTTCAGTGATTTATTACGATTGGAAACATTGGATTTAAGCGACAACCAAATTTTGTCGATTCACCCAAAGAGCTTCAGTAAACTTGTTCATTTGAAGCAAGTCAACTTACACGGAAACACGATCGAGAATTTCGATTTCATGGCCATCCAAGACAACGCTGCACTATCGTCGATAGATTTCAGTAAAAACAAATTAAAAGCCATAAGCCCGGGTATAGTAAATAGAGCCTTGGATGTAGAGACCTTTAACATATCTTCTAATAATTTAAATGAACTGCCTGTTTCTTTAAACATGCTGTCCAAATTGAAGGTGTTGGATGCAAGTTTCAATCACATCAAGCGATTCGATGGAAATTCCATAAACAGTATACAGACCCTGACAGCTATAAAAATGCCACACAACAAAATAACTCAACTTCGTACAGGGAGCTTTAAAGATTTAAGGAATTTAGACATCATCGATTTAGATAACAATCAAATTGAAGTTATACACCCCAGGGCCATAGCAAATTTACCAAATCTAGTAACCATCTACCTCGGATGGAATCACGTTATAGATCTTCCAGACCACGCATTTTCAAATTTGCCGAAATTAAAAATAATAGAAATGCATGGGAATCGCTTGCAGTACATTTCACCTCACGCTTTTGAAAACATTCCTCTAGTGCAGTACCTAAATCTCAGCAACAACCAGCTTACCAACGTCGACAACTCAGGCCTAAGACTATTGACTTCGCTGGAAGTGCTGGACTTGAGTTTTAATAAGTTGACTAAAATAACAAGGGCTTCCTTTCAATACATGGAATGGCTGGTAGAACTGAATCTGGATAACAATATGATTTGCCATATTAGTGGGCAGCCATTCGACTTTATGCCGAGACTAAAAGTACTTTCACTAAAACAAAACAAGTTGGCGTCCATATCTGAAGCTACCTTTGCTAAATTAAGGAACAACATAGCAATTTTGGATCTTGATGGTAAGTAATTCGATGATTTTAGAGTTAGTTCAGCTGTCTCCCTCATATTTGTAAATATTTTGCTATCTTTTCAGGGAATCCATTATCATGTAACTGTGCAATAATTTGGCTTAAATCGTGGCTCTCGGAATCATCATCTGTAGGACCCAAATGTGCAGATGGTACGTATGTAAAAGGAATGACGTTTTCAAGAAACGATTGCCCAATCACTACAGTTGTGGAAGAAGATAATATTAGATCTTGCATGACACACGAAAACGAAGCATTACTGCCTAATCTAGCAACATCACAGGTCTTTTCATCTCTAGACAAAATAAAAGACTACGCGACGCAAATAAAAAACAACTACCACACCAATAAAATTAACAACAGACCATCGCCAGAGGAATCCGACTATTTCTATGATGATTATGTGGACTACCCTTACAACGAGACTTTGATAGAAGGTCTCAAAAATGAAATGGAACTGCCACATAACAGATCGCACGAGCATATTGGAGGTATGCCGGTTATTTACGCAGGAATGAAAAATACAACTAGCATGAAGAAGCCAGCACCAGTATCAAAACCTAGCAGTAGCTTTACATTTTTTGGTATGCCGATACCTCCGATAGATGTTGGTAAGCTGTTGAATACAGGGCGTAAAATAGATTGGCCTGTTAATAAAAATTCTGATGGAACTAGCAGCGGCGGTAGCGGCAAAGTGTACCAAGTGACTGAGTCACCGAAATTTGAAACTGGCGGGTTTTCTCCAATGATGCCCACAACCTCAGGCGGTTTTATGCCAATACCAGATCCGACATTCACCGTAACACAAGCAACACTAAATACTTCAGCGGAAACAAAATACAGTCGTAGAGGAAGCACAGAGCAGAGTATTCTCGAAGCTACAACAAAATCACCTATTCATAAAGTTGAAAGTAACACTACACATAAGAAAATGAAAAGTGAAATTCATGAACTCCAAGCATTTCTAAACGATGACAACAGTACTCATGTTGCATATAACAGAACAAAGAATATTGAAGAGCAAAAAACTGACCCAAACAACATGAGCAAATACAACTTGATGGAATCCAACTTGACTATAACACAAGTAACTGAAAAAGAAGGACTTTTAATAACAACAGATACAACAAATGATATGAATCTGCAAACTTGGATGGAGTCAAGCACAATGTCTTATTCATCATCAACTGCGGTGACTGCAAAGCCTACAAAACAACAAAAACTAATTGAGAGTCAACCAACAGCACTATCAGCAATCCTGATTCCGAGTAATCCAGAAATTGCACCTCGAAATTTCAGCAAGAGGCCTGCAACTGTAACAAAAGTGATTATGCCTCCTTTGGAACAAACACATATCAGAGATACATTTTCACCGGTGTCTAATAGAGAAGCAAAGACTAGATTTTCCGATAGCATGAGTTTGGGCAGCACTAGGACTAGAGAAGTAGACGGTAAAGAGTGGTATTACAAGAACTACAATATTTCAAATTTAGAGCCTTATGTGGCCCCGGGAGTTCATACTTCATCAAGCTATATTATTCTACATGATTATTATTTTGTGATTACTATGCTCTCTATACTTATGGCTAATTAATATTTAAGGCCGCTTTGACACAATTGTGCACTATTACTTTCACAATCAACATTTTATTATATAAAATTACTGAGAGTGATATTGCAAATTCTTAATTACAACATTAAACATATTACATTTTCTGTTTAATTTGAGCATACACAAAACCATAGTAAAAACATCTTGTTGTTTATTTATACACCCTTATTTATAAGGAGAATTCTGTGTTATACACATAGTTTATTTATATTATGTTACTGAAAGGTGCAACAATATTGAAACGTGTAATGTATGTTTCATTATGAACAACTTTTACTTTGGCACCAACCCTGAAAAAATTAACAAATAAGGAAAAAAAAACAGCTGTTCCTTAGAAAAATGTCAATTACATTGTTCAAACACACAATGTTTTTTTTTCGCGAATGTTTGGTCCATTAGTAGATATTGTTCATAATAAATTATGTGTGCATGCATACCTTTCAATATTGTTGCACCTTTCAGTAGCATCCTGTATATTACTAGCGATCCGCCCTGGCTTCTCACGGGTACTTCATACTTCAAACTTCATAGGATCACCTTCTGGGCAAATCTGAAGATTACTTGAAAATTTCATCAAAATCAATCCAGCTGTTTTTGAGTCTATAGAAAACATACATACATCGTCTTTTACATATTAACTAGCATTGCACAGGTACTAAACTTCACAGGATCACTGCTAGCACTAAGCTGAAGATACCCAAAAATGTCACCAAAATCGGTCCAGACATTTTGTCTGTCTTTCTGTCTCTGTCCAGTCTTTAGGGAACATACATACATACATCACCTGTTATATATTAAGAGGATAAATAATTCTAAACTTACAAACATCACAATAAAGAATCTTGTAAAGAAATCTTCCAAGAGTTTTTAATAAATAAAATGTTGAAAGAGTTTTAGTTTTTTTTTATGTCACACATAATAAAAATAATAAAAAACTATTGTTTTCTGCTCTTAATAATTGTAGTGTTAATAACTTACTGTACCATTTAGATGTGAATTAAACCAATTTAAATCTAACTATTTTTACTTACTTAATAATAATATGAATATGGCAGTAGGAATGAATAATTGTACAGGTAAAATCTGTATGATAAACAAACTAATTTATTTATATCTTAAATATCCAAATAACAAAAAAATATACAATTTTATAAGTACTTACTGAGTGTAATATTGGTCTATTTGGTGGCACTTACACAAAAATGTGCCCTAAGTTTCTCAAGGGCTTTGTATCTATGAGAAATTTCATTTTTTCTTTCCTTTGGTAGCTCTCCGTATGTGAGGTCCTCTCCATCTGGTTGGAAGCAACAATCCCAGCCAAAAGACCTTGAACCTCTCGGAGGCACTATTTTACCGCAAGTACGACCTTGGAATAATACTACATCTAGATCTTCACATTTACCATCACAATAGGCAAATGTACACACTGCTACTGCAGACTTGTCTTCACATCCTGCCAGAAGCTTATTCAATCCTTCTGGCTCAAGTTTCTCCAGGAACCATTTAATATAGGGCCCTGGGAGACCCTTTAATGCGTTGAAACAAAGAGACGTGTCTTCGACTAGCACGGGCCTCTTCAGTCTTCTAGCAGCTTCTTGGCACTTTTTGATTGAAACTTCATCGACCTCCCCTTGAAGTTCTGGCAGATCCAGCTTGTGGCTAATAATTTCTAATGGGAAACTGTTTCCGAGAATAGCCCTTAACTCTTCTAGTTTTTTGGCATTGCCGGTGACGAAGGTTAGACTTCTTTGAGCCATTATTTCTTGGTATGTTTGTCAGCGCTAAGGATATACGTATATATTCATTAATTGTTTAGAAGATAATTTTCGATTTAACGTGATATACAACGCTATAAACATGCAATTTGTGTATCTTAATCAAAATCAAAATTAAACCTCGCGGAATAACACAGCCAGTGTCTCCACTCGTTACTTTAATTTTTCCCTTATTTCTTCATTAATTTTCCCTAAAATTTCCTAAAACATTTTAGGGGAGCATAATTTAAAATAAAGAACATCATAATACCATTTCACGTAGTCAATAACAAAATATCTATAATTCAAATTACAGAATCAGAATCCGACGCGTTTTCCAAAAAAAAAAAAACCTGGTAATAAAAGTACCCAATAGATGGCGTTAGATGTACCTTGAGGTTTTTCTGTCACTGTCAAGACATGAAACACAAAAAAATGTACGTGTGCCTTTTTTTTCTCGTGTTCTTTGGCTCCACATGTGTATTTAGACAATTTCAAGTAATGTAACTATGTATTTGACTTCATTTGAAATATTACAATAGTTGTCACTGGCTAAATACACAACGTGTGGAGCCAAAATGTACGATTTAAAAAATAAACATAAAATATTTCGACAGAAATGACAATGACAGGTAAAACGATAGGACTATTACGCCATCTAGCAAGTATTTTAGAACTATATTTTTTTTTTGGAAAACGTCTCATTGTTTGCTAGCATGTCAGCAAGCCCTTAGGGGTTTTTTAAGGGTTGAAAATTTGATTTGATAACAATAACAAATTGACTATTTTTTCGCCAAGCAGAATGAAAAACAAACCAACTCAAAGTATAATACGACTTAATTCCGATGTCATCCTAACAACAGTAACTCGTAATAGCATAAAATAAATTATTATGGTATACTACAGTTAGATGGATAACCTACATTACGAGTTTGAGGGAATTCCCTCTGGAAATTGGTGGCACCTTTTTTTGTTTTTCCCTAAGTTCGATTTCCCCCCAAAGTTCCCTAAATCCTTGTAAGTAATTTTAGTTCATATTAGTAATTTGTCCCTATGAAATGGAAAAATCCCTAAAACAGGAAACACTGTCACAAACTACTGTCAGTGTCTATGTGAAATGTGAAACATTCAATTTTTTTCTCTTATACTTTGGCTCTACACGCTGTGTATTGTAACCAATGTCGAGTATTACATTATTTCAAGGGTTTGGTTTGTTTCCAAAACTTCATAGGAACCTTTAATAAATTCTCCATCACTTTACTGGGGCATGACGTGAACTTGTGAACTCTCTTTCACACGATGTCAGGTCAGGCCATGTATAGACACCCTTAGCATGCCCAGAAATGGGCTAAAAAAACTAAAAAAAAAAATAGAATGAATGACTGTCAAATTTTGTTTGGCGATTCGTTCGGAGTTTTTCAGTTTTCAATTCATAGAATTTTGTGAATTTTTGAGGTTTCATCAAATCTGTGTATTTGGTGTTACTAACTGGTATTTCGATTGTTTTACTTAGAACATTTGTGTAAGATTAGTTCACAAATTCATAATGCCTGCTCAAGAAGTCGTGACCACGAAAGTGGTAGTTCATCCACTGGTACTCTTGAGCGTTGTGGATCATTTCAATCGAATGGGCAAGATTGGCAACCAGAAACGCGTCGTCGGCGTCCTACTGGGATGCTGGAGAGCGAAAGGCGTCCTAGATGTATCAAATAGTTTTGCAGGTTAGTTGTGATGACTCTGCACTACTTTTGTTCCAAACTGGACATGATATTTAAATTCTTATTTTAGCATCCCTTCCAATCAGCTGCTAGTTAACTCGACTTAATACTTTAAGTATATAATTGTAATAGTAAAGTTGTCCTTTTCCTATACACTATTTGGCTCATTCTGCATCAGACTTTAAACATCCCACTGTTGAAATATCTGCCTATCCTCGAAGGGTGACTAGACCATAACCATTACGCTGGCCTAGTGCGGGGTTGGCTAAATCATTGCATTTTGATAAACTTGTTTGACAGAACAGTTTATAGTCAGCCAAAACTTTTCAAAATCCCCTAAGAATTGTATAAATATCTCAAGATAAATGCAGCTCGAACATCTTTTATTTTTTTTTCAAACTAGTAGTTATTTTTTTTCTTAAATTACTTACTTCTCGTTCGATTTTCAATGAAACTTAGTAAGTAAAATTCAAATATTCATGCTCAAATTCAAATTTCTAATGATGATGGATTAAGTTAGTACTTTTTTGAATTTTTTTATTGGGTTTTTCACTAAAGTAAACCATATTTAAAAGTAGCTGTTACCAGCAACTTTGTTCATGTGGACCTACAAAAAAAAAGTAGCCCATGTCTGTCTCCGACCCTTAGGCTATATAGTTTATGTGCAAAAATTCAGGTTGATTCATTCAGCCATTTATCAGTGAAAACGCGACAAATACCAAGGCAGGGAGACAGAGTTACTTTGGCATTTATAATATGATTACACTCTTAATACATGCTTACCAAGTTTCATGAAAATCGTATGAGTAGTTTTGAAAAGTTTGATTAGTAGGTCTGTATGAAAATGACTGATGTTTGAGGTGCCAAATAACATAAAATATTAAAATTAAATTAAATTAAAAAAAAACCTAAATAATATATGCCATAAATTTTTCAGTACCTTTTGATGAGGACGACAAAGACAAGTCCGTTTGGTTCCTTGATCATGACTACTTAGAGAACATGTATGGCATGTTCAAGAAGGTCAATGCCCGAGAGAAAGTTGTAGGGTGGTACCACACTGGACCAAAACTCCACCAGAATGATGTAGCCATTAATGAGTTGATCAGACGCTACTGCCCTAACTCCGTTCTAGTTATCATTGATGCTAAGCCAAAAGACTTGGGTTTGCCTACTGAAGCTTACCGAGCTGTGGAAGAGGTGCACGATGACGGTACTCCAACAACGAGAACCTTTGAGCATGTTCCGAGCGAAATTGGTGCAGAAGAGGCAGAAGAAGTTGGAGTAGAACATTTATTAAGAGACATTAAAGATACAACTGTCGGAAGTCTCTCCCAGCGCATCACTAATCAGTTACTGGGACTGAAAGGTCTCCATAGTCAACTGAGTGAAATCAGAGATTATCTCATTCAAGTTGGTCAAGGCTCATTACCTATGAATCACCAAATCATCTACCAGTTGCAAGATATCTTTAACTTGCTGCCTGATATCGCCAATGACAATTTTATTGATAACTTGTACATAAAAACAAATGATCAGTCTTTGGTTGTGTATCTCGCCGCTCTTGTTAGATCCATCATTGCCCTACACAACCTTATTAACAATAAAATTACGAACAGAGATGCAGAAGACGGCAAAAAAGAGGAAAAAGCTGCGAAGGACAAAAAAGATGAAGAGAAGAAAACAGAAGATAAAATAAAAGCTGAAAAGAAGGAGAAAGAAGAAAAAAAGAAATGAAGTAGAGTAATATAGAGTTAAGTTGTTTGTAATGCTGAAATATTTTTAAATAAAATGTATTTACTAATAATACAATTATGTAGTTTTGTTATTATTAACTTAAAAGTACGACTCAATTTAACGTAAGTTTTCCTGTGTTATTCAAACAAAATGTGTCAAAACCATGTCAGTTTTTATCTTAGACGAAGCATGATCCATGGTTTTTATAGTAAAACTTAAAAGTAGTTTAGTTCTATCATTGTTTGTTTGCTTGTATAAATTGCAAATTGTCAAAATTGTTTGACGCACTTGTGTGTTATGAAAAAACTTCACAAGGGGCCAAAGGCGCGGTTTTTTTTTCAAATAATTGATTTAAAAAATATATTGATATTAAATAATTAACATTTACTAACTACATTTGGTGTGTTTTTTTTAAATGAAATTGAATGTGTCAACATAAAGTTTATTGGCACCTCCACACAAATCCATCGAAATTTTCAATGAGATTAATTATAATATTGTAATAAACATATATTTGATAGGTGTACATTCCAATTAATTAAAAATACCTCCCAACAAACAAAATTTTTATGTGATATGCTCATAACCAGCATTATCTTTAAATAGTCATGATAAGTGCGCTTCTTATCAGATAACGATATTACAATCTGGATTATTGATAATGGTTCGACAGTCTTGGTGTAGCCGTAACGCGATACTTATGAATGTAGTTGGAAAATTAAATAGTTTATAGTGAGGGGAATCTCAACACTACAAAAATGGACGACCGAGTGCGGCTATCAGTAAGTTTCCTATCATTTTATCAAGTGTAGCCAGCAGTGAAACGTAAACAATAACATGAAGCTGTATGACGCTATGTTATTAGGTCACCTGCTACAATATTCTACTTTGTATGTTTTAGGATCAAGTGTGGCTGAAGCCGCAAGGGTCTTCAGAATTTGATATCCCTATAGCTGTGAAGGTGCTCAATACATCGGGGGACAAGATAGAGGTTCAAGACGACGATGGCAAGAAAATTATCTCATTGATACAAAATGTGCTGAAGCCACTTCACGCCACATCTAGAGCAGGGGTGGAAGACATGATAACACTCGGAGAACTCCAGGAGTACACGATTTTGCGTAATTTGCATATCAGATATAATCAACAGTTGATTTACGTAAGTACTTATATATATTTTTATTGACCTTGTTATTAGAATATAAATATCACAAAAGAAAGGTACACGATTACTGGTACGATATTTAGTGGTTTCAGGTAACGATATTATGCTTATTATCTGCTAGTCACCTATACTCTTACTTAGAGCTTAGAGATAATACCTCGGGGATTAAATAGATATTCTACCTAAAAAATATTAGACATGTACCTATACCTACATAAAATTGATAGGTAGATCGTTCTACGAGTGCAAGATACTTATTCTAGGGTTTCAGAACTTATGCTGGTAGTACTTCGGACTTCAAAAATAATTAGCATTTTTATTATATGATGGTGCCATAGAATTCTCCTTATAAATAATGGTGCATATAATTTTGCCGAATTGCCAGAAAAGAAATCACCCTAATATTATAAATGCGAAAGTTTGTGTGTAAGTATGTAAGTGCGTTTATTACCTTCAACTCTGTAACGGCTGAACGGATTTGAATGAAATTTGGTATGAAGGTAGCTTACACCCTGGATTAACACATAGGCTACTTTTTATCCCGGAAAAATATTCGGTTTCTGTAGAATAGCGGGTGAAACCGCGAGGCGCAGCTAGTATTATATTTTGTAGAATTGCCATAAGTACTTACTTAATATTTTATCAACCTATAAAATAAAACAAGCGATCTACTATCTCTGTTAGTGAATCATCGTAGAAAGAAAGTACTAGGTACCTTGGCGCTAACATATTTTAGTCAAGCTGTCTACACCTATAATAATTGAAAAATAATAAACCATTGACATTATATGTTCTACACACATATATAAATAATTATATATGTGGTGGAACTCTATTATATACGTGTCTCGACACGGTCTTGACACAATAATTGTGCCGCCGCGCCGTGCCGCCTCGCCCCCGTTAACATGTGTACTCCACAGACTGGTACTGTTTATATATGCGGCGTCACGTATCAAGACCGTGTCGAGACATGTATATAACAGAGTTCCACCACAGATACATAGGGCTCCGCAGACATAATCACGGAATGATCGAATAAAGCTCTTTCTTAGCCAAACATTAGAAGTGTATCAGAAGTGTACATTATTAGTTTTTAATTACTACTTTTGTTGTTTGTTATGGTGTTTCTATTTCAAAATTGAGGTTCTATGTTTATATCATTGGTTTACACACATTATATTAAGTTTTATAATACTTTTGTTCATAAATGTAAGTCCTGCAGCGCCCACCGAGTGACGTGACGCGTGATTTGGCAAATTTCCGTACAACGGAAGGCAAGGAGCACGTCCTTTACAGGTTACACGCCACGCCACTTACACGCTAAGAAAAATTGTCAGTTCAGTGTCACGCCACTTGTGGGTTTCGGGCCTAACAGTTATTATGATCCTGTGTGAAATCTGCACGGACACAACATGTTCATAAAGGGGTTCCTTGTTTTATTATTGAACCCAAAAGTTACGACGTCGCACTGAATGGCAAAGCTCATATTAAGTCTACTGAACTTACGACGTCGCTGTCAAGGCTCATATTAAGTCTAGTGAACTTACGACGTCGCAGTCAAGGCTCATATTAAGTCTACTGAACTTACGACGTCGCTGTCAAGGCTCATATTAAGTCGAGTGAACTTACGACGTCGCTCTCGAGGCTCATATTAAATTTAGTAAACTTTAAAGAATCGTATTAACAAATCATACTCTAAATACTACCGCTAGTGTTATGGTCGCATGGATGTAAACGATTTTAAATTTTTGCTGTGTGCCATCAATAACACTACTTGTTCAAATGTTTCAGACGTACACCGGAACCATGTTGATAGCAATCAATCCATACGAAATCCTGCCGATATACACCATGGACCAGATACAGTTCTATCAGGAGAGGAGCTTAGGAGAGATTCCTCCGCACATCTTTGCCATCGGTGACAGCTCGTATCGAGCCCTCATGGACACCTCCTCAAACCAATGTATTGTAATCAGGTATTTCGATTTTTGTCTATTTATAATTCACTACTTGGATGAGAGTGTGTTCTTCTTCTAGACAACAACAAACAAAGTAATAAATGCAACAACGGCCCCGGTGGCCCCGGTGGCTCAGTTGGTAGTGAAGCTACCTTCTATGTTTGGGGGCGTGGGTTCGATTCCCATCTACGACAAACATTCTTGTGATGAACATTTGTTTTTGTTCTATGTCTGGGTGTTAATATCTATAGAGTAGCTAGTAAATTTTTCCACTTCCAATGTAACCTAAATTTAATTTAAACTATTTTGTACTCTGCAGGCAGCAAAAATATTTTCATTTTAGTTTAGTCTAGTCGAACCTCCATGAGCACGACGTGGTCTCCTGTAATTGGGGGTGCACCCTGCTTGATGCCTATGTTTCATAATGTGAATGTAATGTGTAACTTCTGTTGGGGATCCATATTCTATAAAATAAAATAAAATAAAATAAAATAAAAAATAAATATATAAGTATGTATTTAAAAAATATCTATGTACGTATATCAGTCTCTGGCAGCCATATTACAAGCTTTGCTTAGTTTGGGGTCAGATGACCGTGTGTGCAAAAATGTCCCAGATATTTATTATTATTTATTATATCAAAAAGTTTTATCGTAAGCGTGCCTTTGTTCAGCAGTGGACGTCTTCTGGCTGAAAATGAAGTTTCCTATTTTTCGAGAGGTTCCCGTAGTTTGACTAACCTGGAGTACCATCACGTTGTTTGTCATTACTAACAAAACATTATCTGTCTAAGAGTATCTCTGTATATCCTAACTTATATTATAAAAATGCCAAAGTAACTCTGTATATCTGTATCTCTGTCTTTCGGTGTTTGTCGCGTTATCACGGCTGAACGAATCGACCTGAATTTTTGGAACGGAGTTGGACATAGGTTACTTTTTTTCAGGTCCTCGCGAACGAAGTCGCGTGTAACATCTAATTAGTAATATACAGGACAGTCGGTATACAGATAGTTTCGTAAGGAATACTGCTGTAGCACAGGGCGAATGAAATGATTGGATGTTTAGGGACATACAACGCCATCTAGTTTAAAATTTAAAAATTTCCGGAACGAATATAAAGTTTGTTTATAATTTATTTCAGTGGAGAGAGTGGTGCTGGCAAGACGGAGAGTACGAAACTTCTACTGCAGTACCTTGCAGCTGCCAGTGGAAAACATTCTTGGATCGAACAGCAAATCCAAGAAACTAACCCTATCTTGGAAGCTTTCGGCAACGCCAAAACTGTAAGGAACGACAACTCGTCCAGATTTGGCAAATATGTGAACATTTACTTTAGCCGAAAGGGAATTATCGAAGGAGGCAACATAGATCAGTATCTGTTAGAAAAATCTCGGATAGTCTTCCAAAATAAAGGGGAAAGGAACTACCACATATTCTATGCTCTCGTAACAGGGTTATCCGCGGACGAAAAACGAAAGCTGGAGTTAGGACGTCCTGAAGATTACCATTACCTAAATTCTGGGAATATGTTGACATGCGACGGTCGCAATGATAGTCACGAGTTTGCGGATATTAGGTCCGCTTTCAAAGTTCTCAACTTTCCCGATACCGAAGTGTGGGGACTGTTCACTCTTCTTGCTGCGATTTTGCACATGGGTAACTTGAAATTCAAGTCGTTCAATTTTAACAACATAGAATCTTCTGAGGTGGCGGATGCAGTCAACGCGAATAGAATAGCGAATCTTCTAGGAGTGAACAAGGCTGTTCTGTGTGACGCACTGACGAGGAAAACGTTTGTCGCTCACGGAGAAAAAGTTGTTTCTCCCCTGACAGTCGCAGCATCCCTAGAAGGTCGAGATGCTCTGGTAAAAGCCATGTATGGTCACATGTTCGAATACATAGTTGAGATGATAAACAAAACGCTGTTCAAAGACCAGCAGCTATCCAGCGGATCAGTCGGTATACTTGACATTTTCGGCTTTGAAAACTTCGAATCGAACAGTTTCGAACAACTGTGCATCAATTACGCTAACGAGAATTTACAGCAGTTTTTCGTCAGACACATTTTCAAGATAGAACAAGAGCAATACGAGAAGGAAGGTATAACATGGGACAACATTAATTACGTCGATAATCAGGAAAATCTTGATGTGATCGGATTAAAACCAATGAATTTGCTGTCGCTAATCGATGAAGAGTCGAGGTTCCCGAAAGGAACAGACTTGACGTTGCTGTCTAAGCTGAATAGTAATCATAGTACAAAAGGCTGTTATATTGCGGCGAAATCGACACATGAACATCGTTTCGGTGTCAGACATTTTGCTGGCGATGTGTTGTACGAAGTCCGAGGTAACATTTGTTAAAACTTATTTTATTTATTGTTATATATGTACATAGGAGTGGTACTGGCGGGGTTAACTAGGCAAAGTCTTTGTCTTGGCGTTCCAGTTTGAACGGGTTACATAATAGTATTAAAATTTCGCGAGACTGCGTGATTTTAAGAGATTATAATGTATGCGATGATAACTATTATTTTTAAAATGAAAACAAAAAAATCTGCAAAATGTAGATAGAGTATTATATGGTTATAGTATTATAGTGATATGACACTCTGGATATAAATAGGAATACAACGACACCTCGCTCGTCAAAATCGGTAAAGCCGAAGTCAATCCGGTCTGACTAAAAAAAAAGGGTAATATAGGATACAAGCTGTTAACCGCGACTTCGTTCGCGTGGACCTACAAAAAAACATTACAAAATGGGATCTAACAAGAAGAAAAATTCTGAATAGATCCATCGAGGATCTACCAATGGACATACTGAGAAAAAAGTTCTTGATAGATCCATGATTGCAAAATGGGATCTAAAAAGAAAAAAAGTCTGTAGATCCCATATGGATCTGAGCACTGGATCTAAAGTGAATGATCCAAAATTTCAGCTCGATCCGTTCAGCCGTTATGCCGTAATAACGCAACAAACACCCAGACCAAAAATATTACCTTTCTTTTCGGGCAGTCGGGTTTAAAAAAAAGCTTTGTTACAGGTTTCTTGGACAAAAACAGAGATATGCTAACAACAGACGTGAAAGAGATGTTATTTGATTCGAGCAACCAATTTCTGAAGAGCTTGTTCGCTAATGATAATGCCAGCGCCGGATCTCAAAGTGGCAGTCGAAAACCGGTATCCTTGAGTCACCAGTTCAAATCCTCACTCGATGCTCTCATGAAAACGCTCTACGCTTGTCACCCGTTCTTTGTGCGGTGTATCAAACCAAATGAATTCAAGAAGCCAAGGGTAATTAGTATACGCCTAGTTAATCATTATACAACGTGCTTTGCAATAAACGCAAAACTTCTCGTAGGTAGCTACTAATTATAAATGCAAAAGTTTGTGTATAAGTAGGTAAGTATGTAAGTGTGTTCCCGTTCAACTCTGTAACGGCTTGTTCGAACTTGGTAAGGTTATATAATCTGACCAACTTCGAACAACGTCCTGCCGCGAGGTTTTGGCGCATTCGATATTTGAAATTGTATAGCTGTCGCTCTGTTTCTCGTGCAATAGATAGAGTGATTTTTTCTAACTTTTTGATGAAATTAGCCTTTCGGGGGTAGTCTGTTATCACCACATAAATCTTTACAAAGTCTTTTGTTTTTTGTGTCAATGGCTTGGATAAATATACCGCTATGTTTTGTTTTTTCAAAATATGTTTATGGTATTCTAATAACAATACTTTACTTCCGTGGCCTATAACAACGAAGATATTGCGAAATTTTAAAAAAAAACTAATATAACACATAAAAAAAGATGACACATAAAAAATAACACGACACGGTGTAGATAACACATAAAAAATCATCGAAGTCGGATAACATTTAGGCGGTATACTCTGTTCTTAAAGCTCTGCAAAAATAATGTAATAATGGGTATTTTTTCCTACAACACAAAAACAAAAAAAAATGGGCTATAAATGGCAGTAAATTTACGCGGCTTCATATGAAAAGAGAAGTCCGCTCAAAGCTTTTTCCACTAAAAATACGAAGCTGAAAATTGTTCATACAGACTTTATAATTTTATTATTTTGGTGAATCTTAAAAGTGTGATGTAGGGAAGCTGCCTCCGAGAGGTTTTGCGTTATTTCCAAAGGCATGCAGTTTATGTATTACTTTTTAATTTTAGCTTTTCGATCGATCGCTCTGCGTACGCCAGCTCCGCTACGCCGGTCTCATGGAAACTGCGAAAATAAGACAGGCCGGTTTCCCCATCCGGCACTCTTATTCCGAATTCGTCCATAGATACCGCCTCGTCATTCCCGACATCCCTCCCGCCGAGAAAACCGATTGCAAAGAAGCCACCAGAAAAATCTGCAAAGCAGTCCTACCAGACCAAGAATTCCGTCTCGGCCATACAAAAGTGTTCCTGAAGGATGTCCACGACGGGATACTCGAGGAACTTAGACACAAGGTGATGATCACAGCCGTGATCAGAGTGCAAGCGAACGCACGAAGGTTCATATATCGAGGGAGATTTTTGAGAATGCGAGCGGCAGCTCTCGTCATACAGAAACATTTCCGCGCCCGAGGATACAGGAAACGCTACCTCATTATGAGGAGAGGCTACTTGCGCATCCAGGCCGTCATCAAATCCAGAGAATTAAGAAAGACATTCGTAAACCTGAGAGTATTCTTCAGGAAACTGCAAGCGAATTGTAGAGGATATCTCATTCGGAAACTGGTTAAAGAAAAGGGTCATATTATCAGGGCCAAATTGGCGCAGTTTGGTGGTGAAAAGTCCACTATCCAGAGATCTGGAAATGTGAAAGGCGCAGAAGACGACCACGAGAAGAAGTATAATGAGCTGATGAGATCTATTTGGTTCGTGAAAGATGTTCCTGTAGATAGTAGCGTTCAGAATGCGCAGGCCATAGACGATAGATACGTAGACGATGTGTTTGGGTTCTTGAAAGACAGTGCGACCCCCGCAGGTACGGTACGCGGCACTGGTTTTGGTGTGGTAAGTGTTCACTTTTCTTTTTCTTACAAATATGCACCTACTTTGCTTTGTGATACTAAGTGTACATTTACTTTGGCTGTCGTGTTATTTGTCTTCTCTGCTGCCTATTTTTCTTTTAGCGTTTTTAGGCGTCTAATCACAAAAACAACAAAAAATTGTATTTTAGCGCCTAGTTCCAAGTGACGAGATTATATAATTAGGTGCATAAAATACTGGAGATAGAAAATAAAACTAATAATACGTTTAACCAAACTACATTTCGAAAATCTGAATTACAAAAAATAAATATCGCAATATCGCAGAAATTAAAAATGATATGAATTAATCTTCTGAAATGAAATCCTCTGACTTTTAAGAGGTTACAACATATTTTCTATCACAAACGAAATAGCGAATAGATTTGTAGTGGTAGGGCTCTCTTGCAGAGTCCGCCTGGGGAAGTACCACACCTTTGCCAGCTATTCAACCGCCAAGCAGTAGTGTGCAAGCATTACTGTGTTCCGGGTTGAAGGGCAATGTTTCCAGCGTAATTACTGGGCATACAGAGATTTAACATCTAACATCTCAGGGTGACGAGCGCAGTGCATTGCCGCGCATAGTTTTGAACTGTTGAAGTTCAAAATTCTGGGTGGCACTAAACTGTTATGGGCAAGCGTGACGCTTAACATCAGGTGAGCGACTTGCTCGTCTCGTCACCGAGTAATATAAAAAAAAAAAAAAGCCAGCCTAGTGCTTTATACGGTGAACCAGCTAGTTTTTTTTTAAATTTGATTTGTATATTTTGATTAATAAACAAAAAGCAAAGAAAAATGCAATTCTAAGTACCAACCCGTTTTCTCATCAAGAAAAATATGCAAGATCATTGAGCGGGTTCAAAACTCATTTCAAATCATGATCAGACCAAGTCTTAATACTTACTTAATTTTATCAAGCTTTTATTAATTACTAGCAGCGCCCCGCGGTTTTACCCGCTGTCCTACAGAAACCGTATATTATTCTGGATAAAAAGTTGCTTGTAAAGGAGATTAAGCTACCTCCATACCAAATTTCATCGAATATTACTATTAGTACTCACGGGATATTTACCACGGTTATTATTTATTAATATACTAATAGTAATGTTGTAAACCACCACGAAAGTTTAAAACAGTGTTTTCATCGAATAGACAGGTCAAGTTACGTATGGGGGATCCGAACATAATTCATAACATAACATAATACAATTGCATTACAACATACAATTGTGTTTGGCATAATTTGCTGACGTTGAATCAACATTAATATAAATAATATAAATATAATTAAAACATTAATATAAATTAAACAGTCTGGAGGTAAGGAACATAGAAAAAGCATTTATGCTTGAGCCTTTATACAATATTGTCGCCGACGACTCACTGCCGTGCTTACGATCGTCATCTGAAATAGACTCTAACTAAGCGCTAATAGAGACGATATTGCAAAATGTAAAATTTGAGTCTGTTCCGGACACGCATTTTGTTTAATTATTTTATATTAATATGAGAGGTTGGTTTTAAAATTATGCACAGTAAAGTAAATCCTGTTATTAGTTACTTCCGGGCCAAACGCTAAATTGACTAGGCTATAAATCCGTTCACCGGTTACGGAGTTGAGTGAAAAGACAACTCCTAACAATATGAATGCTAGCATCAACATCATAGCAAACTTATGTCTGTATAGGAACGCACACACGTGAATGCTTCCCAAGCAGATATAGGTGCCTCCCGCTTTTAATATGCTTAGAATAAAAAATAAACTAAGTAAATTTAAATAAATAAATGAATTATATTAACTATTTTTTAATTTATTTATATACTGCTTACTGGGATCGCCCCGAGTCGATTCCATTAAAGCAGTATATAAATAAATTAAAAAACTGGCATTTGACAATTATATCACTAGTGTAAACAAAAGCAAACAAGCATCGGGAAAAAGCAAAAAAAAAAAAAATACAAGCAAAAACATCTTGTGCTATAATGAAAAAAAAAACAAACTGTAAGCCAATTATAGTCGAACCATAAGGACCAAAATATATATTATTCCGCCTCCACCAACCTACTTCCTTAATCGTACAATAAGTACGATATAAGTCATTTCGAAGCCCGAATTTTTAATTTGCAGACAGCGACAGTGAAGCCTGAAGTTTCCTCCGTAATCCCAATGCCGCAACAGAGTGAAGAAGAAGTATTCGACGAGTTCAATTTCAGAAAGTTCGCGGCGACATACTTCCTCGGCAACATGAGCCATCAATACTCCAGAAAGCCTCTGAAGCACTCCCTCTTAGATCTACCGTCGCCGATCGATAAAATGGCCGCCCAAGCACTTTGGATCACGATATTGCGCTTTATGGGAGACTTGGCTGAACCGAAGTATGTCGATGACAAAGTGGATAATGTGCCAGTTATGACAAAGCTGACGGACACTGTGGGCAGAGCTTTCCAGAAAAGTAAAGAATTTGAGGTGAGAACTGTAATACCCTTTTACTGTTGTTGTGTGTTCTGTTGTTCTTTCTGTATTCAATACTAGCTGCTCCCCGCGGTTTCACCCGCTATTCTACAGACACCGAATATTTTTTATGTTTTATGTCTATGTTAATCCGGGGTATAAGCTACCTCAATGCCAAATTTCATTCAAATCCGTTCAGCCGTTACAGAGTTGAACGGGAACAAACACACTTACATACTTAGACACACACAAAAACTTTCGCATTTATAATATTAGTGTGATTTTAATATTCGTACTTTTGGATACATCAGTCATTTAGACAAGTGTATTTACAAATACAATTTTATCTAGTTATTTTTTTTAAATTATTTATTATTATTTTTTTAAATTTTAAATTTTTTTTTTAATTTAAAATTAATTTGCTGTCACGTTCGTCATTATAAAGAAATTCTACTAATATTTTGCAGGAGATGCTAGCAAAAGACACAAACTACGAAGGAAACAGAAGCAAGATGATATCGAAGACATTGAAACGTCAAACGAAACTTAACGAGGAATTCATGAAAAGCCTGATAAATGACGAAGTCACTAACGAAATGTACAGCACCTGGCTGAACTCGCGACGAAGCACCAATTTAGAGAAACTCCACTTCATCATAGGCCATGGAATCATTAGGAAAGAACTAAGGTAAGACAATGGAAGCTTTGTTGCGCTGCGTGCTTGTTTCTATATATATAGTGCATTTGTGCATGAAAATGCATTTCGTGCTTATTTTGTTTCAGAGATGAGATACTTTGCCAGCTTTGCAAGCAGATCACCAACAACCCATCTACGGTGTCTCACGCACGTGGTTGGATTCTTCTATCACTCTGCATCGGCTGTTTCCCGCCTTCGGAACGTTTCGTAAAATACCTCCGCTCGTTCATCCGCTCCGGGCCTCCCGGCTACGCACCCTTCTGCGAAGGAAGGCTCATCAGAACCTTCAAGAACGGATCACGAACTCAACCACCAAGCTCGCTAGAACTTCAAGCAACAAAGAGTAAAAAACCTATCCTTTTAACTGTAACTCTTATGGATGAAACTTTCAAGACCGTTCAGTCAGATTCGGCGACGACCGCTGAAGAAATCTGCCAACAAATAGCCGAGAATGTCGGCTTGACAGATACTTTTGGCTTCTCTCTGTACATAACTTTGTACGACAAAGTTCTTTCGCTGGGAAGTGAAGGAGAACACATCATGGATGCGATATCGCAATGTGAACAATTCGCTAAAGAACAAGGTACTCCGGAAAAGAACGCTCCGTGGAGACTGTTCTACAGAAAAGAAGTCTTCACTCCTTGGCACAATCCTATGGACGATCCGATAGCAACCAATCTAATCTATTACCAAGTGGCTAAAGGAGTGAAGTTCGGTGAATACAGGTGCAATTCTGAAAAGGACTTGGCCATGATCGCCGCTCAGCAGCATTACATCGAATACGGACATTGCATCGATCCTAATGTATTAAGGAAAGTGATCGTGAATTACATTCCGAATCAGTTCATCCAATCTAACGATGCTGCTCTTACTAAATGGGAACACCTCGTGACTAAAGCGTTTGAATCGTCACAGAGCATTCAGTCCAAGATAGATCCGTTGAGATGTAAAGAAGATATCGTTATTTTCGCAAAGTTGAAGTGGCCCATGCTGTTCTCGAGGTTCTTCGAAGCTATCAAATTGAAAGGAGAGACGATCAACAAAGATCTCGTAATAATCGCCGTGAATTGGACCGGTATCTACATAGTCGATCAACTGGAACATATTTTGCTAGAAATATCATATGCAGAAGTTACCTACGTTGCTTACAATGAAGACGAAGATTATGATAATGTAGGAAGAATCACAATAAAGACAATTCAGCAAGAGGAATTCGTGTTCCAAAGTGTCGATGCAAGCGAAATGAGTTCGCTGATTATATTTATCATCGATGGACTTAAGCGGCGATCGATTCACGTTATCGCTCAAACCGAGTCTCAGGGCTACAACGATGCGTCATCGTTCTTAGAGTACAAAAAAGGTGACCTGATAACGTTACTGCACGATTGCACAGGGGAAACTTTAATGCACAGTACTTGGGGACACGGGGCGTGCAACGGCCAAGAAGGCCTATTCCCGACCGAGCAAGTCTACATCTTACCTACATTGACCATACCGTCGAGCGCGACGTTAGAAGTATTTAAGAAAGGCACTATCGCTACTGATAAAAAGCCATCCAAATACAATACGATTCAGAGGAAGCGAATGTACACGCTAGAGAGGTACGCAAAGGAGCATTTCAGAGAAAACGATGACATCAACACGTCGATTTCAAGGCAGTCAACTTTAACTACTGCAAAGAGACCGATCGCAGGTGACTTATGGGCTCACACCCGGGAACCGCTTCGTAAACCGCTACTCAAGAAGATATTAGGCAACGAAGCTCTCGCCAAATGTGCAGTATCTGCATTCTACGGCATTCTGAAGTACATGGGCGACATGCCAGCTCCTAAAGCTAGGTCAGCAACTGAATATACAGATGAGATATTCAGAGCTGGACTGACAGAACCGAGCTTACGTGACGAAGTATATTGTCAGATAATGAAGCAGCTGACGAATAACAGAATACAGTTGAGCGAGGAACGAGGCTGGGAGTTGATGTGGCTTGTGACTGGAGTGTTTGCATGCGGCCAGACGTTGATTAAAGAGCTCGTAGAGTTCTTAAAGACGAGGCCACATCCTATAGCAAAAGAGTGTCTGAAACGCGTCTTCAGAACCCAGAAACATGGAGCTAGAATGTACGCACCGTACGTAGTCGAAGTGGAAGCCATTCAACATAGAAGCATGCAGATATATCACAAAGTATACTTTCCTGATGATACGGACGAAGCGTTCGAAGTAGATTCCTCAACTAAAGCCAAAGAACTATGTGAGCAAATAACGGGTAGATTGAATCTTAAGAATAGCGATGGCTTCAGCTTGTTCGTGAAAATTACTGACAAAGTTTTCTCAGTTCCTGAAAATTATTACTTCTTCGATTTCGTGCACGAGCTAGTCGAATGGATGAAGCAAACGAGACCCGTAAGAGGAGGTAAGATTTACGACCTTTATAACTTCTTGAATTTACAAACTTTAAGTATTTAAGTTATATAAATATAATTATTATAATTAATAAGCCATAAAAATAATTAAGCTCTGCAACAGAAAGTGGCATAATTTTCAATGGTTTCCAATGGTCCAAGCTAGTGAACCATACAACTACCACCGACCACCGTTATGTGGCATAATATTATGTGCTATAAAAGATGTGCAACAATATAAGTACAAAACATCTAACTTAAGTCGTGTAAATAACAAATACAATTACATAATTAATTTTATTGTCAGTCAAGTTTTGTTTTTAAGTACTTTATTGATTGATTGATCATTTTGTTATCTTGGAGAGGCATTAATAAATCATTGGGTAATACTTTGTTTTAATAATACGTGGATACTCATGTTAAATTAGGTCACTTATCCTTACTACAATTTCGATCGCTCCGGTGATCTTTTTCAAGGAGTGTTATAAGGGGAACGAGCGCTCGAGACCTCATCTTGCCTTGTCAGTGTTCATAATTAAAATACAAATAAAATACCTTAATACTTGCGTTATATCTTTTTTACAGCTGGGTCACAAATGCAAATGAACTACCAAATATTCTTCATGAAAAAGCTCTGGATCAATACTGTCCCCGGCCGCGATAAAAACGCAGACCAAATATTCTACTACCCTCAGGAGCTACCGAAGTACTTGAGAGGATATCATAAAACCACGAAGCAAGATCTAGTAGAACTCGCTGCGTTAGTCTACAGAGCGAGGTTCGGCAACGATCAAACGTTGCTTCCTCAAATAGCTCAAATGCTCAACGACTTCATTCCTCCAGACATGGCCAAGATACAATCCAACTCTCAGTGGAAATCGCAAATATCAGCGGCGTATCTACAACAAGGTGTCATGACGGAGAATGAGGCTAAGGAAAGGTTTTTGAAGAAGATATATCAGCTGCCGACGTTTGGAACGGCATTCTTTGAAGTTAAGCAGACCTCAGATCCGTCGTATCCAGAAATGGTTGTTATTGGAATCAATAGGAATGGTGTCAGCATCGTTCATCCACAAAGTCGGGTTAGTACTTTTTTTCATTAATTTATAAGTGTTAAGTGGTGTATAGCCAACCTGCACTGGATATGGCCCAATCACCCTTCGAGGGTAGGCCGATATCCCAGCAGTGGTATGTTTTCGTTTGCCCAGAAAAGTGCAGATCGGTGCGACAGTAGCCGAATTTGTAAATAGTCTATATTGAACTTCATTTGCAAGCGCAAACGGCAGAGTATTGCTTGCTATGCATTCTTAGCTCGGTCCCGCTTACACGATACGTATACTGTACGACGGGCGGCTGACGAAGATGGCACACGGGCGAACAGACAGCCACGATTTTGCCGCGAAATTTATCGACCTGTAACAGCGCAAGATTATAGCGCCCCACATACTACTAAAATTGGTCTACAGCGCAGGTACATCGGGAGGAATTATTTTTTGTGTAAAACTACTCACCTAGGATCCCGAGTTACTCTTACGCTCGAGGATATCTCGATCACTCGTGTATTTTCAAAACGGCACAACAAATATTAGTACTACAAATACGGAAGATTCCGTAATGACATTTAAATATTTTTTAATCATCTATTTTAGTCAACTAAACTTCATAAATACCTACAGGTGCTCAAAACACCTGTGTAGTTTTTAAATATCGCGCGCGCGTAAGCTTCTTTTCCTCTGACGTTTTTTTCTCATGTTTTGGCTCCACACTTTGTGTATTTAGCCGGTGTCAAGTATTGGATAATTTCAAGTGAAGTCAACTATTTGACAATTAAAATAAGTCTCAGTCATAGTCTAAGTCAAGCAAAGTAAGTCACGATTAAGCTCACGTCATGCCCCAGTAAATAAATAATAAAAAATGAAAAAGTACAGTAGTGGAGACTTGACTAGAGGTTTCTATGGCGTTTTGGAAACAACACGAAAAGTCACGTTTCACGACATTATACTATTCACCAACACTCGTGCACGGTCACGAACACTTAATGAAAAAAATCCACCATTTTTACACTCGAATTAACACAAGTTATGGAAAATAATATAATGACGCGACATGACTTCTTCACGTTTCCCGTCAAAACTCTTCTCTGACTTTTACAGAATCGCTCTGTCACTTTCGCAATATATATTTTATTCGGTCAGTCACTATACAGGCTGATTTTTTATAATTGATTTTTAATGACGGCGGCGGCGCCGCTATTAAAGGAAACCAGAGCTTTTGATTTAAAAGCGGTCACATTGACGTGGCTGATTCGCTCGCGGATACAGTGAGACAGAAAGATTGCGTGATGATTAATATACGTGTTTGTTTCTAGGATGTATTGGTGACCCATCCATTCTCCCAGCTCTCGAACTGGTCATCGGGTAATACCTTCTTCCACATGACAATGGGCAACTTCTTGCGAGGAACCAAGATACTCTGCGAGACATCATTGGGATATAAGATGGACGATCTAATTTCTTCATACATCGCGGTTTTGAGACAATCTCTGAACCAAAAGTCTAGGAATTAAATTTGTATATCATTAACCTAGCGCGGAGTAGAGAGTTGTTAGAACAAAATTAAAGTGTTTATGGTATGTCTTGTAAAAAACTGTAAACTTTAAAAACTATTATATATTAACTCTTAAGTATTATAAATTATGTTAGTATGATATATCACACTAATATTATAAATGCGAAAGTGTGTCTGTGTTTTTGTGTGTGAAAGTATGTAGGTGTGTTTGTTCCCGTTCAACTCTGTAACGGCTGAACAGATTTGGATGAAATATATGTATGTATGGTATGGAGGAAGGTTATTCCCTGGAATAACACATAGGCTACTTTTTATCCCGAAAAAATTAACTGTTCCTGTAGAATAGCGGGTGAAACCGCGGGCCGCAGCTAGTATTTAAATAAAGTTGTAAATACTTACCATGAGATAAAGTTGATAAAATTATGACAATTAGATACACCTTAACGATACATTAACGATTTATATTAAAGGTTATAAATTATTATTTGGTATATTTTTTATTTATTACTAAATTAGGTCCATTATAATTATATGGTACACACTTATAAATAATTATAAGAACTAGTTGTTCCGCGAACAGTAGACCTCGCAAGCACAAACTTTTTTGCACAGCTGCAATTCTACAATTTCATAGAATTTTTTAGTCGGGTATTTCGCCAAAAATAGGAGGGGGGGGGGAGTCTTTGCATCTTCGCCCAGAATTTGCGTGAAATGAGGCCATAACTGCGTGTCCAGGCGGTCCAGCGGGCGTGCCGCTAACGAAAGCTAATTCGGAACGAATACTAATTAATCTGGCGGGCCTCACATCAAAAGGAGTTTTATATGAAAATATTTGGAGTTACCTCCAACATGATGCTTCGTCTAAGCCTCCAACATTAGCGACCTTCAGTATAGTGCAAAGATAAGTAAGTATGGTATTTACTTTCATCCGAGGCGGACGTGGTACAATAAATAAATAAAAATAATGGATTGGAGTAACGAAATGGTTTCATACATACGTTTTTCCAATAATATGTGAATTATATAATTATTCGCACACTTGTGTTCAGCAATGCAACTGCAAAATAATTACGTTATGATAACAATTATCAGCATTTATCACGCGAGAACGAGACGGATGTATCCATATTCATATAGCTTTTTTTTTTTTTTTTTTTTTTCTCTTTCCTCCTACGAGGATTATGGCGTCGCACGTCTTATGCATTTGCCAGTGTCAAGTACACTCATAATTTTTCAAGTTTTGGTGAATATTGTCAAATAAGTCATAGTCACAGTCAAAGGCGAGCAAAGCAAGTCACGGTCAAGTCCAAGTCATGCCCCAGTAAAGTGGTGAAAACTTTACTAGAGCCTTTAATGGAGTTTTGGAAACAACACGAAAATTCACGTTTCACGACATTATACCATTCACCAACACTCGTGCATGTTCACGAACACTTAACGGGTAAAAATTCACTGTTTTTTTACACATTAACACTCGAAATAACACAAGTTTTGGAAAATAATAAAATGACGCGACATGATTTCTTCACGTTCCCGCCAAAAAACCTTCATATAGCTTTATCATAGCTTTATCGAGTTGACGTGAAGACAAACCGGGTGGACATAACTTTATCCCGGCGCCCGTGCTGGCATCATGAAGGTTTTTACCTACAAGCTTCTTGGCTGGCATACTCTATATCGTTGTCCGCCAAGTTTTAAAATGTCCAACTTCTAGGCAAACCTTCGTATCGAATTATTGTGATGCAGTTGTGAGAGGTCTGTATAGGCGATAGTTTAATACTTGGACGAAAATGATGCTAAATCCATGGTTTAATACATAGACGAGATCCTTGGTTTAATAGGTATATTTTATGGCATTATCGGGTCGTACATTATCCGTTTCGAATGTACGGCCGATATTTCACGACCTGATAATGCTTAGGGTGTCTACACATGGCCTGACCTGACATGATGTGAAAGGGACAGCTAGATTTGAATTTCACGGGAACAAAAGAAACAAACTATTAAGGTTATAGCTTCTCCCTTTCGCTCCCCCAGAAACTTTTATATAGCTATCTCTTTCAAACGATGTCAAGTCAGGCCGTGTAGCGAGGCCTTTATCCTGATATTCCATGTACTGGTACACCAATTACTGTACATTATCGGGTCGTCCATTATTGTCTCTCATTATTTTAAAATTCATTCATCTTTGGTTGGTAGAATAAATCGTATTTGATTTGTATTCTCTTTTGATTCTCTTTGTACGTTGTTCTCCGTATGTTGGTTGTTTGTTTTGTTCACATATCTTGATATTTTGTTAAAGTTCCGTGATAAAATCAGCTAACAACATTACTAAAATGTATATAAAACCACAAAATGAATACACTTTAGAGGATGGCTTGGATTTAAGGTAAAAATTGTTGTTTACCTATATGTATTGTGTACCTCAAACTAATTTTTCATAGCTTACTTTAACTATATGTTCTCAACTAAAGACTGTTATGATTTTGTAGAGGATTACTTGAATGTCCTAATCAATTAAAGCACAGCATATTATATTTACTCGTAGTTTTATATTTTACGAGTTTCGTATTTTTTCACACGTGACAGGATAGTTACAAGTTCTATTGACATCGCATAATTAAAAACATCTACGATAGAAACGAGGTTGATATTGTGTGCAAGTTAGAGGTTTCAAACCAACACTCCTCCTCACAATGACAATCCTAAACGTTTTCTTAGCTCCAGGTGTCGAGGCCCTGGTAGCCCTTTAGTTAGCAAATCAGCCAACATATTAGAGGTATCCTTGAAACTGACATTGATCACTCCATTTCGAATATAGTCTTTCAAAAAATGAATTCTAAGATCAATGTGTTTTGTTTTGCTGCTTATAATAGCATTCTGGCATAACTTTAATGCTGCTTGGTTGTCATTGAAGATAGTTATTCTATCTTGTTTCAGCGCTGTCATGTCTTTAAGCAGTTGTCTTACATGTAGAGCTTCTTTTACAGCATCCGATAATGACATATATTCAGCCTCTGCAGTAGACATAGCGGTTGCCCTCTGCTTCCTCGACTCCCAGCAGACAACTCCATTTGCTAGCATAAAACAGAATCCAGTATAGGACTTTCTATCTATGGTGCATGCTGCCCAGTCGGCATCAGCATATCCGATCATCTCTTTATCTTCAGTTCTTTCAAAACGTATCCCCACAGTTTTTGTTCCTTTTAGGTATCTCAAGATCCTCTTAGCAGCTTTGTAATGCTCAATTCCATAACAATTGTTGAATTGCGAGAGATAGCTTACAGCAAACATTATGTCTGGACGTGTGGCCACGGCTAGAAACATCAGGGACCCAATAAGGTTCTGGTAAGGTATCGTCTCATCAATTGTCGCTTTTTCCAATTTAAGGCGAGGCTCAATTGGTGTAACGCTGGGCTTGCAGTCTTCCATTCTAAATTTAGTGAGTAATTTTTCTATATACTTTTCTTGTTGTAATTTGATTTTGCCTTCTTTTACATTTACTTCGATTCCTACAAAATCACTTTCGATCACTGGACCAAGATCTTTCATTTCGAAAATCGATTTTAATTTCATTATGACTTGCTCAAACGTTTGTTTACAGGAGTAAGCAATAAGCATGTCGTCAACATACAATCCCAGAAGTATTTTAGCTCCTTCTTTCTCCAACACATAAATGCAAGGATCAGCTGCTGATGGTATAAAACCAAGTTTCTTTAGTTTGTCGTCCAATTTCTTATACCATTGCCGCCCGGATTGCTTAAGACCATATAAAGCTTTTTTTAATTGACATACTTTCTCTCCTTTAATCCTAGTCACATCTTCTAGCATTTTCTTTGCTTTCCGAAGAACTGTTGCATCTTTGTTTGAACTTTCATCGATAATGATTTCTTTGATATACTCTTCTAAATATTGTGGCTTTTTCATCACAATATGTTCGTCTAAATCGCCATTGAGATACGCAGTAGTAACATCGAGTTGGTGGAGCTTCAAACCTTCTTGGACCGCGGTAGCCAGCATCAGTCTAATAGAGCTTAGTTTGGCAACCGGCGCCCAAGTTTCGTTGTAATCTATGCCCGGTCTTTGCGTAAATCCTCGTGCGACGAGGCGAGCCTTTTTAGTGTTGTTTGCTTTTTCCTTGAGTATCATTTTGAAATCAATTATGTTTTTCTCATTTTCTTTCTTCTTAATTTCCCATGTGCCATTTTTAATATGCGCTCTTATTTCTGCTTTTATTGCGTCATGCCACTCTGCATCTTTTACTTTGTCATTGTCTTTGACTTCGCACAAATAAGTGATTTCATCTACATCTCTTTCGACTAGGTTTGACACATCTTGATATTCATCCGAAGACGATTGTGATGTAGAAGATTGATCAAGTACATAGTCTTTTTGCCAGGTAGGAGTTTTTTTGTGTCTACGAGATCTTCTATTTATATTTTCAGCCTCTTCTATACTCCTCCTGCTCTGACTACATTCAGGGAATGTACTGGTCTCAGATGTAGCAGATTCCTGAAAAAGATTCGGTACTATTTCGACATCCACAACAGGTATGTACTCTTTATCCTCTTTTTCTATTTCAGGCTGCTGTTCTTTCTGTTCGCCAGACATATTATCATAATTTTCATCTTGATGACTGGGATAATACATTCGGTCAATGACATTAACATCTCTGCTTATTATCACAGTATTCTTGTTTGGAAAGAAAATTCGAAAACCTTTTGCGTTCTGTGCGTAGCCAACAAATACTCCTTCTTTGGCTTTTGGGGTAAATTTTCCCTTTCTTTGCTTGTCTAGAACAAATGCTTTAGAACCAAATATTTTGAGGTGATTTCCCGATGGTGTACGCCCAGTCCATTTTTGGTAAGGTGTACAACCTTTCAAGGCTCTAGCAGGACTTCTGTTTATCAAATAATTGGCAGTGTGTACCGCTTCCGCCCATAGTTCTTTAGGCATGTTTCCATCAATCATTAGACATCGAGCTTTGTCCAGTAAAGATCTGTTCTTTCGCTCACTTTGGCCATTTTGTTGAGGTGTATACGGTGCAGTCAGCCTTCTCTTAATCCCATTTTCTTTTAAAAACGCGTCGAATTCACGGTTTCGGTATTCGGAACCGTTATCTGACTGTAAATTCTTGATTTCATAGCCATCGTGAAACTTTTCGACTTTTCGTTTATATTCTTTGAAAATTCCAAAAACTTCGCTCTTGTTTTTAATAAAGTATACGCAGCAATATTTTGTAAAATCGTCAATAAACGTAACAAAATATTTCGCTCCACCCAAAGTTTCCGGTTGTATGGGACCACATACGTCAGTATGTATTATTTGTAAAGGTTGAGTAGACTGGGGTTCTTCTACTGAAGTGAAAGGCAATCTTGTCATTTTTCCTTTTATGCATGTTTCGCAATCAGACAATTTTCCATTTCCCAGTTCTATCCCTTTGATAAGATTATTTTTTGCGACCAACTTCAAATCATTTTCATTGAGGTGGGCTAATTTCTGATGCCAAATACGTAAATCAGTGTTGATAGTACGTGCCACTTGCGCTTGTTCATCACTCTTGATGTAGTAAAGGCCATCTTGTTTCTCGGCAGTCAATGACGTTTTTCCTTTTTCGTCTTTAATGTAGGCTTTATCTTTAGTAAAAAGCACACTATTCCCCTTTCCGGTGATTTTTGCTACTGACAGAAGGTTTGTTGACAAGTCGGGCACATATAAAGTGTCTTGCAAGTTAATGATTTCGTCATTAATATTCAAACGAACTTTGCCTTTGCCTTCAACTTTCACAGTGTTACTATTCGAAGCTAGTCTTAGAGATCCGGTTTCAGGATTCAGTGACTCAAACTGTTCTTCTTGTGCACACATGTGAGAAGTGCAGCCACTATCTAAACACCATGTATTTGGAGAGGTGATTGATAAGCAAATCGGTGCAAGGTTGTATGATTTTTCTTGACGTTTTCTGTCATTTTCTTGTTTTTCTTTATCGACTTTCTTTTTGTTCCAGCATGACTCAGTATTATGGCCTTTTTTCTTGCAGCTATTACAGAATTTGGTTTTCTTTTTTGTGTAGAAAGCTTCTTCTTCTGTTTTTGTATTCTTTCGAGCTTCACTTTCTTCTATAATTTTTATCTTTAACTCATCTGGCGTTGGCAGCTTGTCACGCGATTCTATAGCGATTCTAAAGTTTTCATAGTTTAGTGGTAAACTGTATAGCATCATTATGCATAATAGATCTGGATGCAGTTCCACTTCCATGTCACTTAACTTATCAACAATGTCCATAAAATTGTTGAGGTGTTCACGGACATCATTGTTCTGAACTTTTTTTTAAATAAGCTGTTTAAGTAACGTCGCTTTGCGCGCAGGACCGGTACTCTGATATATATTTTTCAGTTTACTCCAGAGCTCGAAAGAGGTTTGGCAATTTTTAACTTGCTTGATCTCCTGCGGTGATATAAGTAACAAAAGTTCTGACCTAGCCAGGAGGTCTTTACTCGTAAAATCATTTTTCTCGTCTTCTTTTTTAGGAAAGGTAGTAACACCACTGGCGATCTCCCATAATCCATTCTTAATTAGTATGGCTTGAGCCTGGACACTCCAAGTATCATAATTATTTTTGTTCAGAGAATCGATTTTGTAGTGAGTAGCCATCCTTATATTTTGGTAGGTAGGTACACTTACCCCATACTTCCGAACGCTCTGCTACCACTTGTTATGATTTTGTAGAGGATTACTTGAATGTCCTAATCAATTAAAGCACAGCATATTATATTTACTCGTAGTTTTATATTTTACGAGTTTCGTATTTTTTCACACGTGACAGGATAGTTACAAGTTCTATTGACATCGCATAATTAAAAACATCTACGATAGAAACGAGGTTGATATTGTGTGCAAGTTAGAGGTTTCAAACCAACAAAGACAAGCTACTGAGAAAACATGAAATATTTTTTTAGATTTGCCTAAGTACACATTTAAAAAGATTTTAAATAATATATGCCTATATCAAAGCGTTTTCATAGGCCACCTTCGTCTCATATAACAGACGACTATCTAATGAAACATTGTTGCCACAAGAAAACATACTAACTCAACTTCTTTTCTGAACTAAATGGATAGATAAAGTAGGTACCTTCATTTGGATATCTCTATATTAGTATGCGTTAGCCGTACCATGTACCTATTGTACAGGTCATCAAATATAAGTCACTTTTGGTTAAAACTTGATATTACAGAAAGTTACCAACAACTGGTTCAGTCTTACACATCAATGAACACTTGGATGAACCTGAAGACCATCTAGAACCAAGCACAGAGCGCCAAAATGTAGACTATATTGGGCATAAAATTGGAAGTTTTGCTACATTGGCTGATGGCATGATAGATTTTCATCCTGGAGGGTTTGTTAAAAAGAGAATTTTAGAGGCGGGAGGTGGGCTACCTCTCAAAGAGCCATGTACAGTGTTCATAGCATTCTCTGGTTACTTTGACAATACTGATGAGCCCTTTGATGTTCATAGTATGAAAAAACCTTTAGTAAGAATTTCCTATTGTTCTGAACTATCTTTGTAACATTATCAAGATTGTCATTAATAATTGATACAATTTTAGGAGGTAAATCTCACAATGACTGATTATGAAGACCATGGATTGATACCCGGACTGGACATAGCCATCAAATCCATGTTAGTTGGAGAGCTGTCAATTTTCCTATTCTCACACGAATTTGCATATGGGGAGTATGGAATCCCACCAAGAATTCCACCGAAAGCCCAGTGTGCCTTCTACATCAAACTTGTTAAGAAAACATTAACTTCTCAAAATAAGTAAGTTGCAACTGCAAATAAATGAATTCTACTTATTTTACGACGATCGTAATGCTTTTTAATGCATTTTGTAATTTTTCTTGTCTGTCAACAGAAAAATAAATTTCTCTGAGCGAAATATGTTCGATAGAGTTGATAAAGAAGTCAAAAACTTTTATGCAGCTGGAAGTTTACTGTACCAATCAAATAATTTCACGCAAGCAGCAAATGTTTTTAGGAAAGCGATTTGGATGCTTCATAAATGCCGCCTTGCAGATGAAGCAGAAGAAAAGAAACAAGAAAAATGGCTCAAAAAGTTATATTATAATTCAGCTGTTTGTTACAATAAGGCTCATTTGCCTCTGAAGGCCTGTACAGCTTGTAATGAACTGAACCAACTTCAAAATCTTTGGAATAACAGTAAAGCTCTGTTCCAAAATGCAAAGGCTCTCAGGATGATTGGACAATATGATGCAGCAGAAAAGAGACTCAAAAGAGCAATGAAATTATGTTCCAATTCTCATTATGATGACATGACTGCTGAAATGGAGCTGCTTATAAAAACTAAGGAATCCTGCAATCAGAAAAGGTTAATGGGCATAAAACTTACTGAAAAACATATTGCTAGTGATGACTTCAAAAAAGAAGTTGACGCACTGATTAGAGATTTCAAAGAAAATGTTAATTTGTGTCAGTTAACTTTGCCCTCGGGCATGGGCTCTTGTGAATTAAAGTATTTGAGAGAGGCCTGCATTAGGGAAAACTTATTTATGCGTTCTGTTGATGTTCCGTTAGAGATCGAAGCAGAAAATCAACATGATAGCAAACACTATCCAGAACCTTTCTTTGCCATTGACAAGGAAGATAATCTGTCATCTTGTGATGGAAAAAGTGAACGTTCACAAGATATATTATGTGATGGGGAAGGAAATCATGAAAACTTAATGAAAGAGATGCGATAATCAATCTACCTTTTTATCATTAAATTATTAACAGAAGAAAACTAGCCACAGATCATATTTTTTTATACATCTTTATTTTTTGGTTGTTAGGTAGTATGCAAGGGCTTTTATAATCAAAAATGCTGTCTCATCAAATTCAAACCAAGTCCGGCCAGTAATCAAGTCATGGTAGTTCAGTGGGAGCATGCACCTCACATTCGTGGGGTCGTGGATTTTAACCCTAACACCCATACCAATGAGTTCTTTGGAAGTTAGGTATGGATATACCACTGGCTTTTCGGTGAAGGAAAACGTCGTGAGGAATCTGTATATATCAGGAAAAAAAAAAAAATGGAGTGGACTAGCGTGCTGAATATATCCTAATCACCCTTCGAGGTAAGGCCGATATCCTAGCAGTCGGAAGTTTAAAAGGCTGATCCAGAGTGTTCATAATAAACTGTTATTGAATTTTGTATTCAAATCAATATTTTTTAGTTAAGGTTTTAACTTCATGATGTTTCCAAGGCTATTAAATGAAAATAAAGTATGTTCAACAAATTATACTTCAATGTTTAATTACAATTTCTCATAAAGCTAAATCATGACTACATTATACATGCGGAACCATATCATAGTCTCTTCAAATGCAACATACTTAAACATTATTTTGTGTAAAATACAAATGCTGTATGAAACCAACAACCCCAATAAAACTGTGTTCAACAGCATTCACTGTTCCAGTCTACGTGTTAAGGAAAAGTTAGCCTTGAGTGGGAAGATTTAAGAGTACATTTTGGCCAGCAGGTAAGTAGGTGACATTGCGAGACTTGGATAATTGATAGGCGATGTCCTCAGCGGCTTCAATACGTCTGAGCTCAACGAGACCTTCACCGGCGACTCCGAAGGACTTTGCCAGTAAGACGGCGGCTTGAGCGTCACCCTCGGCGGCGATAACGGCAGCCTTCTTCTGTTGCTCTGCCTTTTCTACGAGGAATCTGGCTTTCTCTGCGTCTTGTTGAGCAACTTGTTTTAATTCGACGGCTTGTGTGAATTCCTTGCCAAAGGTCAAGTGGGTGATGGAAATGTCATCGAGAATAAGTCCAAATTGTGCTGCTCTCTCAGTCAAGTCGTCATTGACCTTCTGGGATACAACCTGCAAAATAAAAGTTCATAAATTTATAAACTGATGATAGTGTTCATAAAAAATCAAGTCATGGTAGCTCGCATGTTAGCCCCACATTCGTTAGGTTGTGGGTTCGAACACGGGCGAGCCCGTACTAATGAGTTCTTTGGAAATTACGTATGGATATACCACTGGCTTTTCGGTGATGGAAAACATTATCAGAAAAACACGCATATTTCTGGAGAACAAATTCAATGGCTTATGTGAATTCGCCAACCCGCACTGGGCCAGACTGGTGGATATGGCCTAATCAAGGCCTTCAATGGCCTTCGAGGGTAGGCCGATATCCCACCAGTGGGATGTATAAAAGGCTGATGCAGTGTATATAATAAACTGTTACTTTCTTGAGTGGCAGTTAATGAATTTTGTTTTGATGATGGAATAGTCACAAGTAGGTTTTTCTAATTCTGACTAGTTTCGATTACATCTATCTGGAGATCTCTTTCAAGGAGTGTAACAAGGGTGACGCGCGTGAGACATCGTTTTGCCTTGTCTGTTTTTGTTTTAGGTGAGTATGTTCCCATATTATTTAAACAAATGTAGCAAAACATATTTACAATGTTAGTGAAGTGCTATGAATTTGGAACTCAATGTTATAATGGCAGGTGGGCAAATAACAATTGCTATTGATGAAAATCTCTTGTTTTAAGTTATCAGTGGTTAAAAACTTAGATAATTTGACACTCTAAAAAAGATAGACTACATAATCCAGTACCTCTCTCTGTGTAATGAGTTCTCCAGCGTCGAACTGCGCGACCACAGCCTTCAGGACTTCAGCAGTGATAGACGGCAGCACTCGCTCATCATAGTCTATGCCGAGAATAGTGTAGATCTTAGGCAGCTGGTCGGGAACCGGCCTGAACAGGATACGGAGTGTGATGTTCACATTCTGGAGATCTGAAATGTATCATTATTTGGGTTTAGACATAATAAAAAGCTCTGCCGCATTATAAAAGCTGAAAATCTAATGTATGGAGATTCTAGAGTATAGTTTGCACTACTTCTTTTTTTACATTTTTAGATTATTACTAATTGTTAGCCGCGACTTTGTTCGCGTGGACATAAAAAAAGTATCCTATGTCCATTTATGTGATATACAGTTTTTTTAAATTCCCTGTTGTCACAAATCAATAGAATGTAAAAATACAAAACCTTAATGAACAATTACTAACCCTGTCTGAATGAAAATTTAATTTAGCTCAGAGATTATATTATTAAAAGTGGAAGACAAACCGTAGGTATATCAAAACAGCATAAAAATTTAATTGCTGCATGTTTATTTATGCTCATAATACCTTTTGTAAAGCGGTCGTAAAATTCATTACCTTTGCTTCCCGTAACAGTAGGAACATTTCTGGGACGAGATCTTATGTCAAAGATGATTGGCCTCTGCACCCATGGAACGAAGAAGTGTGTGCCTTCTCCAACAACCAAGTTCTTGACACCAGCAAATCTGTCGAAGATGACTGCTCGATGACCACCATCAACTGAAATCAAAATTTCATATTTAGTCCATTTATAACCTCGAATTAGCAAACCATTTAGTTGTAGGAATGCCCTGCCACTCAGTGGAGTTATATAATATATGAACCAAAGCCACGGATCGCTTCAAATTTGCTGTCTTGGTACATTCTTTTGTCCATCCTGCAGGCCTAGCATGCATGGGATATAATTCTGTTCACCATTATTATCCAGCGTGAACAGGATGGATTTTTCCACATTCTAACTTTGTCATGTTTGGTGACAACATTTTATCCCAGCTTGCGAGGTAGGCCCGAAGCAAAAAGATTTTGTGTTCACTCTTGATGGAGTCTGTGGATTCTGTGGGTTCATTTTATTCACTCACTCACTGTCTTTTGCTGTTTGGCAGTAATGCAACTAATAATTTTATTGTTTTGATTGTTTAAAACTAACCATTGTAAAGAGCAGAATTGACCACTCCACCCATAACAGCTACTCCAAGGCCCAACTGGCCAATGCGATTGAAAAGCTGCGCTGCCATTTCTGAAACAGAATATATTATTTAGAAGAGACGACATTAGGTGATTAATTTAGGACAAAACAAATAATAAGTACATAAACAATAAAACATGTGAAATAAATAGTCCTCGTCTGTTTATAATTAAACAAACAACCACAAAATTAAGCAGCCTGATGAAATTTGGCTGGGAAGTAGTGTGTGCATTGTATGGATGGACATAGGAGAGCAGCTTTACATCCCTTATAGTTAGACAACTGCAGGGTGCATTGTATGATAGTTTTAATTTGTAAACTCACTAAAAAGCCATAGCAGAATGCTGCTTATCCTAATAAATGAGCCAATAAGAATCTTTGCTAGGAACTTGGGAGGATTTCGTTTGCAAGAATTTGCCGGGTTGCAAGACTTGAGAAGTTATTGAGTCAGATATATAACTATCTAATATCGCGCGAAAAGACATTGTGTGTTGATAAATGTTACTGGGATGTAAATAAATGTTGAGATATGGGTTTATTTGGACAAATACCCACCCAGGACAGGTAGGAAATGGCCCAAATAGTAGAATTATCTAATGCACGATATTATGTTATCTAACCTCCAAACACATACTTCACATACAATCAATGTAACAAAAGTGTATGATGATTAAATTTACCAATTGATTACCTTAAATGTATGTAAAAGCACTGTTTTATTAATAAAAATAACTGAGTTATCAAAGAAAAATGAACAAGAATTCTTCGAGAATCTTGTCTGTCGCCGCAGGACAAATCATAGACAAGTTTATTTTTTTATTAAATTATACCAGTGCTGCCAACTCTTCATCAGGTTAAGGCCTCGCTACATGGCCTGACCTGACACCGTGTGAAAGGGACAGCTAGACTTGAATTTCACGGGAGCAAAAGAAACAAACTATTAAGGTTATAGGTTCTCCCTTTCGCTTCCCCAGAAACTTATATATAGCCATCTCTATCACACGATGTCAGGTCAGGTCATGTGTAGACACCCTTAATGGGCTAGATAGAATCTAAAAATGGGCTAGATTTGACAAAAAGTGAAGCTAAAACGCATAATATTTAATTAAAGTACTTGATAAAGTCAGTTTTCGTTTCGATTTAAACGAATTACACCTGTACAACTTTAGGGGGGCAGGTTGTACGTACATTACATTCAGAAATTCCATATCTGTTTAGGGGCTAAACTGGGGGCTAAGGGCTAAAACTTTGTTATGGCGGCTAAACAAGCCGAAAAAGGGCTATATCTAGCTGCAAAAGGGCTAAGTTGGAAGGTAGTGCCTCCGCTGCCTGAGCCGGCAATGATATTGGAAATTGGAACAGATGACTGTCGGAAATTGCTGGAACATTACATTTCAGCCAAAAGACGTCCACTGCTGAACATAGGCCTACCCCTTAGACCGCCACACCGACTGGTCTACCGGTCGTGTTCTATTGGAACGGGCTGAAAATGTACAGCCGATAATGTACAGAATGATAAAAGACGACCCACCCCGTATTGGCTGAAAGACCTATTGGTAACACATTGACTAAGACATATCTCCTATTGGTCGATGTGTCTACGATCTCTTGATACGATTGATCTACGATGTGCAAAAAATATGCAAAACATATTTTTTTTTTCTGTTATATTTATATCTATTGGCGGAAACTTGTAATTGGCCAAGTTTTCTTTTAGTTATGATGTTACTTATTAAGTAAGGTAAGTTTTCCTTAAAAATGTAAAAATAAAATAAAATTATATTTTACGTCCCGATAAAGTCCAGTCTGATATTCCATGTTCCAGTACGCCAATTATCATGCTGTACATTATCGGGTTGGCAATTATTGGGTCGTCCATTATTATCTACCGCTTTCAGTTTTTTCCATAGTATTCTTTCCTTCGTAAAAGGTTTTTTCTGGGGTTTTAACTACGAGGTTAATTATAATCTACACAATAACGGTTTCCGGGTTGATAGACAAACGGAGACATTTCTGTACAATATTAAAAAACGCGCATACGCATACTGCTCCGAGCAGGGCCCCTATTCGGAGAAATGACATTTTATCTCGGTCACTGTCTCTCTAATTTAGAATTTAATGGGAGTGAGAGTGACCGACATAAAATGTCATTTCTCCGAATAGGGGCCCAGTGTGTGAATTGCCTTAGTTCAGCCGCCGCCGCCGCGTGCGCTACTGAACTGAAAATGTATGGTTGCGTCGATGTTGCAACACTTGCAACCAAGATGTACGTCCAAATGCTTGGAACGGCCAAGTTACGTTATGGTTGTAGATGCACTCTAGGCACGTCCAGACGTGGTTCGGACCATGAGTTCGGACTTATGTCGTGAACGCTACAAGCCGTTATAAGTATCTGTTTTTGTTAGGCGCTGGCGAAGGCCGAAAAGTTGCCATCATGGTTTTGGCAGGGATTTTGTTCATAAATTAAGTAAGGCAAGAGTTACAATAATTAAAGATATCATAGAAAAAGTACCAATAGTAGAAGATCTTGATATCAATATCAACTACACAAACTAACATCAATATTACACACCGCACCATTGTATAAGTTTTTCTTCCTTTTATACCAAAAACTGTTAATTGAGTGTGTTGAAGTAGTGAATTGTTTAATGTTAAACTTAACCTTAATTTGTCAGATCACTGACCTTGAAATACTGATCGCGTCATTGCATTATTTTCCAAAACTTTTATTTCGAGTGTTAATGTATAAAAATAGTGAATTTTTATCCCCTATTGAATGCGCGCGAGGGTTGGTGAATAGTATAATTTTGTGAAACGTAACTATTCGTGTTGTTTCCAAAACTCCATTGAAATCTCTAGGAAAGTCTCCACCGGTTTACAGGGGCATGACGTGGACTTGACTTACTTTGCTTGACTTACACTATGACTGAGACTTATTTTATTTGTGAAATATTTGACTTCACTTGAAATATTACAATACTTGACCCTGGCTAAATACACAACGTGTGGAGCCAAAAAAAAAAGAAGAAAAAAAACGGCCAGCCAGAGATGAAAGAAATTTTCAGGATAGCCAGTAATAGCCACCTACGGTAGTTCAAGGAAGCGATAAGAACTGGGGCGAATTTGATACCTTGGCTGCCATAAGCCATAAGCCTATGGAAGATTGCCGCTCCCTGCATGGTCTCGAACATGGACGTAACATCACGTCTCGAACATACCGTTTTTTCGGCATTTCTACCAATATGGGATCGCTTCTAGCTTCTACCGATAATTAGTATACGATGAATTGTAAATTTTACGATTTCCCCCACGATTTCTGAGAATACATACAAGGAAATTCTCCCGGTTTTTTTTTTACAAATTTTCCAATTCCCCACCAAATTTCACAGAAGGTAGTTTTCGCGGGAATACCCTTTTATTAACTACAATTTAGTTGTAATTTTTTAATGCCCAAATAAATTTTATTTGATTCAGTAATCCGCCAGTTGAAACACTAGTTTTAGGTTGTTTTATTTTCTGGCTTGTTTTGGCTACGTACAATCTGGTGTAAACAATAAATAATTTATCTATCCTAGTTTTGGGGGATGCTTCGTTGGTTGATCGTCCTCCAAATTTTGAGTTTTTAATCGATAACGTATGAGTTGAAAGAGGGCGAGACGAGACTACTTACTCCAAAAAATACCAAGTTTTGCTCCCGAAACTGTGCCGCCCTAGGCCCGGGCCTACTCGGCCTATTGGGAAATCCGCCCCTGGCTAAGAAAGGGTTTTTCGAAAATCTACCCCGAAGTGGGTGTTACATTAGCTGGGCGCAAATAATAATATAGTAATTTAATTAAGTTTTGTGTCACGATTTCAGTCATCAAAGCATGCAACTAAGTGATGAGACGAGCATGTCGTTTGTCTGGTGGCATACGTCACGTTTGCCCATAAGGTGATTACCACACTGCAACACATAATGTAACGACGTGGCGCGGGACACTCATAAATGCACCGCGCTAAGCCGGGCGGAGAGACGTTTTCGGTGTGTTTTACCGCGCGTGTTTTCTGTACAATGTTTCGCAGCAGTAGAGTTTTGAAATCACCCAGAATTTTGAACTTCAACAATTTAAAACCTTGTGCGAGGCAATGCAGTGCGCTCGTCATCCCGATATACCATTCAGATATTAAATCTCATTACTCTCAGTAATTTAACTGGAAACATCCCAATATGTGTTTGCACACTGCTTGGCAGTTTAATAACTAGCAAAACAAGCAACGATACCCTTTAACCTAAATTGGCAAATGCACCCATAATTCGGTTAACGGGGACCAGATGATAATTGAACAAAAAATAAACAAAGGGGGATAATCGGCCACTGCGCCGGAGGTCTGCAGTGGGTGGCTCAATTATGCAATAATTGGCAATAAGCGATTTATTAGGACACCGAAGTCGTAATACTTTTTTAGACTGTGTTTGAATCTGTAAGTTGGCAGGTTGCATGGCTTTATAGGCGACTATCTTCGTGTGTATAATTCCATAAGGGTGTCTACACATGGCCTGACCTGTGACCTGCAGCTAGATTTAAATTCCACGGGAGCAAAAGAAACAAACTATTAAGGTTATAGCTTCTCCCTTTCGCTCCCCCAGAAACTTATATATAGCCATCTCTTTCAAACGATGTCAGGTCAGGCCATGTAGCGAGGCCTTAAGCTGCATCATTTTACTGCTTGTGACAATGATCCCACATAACCTGGTTGCACCCCAAAGGGTATCTCAAAAGAAAAGGGTACCTGTTTCCCTTCCAAAGTTATTATCATAAAGTCATCGACCTAACTTGCATTTGACATTGCCGGTAATCAAGCTTGTTTACTGCATCCACGATAAAAGTTTCTCAATTATATTTACTTATTCGACAGACGTTGAGTAATCCGATACTCATTAGTAACTATTCGTCACTTTACGCAATTATTTTTTCATCAACAATCATATGAATTATAGTTTATTCTGTAAAGTGCTGCGAAAATGCCAAAAGTACCGGAAGTCAATAGATGTTGCTGTTGCTGTCCCCTTCGACCTGGGATCATAGTGTTTGGAATTATAAACATTGTGAGTATCGATATTTATCTTCTATTCACAGAATTCTCCATATTAATGTCTTTGCTTCTAGTTAAGATATTGTTAATTAGATAATGCTATACTAGAAGGTAGAACTAAAAAAAACACATATCTCTTAGTAATATTATATAGTAAGGTGCACGGAATATTAAAAAAAAAAAAACAATTTTTCAAAACTTGCCCTTATTATTATCTATATTTTTCTTAGTCGTTTTCTTAGAATAACTGGTCGTTTTCTTTATTTTTGAAGCTCGTGATCCTTGATCCTTCTCTGGACTATACTTCTCAATTTGTCCTGTCTGCTGCATACTTTATGGCGTCAGAGATGGGCAGACTGGTCAGTGATTATTCTGGTCTGTCCATGTCGTAGGAGATCGACCACGTTATCTTTTATCTATAGACATGTGACATGTCCTTATCTACCTTTTCCCAGTTTTTACCCGACGACCTAGAAAGAGGGCAATGTCTTTCGGATGAATTTTATTGTTCAGTATAGGTTTTCGTTTGACTACATCCTGCCCGATGGTAAGCAATCAAGTGATCCACGATGAAGCAAGGTTACCCAGAATGTCTTGTTTACTCTAGATTCGAAGTACTGTACTTTTCGGGAAACAGACTCTACAGAAAATATTTTTTTGCCATACGATTTATATCTCTGCTATGCACCCTTTTATTTTTTCCATTAGTTATTATTAATGAAACTTTTTCAGTAATAAAATAAAGTGATGCTCCGCCCAGATAGATCCTCACGTTTTTTGGCTATCGTGCCACAGGCACTGTCTAAATGTCACCTGTCACTTCAGAGGGAGCCTTTTCTATATAAATCAAGCATGGATTTATGTTTCGTCCAAGAAATCAAGGATTCTGTACTCTACTACTATACTATAGCGGATGGGCGACAAAGTATTGTTTATTCACGTCACTTGGGACCTCCTTGCGGTACGTCGGCCATATTTTATATCCCAGCCAAGCTAGTACGTTAGCTGTCAAAAACTGTCAAATGTTTTTGAAGTGTTAGGAAATCACTAGTGAAAGGGGTGGAGATGACGCCATATTGTGTATTCAAAGTGGCGCAAATGACGTGACTTGTAACAGGTCCTCTTTTTTTTTCCGTCTTTGATATAAATGGCAACCTCTGACATCTTAATACTTTTGTATTCTGCTTTTGGGGAGTCCGTGTATACACCTATGAAGAAAAAATGTTTGATCAGGGCTTTGTGTCAATTCCATAGGTTTCCTCAAATAGTAATATAATATAGGGGTTTGCTTCTTCAGAGGCAAAGAGTAATATAATATAGGGGGAATTCAGAGGTCTACACTGACACTTACTTTACAGTAAGACGGTGATTGGGGGTCAGTAACATTTTAATTCAACCCCTTTCGTTGAATCATCACGCTATTTGAGGAATAAATATGCTATTGCGGATATTAACATGTGAGCGGCGCAAGGCATTCGTGACGGCAGTTTGCCGGTATATGGCTGGCTCGATGCCAGGATTATGGTAACTCTGCGGGGTATTCAGATCAAGAGGTCAATACTTACTAGTAAATAACCCTCCTCTTTTGTACTCGCGCAAAGATAAATCAGTGATGGCAACGCATAGGTACCTGAACATTGACATTCAGCGAGGTAATGCCGCCAGCATGCTGGGTACGCTACCAACTGGTTTTGGATTATCTTCAGACTCTTACATAGTATTTGTATTCCCGTTGCTTTAGACTTAATATGATCTCTGGGTTATAGTTTGTATGTATTTTGTTTAGTTATAAAACGAAATTGCCCGTTAAAAACTTTAGGTACCTACATGTATTAATAGTAACTTTCTTCTCAGCTATCTAATAGGTGGGGAAAGTACTTACTTAAATAAATAAAAATCTGTTCTTGCAGACTTTTTCCCTGGTCGCCGCATCAGTTCTAGTGGTCACCACAGAGTTGAAAAGGTCACACTTCATGAACGACTCGGCCCTCGAGGTGGTCACTTCTACAGTGCTCTTCAGCATATTTGGGATGAGTGTTATTTTAAATATCTTGCTGCTGGTCGCGGGATGTCAGGTGAGATTTTAATGCGTTCATCAAACATATTTTTTTGGGTTTTGATTGTGCAATTGCACAATTGCACAATTGCACAATCAAAACAAGTCCATCAGTAGTCTGGGAATTACACTTACACTTAATCGATGGCGGACTAAAAAGAGGAAATAAGAGGAACATATTATTTCTTTCTTTCTATGTATCACTCTCGTTATTGTTACGTATAATTTGGTTGGCATTTGGCGCCGGCCACTGCCTATAAAACGATACAGACAGAGAGCGCAAAACATTTTTCTGTTCTTTTCTCTCATTGGTCTGCGGCCCAGGTCTGTAGCTGTATTACAATGCCGCACAGGTATTGTTGTAGTTGGACTCTTTTGCAGAGTCCGCAATGGGTCCTACCATTTGGCAGTTATTTGTTCAACCTCCAAACAGTAGTGTGCAAATATTACTTAGTTGCAGATTTAGCGCAAAGTTTCCGGTAAAATTAACGAGCATAAAAGATCTCAAGGTGACGATCGCAGTGCATTGCCACTCATGGTTTTGAACTGAAGTTTAACATTCTGGGAGACACTGAATTGTTATGGGCAAGCGTGACGCTTACAACCAGGCGAGCGATTTGCTCATTACATTATTGCTATGCTACACTCCCAAAATCCCATTCGCATTAATTCAGTCCCAATTGTCACTTTAATTTCAGAAAGACATATCTATGCTTCGGCTGTACAACTACTACGCAGTGGCGACTACTCTAACGGCTCTCGTGCCCACCATCATCCTGCTGTCGAGGTTCATGCTCTACGACGTTGCTGTTGCACTCTTTGCTATTGGTGAGTAATATCAAGCCAACATCGTTTCGTGGCAACTAAATTTCCAACCCACATTTGTTACGGAAGACAGCGCCCTAGGCGTTTGCCAGCTCATGAACCTGATGTTAGCGACGGTGTGATCGAAGATGGAAAACCACCTAGCCTGAAAGAGGCTCTCTTGCTGAAATGGGATTAAACTGGCACTTAAGTGTTGATAATTATGTTCCCTACAGCTCCAAAACAACTTATCACATTTTAGTAAATTAGGTGATTATCGTAGCGTCTTCACACTCATAGGTATAAATGGCACCACATTAATTTAAAAAAAAAATGTGTTTATTACTATGAGTATTACAAAAAATCTATAATCATGCTTAGTTTAATCTTATAATTAAAGATTGTGTACTAGGCAATCCTTTTAAGTTTATTTATAATTCAAAATGGCGAATTTATAACTTAACTTTGCTACTGGAAAAATGGGATGTTTCGTATCTGAAGTGCAAGTAACACTGTGACGTAGGTAAGGAAAACTAAATGGAGACTGGCATTTAGTTTTTCAAACCATATCTTTTTCAAACATTTGCGTGGTTTCCCACAGTAATGCAATGTTACGTGATCGTGCTGGTGCGGAGTGAGGTGGTGAAGCTAGAGTTGCAGCTGGTGCAATCTGATGAGGAGCAGCCGCGCGTGTGTAATGAAGCAGTCGACATCGCTGATCAACTCACCTTGCTTTAGATTGAAATTCTTACTTACAATCATAGCGACATTATCTATGCTTACAATGAAAATAGACAGACATATTACAGTACCAACTGTATTCTTTTCGTAGTAGGTATATAAGTGGGCGGCATTATCTTGAGCAAAAAGCGCCGTAGTAGGGGAAAAGTTGGAGCATGTTCACATGTACGTCGAAGACTTCGAAGAGACCTAAAAATCAACTGTTGCGAAGATGACGTAATTTTTCAAGATATTGGCCGGCTATTTTTCAAGATATCTACATTTCGACTAATGACTAGAATAATGTTTTTTTGTATAATATTTTTAATGGACTAAGCGCCATTTTAATTGATTGCTTATTTTTTTTTTATCTTGATTTACCAAAGACTTAATTTTACTAGTGAATCCTTCTTTATATAAGTATGTTTCTATCACAGAATTCTCCCTTTTATTTTGGTTTGTATGCTGCTTTTTTCCGCACTTTCAAAGTTTTCCGTTTGAACTAAATATCGCGATTTGAGCTGAGCTGAGGCATACCGACTCCCGCATGACTTCGACAACAGAACAATGTTCGAGATAGAATAATCAACAAAAGATACTGTGATTGTGGGTAACCATAGGTCACAGATAAAATTTATCTGTGCCATAGGTATAATTTGTTTTTCTCGCTTAGCATTCCTTGATAAAGGTCACCGAATGTGATCGAAACTATAGTCGAAATAACCGACTCAATTTAACGTGAGTATTCCCGTTTTATTAAAACAAAATGTATCAAAACCACGTCAGTTTTCACAGTAAAAGCGTGTGTATGTAAATCAAATTACTGAGTACCTTTTAAGCTTTGATCCAGTTTCACTTTCGCTGACTTTAAATAAGTATAAAGACATATAACAGACTGATACATAGAAAATATTCAGTGCCTACTCTATTTAAGTATGAATATACAATATACAAGCTTATAGCAAGCGGATTTTAATCGATTTGGAAAAGTAAAAAAAAATATAAAAAATCTTGAAAATTTGTTTCATTCCAAAATCGATTCATGATGATGACGATGGATAAAATCTATGACGGACATTTAAAAAAAAAGTATTTCTTGCTCCAGTATTGTCCTCCCTTATTATTGTGGTGGAAACCCGGAAAAAATGCCAACTCTAGGTACCTCCTCTCGCCACTGTTCTTCAGCCATTAACAAATTACCACAGGCATAAAGCAACCGCATTTTCGGCGGCAAGATCACATACATAATTGAGCCAAATTATTAAAAAGGACTTTTAAAGTTATATAATTCGATATTTTTTTAAAAAGGGTAGCACAGGTGAGCGCCCGCGGTACTCCGAGTCGTGACTTACTCCCTGGCCTTCCATTGTTAGGACATCCATTGAAATATTGTGGAATGACTAAAAAAAATGGCGGAATAACATTTTACTTACAAGGTAAATTGGCAATTTGGAGTAATTGCACTGGTATTTGGTGGGTAAAGATTGTGATTAGTTTGGATTCTGATAATTCAGCAGTTTCTGCTTAGTGAAGCTCGTTAACTGGTTTCTGAAAAAAATTACTTACGCAAATTGAAGTTATAACGATCAAACAGTCATCATTGAGTTCCAAAAAACAACAGCCTAACATCAACCTCTATTAATCATTATATACAAAATAATTCACTATTATTATTTATTATTTCTCTAATGATATTATTATTTACGACACCTATTAACGAACATAAAAGAAAAGACCAAAAAAAAAAGAGATCAAGAGAAATTACGGATACACCACTAGCTTTTCGGTGAAGGAAAACATCGTGATGAAATCTGCATATTTCCGGAGAAGATAAATTCTATGGCGTATGTAAATCCGCCAATCCGCACTGAGCCAGCGTGGTGGATATGGCCTAAGCACCCGTCGAAGTTAGGTTGGTATCCCACTAAAAAAGGACAAGTCTATTTCTAGGTATCAACGTACAGATCAAACCTGTTATCTCACAGATCAAACCTCTTTATGATAGGTAACAGGTTTGATCTGTGAGGTAACAGGTTTGATCTGTGCGTTGATTCCTAGAAGAAGGCTTGTTCCTTTTTTATCTGTATCAGCCATGGATTTAAAGGTATCAGCCTTTAAACATCACACTGGTGAAATTTGGACCCAATGCTCCTCAAAAATAGGTGAACAATAAGAACGGGCCTTGCAAAATTCCATCTCTAAAGTAAATTAGACCCCCAAAGTTTGTATGGAAATAAAAACTTTTTTCGCATTACGCCAATGAAACTCGGTTTGTATACTGAGTACAAGAAATAAAGAAACACATGCCATGATATACATGTCTCAGGATTTAAAAAAAAAAGCCCTGAAGGGGTGAAATGGTGATTAAATTGCCAATGCGAGAGAAGCCGTGCGGGCGAGTTAGTAGAGGTATGTGCAAGCCAAGTAGAAAGGGTTGAAACAATTGATGATGCTTTGCTCTAATATCTTCTACGCTTTTACTTGTACTCAGTATTACTCGTTTTTCTTCTACGACATTATGCAAAAGTTTTTTAAGTGCTTAGATACGAGCTTGGATCAGCTCATTCAGTTTATTTTTTAATATTGATCCATACCAGAGGTTTATTTTCTCGCATGTAATGTGACTATCTGCGTATTTGACGAAATGCGTATTGACCAACAGCGTGTTGGACGAAATGCGTATTGGACCAAGTGCTATTAGATCTTTTGAAAGTAGGCTGATGATGATGATGATTCAAAACAAATCTTCAGAAACTGCGCTTGTGTTTATAAAATAAGATTCCAGCTAAAGTAACCGCCAAGAAATTGTATGATGTAATACGGATGTAATGTACCTTAAAAGGGGTATTTACAATAATTCGTGATATTTTATTTCAATAAGTGGTTACATTTATACGACATCTGGTATTCGAATGTGAAAAGGCTGTAAGCTACAAAGTTTGCGGGAGGAGTCAGGATCAAAATTACCTCCGAATACTTCCCATGTATTTATTGTTGTTAATACTTCGATACTCTACGTTATGTAAGACTTTCCTCCAGCGTGGATAAATGTAAAATATTGCATAAGTTGACGATGAGTGTAAAAAGTGCCAAATGTATATCGGGTGTGTATTAAATCGAGGAGCAAGCGTACTCTGTGGTAGTCTGGACCAGGCTACCACACGGTACGCACAGTACTACCTAGTAGCTGTAACGTTGAGTGAATATTGTGTTGTACACACAACACAATGATGACGATTCCAAAATTTCAGGTGGGTATTATAAACAACCGAGTAAATTCCAAATCTTTTAAATAAGTACGTTGCAATAAGTATCTACAAGTTCTACATAATTATTGAGAGTTTTGTATCTACGCGGTATTCGTAGCTCTCAAGCTCATATCGCAACAAAAGTTACCTATTTTGTTTGATACATTTCCAGTCACAAAAATCCGGCAAACTTTACAAGCACATGCGTTCAGACAAAAATAGAGTAGGAACGCGCGAAAACGAGACAGCCCGGCTCCCATAGAGCCCCGAGTTTGCCTCGCATCCACCAGTTATCATTGCCAGAGTATATAATTGTTAGCAATTTCGCGATGCCATTCAGCCGGTGAATGGCAGCCATTAGGCGGTGCACTCCACGCGCCCTTCTCGGCTAATAAGTGCATTTCGCTTTACAGGACTTCTTAGTGCCACATTTAAATCCTTCCAGTTTAAAAATGGAGTTTTAAAGAACAATTGTTGGTTAATCGACGTTGTTATGTAATTTTCCTAATAAAATTTTTACGCTTTTACTTCTGCTATATCAAGTATGTAGTACATTTCCAGAGTTATTTTTGTTTGTAAGTTAGTACAAATGGGGTAGAGCGAGCTGTCCGGTGAATTCCCTTCGTCATCCCGTTTTTCCACTGACAATTCGTAAATCTGTCCTGCATCAGATAGGTACCGTCCGCTTCGGCGGAGCATGTCGCGTGACGTCACAACATGGCGACAGGTAGGCAGGAGCCGGCCGGAGATAGGATCCGGTCATCCTGCCCATTTCCGGTCTTCACGCGGCCGTGGAGCTTCCGGCCACGCGCCGCCGCCGTGCCGCCTAGAGATCTATTCCAGCTAGATGCGATAGTGCCATAATTGATGTTCTGCTGTTTATGGAATTTTATTTTAATTAAGAGACAGAGGGATGTGATGTAGGTTGACCGTGACTGTCAAATGGCCGTGACAAGTGTAGGTAGTCATCATTTTGGATAGTGTAATTTTTTGCAGAGGTTTGACGACTATAAAACCTGGATGCTCACTTAGATTAGGATGGCTTAGGAGCCAACACCTTCAACTATAAAATTCTAATAATTTTGGTCAATTATTAAGTAGGTACTAAAATTGAATAGACGTAGAGAACATGCTTTTTTTAATACCTTTTCTTTTTAATATTTAAGTGTTGCGTATAATTTTCAAGTGTAGTGAAAATTAGGAGCTAGTTTAAGACCTTAAATTCAAATTTTATTAAATAGTAAAATTTTTGCTTATTTTTTAAAGGAAAACTAAAATAATTTAAAAATAAAATTCAGTAACAATAACCCAAATATTACATAGCTATACTGCCTCTTCCAAAGCTTGCATTCAACCTCTACGACACGTCATCACATCACCCGCCGTCTGCAAGATGAGTTTTGTGAAAATGAATTCGTTGTAGACGTACAATTGGAGCCAGGCCCGTCGCGCCTGTGTGCGTGCTATCTTGGACACGTCTGTCTCCAGTATGAACATTGTGCGGGATAGGCAGACAGCAGATTTAGAGCCTGCTGCCAAATCTCTCTCTCTCTCTCTTTCTCTCTATGTAGAGACTGACGAGATGTAACATTTCACTCTGCCAATGCCATCAGTGAAGAGCGGAAAAAATGTGAAAACTGTTGGCTAGTAGCATAGATTATCGTTCTTTGCTAGGAAATTCATCATCATCAGCAAGAAGTCGAAAAACGCGTTCTGAATAAAGACCTTAGAAGACCCTTAGAAAAAAAGGGGGGGGGGGGTTGTAGAACAGTTGTAGGTTCATTTTTTGTTACGTTTGACTGGCCAGGCATTTGACCACGTACCTGATTTTAAGTGCAGTGGCGATCCGCTCCCTGGCCTGCCCTGTACCAGGTAACTCAAGGACTCCGTTCCCTCGCACCCCCTGCGCCCATTGCCAACGTTGCTACTGCCGCCATCTCGCCAGTAGGATTATATTTCGCTTGCCGGGCGTTTTCGGCGCTCCCAACATGACGGCGCCCGTTACGGTCGCTCCGCTTGCACCGCCCAGGGCCTTCACCGGTAAGTGACGGTTTGGTTGAGGATAGTATTTGCTTCGATATAAGGTATACTAACTTCTCCGCACAGCTGCCCTTGCATAGGCTAAATAAAACACTCCATATTATATAGATTTATATATATATATATACATACATACAGGCTATACTTAGACTTATACAACCGTGAGAGAGTAACTGGTCAGAATCATCGCGTACAGCAATGAGCCGAAAATTCTTATACCTTAAGGTGTCCTAATGCCTTAAGGTCCCCTTACCTTAAATGCCCCTAGATGGGTAACTATATAAAAGAAGCGTTGTAAAACGTTACAATTCCAAGTTAAACAAGTGACAGGTGCCTGAGGGCCACCTGACAGCAGCGGTCTTGCCCATATGTTGCCCACGACGCACGCGAGCTACGCCCTTCATTAGCGGCATCTTACTAGGCAATCATATTTAATATCAATTTAAAGACATAAGGACACTTAAGTCATGTAGTAGCATAACTCTGGTAATGTTAAGCGCTATAGCAGGTGTCAGGTTACGCTGCGGCTTACCATCAGGATAAAAGTATGCTTATTGCAGGTCTTCTTAAAAAAAATAACACTGATTCATTACTCAGATTACTCACTTTATTCGGAGATGTATTTATATATATTATTTTTTTCAGTGATTTTTTTACGTTCGTTTATTCATTTCATTTTGGACATTAGGACGGTCTTCACTTACTGCCCTTTATGGTAACTATCCAAAACATTTTGAACTAATTTTCAGGAATTCGGGGTCTTCGGGGGGTATATGGCGAATTTGCACCGGTTTTCCATCGCCTTTTATACAGCGAAAATCTGGAGATTAACCCTCCGGTCGCCTCCGCAACTGAATTTCACAACCAGTTGTCTAAATTTGACGAAACATCTTGCTACGCAGCAGTTGCGAAGAAGATGAAAATGGAGGAATTAAATATAACTCAAGTAAAACAGTAAACGCTCGCGTGCAATTAAAGTCGTGTTTCGTTCCACGCCCTCTTAATTTGTTCCCCTTTTGTGGGGTACGCGACATGTGCCGAGTGGTTTGTTCTTTCACCTAGCTTTTAATGTTCAAGGACTACAAATTGAACTTAATTACTTTCATGCAAATAAAAATAAGTAAACATAGACTTTAGCGGGTATTTTTTTGCGGGACGAGTTTTAAAAGACATCCATCTCCTTTCCTTTCTTTTCATTTCTTTTAACTCTATCTGCTAACCAATCTAAAATGCTTCCAAAGTAAATCATAACTAATCCTAACTTCCTAACTAATATTATAATTCAGAGGAATATAGCCAAAATCAATACAAAACGTTTAGCTATAGGAAGTGGCTCTTTATATTCGTCTAGATGTTTGTCGCGTTATCACGGCTAAACGGCTGAACCGATAATAATAAATAATAAATATCTGGGACATTTTTGCACACACGGTCATCTGACCCCAAACTAAGCAAAGCTTGTAATATGGCTGCCAGAGACTGATATACGTACATAGATATTTTTAAATACATACTTATATAGATATTAACACCCAGACATAGAACAAACACAAATATTCATCACATAAATGTTTGTCCTAGATGGGAATCGAACCCACGCCCCCAAACACAGAAGGTAGGTTCATTACCAACTGAGCCACCGGGGCAGTCAAAAAATAAAATTTGATAAGGAGTTATTGTATATCACAAAGATCACTTCATATTCATATCACTTTTTTATGTCCACGCGAACGAAGTCGCGGGTAACAACTAGTTGTCTATAAGCAGTCACAAAATTATCAAACAAAGCACTACAATATGACGAAAAGAAAGAATTAATTTTAAAAGTTTTTACCCTCCCAACGCTATTTCAATTTCTCACGTGGAACAAGAAACTAATTTATTAGCGAGGCAAAATAAATAGTTTGTAGCGTGGACAAGCGTGACGAATCGGAATATTTTGTTTTTCACATTATTTCTCTACGTGATATCATTTCACAAAAAAGAGGGTTTCGCTAGATGAGACAAAAGGTATACGAGCGTTACAAATCGTTGAAGAGACGATGACACGATGAGTGATTAGCTGAAGTGTTTATAGGCAGGAAAAACACATCTACGAGAGTTCTGCTCTTCTGTAAACTATTAATTACAAGAGAATTCCCGCCATATCTTCTGCTTAGTCGGTTTCAGTAATTGTTCAGGCCGTGTTTCTTGTTAGGAGCAGTTTTATCCTTCATAAATCTCTGGACTACGCTCTTCCACTTTGACCAGTCTGCTGAAAACTTAAGGTCGTCGGGGATGGGCGACCGCTTAGCAACTTTATTTTGATCTGTCCATCTCGTAGGAGATCGACAGCATGATCTTTTTCGTTTCACCTTTCCTTTTCTTTGCGACTACCATACGTTTTTCAAGTAGCAACCTTGGGTTTCTAGGAATAAAGTGTCAAAAACAGTTTGCGCTGAAACAGATTGTTGACAGACTGGTTATTAGGCAAAACTTAAATGCACTCGGTACATGCACTGTGTAGTCTTATTGTACATATCCAATGATATGGATTTTAAAGGTTTTATTTTGACAGACTATATTAAACTAGCAACGTTACAACGTACTTACATAAATTATATTGGATAAATGATGAAAAGTTTGATGCACAACTCTTATAATCTAGTAATCTAATGTTTTTAATTCGGTCTATTGTATAAAATGAGCTTATCTTAGCTAAAACTAGACCACTATATTTTTCATTTGGTTTCGACACTTTAAAGTCGGAATAATTCTGTGCAATAAATAAGGTACTAGATAAATATCAAATCCACAAGACCGTAACTCCCGTTCCATGGATGGGTTACTCCAACCCACTGATTGCCATCGACATGTGTTGGGATATCTCCTGATTTCCGTCCCGAACGTGGCCTAATCTGACGTGTCTAATAGAACCCTTCGAGTTAATGAGATCGATTGTGGTTTCAGGGTTTTTTGTTTCCGATATCTGTTAATTTATAAGATATTACTTTAATGATATATCATCATGCTACTATCCCCGATTTTGTAAGTAAAATTATAACCCAACTAGGAGCGTCCGGCGGTTTCACCTGTTATAATACATACAGGGTAACTTTTTAAGTAGTGCGCAAAGTATGACGCAACCATTATCGTTAAAAGAACATATTTAACCAATGAAAATCCTTTACTTATACTTTTTAATACTTTACGCAGGTATTTATTTATTGACCACGTAATGTCGGAAAACATATAATACAATAATTACCTACCTACTTCTTGCTGTAGCGAGCAAGAAGAAGCGATGTAAGAACCAACACATATCATAGGTGTTCGTAGTACAGTCACAAATATAGTGACCATGACTACAGCTCTTGCTGTAGCTACTTCCATTTGAAGTTATTTCGATAATTTTGTATCAAGGTGGGTAAAAAAAAAGTATCCTTAATTTTTCAACAATCTTTAAGTACACATCATTTGCGTACAACTTAAAAAGTTACCCTGTATAAACTTAAGATATAAACTTAATAACGTTTTACACTCATAGCTAGGAATACCTGTGTTAGGGATGCTAATCCTGGCATGCTCCTTTTTTGGAAATCGGTTACAAAGGTAACAAACAGACAGACATCTACTGTCGTATTTATAGTTTTTTGTGTAATATGATGACCTACGCGGGTATAGGTTGTTTGAAACACGTATCTCAGCAAAGAAGATACGCGACCACCTAGCTGACTATAGAATTTTCGCGGGAACTTTAATAAAGTCCTTCTCCACACACAATAGTCGTATTTCTAGCCCACGCGGGGAAGCCAGCTAGCCAGCTGTCCGGCAAGTTTTCTGTCAAGTAAATAATCGTGATTATGGCAACACCGAGAAATGTTGCTTATAAATGTTAATAGAGCCCACTTTACAGGTAAATGAGGTGATATCATAAATATCAGGTAGGCTCTATAAATGGTTTGGGCAGGGGCTAAATGGGGATTTGAAACACTTTAAATGGCTGATTCGAATACTTTTTTTTAGTTATTAAGAGGGTCGTCCTGCCGCGAGGTATTGGTGCATTAGGTATTTGAAAATTGTATTGCGGTCGCTCTGTTCCCGTGCATGCGATATAGACAGTTGGTAAATTTAGTAAAATTAGTGTTTCGAAGAGAAACTGTTTTCACCCTCTAAACCTTATCAAAAGCTTTTGTTTGGGTTGGATAAATTAAAATTTGAAATTATTTGTTCAAAAAACACTTTTAGTATACCAACAAAAAAAAATCTTATTAAAAAAACTTTAGAAAAGATAAATTATTGCGATATCTAAAAAAAACAAACCTATAAGCATAGTTTTTCACGGTATAGTTAACACATAAAAATCGATAACATTTAGGGATGGGAAATAGTTGGCACTTTTTGTATGGACAAGTAATTAGTATTGTGAACTGGCTGATGCCCGCAACTTCGTACACAACGCTGCTCGGGCTTTCGCCTCGTAGGTTTATACCTCGGTAACAAAACGATAGGCTTTACGCTTTACAGGGTTATTTTCAATTAACCAGCCACGTCTCGCAAGCCGCTTCACAACTTCATATTCAACAACTTTTGTGCCAAGACGTAAAAATAAAATATATTTTTTTAATTTTTACTTATTTATGTAATTCTTTCCTTGTATTTTTTGGTGCAAATATCAGCTTCTAAGATTCGCCTGGGCGTCCTTCTCATTTGAAACCCCGTAATGTGATTGCTATTTAGGGCCCTAACTTCAATGTTTTTGTTTAGCCTGGAACATAAATGACGAATTATTAAAAGCCCTAGAACAAAAGTACAAAAGTGTTGCGTATAATGTTGGGAAGCAGTCTGCGAGAAGTGGCCGGTTAGTTAAAAAAAGCCCTGTATAATGAATTATTGTGCAAATACAGCCATTAATGTGCTTAAGAGAGTGGAACGTTTTGTAGATTTGGAGGAGAGACATGTAGTTTTACGTAGGTATTCAAATTCAACGTGGCTATCCTAATATTGAAAAAGAAGGTGCAAAAGAATGCTGCTCAAAATTTAAAGAGAAGCACATTTTCAACAAAAACACACAAATCCCCACTCATTAAAACTTACGAGTATTATTGTGACGCCTCACATAACATATACAACTTTTATTAAAGCAAGCTCGACGCCTTGATTCGGTATCATGTTAAGACATTAAGCCACCGCTAGCGAACCACTGTTTACATTGTGCGCGCGCGCAGCAGATCCAATCTGGACTGTAACAAATCGAGCGGGCAGACTCTGCAGCGATTGAGTTATTATATCTTCCTGTTAGGCTGTGGGCTACTTGTTTTTGTGCTCCCGTGTGTTTTTATTAATTACGCTCAATAAATAATACATATTTTATGTGTAATGCGATACGCGATGTCGTTGTCAGATATGCGCGCGCATCGGGTGTGCGTATTATTCAAAAGGTGCAGGTTTTATTGTTTTCGGTATTAATGTTGTTCGGTATGTTACTGTTGAATAATCAGATGGGACAACTGGCGGTATGCACGCGGCTACCGAGTTCGCGGCCTGACATAATATGTTCGTTTCGTTTATCACTTGGTATAATAAAAATAGTTTATAGTTGTGGTAGCGTTATAGCTTCGTCTTTTAGAAGAACAGCAGTAAAGTACGGTATTTTGACAAGCGACGAATATTGAAGTTTGTCATTTGATTTGAACATGGATTTAGTTTCGTCCAAGGATTTGAAGTTTGTTTCTCAAGTTTGATGAAATTATGATTCTGATATGAAATTATGATCTATGTATATTGTTTATGTGCCTACCTCCAAATTTTGTTTACGATATTAAGCGGGGTTCCTCACGAAACCTATGTACAAACAAAGTTGATATATAGATATATAGATAGATTAACTCTTTATTGTTCACACAAAATTTTACATAAATTTAAAAAGAGGCTTAAAAAGTAGTGTAACAACTGGCGGCCTTATCACTGAAAGCGATCTCTTCCAGGCAACCTTAGGATGGAGAGGATTCATAGAAGAGATAGAAGACGAGGTGTGCAATGATGAAGATTATGTGATACTTATACTCTAATAAGCCAATATAATTATACAAACTAATAATAATAAATAATAACAATATACTAATAAATAGCAGAAATATAATTTACATAAAATAAATAAATATGAATATAAAATATATATGTATGTAAAAATAGCAGTAGATATCAACGAGGTGGCAACTGGGAAAGGTAAAGTTTTTTAACGTGATCTTTAAAAACAGCGAGAGATAGAGCATGCCTAATAGATATAGGCAATGCGTTCCACAACTGGACTGCCTGGAATGCAAACGACTTACCAAAAAAAGTTTCACCTCGTGCGGAAGGGGTCTTCAGTGACAGCTTGTCCTTCAACCTGAGAGGTATAGAATGAGAGGAAAACCAGTAAGTAAAGCGTTCTTTCAAATAGTGTGTGGTTATTTATACCTAGGTACTTCTATTTGTTTTTCTTCTACACAATATCATACATCTTCTCAATTTTTACATCTTTCATTAGAAATGACAACATTTCTTCATAAATATCACGTATGAGAGCAATTGCTGTACCAAAAAGTATTTATCGAAAACCGAGCGAGTCGCAGGCGCTTGTTACGGGACGTGACGATGCAATCCGAGGGCTCATTAGGTACCGTGGAACACCATTAAACTCTTCATTCCTTGTAACGTAACTCGAAATGTGAACATTTCAAAGCCTGCTAATTTTCTGCCTTTTTTTTTAAGTTTCATAAACATTACATACTTTTTTTTGGAATTGAAAACTCTCGCGAATGTCTATTTTTTGTTGAAACGGCTAAGCGTTTGACAATAGTTCACCTGATTTTATGCGCCGGTGTAGTTGACTATTGTGCAGGAACACAACGTTAGGAAAAATCGGATAGCAATACTGTGGTTGTTATGTACGATCGATATACTTAGTTAAAGTGGGTTATATTTTATGTACCATATAACTAAGAATACTTATGAGTTAATAAAATACAATATAGCTATAAATAGTATAGCTTTGACTACAGTAAAATGAACGGTAACCACACAACTTCCTTAAAAATAACAAATTGAAAACCATCGAACTTAGGCTTCAGTACGCAATTAAAAGGACGTATGGCCACCACCTCATCTCATAGTAAGTGACAGTTTGGCCGTAAATGGAGCGTCGAACTAATAGAAAACTATTCACTCTAACCTTGATAATTCTAGGGCACTAGGTACGCATCAAGAGTGTGCTGGACGCAAACCGTTGCGTACAAGCTTTTGGGAAGTCCACGAAGAACGGGTGGTAGTATGCCGTTCTTCTACTTACACTTTCTACTTACACTTTCTACTTTCACTTACTTACACTTACTTACACTTACCGAAAGGGACATAAATATAAAATAAGAAAGGGAAATAGGACAGCATATTTTTACATCTCATATCTTCAATACCAAACTCAACCACTCCCAAACATCATCATCATAGCCAAAAGACGTCCACTCCTGACCAAAGGCCTGCCCTTAGAGTGCCATACTGAGCAACAATTTTCAATATGCATCTAGCGTTTGCCCACGACTTTCACAATGTCGTCGATCCACCTAGTGGACGCAAACATCAAAAGGAGTTAAACACTGTCTCCGATTCATTCACACGTCCACGATCGTGATTCTGCCTGCCCTCAGCTCGGAGGGACGTGAAATTAAAAGGTGCGTCATCGCAAATGGCATGAAAGTATTTCTCCGCACGGTGCCCGTGGTAAGTTAAGTAATACTACCTTATTTGCTAGTTAAGTTACCCTAAGCGTAACCTTAAGGCGACGCGTAACATGTGCCGATTGACGCACGCGAAAAATGAGGGTGGATACTCAGGTGAGTTGGAAATGGGAGAGAATTGGTGAGACACAAATTGACGACGACATAATTGACGATGAAAAAAATATTGATTACAAATAATAGGCACCAAAATATATATTTTCACGTTAAACAAACATATAATTTATTTGAAACCATAATTATACCAAAGAAACTTTATGATAAATACATTCAATCTGTGTCTAAAATAACCAATCTGTAGTGTCTTTCCGCTGCAACGTCGCGTACAATTGAAATAAGGATCAATTGTTTGATATTTAAGTTGTATTTATTTTAATTAATATTTTGAATGGAAAAGTATTATGAAAATATACATATAACCCGAGTATATAGATAAGTAAAATATTATAATTTTGATAAGACTAAAATAGAGCAACACCGCTCTTTTTACATACATACATTCCATTATTAAAATTCGAGTATCTCAAAATTGTGACCCACGTACATACTGTCCACACTAAGGTATCCTGGAAGAAATCACTTTAAGCGATAAAGCCGCCTATTATACTGCCGGATATTTAATTATTGTTTAATTTTAATTTTAATTGTATTTTCGGTGTTTAATAAAGTTAAATTGTATTGTATTGTATTGTATACTGCAATTTGACACATATTCGAAATACATATATCATCATCATCAGCCAGAAGACGTCCCATGCATGTTTGTGAGTATATTTGTCCGACGATAAGTTGCGAACCGTTAAAGTGATCGTCATGAAAATTTGTAGGTTTTATTTTATTCCAATATAGCTTGTTGTTGTCGTTCCGGGGGTTGTGAAATTATAAGGGTAGCGAGGTATCAGTTCAGTGCGAAAAACTATAGTTATTTATTAGCATATCATGTAAAAAGTCTTCGCTTAAACAACAGTCGAAAATCGATCGAGAATCCACAGTAAGCGCAACAGCGTGCGACATGGCGGTGGCAGTGCGGCTGAAGCGGCAGTTAATGTGGCGATTATATTATATTGTCATTATGTGCCATTACCGCCGCTAATAGTGCCGGCGTGGCGGACGACACACGACCGAGGAGAGAAAAAACGCCACCGAAACCGTTTAAAATACAAGGTACTTTGGAAAGGGTATACTTAGCCGAAAGGACCTCATAGTACCTAGTAGGTCGAAACCTACCTACCTTCTCATTATTGTAGCTTTAACTATTGAATGAGACCAATCATTAACCGCTTAAAACAGGGATTTCGTTGCCAAACGCGGGAATTAAACGAGAAAAAAAAAGTTATTATAGCAGTTTATAGGAGAGTAAAAATCTGCTATCATATTGCTAAAAACCATACACAGTTGGTTTTAGTAGTAGTAGGGCTCTTCTACAGAGTCCATATAATAAATAATTAAAGTAATTAAGGTATGCATTTAATAACGTAAACATAATGCTTAAATGAGCTAGAAGTCTACAACTATATAAATTATTAATTATAACAGACTTATATTTAAGAAAGGATTAGATACATGAAAGTTAAAATGGATGGTTCCCGCATTAGGCTGAGTTTGTGTCGCGGGAACCTGATACGATTTCCTTATACATATAGTTTTTGCCACGAGCAAACAAGCTATACATGTAAAGCCCATAATAGCTGTATAGTCCCAGATAAAATAAAATAACCTGTATGTATATTTTATTTTTCTTTGTATGTAAGTATACTACTGTAATTATATGGATGTGCGTATTATATCACATAAATTATGTGAATTAAATATATATGTATATTTATATAATTATTATAATTATAATATGCTATTTTATATTATATACTACGCCCTTTCTTAGTATAGCTTTCCGAATAACCCGGGTATTGAGATATGTCAAAAATGTGAAAGTTGCATACCGAGTGTCGCTTTGCATGTGTTATGAATATTTCGCGTTGCCTGAATATTTACGTGTTTTAGCTAAACTACCCAAGTACCAATTCGATACGGAAAAAAAAATTCATTTAAACTCGGTATGTGAAGCAAATTCGAGAGTCGTTCTAAGTTGGAGTATTTTTTTATTTATTTTTTCTGCTGCTTATTTATTTTATCTATGACACTATTACAATATATTGGTGTCGATTGTGTTTTACCATTTTTAAACAACGTAATTTGACAGCTCTATAATTTGTCCTCAGCCTTTTCTCACATGTCGAAATTAAGATAGACTTAGATAATTTTAGTCCTGTCAGATTAGTGAGTAAGTACGGAGTATGAAACCAACATATGGACATGTTTGTTTGTTGCTGTCATCTGTCCGTATATTGGTACTCGCATAACAGGTCGTATTTTGCAACCAATCTTGACGTAACTTGGTATACGGGCTCTACGATTTTCAGAATTTCCAGCTCGGGACATCGACCTGAGAACTCAGGACCTTATAATATCTGGACCGATTTTGCTCATATTCCAAATTCTTGTTCAGAATTAAGTGCCGAGCGCTTATACCAAATTGTTATGTATAGATACATATAGATATTTACGTGAGAAGCGGCTGCGACCGCACCATACCTAACTGCGTAATTAGCTAGTAGTTTGAATAGACGTGCCCAAGCTCCTGTAGTTAGCCTATACAAATATCACACTGGCGGCGATCGAACCAGCATCAAGATGGCATTAGATACCACCGTGGCAGTTTGATAATACCATCTGACGATGAAATTGTATTGTATTGGGAGTGTGTAAAAAAGTTTGTGCTCGCGAGGTCTACTGTTCATAGAACTACAAGCTTTATTTAATTTAAAAAAAAATGTCGATGGTGCGTTTCAGAGAGTGCGCAGACCATTAATTAAGAGAAAATAAGAGTAAAATTTATTTCTCTTTCCGTCTCTCTCATAGTTAAAGTAAGTGTAAGTAGGTTTACAAGCAGGCCTACCATGCGCACTACGGAAAATCTGCTCCACTCTGTACGTGATGCCAAAACGTTACAAACGTATAAAGCGTAGCGTCGTAAAATTTCGTCGCCGAGGTCATGAAGAACAGACAAAAATTAAAAAATGATGGGGATAAGGTCACACAGCCTTAAATACCTTTAATTTAAACTTTAGTTTATATTATAAGTAACTATTAGGTGCTAGCTTAAGACCTTATTAGCTTATGTTTTATACATATAGGTAATATTAACTGCAACTGAATGTTTGATTTACGTTTATCTGGTCTGTAACCTTCAGTTTCTTTTTGTATTTGCTATTTTTTAGTGGCTTGTTACTTCTACGATACGTGACCACTCGCCTGTCAATAACACTTTTTGTTCCAATTACGATTATGTTAGGTATATAACCGCAATACTGTAAAAAGTTGTAACCTTCGATGTCTTGAGTGGGTTAATCTTACATAACTAAATGTGAAAGTTTGGATATTGGTTACTCAATCACGCCAGAACGGCTGTACGTATCTGGATGAAATTTGGCACGGAGATAGATATAGTCTGGAATAGCATATAGATTACAGATTACATCCCTGAAAAAAACTTTTTTTCTCGGTATATGGAATTTGGCACGCGTATGAAACCGCGGGGAACAGCTCATCACGGTTGGAATGGAAGGATCGATATTTAGAAAGAATTTATACCAGGAATACATAAGCGCTGAGGAGTTCGCTTACAAAAAATAATTCGAGCGTATTGTATGCTGGTTTGATTGACCTGAATGTTTGCCTAGAATATAGCCTAAGGGTCGGAGAAGTGACGTAGGCTACTTTTTATCTCGGCAAAATATATGGAATTTACCAAGAGGGAGAAACCGCGGGGCACTAGTTAGATATAATGCGAAAGTTTGAGTGTAAGCGAGTGACGAAAGATGAAAGGATTTGGTACAGAAAGAGGAAGCCTATAGTTGTTGTACCCTGGATTATATCTCTACTAATAGGTATTATCAACGCGAAAGCGTGTTAAGTAGTGTTTTTTTTCAAGCAGAGCAACGGAGCGAAATTACTTTTGCATGCATGGATATAGCTAAAAGGTTGAAGAGTGTAGGGAATTTACGGTTCCTGAGGAATTTTCGCGCGGGTGAAACTTGAGGCGCAGCTAGTTGATAATAAATAAATGCCGCTACACACTCATAGATCTCTACTAGAATTCCCAGTGTAGGGAACGGTATGGAACAAACATATCGACAGTTAACACACACCCAGAACAAAAATATAAATTCGTCACTCAAACATGTGCTCCGCCGATCATCGACCGCGGGTCTTTTGGTCATAAGACAGCTGCGATACCATTAAGCCATATAAGTCGTTATGTATCTGTTTTATCTCGGATAAACTTAGATAAGAATAAGAAAAAAATAAAGAGCTGGTAAAGTCATGGGCGCAGTTTGATCAGGCCTACTTCACTGCGAGCGCGAAGCATTTAGCCTTGGAGGCCGCAGACGGAGTCACTTTTACAGCTATCCCAACAAGTGCGAAAGTGACAGTGTGATCATAGTCACAGGCCACATCACTTTGCCCGCTGTAGGCATTTTTTCGCAGGTAGAGCTACGTGTGCTTACTAAAATTAGCTTTATTTCGACGTATCGAGAGTTTATATTTATTCATTTGTCATCGAGGAGTGCGTCCTCGGTACTTGTTCTCTTATTCTGCGGTTGTAGGCGCTTTACTGCGGCTCAAAATGAAATGCAAAATATTAATTTTATAACGTGACGCAACATTATCTTCCGAGATGAAGTACTTGGACCACAGATCGCAACGTTGGATGCAAATTAGCAAGAATGATGAGTATTTTTTTTGTCTCCGTAATGAGATAATTCCGATAGTGATTTAAGTGACTGTATTAGATACTTAACATGCTCGTATGTTATGTCGACTGAGTTTATGCCAATTGAGTGGTGGATATAATAACTACATCTAGTACTAAGAGAGCAACCAACTCGTCTTTACACCCGAGCCGCGCTAAGAAGCGTTCTGACATTGTAAAAAACCGAATGAAAGGCGTGAATTCTGATCAGTTTTACTATTTTTTTAATGGAAGATTAAACTATTAGCTGCTAGACGACATATTATGTAGTGGTAGCACTCTTTTGCAGAGTTCGCCTGGAGAAGTACAAAACCTTTGGTAGTTATTCAACCGCCTGGCGGTAGTTTGCAATCATTATTGCGTTCCGGTTTGAAGGACAATGCTTTCAGCGAAAATACTGGGCATGAAGGAATTTAACATGTGATATCTCAGGGTGACGATCGCAGTGCGTTGCCGCGCAAGTTTTAAACTGTTGAAGTTAATTTCTGGATGGCACTGAACTGTTATGGGCAAGTGTGACGCTTATATCAAGCTAGAGTTGCTAGTCTTGTCTCTCAGAATCTAAATAAATCTATAGTATGTTGAAATATTAAATGAAAATATTTTCAAACACTTTTTTAGATCATTATCAGAACACAGATGAGAGAACACGTCTTATCGCGGCTCGGGTATATATGTTACCATAAGTGTAGACTGCATTAAAATAATTGTAATTGGTTTTCCTCAGTGAGTCCCACATAAAAGTCAATTTAGCGTAGGCTTCGATTATAATATCGAACAATCATTATACAAGTCTTCTAATACGACCGTTAAATGAGATCAAATTGATTGATTCCGTTGATAGTAATAAAAGCAAAACTATTGATCGATGATAAAGTTAAGGTGCTTTTCCATTGACGTTTGTATTTTTATAAAATTCAAAAATTCGCTGGGCTAGTCTGAAGATTGCTTAAAAAAATTATCAAAATCAGCCGATTTGGAGTCCATAGGAAATATACATACATACATCTATTTATATACATTTATGTATGTGTAAAAAGATAAAAAAAGATAAGATAAAGATTCACATGAAAATTTGTGACCACATTTTTTCTTGTGTTTTTGATGGTAAAAAAATTATATGAACATCCCAACACCACAAAATTAAAGACGTTTTAAACAAAAACGTAACGTTTTTTACTTTTATTAAACTGTTTTTAATACCTTTTGTGAAAGCTCATTTTATAAAACCATGTGTTGTCAGTAAGTAAGATGTATCAATTTATATGTAGTAACACTAATGCCCGTCTGCACTAAACTTTGACAGCTCCTGAGTTCATACTTAACACCCTAGGACGACTGATATTGAAAAATGCGTTGCACCTAACTTAGGAGGTTGGCTAAATGCGTAATGCTAAATGCGTATGCGTGCCTTTCCTTTGATATGCGTAAGTTAGTTAGTTAGTTAGTAACTTAGTTTAGGTGATGCTTAGCTAAGTTTTATCTATGTTGATTTTAGTGCTAATTCCTATTTTAATTATTGGGCATAAGCTATTTGTACTCGGTTCCTAAGTTTCTTACCACTGTCCATTAGAATTGTTTCGATCTGTTTATTTGATAGCAGTTAATTATTTTTTTGCATCTTTACAGGCAAATTTATTCTTTAGCTAATTTATTTTACATGTAGTGAAATCTGACTGAGAGATCTATTGTAGTATCGATTCTTCCCATGAAATGTTATTGCACCCTTTTTTTATTCATTATATTGATCTGAAAACTATGTGCTATTCAGGACAAGTGCCACTCAACTATCATAGACGTTTCATTGTATACTATCCTAATCATATTATATTATTAATGCGAAAGTAAATCTGTCGCTGTCTGGGTGTTTGTCGCGTTTTCAGGGCTAAACGGCCTGAATTTTTGCATATAATTATAGCTTAAGGATCGGAGACGGAGCCTACTTTTTTTTGTAGGTCCACGCGACCGAAGTCGCGGGTAACAGCTAGTATTATATTATAAAAGAAGTTACCGAAAGGTGCAACAATATCGAAAGCTATGTATGTTCTCATCATTATGAAAAAAAATTACTATCGGACCAACACTGAAATCGTAAAAAAAAACAGCTGTTCATAGAAAAATTACAATGACACTCGGCAAAATGTATCTCGTTTACAGGGTTGATCCCGTAGTAAAAGTTGTTCATAATGATGAGTACATACCTTTCAATATTGTAGCAACTTTCAGTAAAACACGGTATATCTTATAATTGGCAACATCGAGAAGAACCGCAGCCTCTAAATAATAATAATGATAAATACTCAAGATTCACGAGTAGGACTTCTAGTTGTAGAGCAATGGAAATGTCTAAGTCTGATGAAAAACCTGCAATTGGAGTCCTGTTAAATGCGTTGTCGTGAGTCATGATAGCCCGAGCAGTGATAGTTTTAACAAACCATTAAAATCATGTGTGTGTTTTCAGATGTATCAATAGAATTGGTATCAAAATCATCCTGATTAAGGTGTGCGGCGTGCCTGAGGACATGCACGGCGTCAGGAGGACCGTGTTGGCAACACCAACATATTTCAATATATATGGGACTGAATCAACATTCCAACATTTCCAACCAACCTTTGAATCTTAAACAATCAGGCGTAACAAGAAATTATTTTAAAACGGGATATAAATTTCTTAACTGAGCAAGATTCTCGGCCAGTCCGGTAAATATCTAGGGACAGTAGCCGTTCGATAAATCTTTACCATTGCCCACCGCCCCCGCATCTTGGATTCATGCAATACTAGGACTAGACTTAGGACTACGGGTCAATTTTATGGTAACACAAGACTTCTTTTAATAATGGATGATTTTTGTTGTAGCGATGATAGCTCGGTGGTTTGTGTGTTTGGATCGCACGCTGCGGGGCGTGGTTCTCACCCCAACAATGACCTTGAGTTTCCGGTGAAGGAAACCATCAAATCATCATGCGGTCATTGGTCAATGAAGAATTCTTAGCAAGGCGGTACAGTACTCTCTAGTACATGACTGGCTAGCTACTACCAGTATATTGAAAATCTGTCCCTAAGCATTTAAGAATAGGATATACCGCCGTCTCGTCCATACAAAGAGCCCAAAAAGCGAAGTCTGATACCCACCCCTAAACGTCATCCGATTTCGATGATTAGTCCGTGAGAAACTATGCTTGTATAAAAACTATACCAAAAATCTTTTTTGAAAAAATAAAACATAGCGGCATAGATTATAGTTTTTCCAAGCAATTGACATAAAAACAAAAGATTTTGTTCAGATTTAGGGGGTGATAACAGACTGCCCCCGAAATGCTAATTTCATCAAAAAGTTTGGAAAAATTAACTTTCTCTATCACACGCACGAGAAACAGAGCGACCGCTATACAATTTCAAATATCGAATGCGCCAAAGCCTCGTGGAAGGACTATCCTCTTAAGTGTTCCGGCAGCCTCATTTGAGATTCAGTTTCCATTCCAGGCTAAATGTTATTTACCATCATCGACCACACCGTCCCTTTACACCAGGCAAGTTAGTGGTCAAATGCTTTTTCTGACAAAAAATAAAAAAAGAAGCAGGTAAGTAGTGTTCATCAAATTTCACCAACCATCATTATACCTAAGACGTAGATAAGTAAGTGAAAAACCCAGAAAGCCACAAAAAATTGAGCTAATTCTAGATAAATAGAATACAAAATATGCCTAATATATGTCAACTGATTAGTCAAAAAAAAATTGTTGAAAAATTTTTGAAATAAGCATCAATTGCCTTTAACATTGTTGGTACCTGCCTTTGAATATTATGTTCGATATGAAGATGCTTTAAACTTTTAATCAGAAGGTAGATTTGCCTGTTATAAAATCTTGTTTTCAGAAATTAGGACCACTTAATTTGGCTTGCATGTCGGTTATATCTACAAATTACCCATACGACAAGCAATGATAACTAGACAACCGGCTACCGTCCGTTCGATAAGGGCAAAAAAGCACAATGCTCGTGCAAATCTCACACCACATTCAGATTAAGCACAGTAGGCGATATAAAACCGTCGCATTGTCGCGATTTCCTCTGGCCATTATAAATCTTGTGCGGCCAGTGGGACGACGATAAATAACCGGGCTTATACCGACTGCCTGTTTTAAGACCCTCGTATTTACCGCGGTCGTACACGCTCGTGAACTTTTGCGCTCTTATATTGCATTTTTATGATTTTTAATCATTAAGGGACTTACTCATAAAAATTGCTTTAAGTTAAGCAAATCTTAAAATTCTCTGTCAACTTCAGGCTGACGTGAAATGTCATGCGCAAAAACGAGACAAACCTTTTAAGGATTGATTAAGTTTAAGCAACATTTATAAGTAAGGCCCTTTATGCCAACGATTCCTCATCGTTGCAGTTATATTTATAATCTGTAAGGTTCAATAAAAGGTTCGCAACAGGGTCCTTTGTAAAGATTTGCTTAACATAGAACTTTATACTTTGTCCGTTTGTCGGTGAAGTATTTCTAACTAGCTATAGTCAGTGACGAAGACAGAGTCATCATCACCATCAGCCAGAATGTACAGCCATACCCTTAAGGGGAGGGGGATTGCCATAATCTCCACGCTTGGCAGGTGGCTTGGGATCGAAAAACACTCACCGTTTGCTAAGAGGACGCTGCTACCCGTCCTGCGGTGGTTCTGGTCGCCGTTTTAGGACATGCCCGGGTCTGGTGATGAAGACATAATAGAAGTGTTATTATATTTTCTGTAGGCCAAAATGCTTGCTAAAATAATCTAAAAAAAAAACATTAGAAGGAACTGATATTATAAGCATCCCTTTATAATAGGGACTTGTAAGTTGAACTTGACTTTACCAAGTTCAGTGCTACGAGGATGCGTAGGCGTTCAGACAAAGATACGATACGATTTCGTATAATGATTTCGTACTAAAGTAACACTAAGTAAACGTACAATTCAGTATAAAAGCATTTTTTTTTTATATGAATATTTAAAAGGTAAATAATTAAAATTATCACTTTGGAATTATTGCGTATTAAAATAAATTATAAAATAATTATTGCGTATTAAAGTTTGAAGACCCTTTTGGCTTAGTTGGTAGCGCTTCTGCTTTAGAGCAGGACGTCTCGGCTTCGATTACCGGCCGGGCAGGAGTTATGATGATACGTTTAAATATCTGCTCTGCGACTCGGTATTAGTTGTACGTTGCTTTGTGTGTGTGGCATGGCAGAAATTAGTATGAAGCGTTTATAAAAAAGTAATTTTTTACGAAAACAAAAAATGCAGTCGTTTACTAATAATTTTTAAATTTTGGTAAGAAACCTATAACAAGGCACGATGCATACAAACGTCGAACGACCGTTACTATTTTTGAATTACTTTAATGTTAGTGACACAACCAACGCATGTATGTCATACAATCCTCTTTGTAACTTTATCCAGAAGCTATCAATATAACTGATAGTGGACATTTACCGGAATGAGCTTCCGTTGCTCAACATTATTTATGTTATGTCGCGTCGCCCCAACTCCCTTCGTTTGAGGCTGGGAACTTTGGGATGTTTGTTGGGTTATTATACGTTCATGTTCATATATATTATAGGTCAATTGGACTGGATTAAAATAGAAAATATGCCATCACGCAAAAGTACATAACTACGTCTTCCGGTTCTTTTTGTGCTTATCCATTGCATCCAATACAAAAATCAATTCAGGCTTTCACAAAAACAGAATACGTATCACACTAATATTATAAATGCGAAAGTTTGTGTGTAAGTATGTTAGTGTGTTTGTTCCCGTTCAACTCTGTAATGGCTGAACGGATTTGGATGAAATTTGGTATGGCGGTAGCTTATACTAGAGATTAACACATAGGATATTTATTCAGAAAAAAATAACGGTGCCTTTAGGATAGCGGGTGAAACCACGAGCGCAGCTAGTATTTAAATACAGTTATACTCTTAAACACACAACATAAAAATGTGGTCAAACACCTAGCATTTCAATCTATATGTATAAAATAACAAGCCCTTTTCTAGGAACCAACGCACAGACTAAGCCGCTTATGAAACTTGAAACGCAATACTCCTCAAACGCGGTTTATACGAAATTCCCCCTCTAAAAGGGTAAAATGTGGTCCATTTTACTAAGTTTGTATGTAAATAAAATATTTTTTCATGCTAAGCGAATTAAACTCGGCTTATGTAATAAGCATAAAAAATAAAGATAGGCATGTCACAAGATTTTTCTAAAATCAACCTTAAAGAGTTGAAAAATGGGGTGTTTCATTTACAGACTAGGCGAGCAAAGCGGTGCGGGCAAGGCTGTATTCTATAAAAAAAGCATACAAGGAATACATTTGAACTTGCTCATATGTGTTTAAATTGATGATTTATATCAAAATATAATGGCACTGTCAAAATTTCTCCATGCTAATAGTGTTCAGTTCACAAAGCTGGAAAATCTCCAGAGTAGACCACACCAGATCGAAACATACACTACGAAATAAATAAACTTCTTGAATATCTTAAACGTTAGAATTTCCTTCCTGTCCAATAAAATGGCATCGCCCGGTATCGTGTCTCGCAGGAAACCGGGCAGGTCGTCATAAGTCTAACAAATAAAATAATTCCCTAGTAAAATATACACACTAATGTGACTAATATTATAATATCTTGCGGTAAGGATATCTACTAGTTACGCCGGAAGATTTAGGTGTCATACGGATCGAGTCATGCGAGGAACTGCCAAGATTTAAAACGTCACATCCTTATTATAGCCGTTTTAATAGTCGGCAGATCATGGGGCTAGTGATTTATAATTTTAATTTTAAAAAAAACCGATTTCAATAAAATACCCTGAAAAAAGTCTAGAAGTTCTTGGCGCAATCCATGAAATACTTATAATTGTGGAGTTCCGGTGGCCATCTATATTGTTCTTCATCAGTTCATTTCAAATGATATTTTCTGAATGGAAATGCTTGACTGTTGATAAAAGTACCAAAATCGCTATATGTATGCCTATAATATCTGAGGAGTTCCTTCAATTCCTCATGGATCCCATTATGAGAATTGGATTTTGATAAAATGGGACCAATCTGGAAATATATCCTTTCAAATAAAAAAATAAAAAATCCAAATCAGTTTGTAAATGACAGAGTTATGGATGTACAAAAACAAAAAAAAATAACAATAGAATTGAAAACTTCTTTCTTTTTTTGCTAGTTGGTTAAAATAGCTTTTAGCTCGTTAAGCGTCTATAAAGAACTAGCTGCGCCCCGCGGTTTCATCCGCTATTCTACACAAACCGAATATACCGATAAAATAACTTCTATTTATTTTTAAAGATTTCAAAACCTTAACTTGTAGTGTACCTTCATCAGTGTTGCATAGAGCGGTGCATGCGCGCGCGCAGCAGCTCCAGGCTCATAAACCGCGGGACCACACGCGGGCGGAGGTGTGAAGGCAGCGACCGCGCGGCGGGGGCCGCATAACTCACGGCCAGCGGGGCGCCGGCCATTCATGCCTACCTGGACGATCGCCCTTCGATGCATCGATGTGTGTTCTGTCCGGAGCAGACATACTGTCTCACCCTTTGTTCTTACCTTGGCAATTTTCTATAAGATACCGGCATCGCACCTTGGATATAATGATACCCATAACTCATGTCCTGAACGCATACCATTCATGCCTTCCTGTAGTCTGTACCATTGCTCTTATTGACTGTTAGGAGTAGACATAGTGTCTCATCCTACCTTGGCCATTTTCTATAAGATACCGACATCGAGCTTTAGACAGCTACTTAGATTGGTAATAATGATAACCATTAATGCCTACCTGAAACATTGTTTTAAAATGCATCGATGTGCACTGGTCACTCTTTACCAGTAGGCCTAACATGCCACCGCGACAAAATTTTCTCTATGCTTTTTGTCGTGAAAAATCAGGACATAGCTAAGATTAGAATATATTATTGGTATATCTCATCAGAGAAGATTATCGTGATGAGCTTGCTAGGCGTAAAGTTTGTTTGTGAACGTTAAGAAACTTTACCTGTCGCAGTTGCCACCTCGTTGATATCTACTGTTATTTTTATATTCATATTTATGTATTTATTTTATTTTATTTTTATTGCTGTTATTGATTATTGTCGTTATAACAAGTACCTTATTTAATTATTAGTTTGTATTATGATTAGTTTGTATGTCTATGTTTGTATTATAGACACAATATAAAACTATAATAAGAGATATAAACGAAATAAGAGTTTCTTGTAATTAAACCGATAATTACTAGACAGTATACATTCCTACTTATTTATTACCTACCACAGCAACAAGACAGCATGACCAATTTCCTTTTTATAAAACCCTAATACGTATAATCAGCGTAGAATAAACTTAACCAAACATAATTCGGGGTCGCTCTCTAATTCGGACGCGCGCGTGGCATCCTACAATTTACCTCTTATAAATTAGACAAAACCCGTTATTTGGGAATAACTCGTTATTTAAGTATCAGTAGCGATGGCGTGTATAGTTATTGTAATTTGATTTCGCTCACGAATCGACAGTATCATCTGTTCAGTAATTGTGCAGACATGCTCAAATCGGAAAATGAAATCATTTGTTTACAAAGCTTATGCATGATGTTGCAAGCCTGCCGGTCTTATGTCCGTGGACGTCCTGAACAGACAATACACCATTTGGCCACTAATAGGCCGGCGGTTCATCGGTTTAAAGCACAAGTAATTTCACTTAAACCCCAAAAAAAAATAACGCGGAAAAATGAGTACCTAATTTCAAGTTAAGCTCATTTGACGCGAGCTTCGTGCTACAGTATAGGTTATTGCTTATTAACATAATTTGCGGTACGTGAGGAGTATAACGCAAGTTTGGAGATAACGAGAGATATTAGCTGTTGCTTATGGCGAAATTATAGAGCAGAGGATTACAATGAATGAATTAGCCGTGGCGGAAACGAGTCGGTGCGTTTTGCGTGCGCGTGTTGTGATGGATGCGCGCGTCGGTCGGTGCGCCCAAACAAATGAACCGGTTAATTATATCACGAGACAGCCTGTAATTATTGTAAACAATAGTGTTTGATTATTGCTTCAGAAATTAAGCGGGCAGTAAGCGCGCGTAGGTGTGATGTCTCAAGGACTGAAGTGAAACTATTGTAGATAGGTACTCGGCAAATAGGATAATAACATAGCTAAATGATATTTCTGTGCACCAGTAAAACAGATGGTATAATTCAAGCTTAATACAAATTATTTGATGATGTTTTGTGTAACTTGTGTTGGCAACACCAAAAAAGCCTGCAGTCTGAGCAATACTGGCCGGTTGACGGAGAGCGTTTCTGAAAAGCAAAGCTCTGAGAGATTGGAATCGGTGACGTATGATTTTGACTTTTGCTGGAGCTTCAGAAGATGGAAGTTGGTTTTGGGTTTTTATGTGTTCATGTAATTTAATTATTAAGCAGTTGGTTTGAATCCTTAAATTATTACGTGATTATATAGTAGAAGTTTGTTTAAATGACCATGCAAAGAAATTGCTAACACTTGTACTTGGCAATACTTTCGTAACTTATTGTGAGCGGTGTTGAGTATTTTGATACAATAATGATTGTACCTAATTTTGATATCGTGTTTCTTTATATCAATAAAAAACTTTGATTCTGATTCATAAACAAGATTAAACTCTGATCAGATTCATAAATTGATACTTGCTAACTATACATCGACGTTATGAAATGTATTTGCTACAATTAGCCAATTTCCAATCTCACTACAGGGCTCCAAGAACCGATAAAAAAAGTGAAAAAAATAATCTTAAAAAACCTAGTAGAAAGATGATGTCATAATGGTGTTTTATGAGTGATCACGAATCAATTTGGTTCAAGTTTTTAGGGGGGGTATGTATAAGTATGTGGGTATGTTTGTGTTTTCCCATAGGACGTCCTGTGGTCAAAACGGCTTGACCGATTTTGGCAAGCGATGTGTGATTGGATTTCTCTTTGCGGCCGGAATATCATAGTCGTCATTGTCTAGATTTCACAGTCGGGTATTTTGTTTTTCTTTTAACGATATTACTTATTTATAGACACAAAAAATCCAGTTTTTTAAAATAGCTTACGTCGTAATTTGTTCTTTTCATCGTTTTATTTATTAATTTTCCACATTTTAGCTATTAACAGTAAATACGTTTTCTGCCGTCGACATATTGAATAAATAAAACCCAATAAATAAATACTAAAAATAACATCAATTCAATAAAACAGACTCAGTTAGGTATTTTGATCTCATGTGAGCAGTTGGGTACTTTCTAGCCCATAAGCTAATTTTATATTATTAGTAAGTATTAAAATTTATAGCATCTAGCTTAGTTGTACTATCATAGGTATGAAAAGGACACTAATCAGCAACTATAATCAATGACCGTTAGCTACTCTGTGCAGGCCGGGCAGGAAGTGACGTCACGGCGCAGATTGGTGCGCGCGCGCTGGACGGAACCTCCCGCGTGGGAGCAGCTTCCGCTTCCGATATGAGTACTGCCTCGTGTTCACGTACCGGCGCTGGGGCGGTCTACCATGACTTTGTTCGGATGTTTGATCCAGACTGATTGATGTCGATGTATAGATTCCATTACACGATATCCGACCTTAGATAACAATTTAGAACTGATAAAAAACTGTCAGTTTTTCTTCTTCGTTCTTTCTATTAAAATACACAGGTTACACAGGATTTCATTCACGTTGACCTACAAAAAAAAAGTAGCCTATGTCCGTCTCCAACCCTTAAGCTATATCTATGCAAAAATTCAGCTCGATCCGTTCAGCCGTGATAACGCGACAAGCACCCAGACAGAGAGACAGAGTTACTTTCGCATTAATAACATTAGTTAGGAAGTTAGGATATTCGACATCATTTTACACAAACCCAATATAATGGCGCATAGGCATTGTCATTTTGCGTGGTAATGCCACCAGCATGCTGGGTATGCTGCCAATTGGTAGTGGGGTTGAACATTTGGATTATCTATAGTCCTTTAATAGTCTCTGGATAATCCAACTGTTAGTTTATGTAGTAGGCTAAGTAGTTTAGGTAGTTGAGGTTTGTACGTTTTTTGCTTATTTAACAAAAAAAAAGTTACTCTAAATACTATGATGATGTGATGATGATATGGATTTTTATACTGGGTGTTTGGTTACAAGACGGACATATTAAAAAGGACCAAACTTAAATCTCGATTTAAAAATACCAGCTTCTCCGTACATTTTCGCAAGGGTTTTCTATTTGCGATTTCAGGATTAGTCCCGTAGTAGAGTTTGTTCACAATCACAATCACATAATTTATCAAAAATATATTCTGGGATATCATTGTAGTGATATATCATCACTTTCATAGTGACGGGGCGGCCGCTACATGTGTTGACACACTAGCGCCGTCCCATCTTCCGGAAACAGCAGGCTAGGCTGGCGCTGCCGCGACTAAAGCTGAAAACCTCAAACGACACACATATGGTTATTTAGACCGGTCGTACATGTTTGTGCCGTTTGGGGTTGAGACTTTAGGTCCACGGGGGACGGCTGCCCCAGAGGTATATAGGGACCTGGCCAAACGTTTGGTGTAGGGGACGAACGACTAATATTCTGGGGCCTATTTTACGCAAAAACTTAGTATTGCCTTATCCAGCGTGGCAATGCTGCTAGCATTCTGGCCACTCTCCCTCCACTGAGGGGCTTGTAGATTAGGTTTTTGTATATATTTATGTTTGTGTTTAATTTAAGTTGTCCTAGAATATATTTTCAATAAATTATGTGATTGTGAAAAAACTCAACTATGGAACTAACCTAACTATGGAGCAGCTGGTATTTTTAAATCGAGATTTTAGGTTTTGGTCCTTTAGTAAAAGTTGTTCATAGTGATCACTACAATGATATCCTAGAATATATTTTTGATAAATGATGTGATTGTGATTGTGAATAAACTCATCTACGGGATTAACCCAGCAATCGAAAAAAAAAACTTGCGAAAATGTATGGAGCAGCTGGTATTTTTAAATCGAGATTTTAGGTTTGGTCCTTTAGTAAAAGTTGTTCATAGTGATCACTACAATGATATCCTAGAATATATTTTTGATAAATGATGTGATTGTGATTGTGAATAAACTCTTCTACGGGATTAACCCAGCAATCGCAAAAAAAAAAATACTTGCGAAAATGTATGGATCAGCTGGTATTTTTAAATCGAGATATTAGGTTTGGTCCTTTAGTAAAAGTTGTTCATAGTGATCACTACAATGATATCCTAGAATATATTTTTGATAAATGATGTGATTGTGATTGTGAATAAACTCTTCTACGGGATTAACCCAGCAATCGCAAAAAAGAAAATACTTGCGAAAATGTATGGATCAGCTGGTATTTTTAAATCGAGATATTAGGTTTGGTCCTTTAGTAAAAGTTTGTTCATAATGATCACTACAATAGTCTCCTAGGATATATCCGTCGTCTATTCGAACACCCAGAAAATCCTCTCGGTCACCTCACAGGTGGACAGCCTTTAACCTCATATTAATAAAATGTTAGGCGTCACGGGCCGGTTGGCGTCATGCCGTGCGTTGAACTCACGTAATTGTTCCGGATATGCGACAGGTACAGGCGATGTGGGTGCGGTGCCCACCGGAACGGCAGATTTGTGGGCGATGTGTGGTTATAAAAGTGGGAGACACTCAGGGATTGGCATGTGGGTGGTTTCCAAATCGGCAGATAACTAGAGTCAGGAAGGGATCGCGGGAGAGAGAGTAATCGCAGGCTGTGCTTACATACATTTACTTCCCTGGTCTCCATCAAGTTCTCAGTCTCCTCTAGAGCACATAAATCTTAATATGATCGATGCTCATGATTTGTTTCAGAAGTAGCGGGCTTGTAGAAAGTAACTAGCGAGTAGCGACCCTAAAATTTTAACAGAAAATTTACCAAAGCCGTAATCTGAAGTTATCATACTAATTCTGATGGATTGACTCGTGCTAACTGACTCTAAGTCAAAGTCCCATGACTGTTCTTATTGTATTTTTAAACTTGAAACGTTAATTTTAAATGAAGGTCCAGTAGGTGATGCGGTACGTATTTCAACAAAGTTATTGGAAATCCTCAATTATCCTCGGAGTAAAACGCAGGGGCCGATAGCCGCGGTCAAATCGACCACAAACGAATCAGTTAAGAAGGTTTTACACCAAAAACTCGTCATAAAAAGTCGTAAAATGTATTTTAACATCCATCCGATAATCAATCTAACACGTCATAACTTTGACATCCAGTCTGCCTGGACCTAAGTTGTGTACTACACAGCAATATTTGGAAAAACAACTGTATGTCGATACATTAAAAGTTATAATGCAGTGAAAAGGTAATAATCCCAAAACAAAAACTGTCGACTAAGAGTGCTGACCAAATGAGTCTATATAAACATGTTAATTCATAATAAAAATGTGGTTTTTGATGCATCAAAGATATGATGTTTACGTACAAATTGGTAAGTTGAGTCTAACCGTATTAACGGTCGTGTTGAACAGTTTGTTAAAGATAAAAGTAAATATTTGGGCTACAAGCTACTATTTACGTACACAAAATCTGACTTAAAGTAAGTTAGGGTGCAACGTAAAACGAGGTAGCGTCGCCTGCCTTCTTTGTGCTATCTTTTGCGCGTATAGAGAATTTGAAAGCTGTTTTACATGTCAATTATTTATGTTTATTGAAATACAAAACCCTTTTATGTACCTACTTAAAATTTGATTTGATTATTTTGACTTTTTGATATAAAAGTATTTCAAACTACGAGCAGAATAGGGTTGTTTTATTTCAAATTCATAGCTTGTTGTTTTTGTTTTGTACCTTCAGTTTCTTGTGGTGTTAACTTTAGAAGACAATGGAACTACTTAACGTTTTTGGGAACTGTGTTGTTTTCTCACTAACAATATCATATCAGCTCGTAGAACCACATTGTCAAACTACAAATTAATTCCGATCTACAACTAGTAAGCATAAAAGCAACAGATGATTAAAAAAGATCAACAAATACGAGTACCTGTTGCCAGCACTCACAGCGTAGCTCGTTCGAATTAGCCTGATTGCGATCGATTCAACATCGACGCGGAATGTTTCATAAAAATATTTTTATTGTTAATAAAAAAGAAATAGTACGAGAGCTATAAATGACTCTGAAAGAGTACAAATCGCTACATCATCGCGACGTGTGGTGCCGATACTAACTATTTATTAACCTGTGCCCACCGCAGACCGCATGGGCATTATGAAATTATATTCAATGACTTAGAAAGTAATTATGATAGCGTAACCGAAATTAGAGCACAGATTGTTTAATAAACCGTGACGAAAATGATGAATGGTTTTTTGCTTTTCTTTTGTGATTCGAGGTTTACTGTCACAGTCGCAGAAAACAATTTAAGTCTACCTGATATCAGTCGAAATTCCATAGAAAATTAAATACACAAAACGAAAAACTTGCATATTATATCTGATAATTAATTGAAATTTCTGGTTAAAAGACCAAATCCACTTAACTTATACTTAAACCAAGAAGTACCAAGAATAAAATTTTAAGTAGACAAGTCACATCATTACTCCAATGATCTATAAAGCCTTTTAGCTTCATAAAAAACGACACAGCGTTTTAACGTAAAATCTATTTTACTTTCGAATCCCATCTTCGTGTTATTCCGTGTTTCCTATTAGAACCACCTGACGCGTTCCTCCGATATGTTTGATTAATCACAAACATGAGCGTTTTGATTTATAGTGTTCAGGTCAGTCTCGTCTCATTGGCATCGCCGTTGGCTGCGGCCCATTCGTGTCGGTGTGATATGATGCCTGGGTTTGATCACTGATGAGAAATCATATTGAGATAAAGTGGAGATATAGCGAGTTTGAAAGTCAACAGTCAGAAAGGTATAAAAAAATAAATAAAGCTGACACGGCACTGACTCTTTAAAAGCTACAAGAAAAATAAGGAACAGATTTGTTTTCACTAGTTCAAGCACCTACTCTGTGCCGTGTATACATCAATTCTAAATGATTATTTTAAACGGTCTCTATTCTTTTGTTTTTGATACCGCGACTTGGTTGATATATCCAAAAAAATACTCCTCAACCAAACTAAGCTTTGTGCCGAAGGTGGTTGAGGAAGGAGTCTTTGATAATACTGTTTTCTATATTATAATTCTATTGACAAGATTGATTTTGCAATAAATTTTAAAACATTATTCCAAACATTATGAATCCAATCGCACATTACGTACGCATCTAGACCTAATCTTATCGTGATATTCAAGCAAAAAATATCGTCTCCACTTCTCAGAAATCGTATAAAAGCCAGGGTCGAGACTACAAACACTCTTAGCGCAATAATGGTGGACGGTAGCTATTGCACTCAGTTGTAAATTTCACCGCGCGGTGATCTCAAAGAAGGCAATCAATGTTAAATCATAGCGAAGTGACTGAAGTGACACATATCGATTGCGCTCGAGCAAGAAAAAATAGAAAGGATTCGTTGATGTGAAAAAGATTCCGACACTAGATCTCGGCCGACTTTAACCCTTGACTCCGAATACGTAAGCTGAGTCATTTATCAACAATCAGGGTGACCATCATCTGTTCAGAGAGTCACGAAATTCTTCAACAACATTATTAATCAACGCCTGGAGAATTAAGGATATTTTTCAGATACTATCGGTGTATGGACGTTGAAGACGCTTAAAGGTTCTTTTACTAGAATTTCAGTCCATTTAATCCGTGAAGCGATGGCAACGGTACCATTAATAAATGTAAATCTCTTCATCTGTAGTGTAGCGTATAGCGCGACGGCTGAGTGATGGCGCGGTGCGTTTGTGGAGGAGTCAGGTGCGCGTCCGCGGCGACCGGCACATTTGTCACTGTACCGGTCGATTATTCATAACATTGAAACATTAAGAGAACTAATCACGCTGACTAATGGAGCCCCCCGTCGACACTTCCTAAGCCTAAGTTTCACACTCGCGGTTCGTGTGAAACGCCGACGCCCCCGACTCGGCTCGCCCGATGACGAGGACGAATGATCTGTGATATGATCAATGGGTTTACCAATTAAACTCGACATAAGGAGGCCGCTCTGCAAAGCGGGCATTCGAATGCTACAAAAATTATATTATTTTGTATAAGATAAATGTTCGATAGAGCCTTCTATAAATAACTTACGTATTAGATACGTATATTCTCTAGGATTCCTTACGTGGTCAAGATCTTTGAGTTAGATGAATATTTTAATTTGAAATTCAGAATGCAAAATTGATTTTCCAAGTCCATTAGCTACTATAATAGTGCCGTCGTCCTTTCACTTTAGATCGATGTTTAACAGCCAGCTCGTGGCCATCTGAGGACATTCAGCTCAGCAATTTTAGTTCGTTAAAGTGCAGGACACGTTCAATCACAGTAATGATAAAGCTAAAGTTTATGTACAAGTGCACCGGTCGCACTCGGACGAGCTCAGCACCAGCAAAAAAGTACACCATAAACGGAACGTTTATGACGGCAAATAAAGCTGGCCATCTTCCCCGTAGTCCCGTAGTGAATTATTGCTTTATTGCTTCAGAAATATTTCACAAACAGAAAATATTTTATGATTCTCCAGTTAAGAGTGGTCATATATCATTTTAAGCCATAGATAATAAAATTCGTAAGTTGCCGAGTGCAAAACAAAAGTGCAATGAGCAGGGATTGCAATACTTATGGGGAACTTGTCATCATCTAAAGCAATCCCTCGCTCGTTCTTGGCTTTACAAACGGTAGCAGTTTACTGCAGTGTAATTATGACCAGTGACAACCTACTAACGTGAGTATTGCTTCTCTATTTCATGTCTTGAAAACTCAAATCTTTAAAGAACATCGACTGATTATATTAACTGACGTTGGACCTTCCTCTCAAATGTCTACAGAATTAAATGGCAAACACCCAATTAAAATTTATGAAATGATCTCTTATTTTTCAATTTAAACACGTCGTTGCTGATGATTTATTAAAATATTTATAATTTTAGTACAGGAACGAGCATTATCTCGTGGTATTTCGCATACCGACGGGCTCAAAACATAAAATTGGAATAGTTAATGCTCAGCAAAATCGTTAACTGAGTGAAGACTGTAATTGGGAAACATTAAAAATACCGAGCGCTGTTATAGCTGACTGTTAAATGCTTTAACGTGGGCATTAGTCTTTAGTATTTACACATGTTCTTACAATGTCTTCGATATAGTATTGCACGTGAGCGTTGATCAGCCTACTCATTACAGGTATCGTCGAGCCATTGTCTTCGAGCATGACCTTTGTTTTGTACGTTCGGCGTAAACTCGTAAACGTGCTTGTTCTTACGATTTATGATGTGTCAGTTAACAAAGTAAACAATGTCCAAAAAATTATGTCAAAATATGTGTCTATAAAACACAAAGTGTCGAGCGACCATTTGGGGCACAGCGGGATCAAGTGAAACAAAAGAAAGTCGCTGTAACACTCGACAAAAGATGGCCAATATAGATGCTGGCTAAAGTCCTTGTCGACACTTTTCAGTCATGCGTCATAAGTTCTCGGAAGGTCGAAATATGGCGAAGGTGAACGTGATAAGTAAAAAATTAGTGCGACCATTTGAAGGATTTGCGGTGCATATTTGTGCGGTCATTAGTGAATGGAGTTTGGTCTCTGCACCGATGAGATGATGGTGGGACATTATGTCATTTTGAAGGATTGTGGTAATTTTTTAGCCAGATACCGTTCCATAATAAACTCTGACACTACATTTGGATAAAGGAAAAGTCAATTAAGTAATTACAAATACTTGCTTGAAGTCAATTAAGTATGTAATTACAAATACTCTGGTTGGTACAAAAACTTTTTTTTTTCTAATCTGACATTAATTTAAAACTTTTATATGATTTTTTACGACGAATTATGGAGCCGAAGTATCAAAAGGTAGACTTTGCAAATAAACTCAAATACTTAAACTTAGCGCTCAAAACCTTTACCATAACAGTTTTAAGCTCTTTGTGTGGATACAATGGTCTACCAGCTAAATTCGGCATTGGTACGACGACATAGGTTTTAAATTATTTTGTCGATGTTTCTAAAATGTATCAAAATTCTTACACGTTAACTCCGGACACTTTTTTTGGTGAATTTTGTACTAGTCTCAACATCCAAAGTTCAAAATATCTTTGTCTGTAATGAATATTAAACGAGTTTGTAATTTTTCAGCAGAGTCAGCGCAATCGGAAGCCCACCGGTGCGGCGGAGGCATTTTTGTTTCATTTGGACTGACGGCAGTCGGAAGGGAGGTCACCGTTCGCCCATCGACCACCGCTTCATTGCATTTGGAGGAATTTATTGCAGTGCCTCGTTTTCGGTGTGTATTTTCAGTTTGCTGTATTGTTATTTTTCTCATTTCTTTTATTTCAACCTATATATTATATAAAAGAACAAGCCCTTTTCTCGCACATACCGCTTTTGATAGAGACGTGAAATTTGAACACAATACTCCTGAAATAGTCTAGAGTCTAGGTGAAAAATAAGAAAGGATTTTGCGAAATTCCACTTCCAAAGGGATAAAATAAACTCCCATAGTTTGTATGGAAATAAAATCTTTTTTCATGCTAAGCCAATGAAACTCCAGTGGTATGTAAGAAGCATAAAAAAATGTTGGTAGTTTTTTTTTTGTTGCTCTGTGACGAGACGAGCAAGTCGCTCACCTGATGTTAAGCGTCACACTTGCCCATAACAGTTCAGTGCCACCCAGAATTTTGAAATTCAACAGTTTAAAACTATGCGCGCCAATGCACTGCGCTCGTCACCCTGAGATGTTAGATGTTAAATCTCTGTATGCCCAGTAATTATGCTGGAAACATTGCCCTTCAATCCGGAAAACAGTAATGCTTGCATACTACTGCTTGGCGGTTGAATAACTGGCACAGGTGTGGTACTTCCCCAGGCGGACTCTGCAAGAGAGCCCTATCACTACAATTCCAGAGAAGCTTTTGTAAAATCCGTTATTGGTACTGTAATTTGATCAAAATGACTCCAAACTCAATCTACTGTAAGTTACTGAGGAGTACCGTTTTCTACCTTTCGTATCCATCATTAGATCAGCTCGCTGTCATAATATTGTATTATCATCGGAACTCGACAGGCATACAAAGTTTCAACTCAATTGGAGAACTGGTCTAAAAATAAGTTGCAAGATTTGACCTTAACACACATACATACAAATATTATTTAATAAAAGCTTGTAAAAATAAAGAACGGCATGTCTCAGGATTTTTCGAAAATCATCCCCTAAAAAGGTTAAATAGGGTGTGTAGCCTAGGCGACCGAAGCCATACATACATAAATAACGCTCTGCACTCATAGCTCTATGTGTCCAATATACTATTACTACACCACTGGAAGACGCTGCTTTATGCAACAGTGTTTCACTAACACAAAAAGGCAGAGCCACAAAATGTTTGTATAAAACTTGTTTTCACAATAAATAAATTATGTTTATTTTTGAAAAAGTATCGGGGGTGCAATCACACAAAGACACGGAAAACTAACACCCAGAAGTAGAACAGTTTTTTAAATCGAAAAAAAAAAGCTCATAAAAACAATTGAAATTCACGGATATTGCTGAAAATATAGTAACAATAATAATACAAAATAACTGCGCGTAAGCAAAATATTTTTGATGTCCTTAAAAACGAGCACACGCTCCACAAAAAAAGCTCTATTAAATAACCATGATCGTGATGTCCCGCATTTTCAATTTCTAAAAATTATAAGTCGGCGTGAGAATGCTTCGGCTGGCGTCTACAATGAAACGGAACTCCATTAGATTGTTAGTACGTAACGTAGGTACGGCTTACGTCCAAAATTCACGTTCATTAACCCGTGAGAACTTATTGTTTCATGTGACATGTAATCTGCGTACGACGTACATGGATAAATGTGTAGCGGTGGTAATTGCGTAGACCGGTAGTAAACCTTCGGTGTGTTTCTAGGAAGTTTCACTCCGATACACCTGAGTCCAACGTGAGTAGTAATTGACGACAAAGTTAGCAATAAGTACAAGTAGGTACTTCTTTCTCTTTAGTTAAGAGGGTATTTCGAGAGAAAGATAACGCTATACCCTTTCGAGAGCAGATGAAAAGGGATAGCTTTAGCGCGCGCTAGTGAAAAAAACAGATAATTGCTAATTACATCTAGGCCAGGAAATCACTCGAAATTCGGAGCGATGCTAATTTTGATATTATTATCACCTCACTATTAGTGCAATAATCACTTTAATATACACTAGGGGTTCCGAGCGCCAGCGAAAAATGTGTGTTAATCGAGGTCTGTTCAATATTTTTTTTTTTATCGAGAAAAGTCATGTAATAATTTTTTCCCGCCATGAAACAGATGACAGAACCAAAAAAAAAACATATATTCCAAAATAAGATTTTTAATCGAATGAAGGGCACTAAATAGAAAAATCTCATTCTTATCAAAGTAGGCCGTTAACTGTCAACCATAATCATCAACATCATCACCATCATCTCATACTTATTTATTAATATAGAGTGTTGCCGTCTGAGCTTGGCTCGAGTGTTTTTGGGTTGTGGATTTTCATTGCGGTGATCTTTTTCGGGTATATGTAAGTATAATTGAATGTAGGTACATATATGTTTGTGTGCACCTATGTTACAGATTATTTTATTTTATTATTATTCGCATAATCGTATAATAATTTTATAATCTGGTTTAAAACAAAAAAAAATAAAAAAAAAAATATGAAAATTGTTGTTTAAAAAAAAAGACATCAGAGAGCCTGAAGAGGCTAAAAAATATTAGAGACCTTTTAATTTCATGATTTATTACAATTATACTTACAACAACCTAAGAATACGGGGACAACCGCAGTGCTTAGTTAAAAATGTCCTCATAAATATTATGGTGGTATCATTAAAGTTGTCCCTCATTTGGACACAATTACCGTGAAATACTACAACAATTATCTTGAAGAAACATGGTGTAGTTCAACAAATTACGTATCAGATGCTCTAACAGCCGTAACAGTGCCATAACTCAATTAAAACAAGGGCCAGTTTTAAATTAGAATCTTAATAACACGCGCGCCCTGGCGCTACCTGAGTTTTGATGGCCGGGATGTAATGAAACTGGATGTGACAACCAAAACTACACCATCAAAATGACTACAAAAGTCGCCCTTATTGTTATAACTGCCAATTAAATATGTACAATACTGTATAGTATTTACTGTAGGTACCTTCTTTGTACTACCGATTGGTAATTGTAAGTCTATTTGTATGTAATTCAAGTACCCTTCCTTCTTTGAACTTAAGCTCTCGTTTCACTTTTATCTATGACATCCACTTTATTAACCTTAGGTCATCCAAAAACCATCGTCAGTCTACTCCAACTTACAGTGCTGTCTTATTTTACGGTTCGCCTTTCTCCGTGTGGGTTGTTGATCTCTGATGTTCTTCGTTCAGCGGTCATCCGGCGTACGCAGACCGTCAAATAATTCAGAGCTCAGCTGGGTTATCATGTACTTCTTCTCTACTCTTTATGTCGTGTAGCCGTGTCCTGTTTTTGCATGAAAGAAAGAGCAGAGAACATTTTGTTGCGGAGCATTATCTGTACAGATACTAGCTTTCAATTCTCATAATTTTGTATATTATATTTAATTTTGTGTGTTTACTTATATCTATGAACCATTATAAGTATTAATGTGAGCAATATTTATATGTAGTATATTTTTTAATATGTGTCACATTTATGTATATTCTATAAAGATAATTTAACCACAACAACGACCACTCTCCAGAATCTCTACTTACTCATCCGAAGGTTGTATAGAAGAGCACTTAGCTATAAGCTCGTGTAGTTATGCCTATCTAGTGTATTTAATATTGAAATAGGTTGTACTTTGATGTTGAGGTCAGAGTCAGTCTAGCGGGCAGTTCAAGATCACAATGACACTTCCAGTAACATCTTGCGCCTCGGAAAAACCTAATAGCTCCGATTATGAGAACCGTAAGTTGCCAGAATAAATAATGAAAAATAGTAAGTAATGTGTTTTTGAGTTGTCGACGCTACTTCGGCAATTAGCTGTGTAATCCATCACGCTGTCGCTATTAGTGGGCACGGCAGGAACGGTAATGCAGTAACGGCTTCCAGTGCCTGATTCCGTGGAATAGATTAGCCAAATCCGTGGAAAATCTCTGGAAAAAGTATACTTACTATGGTCAGCTATGGTACTGCATATAATGATGCATGTCATGGCATCATCACAAATATTTTTTTTCTTGAAACGCTAGAAGATTACAATTATAAAGATAGAAATATATTTTGAAGTTGCAGTCACAATTATTATGTGTCGTAGAAACGACCGTCGGTGTAGGCGTGTTTTAGAAGAAGCTAGATAGCTTCTACCAACAGCACCCACAAAAGTAGAGATATATTTGCCTATTTTTTTTCTCACGAGATACTGATACCACAGATCCAGAGTTGTAGCCAAAATATTGTACTGTCACTATAACGAAAGCAAAAGCTGTTTGTTTTGAAATTAAATGTAAACGCAAGCTGCGCTATACACAATATAAATGGCGCCAGCAAGGCCGCCAGCCCGCGAGGTAATATCGGTGATGTAACGCAAAAAAAGTACTTTACAGCTAATTAAATCTACCCACGTCGATGGCGCAATGGACACGCCTCCACGAGAGCCACTCGGATTGTTTTAATTATAGTTACGATTATCAGACTATCTAAATATCTTTTATAACGATGGGAGTAGGATGATGACGGGGCATTTGCGAATTGTAGTTTTACGTGGGTGATACTCATAGTTCATTCCTTAGGTAGTTGCGGGAGTCCATCTTTGAACTGTATCTTCAACTTCAACAAATCTATACTGTTTGTTCATTGCAATATCGCGTCTATCTAATATACAGCGTGGTCCAAACCGAAAATATTAGGCTCCTCATATGATCAGATTGACTTGCCTATCTCAGGATATTTTTTAAATTGTTGTCTGGCTAGGCGTTCGCCAACAACTCACCTGATGTTTAGTAACTGTGTGGCCGAGGAAAGTATACACACCTAGCCTCATATAGGAACTGGCTCTCAAGTGAGGCGGTTAAGGCGGCTTCTTGCAGTCTCACTTGAGAGTGAAATTGTGGTCATTTGCCAAGTCTATTATTTCTATTAGTATAAACTTAAATTAAAGAAAACCTTGTAATACGAAACGAGGATATTCGCCGAAGAACCAAAGTCACCGATTCACCGATATAGCTTTCAGAGTTTTCAAGCTGTAGTGGCAATGAGCAGGCCTATACCTATACGATAAGTAAATGTACAGGTAGATTTCCCGGCTAAACCAAAGCTGCTTGACGAAGAAACTGTGAATTTCAGGTGGAAAATGTCAGTGCGTGCGCGTAACGAGCGCTCGTCGACACCTACCGATAGCATCGCTATGACTGGCTGGAAATTATTCCGATTGGTAATTACGTCGATTATTCACGGCCGGCCGGGGGCTGCGGCCATTTTTCAACAGTCACCGTTCTTAATTATGAGCCGCGCGTTGGACGCCTGTCGAAGCTTTGAGCCGAGCCGTCACCTCGGGACGAGCGGACTGCGACGGCTGAGCCAATATTCCCAAGACGCTCGATATTGTATATATTGTATACGAATATTATAATTTTTCATAATTATTTATTTATTCTTTAATACCCGGTTATGTTCTACAACTGCGACCAAAAGAACTGGAGCTGATGCCATGCCGTGGGGATTATGGCGACCCCTATCAAAAGGAGAAAAGGAGGAGGTCTTTGATCAGCGTTGTACGTATGGCTGATGATGATTTTAAGAGTACCCTGGGTCTTATCCTCTAACTTTGAAACGTTCGTGATTCTGATTGCGAGAGCATGCAATCTCGCTCGTACCAACTTAGTCGCACTATGCGCGGTCCCGCTCGCGTAACTCTCGCTATCGCTTTCAGAGTTACGGGATAAGCCTACTGACCTCTCTAAAGCTGCTTTTAAATTTAGATTTAATATGTAAGTTGCAATATGTATGTAATCATGACATAGCTAATCTTACCCTTGTGTTCATATGGCCTGCTTAAAATGTACAAATCATTTAATTTGACACAAGAATATTTTGCACAACAAATTAAACGAACTAGTGCAGTGGCTACTTATAACATGGCGTGTATGGAATACAAATCGAATAACAAATTCAAACGAAATGAATGGTTTATTAGTTTTACCAGTTGCATAAGTATTCATTAATATTTTAATCAAATAAAAATAATTCATAATCTCGTAAGTATTGGCAGGCAGTGTATCGAATGAGTTGATAATAGACGCCCAGAACGTTACTCCACACGAGAGCTTGGCTAGTGTTTATTTATCGTTTTGGACGGCTTAGAGAAGACAGATGGAATGTTGTGTTTTTTTATATAAAGATGAGGTGTAAAGTAGGAATCCGCTTTTATTTTTAATATAGTACGTAAACAAGATTCAGCCGATGTTAATTCCATGATACGACGTCTCGCATTGACTCTTTGGTTTACCTGATTAACGTAAAGTACCAAAAGTCCACAATGATTACCTAAGTCAAAGGTAGTGTGGAGCATAGTTTCTTTTCACATTTAATTTAAGTAAAATGTAGTCTAAACAGCCTAATAGGGCTAGTAAGTAATTGCTACCTAACTTACAGAAACTGAAACAGAAACAAAAATTTTATTCACGACAAACACATAAGTACATAAAAGAAAAAAAGGAATGTACAAAATCAATACCTATGCTTTGTCACGAAACCGATCCCAACTAAGCGTAATGCTGTTTGGAGACGACCAGTGGGCTTATCCCGTAACTCTGAAAGCGATAGCGACTAAGTTGGTACGAGCGAGATGGCATGCTCTCGTAATCAGAATCACGAACGTTTCAAAGTTAGAGGATAAGCCCGCAGCGCTGGTTTTCTGTTGGGACCGGCAGGTGACGTCACGCTCAGTACGAAACAAAGTGCACTTAAGCTTCTAGGTAATTTTATCTCCGAATGTGTCCAATAACACAAGACACTTTGTTAACACTTTTTATAGATTAAGCACTAGATAACTATTAAGCACTACACTAGATAATACTTACAATTATTATTATTCTTATCATTATACTAACTCGAAAGCTTGAAACTCGGCCGACGTGAAAAAACATGACGTCGAGACTATTTTCCGAGACTTGTAATATTTTGAGTGTTCATTTTGTGTTTGGAGTGTAATAATAGTGGATCCACTAAGCGTTTAATAACGTGCAAGAGTGATTAGTTTCTTTTTGTGCTATTCTTAAGCCTTGCAGATGCTTCCAGTATACTCGTAGCACTTCTATGAAGCATGACTTCGTCTCGACTGTGACTACAATTTTTATAAGGTAGTTGATTGGGTCAGGCGTTACTTTGCGGAAGTTTAATTCTGCTGCATGTTCTGCATCAGATTTTAAATATCCCACTGCTGGAATATTAGCCTCCCCTAGGAGGGGGTTTAGGCCATATCCATCACGTTGGCCCAGTCCGGATTGGCGGATTCACATACGCCATCGAATTTCATCCCCGGAAAATATGCAGGTTTCCTCACTATATTTTCTTTCACCGAAAAGCCAGTTGGTATATCAGTACGTAAGTTTCAAAGAACTCATTGGTACGATCACGCCTGGGTTCGAGTAATCTTCTTGAAGCTACGTCATGAACTAAGTTAGTACGTGTAATACCAAGTATAATAATTAAAAGAAAAACAAAAAAAAAACCCGACTGCAAAATAAAGAGGACACTTTCGATATAAAGAGGAATGACGACAACTCAAGCCGTTTAGGCTACAGGAGGTAATATAGGAACACACAAACATGCATTCTTATATACACCCCAAATAGTTAGTTGGATTTATGGGAGGACTGATTGTATCAAATCAGATGTCCTCCCAAGAATCCGTGAACCAGTGCATATTAAAACTTCTGTTTTAAATTTTTGAATCTTGCTGTGTACTCAAAAAAAATATGCGAATAATACAATATTGAAAAAAAGGTATATACACCCCAAAATTTCCCTTGGGGAGTCGGGTAAAATCAACGAGATCTTTGATTTCCAGGAAACATTTGTTTTTATAAATTGTACAGTATGAAAACGGTATTCTTATTAAAAGTAGGATCAGAGAATGATTAAAAGTAGTACGGTGCGATCTCGTGAAACTACTTCTAGATAATAATTGAAATCGCCGTCTGGTCACGACTGTAGCGAGTACAGGCGGTAACACATTTCTTTAGTCGTTTGTACTTTGAAGGGTTATTTTCAATGTACCTTTTTTAACCAACTGCCCAGAGGCTGGGTAATATTTTTTGGGTGTATTATATGTGTTCCTGTGTGATCTTCTACCGCCTTAACCGCGTGACAAAATTTAAATTGCAAGAAGTCATTAGATTCGGACTGTCGTACGATACATTTTGCAGTCGGGTTTTGGTTTTTCTTTGTATACTTGTTATAGTAACTTGTATAAAAAAATTGCCTGTAGTAAATTTGTCAATTATTAGAAATTAGATTACAGAAATTCGACCATTCAGTCATTTAAATTTATTGAAAATTTAACAGTTTTACTGAACGCAGCATTTCTTTATATTGGTTTTGCAAGTCATTATATTTCTAACAACCAACCCAGCAGTTTACCTGTACTATGCTCTTGATTTGGTCCTATAAGCTGCAGAAAAAACAGTTAGTTCGTAAAAGTTCTCCCAAAATACACATGAGCTCAGTTTTGTGTTGACCTGTACACGGTCCGGCCCAGGCGTGCTGACGCCAGCGCGTCTAATCGGCGTTTATTGGAGAAAACCGATTAAAGCCTCGCCACGGTGCCCGGGCCGTTTCGACATGTCACCACTACGCTGCGACATGGTGGGTTTTGGAAAGCTTACCTTGTTTTAGGGAAATTATGGACAATAAACTTTGTTACTACTTAGGTATCAAGTGTTAAAGACGGGCTAGGTTATGAACAGATCATGCAGATTGGTTTTTTGATACGTTTTGATCGGATCACTTAACAAAGACAAGAAGATCAGGTCCGCACTATGCACTTATCATCTCCAAGTACAGTTTGTTTTCAAAGATAAAGGACTGTGATAGTCCTTAATCATTAGAATAATAGGTGCTTCTGTTAAGCGCTGGGTACAATCCCCAGAAATATGGAATACGAATTGAGATGGGATGCATCAAAATTCAGATTGTTTTATAATTGCTGGCTATAAAATATTTTTTGCAGAAGTAGATAATATATGTACAATGTATACTATACCTAAAAATGAAGTCAGACCAATTAGCGCAATTATATTTTTGTTGCAGATTTTTTTAATGCATCCCGCACACTTCGAATTTCTGTTTTCTACAATACAAACATGAGAGAGAGAAAGAGAGTTCCGGCTTGCCAAGTTGATAGAGCACTTATTTCCTAGATATCAATTGAAAATATATTTCCCACGAGAATGATAAAATAAAAACATAACCACGCATCACAATGACGCAGAACTTTTACCACCCACAGTTGGAGACATTTACACCGCAATCAACTTTCAATCAATTTGCAATCAATTACAGAAATGGATATTAGGTATTAGGTACCACGTGATTTTGTAATTCTGATGTTATATTCGAGTTGATTGGATGTCTGGTGGCAGCCGTACCTGGCGCAAGGGCCCGCCAGCCGCTCAACTTGCGAGTCACCGAACGCTTTCTGGTAAAAACTACAAAAAGTAAATTATATTGATGGAATCGAGCCCGTTTGATTGATGATGAGTAAGTATTTTTTAATTTATTTCGAGGATTCGACCGCCGTTCGCCGAGGTCATAAGCGTCAAGATTAAACTTATTGGAGTTTTATCGTGTTTGTCTTTAACAGCTGCCTTCACGTTGGAGTATATACATTTTGGAGGCAGTCAGAGTAGAAGTGACAGTAAAGTATATTTTACAAAAAATATATATTTTCACGATGCATTGTCGTAGAAACCTCATCCACCGACGGCCCCTGCAACGTCCTGAAACACCGATGACTTTCACATAAAAACTTTGTTATTCCATATTATGACATAAATACATTTTTATCTACGTCACACGGAACCATCATATTAAAAAGTCATAAAAACAACGGCGGCTTCGATTCGATCAGACTCGTAGTTTTTTACAACTTTTGGCTCAAGATAATATGGCAAGTCTTATTATTCTGTGGCTCAGGTGTCTATTAATATTAATTGACGTTTGTAAAACTCCGAAATTATACGTGGAACAATGACGATGCAATGTCCGTAATGAATTCTAAAATATTTCGATTTCTCTCACATACACTTGTTATTTAATTATGACTATCGTTTTCACTTGCTAACTGGGCATAAATGGCCAATCCCAGAATGCATCTTAATAAGAGTGATGTCGCAAATCAAAATAAGAGTATGCGTCGAGCTGTGAACTCTTCTCCGCCAATTGTTTTGTCGTGTTTAAAAAATTAAATTGCAACTGGCATAGATGCAGTCAACTATCAGACGGAGTACATTCTAGTTCATCACTTCATCATCATTATCATTACGCCTACACTGAACCACGCTTCTTTCGCTTATCCCACTTTCTATGATTATTTGTGTCATCTATTGACTTGAGCTATTGTCTTCGATCCATCTCAGGAGCTTAGCGTTTTGCTAGGAATCATAAAAATTGACATGACATTATACGCTCTTAGAGCCTACACACATCAAAGCCGGATGTAATGCGACGTCGTAATGCTAAAATAAGAGACGCGAAGCTACGCGTGGCTACCCAGGACCATTCGATATACCATCACCATAGTGCCTTTTGGGCTAGAAACTTTAGGACCGTGGGGCTGGGTGCTAAGAAACTTTATATAGATTTCTCAACGCGTCTGGTCGATGCATCTCGTGCCCAAAATGCTGGCTTGTTCCGATCTCAGAGGATTGCAATCGTAATTCAACACGGCAATTCGGTAGCGGTTTATTAGATAAGTGTTTGTTTCATCACTTTTATCACTCCGAACCACAAATAATTAGAGTCTCTCGCAACGTCGCATAAAAGTTAATTTTAGCATGCACAGTGAACGTAACTATCACAATAAATGCCTACAAGTATGCAACGCATGCGAAAAGCCGAGAGTAATCACTCTGTCGCTTTCGCATTCGTAAGCTTAGATGTAAAAGCGGTATCGCCAGCAGCTTTCAAGGCTAAACGCTTGTTGTTTGAAGTGAGATATGCTTGCCACGACATGAACATCTGAGTGAGAGATAAACTGACCTTAAGACGGAAAGTTTATTTTACAGCAAAAGTTTATTCGCCAATCAACGTACAGCTCTACTGCTCTACAATCAGGTATACATTCGTTCTCAGACGCTGCCGACTTAAGACAAACACATAAGTAGCACGCACCTGAACTAACCCACGTCATTTGGAGGACGATGTACGCCACATACATACCTACAGACTTACGTACGAATACTATTTGTTAAACATTTTTATCACAATTTGCATGGCTTTGAATCAAATTTTATAGTAGAATTATTGACATCAGTCAATTGACAGGGTTTTCTAGCAGAATAGTAAGAAAGCATAGCCCATTAATTTCTAATACATATAATAACCAGTGTAATATTTAAAATTTGCTCAGTTTGGTGGACTGGAACTGGACCATGACGGAATTTCAACGTATATCTTTTTCTATGTCAAAAGAAAGCGTAAATATTTTTTCCCTACATTTCACCGGTCACTTTACCGAAATCAATTGACCATGCCTTTACTTCTTCTAAATACACCTGATTAAACAAGCAGTCTAGTTTTAAACTATTATAAAAATAACTATTGTTCATTTGACCCTTTGGTTGGAAATTCACACATTTATGAATAGGTAAGTGCATACAAAGATTGCAACAATAAGTACGTTAGATATTCGTTAATCAGCGAATCCTTTTAAGTCGATCCATTTCACGAATACAAGACATTAGAGCTTGACAAAGGCGATTAACAAGCAGTTTGTCATGTCCGGGCTGGTTTTGAAACACATTCAATACTGGATAGGTTACTATTATTTATTCTGCGTCAATTGCAATTTATCTATCTGTCCGTGTAGGGGTCTGAACTGGTTCCTTGTTTTGTACGTTCCAGACAAACGTTTAACGATTTGTTGGAGTCGAAATGTCGATTTATAAACAGGCTGCGACGCTAAGTCTGGTTAGGTATGCGATTACGCGTCAGATGTTAGACAAGATTGATAGCAGCGTTAATGTAGATTGACTGAATTCTAAGCGTCGAGTTCTTGATAAAAGTTAAATCATGGGTATAAACTATGGAAGCTGTAAGTTCTCGCAATTTTAAACCGCTATTCTTTTAATTACTAACTGTCACTCAGGGGACGACCTCGGAGGAGATTATGCGATTATCTTTGACGATACCTGCAGGGCTAGCATGCGCACTGCGACAAAATCTTCTCAACTCTTCATGTCGTGAAAAATGAGACAAACGTATACATAATCGTGGCCGTGTCCTGTTCTTGCATAACAAAAAGATTTTGTCACGGTGCGCCTGCTAGCCCTGCAGAACTGACCTAAGATTACAATACAATACAATACAATATAACTTTATTATACACCAAAACAGACAAACTTAAAAAAACAATAATATTAAAAAAACGGTAGTATAATGGGCGGCCTTATCGCCTAAAGCGATTTCTTCCAGACAACCTTTGTATGGACAGAATTATGACATATAAACTACGGTCGGTGGTGTAGATACATAAAAATAATAATAATATGAAAAACATAAATATACATACGATAAATACAAACTATATATATGTAAAATATATACTTTAAAACGAATAATACATAATTATACATACGTACCAATTAACACTCAGAAAGATAATGCTTATAAACGAGGTTTTTAAATATAGAAAGAGATTTAGCCTGCCTAATACACACAGGCAGCTCGTTCCAGAGCAGGACAGCTTGCACAGTAAAAGACTTACAATAGGAAAGATTTACGTGGGTAGAAATAGGAATCTTTAGCTGGAGGGCGCGAGAGGAACGCAAGGAAAAGGAGTGAGCTTGAATATATTTAAAGCGTTCCTTCAAATATATTGGGGTAGTAGGAATAAACAGTATTTTGTAGAGAAAGGATAGGATATGAGAATTACGGCGAAGGCGGATAGGCAACCATTTGAGCTTTTGACGAAATTCCGAAATGTGATCAAATTTGCGTAAACCAAATATGAACCGAATGCAGAAATTTTGTAAACGTTCCAACTTGTCAAGTTGCTCTTCGGTTAAATCTAGATAGCAGGCGTCGGCGTAGTCCAATATTGGGAATAAGAGGGATTTCACAAGCGCAGTTTTAGTAGTAATTGGAAGAAAATTCCGCAATCTCCTAAGTGAAGCCGCGGAGGCAAAAATTTTTCGTCTGACTTCTGCTAACTGAGGGTTCCAAGAAAATTGTCTGTCCATAATAATTCCTAGATTTTTGACTGTCTCACTTATGGGAATGGGAACACCATCGAAAACCACTTGCGGAAGGTGGAACCAGTCGATTTTGGAGATCATTCGGGAGCTCCCAATAATAATAGTTTGTGTTTTGGCAGGATTAACTGACAGGCCGTAAGATCTGCTCCAGTCTCGGATACGCATTAAATCAGAGTTTGTGGACTCGATTGCTTCGTGCAGTTGTCCTAGCGGAGCTTGGGTATAAATCTGCAAGTCGTCTGCATAGAGGTGGTAGGAGGAAGTCAGTTGTTGAGAGATTGAGTTTATAAAAATCGCAAAAAGAAGAGGAGACAAGACGCCGCCCTGAGGAACACCAGCGACGATATCGCACCATGAAGAGTACGACTCATCAATACGAATTCGCTGCCGGCGTCCAAACAGGTAACTTCGAAACCAATCAATTACAGTTGGAGATATGTTAAGAGAGCGAAGGAGTGCCAGCATGATGTCAAAATCGACATTGTTAAAAGCGTTACTAAAGTCTAATAGCGACAGCATAGTCAGATGACAGTTACCAATGCCATCCCGAATATCATCGGTGATTTTCGCCAGAGCAGTTGTAGTGCTGTGACCAGAACGGAAACCGGATTGTAATGGGTTGAGGAGATTGTTTTTGATAAGGTAAGAGGATAGTTGTTGGTGGGCAAGCCGTTCTAAAACTTTAGATAGAAATGAAAGGATAGAAATTGGACGGTAATCGGAGAAAGAATCTGGATTGGGTTTTTTGGGAAGTGGCGTGATCTGAGCATCTTTCCATATAACTGGAAATGTGCCCGAAGAAACGGAGAAATTGAGGATATGCTGGATGACAGGGGTCACTTCATCAAGTATGGGCAAGATCATTTTGCGGCTGATGCTATCACTACCAACGGCGTTTGAGGAAATGGACTGTATACTCTTCTTAGCATCACAAGCAGAAAATTGATTAAAAGTGAAATGGTCATAGTCGGGAAGAGTGGTAGATGAAAGATACTTCAGTGTATCAGCTTTACTAGGTCCATCAAAATTGGAGGAAGAAGAAAAATGCTGATTTAGCAGGTTAATGTCAAAATTTTTTGACATATTATTTGGACGAGAGATAAGATTCAAAATTCTTAAACCGGTAAAATGTCTCATCAAAACATCTAAGCCGTAACTAAACATAGACTTCTCACCCGACCCACTGCTCTAATTTAAATCAAAACGCAAATACGAGCCCTAAATATTGTACAGAGAGCGAAAGTTGTAATTTGCATGTAACAATGCCGCACCTGTTAGCCTGAACCATGTGGGCGCTGGCTCCACAATAGACCTCTTCAACAACAGTTGCACTGGTGTAAATGAACCTTTTTTATCATTATGAATCGTCAAGGTCGTCGTTCCTTTATGTGCCATCATATGGTCGGCATTGTGCCTTGAGCCTCGCCTGCTCTCGCTGTTCGTGACTTCGTGTTGACTTTAAATATAATTCAGTAATTAAAATACTAGTAATTCATTACGGATTTTTTTATTGATTATGAAATACGGTTTTAGAAATAGAATATAATAGCTATCAAAAGAACAGCAAAATAATAATAATCATCATCATCAACAGCCAGAAGACGTCCACTGCTGAACAAGGGGTGCCATAATTGTATTGTATAATCTATGTACAGTGTAGAACATTTTCAGCACAAACAAATATAATACACCAAGACTTGAAAAGCACAGGTGGTAATGGTTTGGGGCAAATTTGGAAAGTTCCATCAATGAATAATCTTTTACATACTTGGATGTCGGATACTACGTCAGCAAATATCAGTAACAAGAAACAAAGTTACATAAAACTATAGAAACTTATCCAGTGTAAACAAAATGCTTAACAATAGGCTTTGACTTAAAAATCGGGCGCACTCAACACCGACTTGGGGCGTCATATCAGTAGATCTACAACCTGAACGATTAGCAAGTTAAACAAGCCTATGAGCTACACTGTTATCTACCCATCTACATAGAATAAATTAAAGCACGTGTAACAATATCAATCTTAGCCATTCTGTCTAAGAATTTACGAGGCAAAATAATATGAAAAGGTCGTATTGGTTTGAAATAATTTTGCATGGAACACAATAAGAAGCAGTTGACAAGTGATCAATTGTGTTATTTTCGCAAGTGAATGGTTCATAAAGAGCCGGTAAAAGTCCGGTTTTACGCCGGACGGGGTTATTAAATTACAATAATTCTGGAGCCGACCGGACTCGAAGGGTTGGGGTTGGGTGTAGTGACCGTTGTACCAGGTTACCATCAAATTACGTGAGAGTGTTTTCTTATATTCAGTATCTTCCATAATATATAAGTGTACATACTACTTTCTCGGAAAGCACCCGTTTCCTTTTAAAGGACAACGTCATAAATATGGGGGTGGAAAAGTGTAAGAAAAACTATTGTTAATACGCTGAGTGGGTAGAAAAAGTATATACGAATCCAGTAACAACGTGCTTTTTTTTCGTCTAATAATGCTAAGCCTGCAAAACATACGTGGGGCGTTCAATAAAAAGTGAGGATGAGTATATTGCCGGTGACTTCTATTAAATAGCGCGGTACAAAAGTCTTCCCTGAAAAAGAAAAAAATTGCACTCAACTTTCGTAACAATGTACGATTTTTACCCGAATGCCCAAGAAGGAGGGTAAAGTTTTTGGGGTGTACCTATATAAATAATTAAACTAGTTGTTACCCGCAACTTCGTTCGCATGGACATAAAAAAAAGTATCCCATGTCCGTCTTTGTGATATACAACTCATTACCAAATTTTATCAAGATCCGTTCAGCCGCTTAGCCTTGATAACGCTACAAAGACCCAGACAGAGAGACAAAGCTACTACCTATTATAGTTCGCTAGATGGCGTTGATGCATTTTTGTGCATTTTTTCACTTTTTGTTTGGACGGACAGATGTAATGAAGAGAGTTCTGAACCGCGCAAAATCCGCTAACCTCGGGATTCTGAAACGTTTGTTAACTTTGATAACAGATTAATTCTAATGCTGCCTTTGTCTGGCACTAAGCAAATGACAAAGACAGCAATAGACTTAATCTGTTATCAAAGTTAACAAACGTTTCAGAATCCCGAGGTTAGCGGATTTTGACAAGTGAGGTGTCGTTGGATTCCTCTTTATGCCTGGAGTGACATTAAATGGGCTACATTTTGCAGTCGGGTACTTTTTTTTTGTTTAATTTTTTTTTTACAACTAAATAAATATGTGCATTCTATACTTAACGGATAATTCGTTCAATAGTATGAAATAATCTTGAAAATGTATCGAAAAGGCCCTGTCTAAGGCACCTAACAGACCTCTCAGCCATGCACCGCTGACCCCAACATCTTGAAAAAGTATCAAATAGACCTTGTCTAAGGTAGCTAACAGACCTGACAGCCATGGACCGCTGACCCCAACATCTAGGAAATGTATCAAGAACGCATTGTTTAAGGAAGCTAACAGACCTGACAGCCATGCACCGCTGACCCCAACATCTTGAAAATGTATCAAAGAGACCTTGTCTATGGTAGCTAACAGACCTGACAGCCATGGACCGCTGACCCCAACATCTAGGAAATGTATCAAGAACGCATTGTTTAAGGAAGCTAACAGACCTGACAGCCATGCACCGCTGACCCCAACATCTTGAAAATGTATCAAAGAGACCTTGTCTATGGTAGCTAACAGACCTGACAGCCTTGCAACGCTGACCCCAACATCTTTAAAATGCATCAAAAAGACCTTGTCTATGGTAGCTAACAGACCTGACAGCTATGCACCGCTGCCCCAACATCTTGAAAATGTATCAAAAAGACCTTCTCTTGGTAGCTAACAGACCTAACAGCCGCGTACCGCTGACCCGAACAAGAGAAAATAAAAATAAAATATATTTCTCTCTCTTTTTCTCTCATTTGTCGGTTATATGTCTGTGGTCAGCGTTGAAAGCGGTCGTCGACGGCTTTCGGCGTCAACCGCTCTAACACCAGCCCAACATCCATCATTGTTTCACCATACCTACTCGTACTAACGTAATAAAACTACGCGTACTTGCGTACCAAAATAATAAAATGTCTAATTTAATAAATAAGTTCAAGAATTAACCAACTTTTTATATTTGGGGACTTTTTATAAATAGCACATCTAATTCGGAACTTTTTATTATAAGCGCTTTATGTAATAGACTTTGTCCGTAATATCAGCCGACGTGGTCAAAAATTGAAATTAGGTAGACGCAAGTAAAATACTAAATTGTAACTTATTTACGTGTTTAAAGCAACAGCACATGATATTTTTTTGTACTGTAACTTAAGCGTTGTTCTTGAAATGGGGTCTGCCGTGTTTTCGGACAAACTTGGTAATATTTGCGACTTTCCGTATTGAAAGTTTATTTTTTGCCAGTTCACTACAAGTTACGAGATTGTCGTACGATTCGTTATTACGTAGACGTTTTGTAACGAAAGTAATTCGTTATTACGGCGTTGCGTAACGCGGTTTCGTTTCAATTTTATTTCACACTTATTAATTTGTGTGATGAGAATATTCGGTACAATATGATGAGATAACATTTTACTGTACACTGTTTTACAGCTTACAATAACTTAATACCAAAGCATACAAGAATACAATAAATATATACCCACCAATCTTGCAATAAAGAAGCGCTTATGTTGTCCATAAAAAGGTTGTCTGGAAGAAATCGCTTTAGGTGATCAGACTGCTCATTATACTATCGGATATTCATTATTGTTAGTTTATGTTTGTGCTTTTGGCGTGTAATAAAGATATTTTGAGTTCTATGTTTTTTTTTAAATATATAACGGGATTTAAAATTCACTTTTAAGCAGAGAATCTGCCTATTATTATGAGTATTGAGGTTAAAATGGTTGGAGAATCAATAAAGTACTAGGTACTTGTCAAACAAAATACAATCAAAGATATTAAAAACAGTGACATTTTTAATTCGAATAAACAAACTCAAATATCTCATAATAACTCAAATTCAGAGCAATAGCAACAAAATAATAATAATTTAAACACTGTTTTTGACTTTTGTGGTTGTTTACTACATTTAAATTAGTACTCATCGGATATTTACCACGTTTTTTTGTTTACGAGTATGAGTATGTTATTTCGAAATATTGTGAACTCATAAACAACAAAAATCGTGGTAATTATCACGTGAGTAACAATTTAAATATATATAAACAGTTTAATTAGTTATTTAAAAATTGTAGCTAAGTAAACTTTAACCAGCCTGTTGTGTACTTTAATATAATTATAGTAACAAAAACATCAAAAAGAACTTTGTTATTTCGAAATTAACTAAAAAGGATTGCCTAAATTGTGTATTATTAAATCCTTCAATACACAAGTTTAATCAAAACAAATTTGACCTGTACGATTACCTATAGTTTATTTATAATCAGGATTAGTCAATACGTATAAAAACCAAAATATTTGATCAAATAATGGCCTAACTAGAATCACTAATCACTATTCAATGTTATTTAAAACTTTTTTTAAAAGGTTATTTTGGTTTGTCTTTATTGTGAGATATATTTTTTACAAACTACACTATACATTTTTGATTTCACAAAAAAGAAGTAAAAAGAAAGAAAATATAGCCAACAACTGTACTATTTTATATTGGTAATAATAAATAATAAATAGTAGTAGTTATGTTTTTGAAATGTAAAATTTATGTTATGACAGGTATATGGAAGCCTGTATATGGCACAATTGTTTTACAAATTTTTCAGTATTCAAAATACTTTGTATTATGAAAAAAAATACACCTCAAATTAGTCTATCCTTCAAACAAAAGAAGATTTTGAAATTAAAAAATCTTCAGTTATTGTCTTGTCATTTACCTGACTATCCATTTCAAAGAAAAAAACCGTTTGGTATTTGTTGGTAAAAAAATATATCAATTCAATGTAGGCAAAGCGACTATGTAAGTATGCTATCGAAGGTGTAGCACGCAGGTTCTAGATAATACCTTTAAATTAATTTTGCTTTAAAGTTCAAAATTCTCTTCCTATCAAAGAAGGTCAATTCAATTAAAGTAACGAGTCTTGTGTAATTGTCAGTCATGAACAACAATACGAGTAACTTTAACAATGTTAAAATTGTAATCACAATAAAAATACCACTAGTGCCACAAGTTATCTACTCATGCTACAAGGTGTACTCTTGAATCCCTTACAGTCGAGGGGTAGCAGAGGGTAGTTATACAGGGTGGAGTTTAATTCCCACGGTCTATGGTAAGAAAAGTTGGGGTCAAGAAATTAGATAGGTTAAATTGTAATTCCGATCTAGGATGTATTTAATTTACTTCTACAGAAATAATATGTAGGTCCTGTAGTCACGTTCGCAGTTGTCTCGCTCGCGCATTTTCACAATATATTGAATACCTAAATAAAATCAATGACTACGCATTTCCAAACTGTATATTATCATCATCATCATCAACAGCCTGAAGACGTCCATTACTGAATAAAGGCCTCAAAAAAAACCTTAAAAACAAAAGGTAAGCAAAAAGTATATCCTGTGTTAATAATATTACAAATATATCAAAGAAACTTTCGTTTTTAAATTAAAGATACATTAATTATTTTCATTACCTAATTTTGATTCTAAAAATTAGTTTGACGAACAAGATCGTATAAAAAAATGAAAAGTAGATGAGTTTTTAGAATCTAATTTCAATTAAAATATAAGAATGTTTCTGTTATACAGGTAGATACATCACACAGTTTTTTATCAACAAAAACATGCATATGTGATAAATCTGTGATATATCATCAAATGAGATATATCTGTGGCACGATACAAGTGAGCAGCTTGTTCGTTGTTATGTAAAAGTTATCGATTTTGTTGAAAAGGAATTGTTTGTTAAAAGTGGGCAGGTACGTATATACTATTTAGGGAATGACTGAGGCACCTATATTTTGCAAAACTATAATAAATTATTATACATACCTAATTTAACTAGCAGCGCCCCGCGGTTACACTATCTTACAAACACTGTTTTAGACTTTCGTGTTGGTTTACTACATTACTATTAGTACCACGGGATATTTACCACGATTCTTATTTTCGTTGAGTTCGTCCAGATGTTTCCGCACAGTTAAATGCGCCATGTTTACGGGTAAATATGAGTGTAATAGTACTAATAGTAATGAATACAAAAACCTATATTAGCCTACGCGTTAATCCACGTTATAGACTACCTCCATACAAAATTTAATTGGGAACAATACTAATACACAAACCCTCGCATATGAGTGTAATTAGACAAAATGCACGAGAATAACTATAACTCTAACAAAGTTAATTGTTAATCTATCCATACTCCTAACATATTCAAACGGTTCCGGTAAGGTTTAATAATAATTGGTGCAAAACAGACAGGACGTCCTGCGTCGAATTGCTCTCCACAGCTCTAGAGCACATTTTCAGCTAGAAAACGCATTTGCCACACGAATATATGATTTATTTGGTTGAAACAGAGACGATTGGAGTTGAGAGAAGTTGTACAAAAGATAGTTTCACGCACGCCAATCTACTGAGCATCCCTTATTCGCGTGACGGGTCAAAATCGCGATTTTATTTATAACATGTCGTATTATAGCAGCTGGGGTTTGTCAAGACGAAAAAAATATAAGAAAATGAATCCGAGGGACCCCTTCGAGACTCTCAAAGGGCGGACCACCCTTCGAACGGGTTTCTCCGTCATAAATCCCACGTTCGTTTTCAAAAGATATTTTAAAATGCGTATAAAATTATTCAGGGCAGAAATAATTCGGTGCGCAAAAGAATTTATTTATTATTTAGGACTGTCTGTTGCGAAATTTGTGCACGTGTTTTTGTACAGGCCATTACGGTGTGTTTGAGTGCTTGTGTTTGGGTGTTTTATGGTTTATGTCTTGGCGCTTGGGCCAATTATCATATTCAATTACAGATAAAAGAAGCGCAGTCCGGTCCACATTTGTCGTTACATCAAACACATTAGGGCCGTGCTCAGTAAGATCGTCCGACGACCTCCATGACATTACAAGTATGCTGCAAATGCCATCGAGCGTCGTCGGACCACCTTACTGAACACGGCCTAGGTATTGAAGATATGAAATCACATAAGTGAATTTTCAAAAAGGATATTGCGTCTATTTATGATCGGTTTACAAAAATGTTTTAAAGAAACTTTCAATGATTATATCATCTAAATCTAAATTAACTGACGGAAGAAATAGAAAAAAAAGCAGTCCAAATAAAAGAAATCACAACAAAATGAATTTCAACTATTGCTAATCTACAAAAGTTTTGCAAATTTGTAAATGAGAAAATTGTGGAAGACATTGTACAACTCGGTACCTGGAGGCCTGTGTTGCTCTAAGTTAAGCAACAAAAAAAAAACCACAAAACTAAATACCTGTTAAAAAAACAACACGACGTGTTTAGTATCAGATGATTACCGCCACATAATAAATAGTTCAGCGCAAACATACAATTATTATAATACAGTACAACACAACAACAATTGGACTCAAACAAAGCAGTTTACAAACACACCCACTGGCTTAGTAACCCAAAGAACCAATAAAATACTCTCAATACAACAGCAACTTATAAAAAGCATCCAAAAATCAATACTCTCGTAGTAAACAACAAAAAGTAATATTAAAGTCTTAATAAAGCCTTAGACTGGAACCAGAGGCTAATAACGGATAGAATGGAACAATAAACGGTGAGGTTGTATCACATTGTTAATGCCATTGGTTTACGGAATACAATATAGGCACACAATGAGGTGTTTGTAAAGAACTGTTTGCGTACTGGTGAACACAGAACGACATTGCTGATAAGGTCACTGAACTCAAATACCAATACAAAATTAGCCAAATTGGTAGCTACTATAGCTCAGTGGTTAGTCCGTTTGGATAGCACGCCGCAGGGCATTGGTTCAAATCCCAACAATGAGCTTGAGCTATCGGTGAAGGAAAATACTGCGAGGAAACTATAGCGTGGTTATGGGTACTTTATAGTACTCGCCTGTCTAACTACCATCCTCGAGTTGAAAATCTACCAAAGCAACGTTGTATCCCGGCAGCATCACTTGAGAGCCAGTTTCCATTCCAGGCTAGGCTAGCAGCTTACCATCTTCGGCCACATGGTCACTTAACATCAGTGCCAAGTGCGAGTTTTTCCAATTGCGCTTACCTATTCGGTCGCGTTAATGTATGAAGAAAGAGTAGTGCCATCTAGATGGCGCTAGATGGCACTGCTCTTATTTCATACAAAATCGTAGTTGACAATGACGCGATCGAATAGGTAAACGCAATAGAAAAAAACTTGCACTTTTCACTCAGGTGAGTTGTGAACAAACGCGAAGAAAATATATATATATATTTAATTGTGAACAATAAAACATAAAAAGTGATCTAAGTAAATAAGTATCAAAAAAAAAAAAAAAAGTATCAAAAAGTAGGTACAAAAACATTTCAGGTTGTAGCGCTATTCCCCAAACTGGGTGCATTTAAGCACCTGTATCTTGGGGGCAAGGCCTCCTCGTTGTGAAAACAATTACTATTTCTAAGTACACTACATTTAAATACTGAATACCTACAGTAAATATAAAAAATTAAAATAAACATTAAGTATAAAATATAGGAAACAAAATTAAAATCATAAATTTATTAAATATGGTACGAATTTCATAAACAAATTCAAATTTAAATCATATATTCATAATACTTAAAAGCGACAAGCAATTCTGTTTGCAGAAAACGGTAATCACAGAACAAAAGTATATCTTTTCACTGCACGCGACAAATATTTCTTACCGCATTATATATTTTAAAATCCAATTATAGCAAAATAGGAAACACCAACTTACCTAATTCGGCGTCTGCTATATAACGACAATAAAAAAGCGAATTGCATAACAAAGTAGCTATAAAAGATTTCTAAACACTTTTGTCCGCAGTTGTATTCAGTTCAACGACCGCCATTATAAAACGATGATACCATATGAATATTAGCAGGTCGTCAGGTGGAATAAGATTTTGCATATCTATTGGAATCGTTGTATTTATACGTAAATTTTACTTTATATTATTGAATGACTATTGACAAATTTTAATCCCATTATTAGTGAAGCCCGTGCCGATTATTTACATAAAATCAAGCTTACGACTATTGTATCAACTATTTATACAGTATGTCCAGATATCGGTGTCCGAGCCGGAAAGACGTATAAGTATTTATCATTCTGAACAAGGCAACCAAACATAAAATTCCGAAGAAAAAAAACAGCATCGTGAATCCGTGGTTGGTTCCATAGTAAAAGTTATTCAGAATGATGAGATACTTATACGTGTTTCGGTCTCGGACACCGATATCCGGACATGCTGTAGATCGGCACGTGGTAAGAAAATAAACATCTCAACTATTGATTCGATTGTGAGCTGGTCGCATCATCGGTGCATAAATTTTCACCATTTATCGCTTTATAATGAAACCTTTTGTGAGTGCCGAAGGTATTGTTAACTGAATCTATTTGACTTGCGTGAAAATGCCATTGAAGATATCATCAATATAATTATCTTTATTCGTACCCTGAGCAAAAGACTTCAACGGGAGCTTTGCGCTACGAAACTTTGCTGCTTACGAACTTATCACTCACTACTTAAGATAAGATAAGATAACTCTTTATATCGCAAAATAATTTGAACTAAACCTTAAATTGCGGACATAATTGTAAAACAATACTATGTTTCTATATTACCCAAGTTTAATAACTTTTGAAAAAGATTTTTGAAACAAAAAAACAACAACACAAAAACAAACAAGAATTAATATTAATAATTTAATTTTTAATTATGACAATATATGATGTTAAACTCAGAACTTGAGCTTTGAGCGTTGGGTCGATGATATCGTAAAAATCGCAAATAGAACCTAGACAATATTGGCTCTTGACCGGGATGAATGGCGTACTAGAAAAGATACTCATCCCCGAAAACTGAAACGCTTGTTAACTTTGACAACAGATTAATTCTAATACTGCCTTTGTCTGGAACTAAGCAAATGCCAAAGGCAGCAATAGACTTAATCTGTCGTCAAAGTTAACAACCGTTTCAGTATTCGGGGGTCATTCATGCTCAGCATAGTTGGCGATTACCTACCGGCTAATTATAGTTATTATAATTATTTTTTTCCATACAAAAGGCATATTCAGCAGTGGACGCTTCTGGCTGATAATGATAATGATGATGTCATTTTTAGTTTTTTTTCATGACATAATTAATGGTTGTTTTTAATTATTCAATTAAATCTAACCCGACAATGAAAGTACGATTGCGCAGCGACCGTATGATGTCCGGTAGCTGGTGGTTGTTATCCTATAGATATAAATATATAGAGGAGGGTGGCGTAAAGCAGTATGGCGTAGTTAATACCATTCAAATATTGTAAGTTTAGACGACTTATTTTGTTTTGAATCAGGCGTTTTCCAAAATAAAAGAAATCCTGGTAATAAAAGTACCCAATAGATGGCGTTAGATGTACCTTGAGGTTTTTCTGTCACTGTCAAGACATGAAAGACAAAAAAATGTACGTGTGTCTTTTTTTTCTCGTGTTTTTTGGCTCCACATGTGTATTTAGACAATTTCAAGTAATGTAACTATGTATTTGACTTCATTTGAAATATAACAATAGTTGAAACTGGCTAAATACACAACGTGTGCGCCAAAATTTACGATTTAAAAAATAAACATAAAATATTTCGACAGAAATGAAAATGACAGGTAAAACGATAGGACTATTACGCCATCTAGTAAGTATTTAGAACTATTTTTTTTTTTTGGAAAACGCCTCATTGTTTCAGAGTATAGGTAGGAAATCTGTAATGTCACTGTCTCTGTCTAGCTTGCTTAGTTTGGGGCTAGATGGCGCTGTGTGTAAAAGCGTCCACCAATATTTTATATTTATTTTATTTATTGCATTGCATTGCTGAATATTATTGCGCTCGTTCGCATCCTTTACATATCCGTAATTGCCGTACCATAAAATTGTCATGAAAAAACATAAAACAGTAACTATGACCTACTAAACCAATCGTTTTAGTTTGGCAGAAAAATTAAATATAAAGATTAACATGATAATATTTAATTTACATAAATAAAATAACAAGTTTTTTTTTAGGAATCAGCGAACAGGTCAAACCGTTTACGATAGAGACGTGACATTTTAATCCAATATTCCTCAAATGTAAGAACGGATTTTGTGAAATTACACCTCTAGAAGACTTTTTTCATGTAACGCCAATTAAACTCGGTATATGTAATTATGTACTAAGCATATTAAATAAAGAAAGCCATGTCTCAGGATTTTTAGAAATCAACCCCTAGAGGTGAAATGGGGTACTGATATTACCTAGCCTCAGCGAGCAAAAGAGTGCAGGAAAGCTGATGCCAAAGCTTGTTCATTACATGTGCTGTTATGGTGCAGTTGGTAAACTTCACCAGTCGCGAGTGACTTGATCGTCCTTACCCCAGGGTCCCCGGTCGCGCTCAGCAGCGCATGCAACCGCGCAGGAAGGTTCGTCTCATCTCGCGCAGGATGCGGCGCTCGACCTCCTAGATCCTCTTACGGCACGTGTGACTGACCCTATCATATTATGATATAGATACTCTTCTTTACAAGTAGCATAGAAAAGTTATACGTGAAGAATGACAATCGCATACATAAATAAATACTGGTGGATGTTTTTCACACAGCGCCATCTAGCCCCAAACTAAGAAAGCTTGTACTATGGGAACCAGATAATTGATGAAATACATAAATCCTTTTTTTTGTATATACATACACAGAATACATAGTAACACCCAAACAAAGAACAAACATCCATGCTCATCACACAAATGTTTGTCCTGGGTGGGAATCGAACCCACAACCTATAGATCAGAAGGTGAAAATCCACCCACTGAGCTACAAGGCTGTCATATATAAAAGTTTACCCCAAAAAACAGTATAAAACTAGATGGCGCTTACTTATTTAGTCAGGCAATGTTCAACTCGCTACAAAAGCCGATGAAAATATAGTATAGAAAAATAGTATTATTTTATAATTATGTCCGCAATTTAAGTTTAGTTCAAATTATTTTGCAATATAGGACGTAAATATTATGTTTTAAAAATAATCTGTTCAACCCCATCTCTTGAGAACCTAGCGTTGTTGCAAATAAAATATAAAATTTATGATGTTACTGATATTACTAATGCTTAAAACAAATAGCGTTTGTTCTCCGTACCATTACGAATGAGTTACCTTGGGTTTCTATTTCAAGTCAAGCAGAAGTTGTGACGATCATGTCGCAGCTTAAAACACTAATAACACCTTATGTCATTATAAGTTATTACAATCAATGACAATAGTTTATTTGCCACAAAAACAAAACAAAACTTAAAAGATAAATAAAAAGTACAATAAAAATAAATGAAAAATACCTATTTTGTTTTGTTTTTGTGTCAAACCGGCCCCGCCTCAGCGTGATGCTGGCTGTGAACAACCAGCGCTGGTTTTCCGTTTTCCGCAATTGGGCTATGCATCTTTCTTGGCCATTGGCACTCTTCTTTAAATAATTTCTCTATGCTAATAGCTTAGCTCCTGATATTTATGAGCCGTAGCGATATATCGTATATTCTTTTCGAACGTCACATAATTTGGTATGAACCACTTTTTTTCCAAAATTATTTACTTTACACGCTTGCGCATGTTTTGCTACTAAGTGATGCAAGATTCTTCTGGCTCCCGAACACTATTCACTTCTCGTTATTTAATTTCAAATCAAGGATTTTAAGCAAATCTATTTTAAATAACAATCTATTTTTAGGTACAAAACTAAGTATCTATTAAATTAATCAAAATGTATACACATGTATACAAGGTGTTTACTAAAGGTATAGTAATATTGAAAAGTATATATGTGCTCATCACTATGCACAAGTTTTGCTATGGGACCAACATTGAAATCGCGAAACATGTTTTCGAGTGTCGTCGACATTTTTCTACGGAGCAGTAGTTATTTTTTCGTGAATTCAGGATTGGTCCCATAGTAAAACTTGTTCATAGTGACGAGTACATACATATATTTTTGTGTTACTGTACCCATAGTAAACATCTTGTATATACTTTACAACAAACAAAAAAAATACCTTTTATGTGCATTTCTCGCACATTACTAGACTAATCCTCGACCAAACACTGTTTCTGTCTCTGCCACTCGTATCCGTCTAACAAAATTAAATATTTCAGTATATACTTTTTGTAAATATCGTGTTAGATCACGCAGATGATAAAACTCATAATTCCATTGATTGTTTCTATGGAGTCGCCGGATGCGTCAAGTCCCGCGGTCGGACGGCCTAATGGGTGCGCTTCCGACACATGACGTAGTCGCGCGTCACGCTGCTCCGTGTTGCCATCACACAAGGAGTAAGCAGAAAGACAACTCAAAAACTGCATAACGCAAAAAGTATCTATGGCTAAAGCCTTCGACCAAAGTAAAATGAATGGACGGGACCCTAACCACACAACTTCCTGTAGCTGTAGATAGCGAATATAATATCAAGGCATATTTTGCGGATATTTGGATCGCATGGACGAACGTACGTCTCGTACTTTTCAGAGACTGAGAGCGATTGAAGCAAGATGAGCGCCGGCGTTCACTTTAAAGTATTCAAAATTCTCGTACTTGGGCCCGCCCATTCATTTTAATTTGGTCGAAGGCTAAAGCTACTATTACGAAAGAGTTAGCTTAGGTTTATATTTCAAGTCAAGCAGAAATTTGACGATTATGATTCCTGACATCTAATGCCCTTATCAGTTACTGCAATCGGGCTACGCATCTTTCTATGGCCACTGGCACTCGTTTTTATATAATTTAATAACACTTTGTTTTTTTTTTTTAATTTAGAGTTTTCTTTCTGTATAATTCTGTGGGCAAGACTTGCATGTTGAATAATACCGAGATCTGCATGTCGGATGTGCAAGATGGTTTGAGACGGGTATGTTACGCTGTGATTTGCAAAATTTTCTCGTATTTGTGCGCGCAAATCAAGTTCCATGATCCACGTAAATCAGATTACATCATGCATTTTTTTTTTTACTTGTACTTGCCAAAAAATCAAAGGATTAGATATTCGTACTAAGAATCCAGTACAGTACAGTATTTAAGAATCCAGTTTATGAGTTTGACGATTTCAGTTTCTTTACAATAACAATAAATAAATAATAATAATTCTTTATTTCCAGGCAATATGGCCCATATCATAAATACCTCAAACATAAAATACATAACTGCGCAAAACATTATTATTTAGCACGTCTACCGTCGTTGTGCTGGTACTTAGTGCCAAAATCCACAGTTCCGGGTTCGCTTCCAGGTATAACTAATTTATCGAATGCGTAGTCAAAAAGTTTCTTAAATGTTTAAATATCCAATTTATCGAGCTCCCAATTCTTCGAATGTACATTCCTTGAACATCTACTTTCTGGAACTACTTCTATAAGCACCCTACCACACCCATTATAAGATGTGGTGTCCCTAGTTGGTGCCCCCTTGTTGTACCTCAGACCGATGAGATATAAAATAAAATTGCCGTGATGAAAGAAGAAGACCGACCACATCTTAACCATTGGGCATATTAAGACGAGCGTATGTCCATTACTTTACACCAATAATTGTAAAAACTAGCATTCCGTAACTAGCGTAGCGTAGGTAGGTCTCCCACTAGTTGGACCGACGACATTGTGAAAGTTGCGTGCAACCGGTGGATGCAAGTGGCCCGTTGTCGGCCGGTGTGGCGCTCTAAGGGGGAGGTCTATGTTCAACAGTGGACGTCTTATGGCTGATGATGATGATGATGATGATTATAAAAACTTCTTCTTCTTCTTAGACCAGGGGCCATATCCCGTAACTCTGGTGGCAATGGTCATCGCGCGCCATCCCACTCGCGCCAACTTACTCGCAGCATGCGAGCGAGCAGGATAGCAAACGAAGACAATCACCACCAGAGTTACGGGATAAGGCCCTTTGTCCCATTTTTCGAGGTCGGCCTTCCTTGTCCGTGATTTCCATTTAGCACGGTCTTGTGCCATGTCAGGTGTTAGTTGAGCATATTTTAGGACTTTCGAATTGTCGTTAATCAGGTGGCGGCGGCGGGTGATCTTCCACGTGTACGTTTCGTTATTGGCAAGTCTAGGGCAAGCTTCACTATATGATCATCTGGGCGCCTTTGGGTGTGGCCGAACCACCGCAAATGTTTCTCTTTGATTTTGTCGACTATCGGGGCAACTTTGAAACTCCTTCTTATATACTTATATATTTATTACGGATTTTATCCTGTAGTGTGTCAATCATTGTAAAAGACCTAGTTTAAAATATAGCGTCACTCCAATTCAGGCAAAGAGGAATCCAACGACACTTCACTCATCAAAATCGGTCAAGCCGTGTAGGCTACGTAGGAGGTAATATACGACCACACAAACATACATAGTTACAAACTTACATACGCCTCAAAAACATTTCATCCTTCTTTTTTTACACGTATGGTACTTGTTGACGAGACAAGCAAGTCGCTCACCTGATGTTAAGTTTTACGTTTGCCTATAACAAATCAGTGCCACCCATAATTTTGAACTTCCACATTTCATTACAATGCGCGGCAATTCACTGCGCTCGTCACCCTGACATATTAGAAGTAAAATCTCTGTATGCCCAGTAATTACGCTGGAAACATTCAATCCGAAATACAGATACAATACAGATCTGGATAATGCTTGCATACTACTGCTTGGCGGTTGAATAACTGGCAAAGATGTGGTACTTCCCCAGGCGGACTCTGAAAAAGAGCCCTACCAATACAATTTTCTTGGGCAGTCGGGTAAAAACTTCAACTACACAGTCAAGTAAGTATTATAATTGTGTACTTACAGATTGGGCAGGGCCAGGCCGCTGTGGTCCGGTGCGCAGCGCGGATGCTGCGCGGGAGCGCCGCCGGAAACGGAAGTCACGGGCGCGTTCCCTCGTCTGTGGAAATATTGCGGAATTAGACCAGTTGGCTCTATGTTGTATGTTGCTGGATTAATAAATGCTTATTGGGAAAAAACCCGTTTTGTTTTTGTTTTTTTGTGAAAAGGTAGGTTTTACCTTCAAAATGGCGCCTTGAATTCGGCTCCATCAAAGAGTGCGCAATGAGATGCGAAAAGTAAGAGAGTAAAAGAGATAGACAAAAACACATAAAGACAGATTTTCGGGGGCCATTTAAAGGGCGCTAAAGGCGTATCTCAAGTAAAATATCATCATCAATATTATTTCATCTTGTTCTACTATACTATGAAAACTGATGTGGCCTTATATATTTAAATAAATAAATAACACATTTTATTTTAATGAAATGGGAATAAACATTGAGTCGGTTATTTTGACTATAGTTTCGATCACATCCGGTGATCTTTTTCGAGGAATGCTATAATAAGAATGACGCGCGCGCGACCTCATCTTGTGTTCTAGTCTCGTAATAACTAGGTGCACAGCTGTGTGTAATATGCCAGCTGTTGTGTAGCGAAAATATATACATATTACATCAAAGTCAAATTATTACAAGCTCTTACCCGCGACTTCGTTCGCGTGGACCTACAAAAAAAAATGTAGAATGCAAAAATTCAGCTCGATCCGTTCAGCCCTTTAGCCGTGATAACGCGACAAACATCCAAGCAGAGAGACAGAGAGACAGAAAGACAGAGAGAGAGAGACAGAGTTAGTTTCGAATTTATAACATTAGTTATGATTAGGATTTTACTATGAAAACTGACGTGGTTTTGAGCCAATCAATTTTTTTCCTTGATAAAGGTCACTGAATGTGATCGAAACTATAGCTGGAATAACCGACTCAATTTAGAGCGAGTATTCCCGTTTTATTAAAACAAAATGATAAGGATAATATATTATTTAATTAAAAAAATATTTCAACTCAAATTTGCGGATTTTAATAGAAATTGCTAGATTATGACTCTGTCGATACAAACATAATTGATTGAATGAATAAATTTGGACCGAATTTGGCTTTTTATTATTGAAAAAAAATTGCGATCTGTTATTATTGTCGAATTTCATATTTTACTTAATTAGATTTTTTTATCCCAGAATGAGTTTGAAAAGCTATTTTAATCTCTTAGTGACCACACAAATACATCAGATTCACATTATTTCAGTAATTATCGGAAAAGTGGCTTTTGCATCTCTAATTCTCGCGTCGATTAGGGACATGCGAGTGTCCGCGCCACGTTCAGGTCACATATCATCAGAGCATTTACACTACACGATTCCGTACGAACATCAAAGAACGAGAAAAATATCGATTACGTAAGTAGTGTCGAGTCTAAGGAAAAATTAAACTAAATAGAAAACTTTAAATCAAATACAGTGAAATTCTTATTGACAGACTGCAACTGAATTTTTCCTTACCAAAGCCTTTCTACCTTACCTTCCTTACAAAAATCTGTACCACTGGCTTTTCTGAGAAAATTCTGAGGAAACATGCATATTTCCGAAGAAAAAATTGTGTGGGGTAAGTGGTGATTGGGCATTGGTGGACATGGCCAAATCACCCTTCGAGGATCGGCCGATATCCCAGTAGTGGGTTGTTAAAAGCGCTGATGCAGAAAGCCATTTACAATGTAGCTGTGCTTATACATTTGTATCATGCAATCGTGACACAATTTCCTCTTGATTTATTATTGCTCACAACAAAACTCTAACGATCAAAATCATTTACCGCAAATCGTATAGTGTAAGAACCCCCGCGAGCAGTGACCGTAAACCACCAGAGCTGCGGGCAGAGGATGCTGCGCGGGCGCACGGCGATTTGACGCATTTCACGGCGCAGCGACGGGTCACGCCCGCAGGTCACGCCGCGCCGCTGTCACGCGCTTTCTACGCTTCCTAAGTTCCTATCACTCACGGAATGAAAGTCGCCACTCGCCACGATCGCCTTATTTGTTGAGATTGATGATTTTCGCCGTTTGTGGAATCTGTGACACGAATGAGTTAGATGTCCGCTGAGAAACGGCGATGTTTGGCATACTCATACGCAGTGGACAAATGACTGCGTCCCTAAATTGTAACCCCAATCGATACAAACGTGTGACTTTAGGCTTGAGAAGATTTCAGTTTCGTGAGCAATCATCATACAATACAATACAACATTTCTTTATATCCAACATTGACCTTAAAATATCTGTGGGCTTCGGATCTCTGAACTAAGCTAATGCAATATAACGCTATTTCGTTACGGTTTTGTGTTTTACTAGCACAAATAGCTTTCCACCTAATTATGTAGGTACATATACATCTAATGAAGCCTAGATGTACTTACATAACTACTTTGGAAAGTCTAGTATAAAACGTAGTACTTAAAAAAACATTGTATCGATTGTATTTTCATTGAAACATTCCCTCTACTTAAACTTTTACATTCTCAATAATTTTCCGAGTTTCTCGGAAAAATCAGAAAATGTAACGCTTTGTCGCAAGGTGCCTAACTCAAAAAACATAATTTAAATGTTGCTCTTAATTTACGTTTTCGAAATATTTTCATACAAACAACCACACATTGGTGTACACAAAGTAATTCCAGTGCATGTCCAAAACCGTAAATAATAATCCTCTAAAAATCAGATATAAAAACATTTCGGATAATTACTAGCGGGGAGCCTGCCCTCCAAGTACATACCATGAAGTACATGGTTTATTTGTTAATAGTTTGGAGAGAGAAATTTCGGAACTTTATGGACTATTTGTGTCATGGAAGCGGGTTTGCGCAAGCATTCACAGATTTCGAGGGGTTGTATGGTACAGTGGTGTGCACAAGCGTTATAATCGTAATTTGGTTGTACCTACTTTTGGTATGAGAATAATATCCTTACTTGAAGGTATTTGAATAATTGTATAATAAGTTAATTTTGAATTTTTTATATGTTGAGTTACATCGAGTTATTTTCGTAAAATTAAGCTGAAATTAGCAATCATCAATCAACTACAATCAACTATAATTAGGAGATGCACAAGGAAAGACCGTATCTGTGACTACGCACGAGTTACCGAGATGAATATTCACTAATTAGCATGCAATAATAATAATAATAATAATAAAAACCAATTCTATTAGGTTGAATTTTCGGCTTTATCAAAATTGCTTATTTTTTCTTAGATACTCGTGTACCGAAACTCCCGAATAGCTGAAATCTCAGCACTTCTAATCGCAATAGTACCGCGGGCGGCGAGGGGAGCGGCGGCAGGGAGCGCACACCTGGCCACCGCAGCTGCGCACGGGCAATCTCACGCACAGCTTCCGCGCATGCGTGCCTATGTGCGCTGGGACGTCTCTAGCCGCGTCTGTGTGCGTTGCACGCATGTGTGCGCATATTGCTGCGTAATATTTTGCAAGCTGAAACTTTCTGATGTTTTATAGTTGTATATTATGTAATACGTAGAAGCTGTTTTTTCTTAGCGTAACTTGTGTTTCTATATAAAAAAAATATATGCGAAAATAAGTACTTATAGACTAACACAGACTGACTGTATTAAGTCTTCATGACTTAGCCGCATAATGTCTTGTAAGTAGATAAATATATGCGGAAACACATGGTCACCAAGATAAGGCAGCAGCAAATACCTTATCACGTCACACACTAGGTAATAAGTACATAACTGATATATGCATAGCTACGCTATAGCATAGAGTTTTATTTGTCTATGCTATTTTTAGTAGTATTAGAATGTTTAAACTACTGCTGGGTTGTAGCTTTGAAGTTACATGAGGTCATATTTAAGACGTAACTTAGCTCTGCATAAAAGTACTCGTCGTACGTAATAAAATGTAAAGATTTCTTTGGACCTCTGAAATTACACACGAATTCTTAGTATAATAGACTATTTTAATTTTCTGTTTTTTTTTCTTTTTTTTTTCCTGAATAATAAACCATTATTGTTCTTTTAGGATGTCTGTCCTGGTTATAGCATTTGGAACATGTTGCAATGCAAATACATTTAGTTCTAAACACAACAGAAATTAATCTCGCGACTCAGTGCCATGATCATGCTATTGAGTTTGCTATTGCTTTTTTCTTTAGAACCCAAAAAGTTAAGAATCCGGCTTGTTGGCTTCCTTCGTTGTCGTGATCCAGTGAAATGCCTTATTTAATCCGCCGTACGCTCTCATCAGTAGCTAAAATGTAAAAGTTGTTTTATTTTTCGATTATTGTAGAACGAACGTAGCAAAATGTCACGTTTTTATAGAGTCGAGTATGAATGAAACTCCGTACGAAGTACATTATAACCAAGAAAATTGTGTTAGCATTCAAGTGAAACCATTCAAGTATTCATTCACATTCAATTCATCCGAAGGAACGCAACAGGTTGACATTATCACACAATTTTGCCACAAAACCGAGTCATCTAACAGTTTCATCAATGGAGGATTCCTAAAAAATATTTCTTACAAGTTGTATTGTCTGTATACAATGACAGGCGCCGCTTAACAAAGCAACTTTACAAGTGTACAATTCACGCTAGAGCTCTTTATGAATCAACCGATTTGTGGAGACCTCAGATGTTCATACGAAAAGAACTTTTCCTATCGCATTTGTGGGGTGGAGAGAGACAGGGCAGGCCACGTTAGCTTGGCTAGGTTCCAAAACCGTGATATTGTTGTAATATCAATAGTCGCAAACTTTTTGTAGTGTGTGTTGTACATTTGTGATCCAACGCCCGATTAATGTAATTATGTGTGCTTTGACTCGCTCATTGATGTGAATTTATAATACAGTGAACACATTTGTCAATTAAGATGTATAAGATCAACAATAGTGAACGTATAAACCTGTGTTTTGGTTTCGTTAGCGATAATATTTATTTTACAATTTATAAAGCTTTTATTACGACTTACTAATATACTTAGTACATGTCTCGTATATTGAACATATATTTCTACTAGCTGCGCCCTGCGGTTTCACCCGCTATTCTACATAAATCGAATATTGTTACGAGATGAAAAGTAGTCTATGTGTTAATCCAGTGTGTAAGCTACCTCCATACCAAATTTCATTAAAATCCGTTCAGCCGTTACTGAGTTGAACGGGAACAAACACACATACATACTTACCTACTTACAAACTTAACTTACACACTTACACTAAACAATCTTTAGCAGAGAATCCGATAGATAGCATGACAGTTCTTACAGGTCCGGTCACTCTCAGATCTAATCCGGATTAGATCAATGATATTATGTGTTTTCAATAAGAGAAAGAAGATTCGATGAAAGCGCGTGACATTAGGTCACAAACGTCACAAAACACGCCCTATGTTCCGAGCTCACTTTTACCTAATGTCACGCGCTTTCATCGAATCTTCTTTCTCTTTTTGAAAACACATAATATCATTGCATTAGAAATATATTTTTAGATTTTCCTCTGACATACAAAAATAATTACTTCCGTGTCTAGACTTTTTAGCTAAACATATTTTTACTTATTTAAATTGACTGACGAGACGAGCAAGTTGCTCACCTGATGTTAAGCGTCACGCTTGCGCATAACAGTTCAATGCCACCCAAAATTCTGAACTTCAACTCTCTCTCCTCGCCCTGCGATGTTATACACAGCTTGAACCACATTTTGGGGAAACATACTCGTAGCACATAATGTACGAGCCGCCCTCGAAACCCGTCACTGAGACCGTCAAATCGCGCGCCGACGGTGTAAAGTTACCGCGGTCCGTGAGACCGGCGGGATAATGCGGACTCGGAGGGAGGCGGGCCTGAAAGTTTACACCGTGGGCCTGCACGTGCAAGCGCTGATCAACGATTTTGTTTACTTACTTATGTAATAACCTGAATAAATTTGCACATTTCATATATCTACTATACTATTTACTTTTTTAAGAAAGCTCTAGAATTACCAGAATTACGTAATGTTTTTGAAGGTGTTTTTTTTATCTGTATTTTAAGCTTCCTGGAGCGAAAATGTCCCATGATATGTTACTATATAATTATGTTAGATGTTTGTTTGTGATCTATCGCTTAAACGGCTTGACCAATTTTGAATTGCGAGGTGTAGTTAGATTATTTACATTCTGGCTATATTTTACATTCGGGATTTTTGGTTTTCTTAGAAATAACACTATTTCTTATCTTATTCTTATTGAAGAATATAGTAGAACCTGCAAAATAAATAATTTTCTTGTAATAATGAAAACATAAACTTGATAGGCACCTATTTACAGCATTTTACACCAATCATGATTTTTCTACCAAGCCCTTGTAAAATTGAAAAATTTGCATTAAAGGATAGTTTTTTTTGTACTATGGGTACAGGATAGCTAAGTTATCTTCAATCCGTGAAGTATCAGTCCACAAAAGAACGGAAACAGACTCTTCAAACCATTCAGAATACAAACCGCTAAGAGCAACGAAGATTGCCGAAGATTACCGGAGGTTGTCGAAGAATTGTTTTCAACTAAATAATAAGAGGTTGGTTGCGTAGTTTTGAACCCCTCAAATTGTAAGTTGTGTAGGTTTCGGATAACGGTAGGAAGTAAACGATTATTTTGTTAGGATTTCCGAACGGATGCATGGTTCAGGTAGAAGTAGATAGTTGATTTTATTAAATCTGTCAGTTAATAAACGGGTTTTAGTACCTACATGTGGTGTCGTGTCAATTTGAAAAGCCATATTAATTATTGAGCTCTGAGCGCATACGCAATAGCCGAGCACAAAAAACGCCAATTGGCCTGCAGTTGGCAATTACATTCAGAAAATAATGATAATCTGGAGAATTTTCTTTTGTAGCCACAACTTTTGCTTATGTTTAAATATATTTATATATACAGCAACAGGGACGTAAATGGATTACCCCTACTCCTGCGACTATTTTTATAATCAAATGTAATTCGTCGTTCTCCAATATTATTTTAATTCGTCAAATTACAAGGAATGTCTAAACAAAATATGCAGCTGCACGAGGAAAATCCAGCACCTTGGGCAAAGTGGCAAGTCACCGTCGCGGGCGCATCGGCCGGTCGCTTTGATGCGCCGACGTTCGACATTGCCCGATAGCCGACAGATACACGAAGGAAAGGGTGTGGTACGATGTATAAGCAGAAGCGAGTAACGAAGGTTCGAAGATTTACATTGTTTATTTTTGCCTGTCAGCTATTTCTCCAGAAAGATTGCAATGAACTTGAAAAAGTTTGTTACACCAAAAACCACTTCAATTCAAATAACTACTCAAGTGTGCTAGAAGTTACCAGAATATTCACGGATAGTTCAAATGCATGTTTTTGCTAAGCCGGATAGTGCCCAAACCGAGTGACCATCGTCGACTATCTTACTGGAGGTTTTTTGTAAGTTCTTGCGGTATTCACTCCCGATTGCCTCGTCGTTATTTTGGAAAAGAGAACAGTGAAGTAAGATGGTTCATCATGTAATCTTTTCTACACAGTTTACTAAAGCCCAAGCAAATGATTGTCGGATATAAATACAATCATGTACAGCGTGGTTATTATCCAGCTGGAAGCAGTCAGCGGTTGCGGTTTAGCTGGCAGGGCCATTCGACATAATCCTATTGGGCGTACGTGGGTTATTCTTCAAACAAGAACTCCAAAGCTTGCAAATGGTGCAAGTAACCAACTTGAGACAGCATGACTTGAAAATTATGCACGTACCATTAGATGCTTGTACATCCTGCGTTCACATGCGTGCCCTTGAATATTTTACTGATACAATGTGCAAGAGTCCTTTGAAATTTTGAAAACAGGTTAAAATAAATCAAAACTAAGCATCTATTTTTCTTTTTCTATCGTGCATCTTACCATTTTTCATAGTTGTCAGGCGGAAAAATCTTGGCGATATAAATATATATTAATATATTTCATTTTCTATACGGTGACCATCGCGATCGAGTTTTAATCGCATTTTGTAGACGAATTTCGAAACTTTGAACATCCTCCAAAATTTGCTAAATAATTTGGATTCTGTTGTACCATTTTCTAAACTAAAATGTATAAAATTAGTTAGGGTCTAAAATTGTTGCCACCTGTTTCTCACATAAAAAAATGAAAAGAGATGTATATAATTATGGTCCAGTTTAGTGATTTTGCGCGACGCAATCGATGTCAATGTATATTTTTCCGCCAAATCTCCCACCACGGGCCAGCTCTTCAAAAAACAACGCCAAAGACTCGTCGGACAGTCGCGAGATGATGGTGTGAATTGAGCGCGAGATGAGTAAGCTCGCTGATAAACAACACTTCACTTCCACATGCAATTGGTTCGATGTTTTTCGATGAATGCACCCTTTTCTAACTAAAATTTCGAATATGATTATCATCAGCAGCGTGGTCTAGCATGCGCACGGCGACAAATTCTTCTCTACCCTTTTTGCCGTGCAAAAATAAGACCTAATATTATGTATACCTATACGTTTGTTTCGTTTGTTATGTTAGGACGCCAGTTGTTACACTACTTTTTAAAGCCTCTCTTTAAATTTATGTAAAATTTTGTGTGAACAATAAAGAGTTAATCTATCTATCTATGTTCGAGAAATTGCGTGATGTCTTCTCGTCCAAAATCCCGCAGTGCTTGATGACAAAGCTCTTCAACCAATGCGTTTTGCCAGTGATGACATATGGAACTGAAACGTGGTCCTTGACCACTGGCCTTTTAAAGAAACTCATAGTCGTACAGCGGGCAATGAAGAGCGCTATGCTCGGAGTTTCTTTGCGCGATAAAATCTGGAACAAAGATATTCCTCGGAGAACTAAAGTCCCCGATATAGCTTTCAGAGTTTGCAAGCTGAAGTGGCAATGCGCAGGCCAAATCACTCGAAGAACCGATAACCGATGGGTAAGAAAGATTCTTGAGTGGCGACCACGCACCTGAAGACGCAGCGTAGGCAGGCCTCCCATTAGGTGAACCTACGACATTGACGTCGCGGGCAGATAAGATTTTGTATTTTTGTCACGATGAGCATTCTTGGACTGCTAAATAAGTCTCTTCTGAGTCTTAGATAATGAAAATAGTTTCCTTTAATTTCCTTTCTCTGTTTTTAATTAGACTATGCTCTTCATGTTATTCTGTCCGCAGCAACGTTTAGGGAGTTGGCAGACTTGTCCGTATTTAATAATGTGACACCATAGAAGAGTTTTTTTTTTATATTCTGTGACAGCACGCGATTGTTAGGTTGAAATTTACGCTTAGGTTGCAAAATCATTATTATTAGTTACCAGTTGGCTCTGGAAAAAAATTTGGTTATTTGAAGATTGTTTTTGGTAAGATTCGAGCAAGATCCAATAAGTTAAGATTTAAAATATCTTCCCAATAATTTGCAGCACAAAACTAGGTAAGTATATATAGTTTCCATAATTATGATCAAGGTAAAATCATTGTTTTACCGAAAACAAATTTCCGTGAGTGAAATATGAATATTCATCAAGGGACACAATAAAAATAAACTTAATACATTGAATTCATATTTTTCACAGATATCAAGTCTATTGGAAACATATATTTAGTATGATTGGAAACGGCTGCATATGTATTATACCATTTAATTAAATAAGGTACGTTTATTTAACCGATTTGATACGATGAAACATAACCTTGGTAATGACAATTGAATACTATTCAACGAAAATATTTACGTAGGCATATATGGTAAATAGTACATATGTAACGTCACAATTTTATGACGTCCTGTCTCACGTACCTATATCATACCATTTTCTTTCATGTCTTTAGATATTAAATATCTAAGGTCAGTTTTGCATACAGAAGAGAGAAGTAATTTTTTTTTCTCTTCTGTGGTTTTGCATCACAATTGGAATGCGACCAGCTCATCTGTGGAGTTGGGTGGAGGAGCCACTGTCGTGTTTTTTGAACGAAGTTGACCATCAGTGGTAAATTCTAAATTTGCCCATAACTACTGATAAATTTGTCGTAATATAACAAAAACAATATAAGCAGTAAAAGTACGGGTATATGGGCTTCTGTCGTAATTACTAAGGATAATCAAATAAAATTTAAAAAAAAGACGTAATCGATGCCCAGGACTGAAACCAATAGTTAAACAAAACAGTTATTTATTCATTACTGGCGCTTTATACATATAATAAAATGGCATCCGTAGCTGGTAGGGTACAATATATTTTTTTATAATTTAACACGATTTTCCTCAGCATATTTACTTAAAATGTCAGCTTTCTACATCTGTGTCAATATTGTGGTACACGGTGATATCAGCTAGGTACATCTAGGGTGACCACATGTTGTTCAAACAAGTATAACCAGAACAAAATATCCCCCATTTTAATATTTTTAATAAGTTAGGAAGAAATCTTGTATGAGAAGAGATTCAACTTTTCTTTTTACCCGCCTGCCCAAGAAGGAGGGTAATGTTTTTGGGGTGTAAGTAAGTATGTATGTTTGTGTGTTCCTATATTAGTTCTTGTAGCCAAAAAGGCGTCGAGGAAAAAAGAGTGAGGTGTCATTGGATTGCTCTTTATATCCTACATAAGCGTCATAATGCCGGTGTTTTAAAAAATTTAAATAAAATTATTTTTTACTAGACACAAACTTAAAATTAACGTGAAAATAAACAAAGTAAAAAAAAAAGTTTAAAAAAAAATGCGTTATGTATGCTGTACAAATTAACCGAAGATCAGATTTCTGGCAAAAACAAATTCGTAACTTGAAACAATGTAGAGAAGAGTAAGTAGAGGATAAGAAATAACGACCATATTATAATTATTTTTACCAAGCAAATAGCTATCCTTGTTTCGGTTAATCTTGTGGACAAAAAACCTGGATCTAATCCTTCCGGAGCGGGGCTGGGACTTTCGGCAGACTTTGTGACGCCGCTGCTTGCTGAAATTGGTAATCGTCGGCAGCGCTGTGAAGCTACTCAGGTACGATAGGGTTGCCACGCATTTATTCTAGAGTCTTTAAATCGTTTTGGCTCTTGTCTTCGTTGTTGGTCAAAACGGAAGACCAGTGCTGGTTGGCTGCAACCAGCATCTTGCTGAGTTGGGGCTGGTTTGTGGCAAAAAACCCTATGTATTTTTTGTTTATTTTTTACTTTATAATTAATTTTTCCATGTTTTTTGCTACAAATAAACTATTGTCTATTGTATTGTCTATTGTATTGTATTGTAAAATGATGATAGGCATGCGTTATTAAGGTCTTAACTCAGTCCCTAACTCTTAACCAACTTCGAACTGTTGGAACTTGAAAGGAATTAATTTTGTTTCATTTTGATATTTACCGAGTAAGCGACGCGAATGAACCTCTCTGCTTTCCTGGCAAAATTTGCTTTCGTCTGTCCGTATATTGGCACTCACGTATAAGTCTTATTTTTAAACTAATCTTGATGAAACTTGTTATACAGGTTCTAAATAAATTTTTTTCGTCTGCTGTTTTTCGATTGGATGTATTAACCTCTAAAGGAGTGGAAATTGGCTGAGGAACAATTTGCGGCGATTTTAATAATATTTGGCATGAAAATTCAGTACTCAATTATAAGCAAGGATTTCGAAATATGGGCAAAATAAGATAGTAATAGTGCATATGACTGCCCCGGTGGCTCAGTTGGTAGTAAACCTACGTTCTGTGCTTGGGGGCGTGGGTTCGATTCCCATCTAGGACAAACATTCATGTGATGAATATTTGTGTTTGTTCTATGTCTGGGTGTTAATATCTATATAAGTATGTATTTAAAAATATCTATGTACGTATATCAGTCTCTGGCAGCCATATTACAAGCTTTGCTTAGTTTGGGGTCAGATGACCGTGTGTGCAATAATGTCCCAGATATTTATTTATTTATTATATGACTTTTATTTTTCAAATATTATTTAGACTTTGTGCATACGCCATGTCTTTGGACAAGTTAAACTTTAGGTAAGGTAACTATTAAAAATGATCCGGTGATAGTGATTTGTGTTAAAATTATTTACCGAGTTAAGTGTAAAAAATAGAAAATATTAATATTTATCTACCTACACTATTTCATTTTAAATGACTGAAAGTCGCGATGTAATAGCTAACGAGATTAATATCTTTATGTAGGTAACTGAACCAGACACCATCAAGGTATCAAATAACTCGTTGACAACCCTGATCGCAGTTCGACTCTATCTTTGCAATCGCATATTCCGTAGAAGAGGATTACTGAGTTTGCCATTACTTCTTTCCAAGAAGGTATATCACCAGGTAGTCGATGATAAAAAAAGCTTTGTTCAAGGATTTAAAATCAATTCAAACCAATTCAGGCCTTGTATTAATTGACATACAGTCTACCCTTACATTTGAAAAATTATTCACATTTATTATGCTAGACATAATTTGAATTGGAACGAATAAGTAACAGAGAACGGGTAGGTGTAGGTGGTGTACCTTATTTCATGAATCAAAAATTATAATTTCATGTATAGTCTTTTTTTTAGAGTAAATTTTCATTTATTTTGCTTACAGACTTCAGTGATTAGGTATGTGTAGTTGAATGGAACCAATTGAAATAAGTGACCTACCATTTAGGCTAGATAGGAAAAGCCGAGAATCGGCTTTGTGGCGTGCCTTGGGGGAAGCTTATGCTCGGCAGAGGAGCGATGTGGGCTGATGACGACCCAGTGTCTAATATCAGTCTGTTAATAACATAGCTCACTGCTTCTAAGACATCCGTGATTGACGTACTATTCGGCACCGAGACAGTAAAGTAATTATATGCCTTAACGGAATTTTAATAAACGAACGAAGAAGGCCGTTTTGGGATTTGAATAAGCAAGGCAAATGTTGAACTGATCATAAGCTCGATTTTAATACTAGATTAAAAGATGACTACTTCATAAGCGACGAAATATAAAAAACGACTAAAATTGTGTCTTATGAGACTCAGAACTTATCTGAAGACACCTGGCACTTCAAAATCTGTCAAAAAGTTACTAGAAGGCCACTTAAAAAAACATGTTTGAACTACGGTGTCTACCCGTAAACATGGCGCATGCAACTGTGCCGCAATATCGGGAACTAAACAAAATTAAAAATCATGGTAAATATCCCGTGAGCACTAATAGTAATGTAGTAAACAACTACGAAAGTTTAAAACAATGCTCGAACTACATATACACCTCTATATCCTCAACCCATTGACCGATTTTGCTCATTTTGGAACTTAAAAACCAACATTGCGTGTACTATTACGTTATTTCAGGAAGATTGGATTCAGCATAAATATGCAAGCTATCTTCAAACATAGTAATGTACAAACATACAAAAAGGAGCCTGTTCGCGCCGTCTTCGCGACCTATTTAAAAGACTAAATCTAATATACAGTTTTCTAATATACTATGTCAACTAAACCCACATTTCAAACTCGCGCCATTCGCGCAGCAATCATTCATCCATTCATTCACTCAATCACTCACTTACTTCACTTCATTCAATTAAACTACACACCAATTTATTACGTGTTAAATAATATAGAAAAATATAAGCAGATTCCAAGCAAAATCTGTGTTTCTTTGTTCGTACTGAACAAAAAGTGGCGACCGTGACAGGACTGCACTGAAGAAACGAAGCGATTGCAGTACTTCCAGAACATGTTCCAGTCATAACCTAAAATGACGACGTGTCCGCCGAGACTATACCTCGACATCTTCATACAGACGTCTACTTCGTGCTTATCGGGACTACCACTCGATGTCTAACTCCAGACGCCTGCCTATTTAACGAAACGAGTCAAGAAACAACGGATACTTACGGATACTTTGTGACGAGGACTCATATTCCAAACATACAACTGCGTAGCCGCTGTGTGCTCCAAACGTGCTGATTTTATTCGGATTTTGCCGTGATTCAACGCATCGGAGTGCCGCTTGTCTGCTGATCTAACTGTGAGCTCGTTCCTTTTCATATTTCCTAGCCTTACTTCCTCTTCTATTTAGGAATCTAGGGAAGTTAAGTTCCTCTTGACAAGCTGTTGTCTATTCATTACCCGTGCTATGCTTTGCATCTATCTATAACTATTCATAACCGCATTGCATTGACCTTTCTATCAACAGCTGTTCGTTTAAACTACCTTACTATTTCTATTCCACGTATACGTCGTTGCAGTCCTTGTAAATACAAGTGATTTAAGTTCCTAAACCCTAAGTTAAAACTAAAATTAAACTTTTACATATTAAACGTAAATAAGTACAACATAATTTCTAACAACTTACCTATTCAGATAACGTAAACAATCCATTCCAATCGAATTGTTTTTTATGCATAAGTATTGTGATTTTTATTAGTCATTTCATAACTTTTGCACTAAAACTATCACTTTTATCCTCCAATTCTAAACTTTTGCCTATGCTGTGATCTAAGCTTGTCGCACCAATCTATTCCAGTGGCTCATGTGCATACATCTTCGCTTATCATCCTTATCACAATCGGCTGTTGCAACCTGCATTCCATACCTGCTGCCTGCGTGAGCGCGCTTCGGCGACTGGGCTCGGGTACCTACGGGACGCCGGCTTATCTACCGCATCAGCTGAGACATTGAAGCGAGGGACGTACCGTATGCTAACTTGTTTATTTACATTTTAACCAGTAAATTGATTACTTCGATTGCAATTTATCGCAAACTTCATCATGGCGAGTGAAGATAATTTAAGAGATCTAACTGCTAAGCGTAGTTCTATTAAAGGACGCGTTACTAAGTTCAAAAATAATTTAGATATTCTAGATACTTTAGAGAATATTTCGCCGATTGAGTTAAGTAAGCTTGCGATGAAATTGTCGAAGTTCGAAGCTTTATTCATTGAATTTGATGAGTTGCAAAGTCAAATCGAAATTATAAACATTGATAAACAAGATGCCGAGCTAACTGTTAGAGAACTAATTGAACAAGATTTCTACCATTGCATTTCTTTCGCTAAAAACCTGTTAGAGAAGAATACTACTCCTATGCCTAGCCAACAAAATTCCTCTTCACATCATTCGTGTTGTCACAATCATAGTCATCATGACACCAATAACCCTTTGGGATTTCGCTTACCTGAAATTAAAATACCTCCTTTCGAAGGCACTTACTACAAGTGGCTGGAGTTTAAGGAGATATTTACATCTTTGGTGCATCACAACGAGAGAATTAAAAATATACACAAATTTGTATATTTGAGTAGTTACTTGCAAGGCGAAGCAAGTCGCGTTATTTCTAACCTTGAAATTTCAGACAAAAATTACAATGAAGCATGGAAACTACTCTGTGCGCGATATGACAACAAACGGCAACTTATCGCAAACCACCTAAAGTCGTTGTTCAATGTTGAGTCGTTCCGTGAAAGTGATAAATCACTTCGATTTATTATTGACCACATCACAAAGAACCTTCGAGCGCTAAATAGCTTAGGGTTGCCTACTGACAAGTGGGATGTGCTAATAATTCATCAAATAGCAAACAAGCTTGACAACAATACCTACATCAAGTGGGAAGAACATAGAAACGACTTACCTGAGATACCTACCTTAGAGCAATTCTTCTCATTCCTGAAGAGCCGTGCTGATGTTCTCGAAACTGCATTCCAGCGATACAGGCAGGATAAATCTGAAAAACAAAAATATAACCCTACTTTTAATCAAAAAGGTCAACAAACTAAAGCATTAGTTACTACCGCATCTAAGGAAAATAATTCCTCCAATTTCAGCACCAAGTTTCACTGCGTAGCATGCCAGGGAAATCATCATATCTTCCAATGTGCCGTATTCAAAGACAAACCTGTGGACGAAAGGCGTCAATTAGTAAGCTCCCACAAACTATGTCTAAACTGCCTCAAGGCTGGTCACAGGGCCCAAGATTGCAAGCTGCCAGGAAGCTGTCGAGTCTGCAAATTAAGGCACAATTCATTGATCCATGAACACAACAAGGAAGCCCAGAAGCAACCTATCAATGGTGAGTTTTCCATGTCTGTTATATCGTCGCCTGAAGTGCTGCTATGCACAGCCAAGGTGCACGTGACTAACCCTAAAACCAAGGAGACTACCGTTGTACGTGCGCTTCTAGACTGTGGGAGCCAATCAAGTTTCGTAACAGAAGCTGTAATGCAAAAACTAAACCTTCCTCCCCAGTCATCTAATACCGAAGTAATAGGTATCGGCAATACGCCACTAAAAATTCCTACTAAGCGCTGCGCTATCACGCTACAATCAAGCGACTACGAATTCAGCGCCACGATGTCGTGTCTAGTCTTGCCACATATCTCGGGCAAGATGCCTAAGACAACCTTCGACATAAGTCACCTACAACTACATACTCAATACCAACTCGCTGACCCGGACTTCAACCGGGCGGGTCCAATCGACATGCTCATTGGAGCTGATCTATTTTGGGACATCATAGGCTCCAAACAACATTCCCTAGGATCTGGAAACCCAATTCTACGAAGCTCCAAGCTTGGATGGCTTATCGCTGGACCCATATTTAAACCTAACAGTGAGTCAAGAAAAGTTTTGTGTAACTTCACACTTAATGATGAACCTAATCTACACGATGAACTTGCCAAATTTTGGGAAGTAGAAAATTTCCCGCAAACTAAAGTACTCACTAAAGAGGAACAATTATGTGAACAACATTTTCTAGCTAACACTACTCGCACTCCTGATGGTCATTTCTGTGTGGCTCTACCTCTCCGCGAGGACCCCAGTCTGTTAGGAGACACTTACGGCTTAGCTAAGAAGCGACTTTTGGGCTTAGAAGCTCGCTTTCGCAAACAACCTGAAACCAAACAAGCATACACCGACTTCATGCGTGAATATGAGGATCTCGGTCACCTAAGCAAACTACCTAATAACCTAAGTAAGTCTAAAAATGCTTACTACCTACCGCACCATCCTGTAATAAAGGAAACTAGCGAATCCACAAAAACACGAGTTGTTTTTGAAGCCAACTCCAAGTCAACTTCTGGCGTAGCAGTCAACGACATACAAATAGTTGGACCCACTATCCAGGATCCACTCTTCAATATTTTAGTACGCTTTCGACAACATAAATACGTATTCTGTGCAGATATAGAGAAAATGTTTCGAGCGATTTATGTAAGAGAGTCGGACCGACATCTTCAGCAAGTTTTGTGGCGAGAGCACGAAACCGATCCCATACAGGTCTTGCAGTTAAATACAGTGACCTACGGTTTCGCAAGTGCAAGTTTTCTTGCTACACGTTGCATTTTTCAAGTCGGCGAAGAATGTAGCGACTCTACCATCAAAAATATCATACAAAAAGACTTTCTGTGCGATGATTTACTTACAGGCGCTGAAACTAAAGCTGATTTGCTCTACATACAGCAGTCAGTCTCTACCGAGTTAGCCGAACACGGTTTTCATCTCCGAAAGTACCGCTCCAATATACCTAATCTTCTCTCCGCGGATTCCCTTGGTCTTGACGATCGTAATCTCATGATCAGCAACGCCACTAGCACTCTAGGCGTAGGCTGGAACCCGTCTTCTGATGAATTAAATTTCAATATCCAATACACGCCGCCAGATGTCTTGACCAAACGCTCGATACTATCATCGACTTTCAAAATTTATGACCCACTTGGGATTTTGTCCTTATGCACGATCAAGCCCAAAATGTTACTCCAACAGCTTTGGGAGCTAAAACTAGAATGGGATACACCCGTTAGTAAAGACGTGAGCAAATCGTGGCTTAAATTCACAGAGCAGCTTCCTATGCTCTCTACCCTTAAAATTCCAAGATGTGTTGTTATTAATAATTTCTCTACCATAGAGTTACATTGCTTTAACGATGCTTCACAAAGAGCTTATGGCTCTACAATCTACCTAAGGTCTCTCGATGCTGATGGTAACATTAACGTCTCCTTAGTATGCGCCAAGTCGCGAGTGGCACCCATCAAGCCTACTACAATTCCGCGCTTGGAACTTTGCGCCGCTCTACTAGGGGCACAACTTGCCGATACTGTCATGCAAGCACTGAGACATCCCATCTCCCGTCAAATCTACTGGACCGATTCAAGCATCGTTTTAGGGTGGATTAGGTCCCCCAATAAAACGAAAACGTTTGTCGCCAACAGAGTAGCCGCTATCAACGATCTCACTGACGCATCGGCCTGGAGAAAAATTGGAACCGCAGCCAATCCTGCTGATCTAGTTAGCCGTGGTGTAGATCCCGATCAAGTACATTCTCCTCTCTGGTGGCACGGACCTCCTTTCCTCATGCAGCCCGAAGAATCATGGCCGGTAGAACAATCGTGCGCAGTCGACTTACCTGAAATGAAAGCTCAGCCCGCTTTCGTCGGGGAGACTGCACTTACGTGCGATGATAAACTTATTAACTTAGACAACTATTCTAGCCTACTTTTCATACAAAATGTTCTAGCTAGAGTTCTACGTTTTACATATAATTTGAGAAACCCTGCAAACAAACTTACAGGTCCCTTATCGACTGACGAAAGACAACATGCCATGACTCACTTAATTAAAATCTCGCAACGAGAGTCGTTTGCAAAAGAGATAGAGCTTTTATCTAATGACAAACCTTTAAAATCTCAAATCGCTCTTATTTCTCTTAACCCTTTTCTAGACTCTACAGGAACTCTTAGAGTCGGCGGTCGAATTGATACATCTTTTTATTCCTACGACAAGAGACATCCTATCGTTTTAAAATCTGACAATCGTCTAACCAAATTAATCTTTCAGCATGAGCATAGAAGACTATTTCACGCTGGCCCACAACAAGTGCTCGCCTCTGTACGGGAGCGTTACTGGCCTATCGGTGGTCGTAATCTAGCCAGGCGTGTCTATCGCGAATGTTTAATTTGTCGTCGCTTTAGAGCGAAGACCATGACCCAAATCATGGGACACTTACCTTCGGAACGTGTAGAGCCAGATTTTCCCTTCCGGACGGTTTGTACCGATTATGCCGGACCGTTTTATATAACGGATCGTAAGGGACGTGGATGTAAAATTACGAAATGTTACTTATGTATTTTCATATGCTTCCGCTATAAATGCATCGATTTACAAGCGGTAAGCGCCCTCACTAAAGAAGCCTTCCTACTCACTCTTAAAAGGTTTATTGCTCGCCGGGGTATTCCAAACCTTATTTGTTGCGACAATGGTAGAAATTTTGTTGCAGCAGCGAAGGAGATCAAAGATCTATTCAAGGTTTACAAAGACTCTATCGTTGATTTTGCAGCTGATCAGGGCATTGAATTCCGCTTCGCACCAGCATACAGCCCTCACTTCTCTGGCTTAGCAGAGAGCGGAGTTGCAGCGGCCAAAAGGCATATTCATAGAGTCCTTAAAAATACTCATGTGACGTATGAGGAACTATCTTCTTTATTTGCCCAAGTAGAAGCTATCCTAAACAGCCGCCCTTTATGTCCTCTCAGTCCTTCGCCCAACGACTTTACTCCTCTTACCCCGGGTCACTTCCTGATCGGCAGACCACTCACTTCGCTTCCATCGCCGTGTCTTCTAGATGCCAACACCAACCGCCTTGATCGTTTCCAACGACTAGAGCAGGCCAGACAACACTTCTGGAAGCGATGGTCAAACGAGTACATCGCCGAACTACAACAACGCACAAAATGGCGTACCAAAACTGCAGAGCTCCAATTGAATGACCTAGTCCTTGTAAAAGAAGACACACCTCCACTTTTCTGGCGCTTAGGAAGAGTATCCAAGCTGTTCTACGGACCTGACGGCTTACCACGCGTTGCAGACATCATTACCGCACCGGGAACTACGATGCGTAGAGCACTAAATCGCCTATGTCTACTTCCAAGAGCAGAAGAGTATTGAAAGGCCCTAACCTTTCAACGCCCGGGAGTATGTTCGCGCCGTCTTCGCGACCTATTTAAAAGACTAAATCTAATATACAGTTTTCTAATATACTATGTCAACTAAACCCACATTTCAAACTCGCGCCATTCGCGCAGCAATCATTCATCCATTCATTCACTCAATCACTCACTTACTTCACTTCATTCAATTAAACTACACACCAATTTATTACGTGTTAAATAATATAGAAAAATATAAGCAGATTCCAAGCAAAATCTGTGTTTCTTTGTTCGTACTGAACAGAGCCGAATATTTCGCGACAGTTTTACGATAATCTTGCCCATGTGCGTCCATAATATTTTTAGAAAGATTTTTGGTCTTCGAATGTAACTTATATTTTTTCATGTTAGTAATTTTTGCCGATGGTCTGATGACCTCATTACACTTAATCAATTCGAGCTTGCTGATGTATGAAACTTGTGCAATATTACAATTTACAGGTTTCCCAGTGACATAGTTTGCAATAAGGTTACTGCATTTCCAGGAAATTCTATAAACAGGAGAGTGAAATTGCATAACTTAATTCTAAATAGTTTTATATAGCTTCGTTTTGTTTTAAACGCGAATGATGTTCCTGTCACAGGTTCTTACATAAATAATTAAAGTATTAAAAAAAAAACTAATAAGTATTGGTAGATATAATTATTTTGGCTAATAACAACACCATAGCACAAAATACATTGGCCAAGACGGAATTACACCATACGACAAGTTAAATAATTTACACTAAGCATCGTTTTCCTTTTAATCCAACCCATCACAATATTAACAAGGGATTTATGAGAGCTTTATTTTTAGTTAACCGCTAAAGGGCTGCCCCAATAAATTACGTCGAAATCTATAAACGAGGTTACAAAACATAATTATTTGGAGAAGGGTATTACATTCACACATTAGTGACGCTACTCGGCGCGTCCGAATAATTATTAAAAAGTTACGGACTTCTTGTTCATTTTTTGTTTCTTATTTTTTGGTGTGTCACAATCGTTAAGTAGTATTTATGCGGTGCCCAGCGGTGCGGAGGTGGTTTGGCCGCGAAACTAACTTGGGTGCTGCGTGGCGAGAAAACTCGTACTCACTGGTGAAATTAGAGTAAGGCAAAATGTTGCCTTTTTGATTAACCTTTAACATAATAGATAATATTTGCTACAGGTCATAACAATATATGCCTCCGAGCATGCGAGGTAAGAGGGCAAATGTAAGTATTTGGATTATATTGATGATCCCTTTAAAAGTTACTGCGTAATCATACTGTTTGTTTTATGTAGTACGTAGTACGCACTTTAGTTTAGTTTAGTGTTACATTTTTACCACATATTACACTATTTTTTCGAATATTACGAAATCTTGTAGATGGCACAAAAATGTGCTTAAAGTAAACTACGTCTGGGTAGGTGCTTATTGTGTTGGTAAAGTAATTTTCAAAGTACATAATTTGTAACAACATAATTTCACGTTTGACGCGCGTCGGAAGATTCAAATTTAGTTTTTATTAAAATGTCACTTACCTACACCTTCCCACAATAACAGCAGATATAAATTCTTGCCGGACACTTGGGAGCGGATCGCCAAAGCTAATTCTGTTGTGATTAATGCTCCTTGCACATTTCCACTTCTAGAGCAACCTGCGAACAATTCAATAACGTATTTTAACCTTTATTTTAAACGCACAAGGTTTAGCTAAAATGCAAAGTTATAGTGGCACAAGTGAGGTGCTTAAAACTTGGTTCTGACGGTTCGCGTTTCACACGCAACCAATGCAGCGATTAAAGAGGGGACGCGTTATAATATTAAAACAGTGGCAACGATTAATATTATTACGCATTTCACGTAGGAAGTAATTCAACGATTTGTCAGAATGATTTGTGACAGGTTGTTTGTTTAAGAGCTGAATAGGTGGAGTTGGTATACCCACTTACCCATTATGTTACTGTTATGGGCAAGCGTGACGCTTTACATCAGGTGAGCGACATGCTCGTCTTGTCAATCAGTATCACAAATAAAAAACGCAAATATTTTTTTGAGTTAAAAAAATACCAACACATAAGTAAGACAAGAGTTACTGTTGTAAGTGTTAAAAAATGTGAAGAGATTTTGTGCAAATTCCATGCCACTTTACAACTGTGAAGTGAATATATACATATTTGCATCATAAAATTATGGAGGGCTGTAATTTTCTATGCCATAAATTAGGGGTGGGACGATGGTGCGATAGGAGAGTCAAATTGCGGTGCAAGAATAATGAAATTGTTAGTGGTTGTCCTCTTTTGTTTTATTACTGCCGGGAGTTTTGGGAAATAGCTATCGACTTTTTTCACCCTAGAGAGGTGAGAGAACGGATTGTTCTTCATCTCATATTTGGCCGAGCGTAGCGAAGGCCTCAGAGTTGAAATTTGTTTGTGTGTATATTTGTCCGACGTTAATTAACGAAGCGTCGATCCGATCTTCATGAAATTTTGTAGGTGCAATTTCCAAGTTCGAGTTGAGCAAAATTATTCAAGTGCAAAAGTTGCAAAGATGTAGGTAAAAGCTTGTCAAACGGAACATCATGTTCCGTTTTCATCATCAGTTTTCAGTTCGGGGCGAACTACTAGTTATGATAAAACATCTGATCGGGTCTGGTATTAACGTTTATGTTTAATGGTCGGGACGAAATCCAGGGCTGTTCCTGTCCTGAGATGTTCTTATTCTGGACTTTAGGAAATCACGGAAAAGTCTACTACTCTGTGCACCGAGGTAGTACGGCTGTTCATGACTTTTCTCGTAGTTAATAATATGAGTTAGTAAGTTTGTAAAGGCCAAGTGGCTAGCCCTGATGCAAATTTTTTTTATGTCGATTTTTTATGCCAAATGTGGCAAAAAAGCAGACTGGCCGCCTTATGGTAAGCTTCGCCTATGGACACCTATAACACTAGAAGCATCACAGATACCTTGCCTCTGAGTAACGATAATCTTAATCCATATCTTTCCTTAAATCCTTAAGTAGTTATGATTCAGTAATCGTGAGAACTAGGCCACACTCGTTTATCAAGTCATTTGTTCCAATAATTACAAAAACGATTACGCACAGTTACCATCCTCACGCGCGTTTAAACGAAACGCCCACGAAAAAAGGGAATAAAATAATAAAATAACTTACCCAAAACCAGCAGTCATGCGAATCGGACATTAGTACTAATATCCCTTTTGATTTTAAGTAATTTATACGAAATTATGTGTAACTTTAGTCGATGCAAGGGTGCTTTTTGTGATATATGTCAGTTATCATTCGATTACGTAGGCCGATATTCGGTTGTGGATGATCGATTGTGTAATAATAAGCCCCCGATTCTATTGATATCATGGAATCTTATGGTAATAATTTATGTATGTCAACTGATGCTAATGATCATATTTGAAAATTATTACAACGGTGCTTTCTGTCATAAAATAGAAATGAATTTGTTATGCATGCGTATTTACGCGTAATTGCTTTATTTATTGAAGGTAGAAATTGTTTTGTGTGCGGTCGTAAATTATTTCTTATGGGGGTGATAGTCAAGTGCACCACACACCAAAGACACATTTATGCAGTAAGACATTAATTTGTGTTACGTGGCACATTTTTTATGAAGAAATGTGGTGTGTTGCTTATTACCGCACTCGTATTTAAATGTAGGTCTACGATAAATGTTTTGTGTGGTGTACAAGAATTTTTGTATTGGTGTGTGGTGCGCCTTAAAGAGATGCTGATTTTTAATCTTATTAGACGTTTATCTATGGACTGGTGGGATGGGTTTCTTGCCTTTAACGACTAAACAAATGCACCGATTTTGATGAAAATTGTAATGGGTTTGGTTTGAATCATGATGATGGACATGGGCTACCTTTTTCGGCGCGAACGAAGTCACGGGTAACAAGTGTCTAGCAACGATAATAATTATATAATGTTCTTCCAGAGCAGGACTGCTCACACAATAAAAGGTTTGCCGAAAGAAAGATTCGAGCGGGTAGAAGAAGGTATCTTTAGTTGCAGGGCACGAGTGGAACATCAATGTATTTCAGTCCATATAGGTTTCTAAGAAATCTACAAATTTGTGGATTTTGTTCACCCGTTTGATCTGCCATTGTATTCTTGAGCCATTCGGAAAGGGATCGATTCGAAATCTACACTTTTTGTCTCTGTCATAAGGGCTGTAGATGTCTTAGACGGAGAATGTAGAATCAAAATCTTTCCATTTGAGCTGATAATCACTGCAGCTAATCCAGATCCATTTAGTCTACAATGTTTGTATCTAGGGCTAATCTTGTATCAAATAACTTGTCAAGAGCATGTCGGGCCATGCTTAGTAGGGTTCCGTAGGTGCGTATAAGTTGAAGTTTGAAGTATTTATGCGTTTTTACCGCATATCTAAAAAAGTAATTATCGCATGTTGCCCAAAAAATTTTTAAAAGAAAGTGTTTACAAAGATCTATCAACATGGAAGATTACAAGTTTCTGAGATGCATAGTTTAGAAATGGCAGGTGGGGAGACATTGTTAGCAACTTTGTCAGCCCATATTTCGCAAGCGGTACATCTGATAAAAGAATGGCGTAGGAAACAATAAGTTTATTTTCAAAGACCTTTTCAATGATACCCCACATGTGGGGGATATGCATTTTTTTTTTTATTCCCACTTTACAATATGTTACACATATTTTATAAAAAGAAAAAAAAACTAAACTGTAGGTCTATACTTAGACTATTGTTGTGCAAAATTTAGCATGTCAGTTTATAAACTTAGGAAGTTATAAGGCTGACAGACATACAGATAAGGGTTCCTTTTAGTAATACGGAACCCTAAGAAGGGGTTTAAAAACTTACATCTATAATAATGCATTATACACATAAGTTCGTGAACATATGAAGAATCAGGAGCACTTATGTATTGCAAATGCAACTATGTACAATCTAAACGAGCCTCGTCATATTTCACAAGAGTAAACTCCTACTTCGAGAGCCGTAAAACCGTACCGTATAAGTAGTAAGGCACGCCGTGACATGGTGTGGTATGTGACACCAAAACGTCACGGCAATTAAGGAATCGGCAAGCTCTAACCTCGCTGTCAGACCTGCATCGGGCACGCGGCTGATTGGCACGGAAGAGACATGGACACTGGATATGGCACAGTATATTTTGGTCAATTGACTTTCCACATGTATAATCTTTCTTTGTTATCTTCATATTCTTATTCCTATCCGACTCAGATAGATTGATAACTCTTTAAGTACTAAAACACACAAAGAACAGGAAAACAGATACAGCAAGTAGTACTCGAGTTGTTCGAGATGGGGGCGATAAGACCTGCACTGGCGTCCCGCATGGGGCGTATGATGCATTTTCCACTATCTAGCACCTACCCGAGCCAACCCAACTCCTTGAAATAGCGGAGCAGGGCTCTGGGCCGCTCGTATAGTTGCTCCAATAGCGTAGTTGAGCAGCAAGTTCTAGTAGCTTCTGTGGCTTCACAGTGCCACACTGCCACAGCACAATACGCTCAACAGTTTTATTTTCCTGCATACAACCACGGAATAGCTTCCAGTCTAATTGTACCTGTTTTTCTCCACAGACTGCGTCTGTGCTACGGATAAAAGCAACACAAGAGTCGCAGCCCAATCAGATAGATTGACCAGAGTCAAAAAAATATACACGAAACCTTTTGACGCCGTTTAACAAAACTTTTACTAGGCCAGGACCGTTAGATATAGTAGCAGATTCGTTGAAATTTACTGCTGGATTGACTGAATCATGAATGAAGCCTGCTGGAAACGAAAAACCACTGAAAGACGGGGTAATGCAACAATACACGTAAAGGCAACAATAGACACATTACCTTTCGGTGCAAATACATCAGTGATAATATGAAAGATATCTTTGATCTATATATCTACAGAGGCATTCGGAACTGAAAACTTTCAAGTAAAGCCAGGCCCTTTAGCTTAGATAACCTTATAATTTTAAGGTTACTAATTAAATGTTCTGGGACCCGGGTATGGCCTAAAACTGCGACTAGAACCACGACAGGACGGGCAGCAGCGTCATCTTATAGAAAACGGTGAGCGTTCTGCGATCTCCAAGCTCCCTGCCAAGCTTGGAGATTATGACACCAAAGGAGGGCTTTGTACTAGCAAGCTGCTCGTCTGATGGTGAGCGTTACGCTTGGCCATGAAAGATCAGTGCCTCACTGAATTTTGAACTTTCTTTGTATGTTCAGTAACTTCACTAAAAACATTGCTCATCAATCCGCAACACAGTAATATTTGCACACTACTGCTTGACGGTGGAATAACTGGCAAAGGCGTGGTGGTACTTACCCAGACGGACTCTGCAAAAGAGTCCTGCCTACATATTTCAGTATTATTTTTAAAAACTATAGCCCAGTCACTTTACGAGACTTAGTATGGAGGACCCGCACATAATTCATAACACAAATATTAAATTGTGATTGGTATAATTTAATGACGTAGAATCAATATTAAATTAAATTAAATATTCTGGATGTACGGAACATAGAAAAGAATTTTATGTTCGAGCCATAATACATTATCGTCGCTGACGACTCGCCGCCGTGCTTGCGATCGTCATCTGAAATCGCAAAAAGAGAAGATATTGTAAAATGTAAAATATGAGTTTGTTCCGGATATTTATTAAATTTAATTATTGTATATTAATATGAGAAGTTGGTTCTACAATTATGAACCGTAAAAAAAACCTGTTACTAATTCTTTCCGGGTCAAACGCTAAATTGACTAGGCTAGGATAAGTGAAACCACAGAAGAGTAAAAAATATCTTCTTTCTCTTTTCTGTGTGTGAAACTCAACATGGTAGGTCACATCCAGCGATCCATCGATCCGTGTCAAGGTATACATGTAACATTTATCATACATCACGGTTCGACGTCTCTCACTGACGGTTTCTCTTCCGTGGGTGACAGCGAGTTAGCTTTCCGAGGACTTTATTGTGATGCCACTTCGACGCTGATATTGTATTTTGAAATTGCACGCTTGTTTGGATGCGGTTTCGGTAAGAGTTGAATCAGAAATCTGTGCGGTTACGGTATTATGACAGGAGCTAAATTTTAAGGCATAACGACGTCGAAGGTCGGAGGTTTTATTGACAGAACGAATCCTACTCTATTTTTAAAGCAGAAACATTCGATTTGCTAGGTTAGGGAATGATGTGGTACTTGTCAATACATGAACTTCTAACCCAGATAAATGAAATCTTATCAAACATCTGCCCGGCCGGAAGTCGAACCTGAGACATCCTGCTCATAAGGCAGACGCGCTACCAACTAAACCTGAATGACCAGCAAGCAAGCACTATGAGGTGTGAAGCTGAAAATGCCAATGCCAAGCTCTATGTCAAACAACCATCAAGTCTTTTTTTTTGTTAGGAAAAAAATAACTATGCATAGATATTTTCCGTTTCATAAGTCTTAGACGTAGATTAATAACGTTTTTTCCAACCCATAAAAGTTAGCTAAGTTTAACCCATATAGTGAGCATAATTTAGGTTGATAGTGAGGATGATAATGATGATTGCTCTAAGTGTAACAAACATTCAGTAAAACGTTGTTTCAAAAGACGCGCTTCTTGCATATTATGGGACACTTTAGAATGCAAGTTTAATTCCTAAAAGACAAGAAATTGTGAGTTTATTGAACTCTTCTTACATGTCATGTTTCTGCAATATTACAAACTGCTTTCAATCTTCGATAACACCCTCGCTTAACATCAGGTATGAGTTGTGGTCACATATCTAGCCGTCAACTATTTAAAAAAGAAACAAATTTAGAATGTTACCTACAAAACCTACAGGCACAAAGGCGAGTGTTAGCGGTCACAGTGTGTGCTTTCTAAGGCACGCACACGTCACGGGCGACAGTCTGTGATTGGCGGCCGGCACACTTGCTATACGTACGTACGTCCGTCCCGTTACTGACCACCATAGGCTGGACCCTACTAGAGTTCATTTTAAGATTATTTTTTATAACACAGGCTTTGGTATTTCTAAATGTTACAAAATTAGAACCCTACAGTTTCACACATTCGGCATAAAAGACGAGTGTCAGCTGCCACATTGTACTTTCTAAGACACGCACAGGAAGTACGGGTGACAGTGTGTGATTGACGGTCGACACACTTATACATGACTGTCACGTTACCACGTGACCTTAGGGTAGCGCTGGCTATGCTTTCTCTGTATATCTACTAGCAGCGCCCCGCGGTTTCACACGCTATATTATACAGAAACCGATTTCTTTTCCGGGGTAAAACGTAGCCTATGTGTTAATCCAGGGTATAAGCTACCTCCATACCGAATTTCTTTCAAAACCGTTCTGCCGTTACAAAGTTGAACGGGAACAAACACACTTACATACTAACCTACTTACATACTTACACAAAAACTTTCGTGTTTATAATATTAGTGTGATATCCCATTGATCTCTGTAATGTGAGATAGTTAATGTGAAATGGCACGGCTAGGAATAAGCCGGTTAAAAATAAAACTTGAAGGCATTTTCCCTAAATGAAGCTCAGGGATTGACATAATGAGACGGTTATCACCATAACGGGCGAGATTAAGCTGCACGACAGCGTTTCCCATGTGGTCGTCCCAGTCTCTGGCACACCAGGACCAGGAAGATGCCATTAGCTGCTTCGTGCGGCAAGCTATGGCAGCGTTACCTCAGAGCATCAAGGACTACAACCTGCAGATGGCCATCAGAGATCGGAACGCGGTGGTGATGGCCCTGAGCCTAAAAAAGAAGGTGGACGAACAGAATTTAAACACTGTAAAAGTGCGGGTGCGATTGTAGGCAAACCCACAGGACGGTTGCAGAAGGCTTTATCGTTTTCCCTCTTTATTATGGTAAGCAAGTGAAATTTGCAAAACATCGTACACACATGAACAAAAAAAAACTGTATTGTTGCGTGTATTATCAGAGCACTAATGCTCACTAAACTTCTTGCGGCGGCGTCGTGTGGCGGGTCGCCCTCTTCCCTAAAATATGGGTAAAGAGAGCGTTTAGAGCGAGAGGTCGACAAAAGGCATGGACTCCGTGGAGCTCAACAAAAAAGCCTTTTTCTGAAAAATTTGATAAAATAAAGAATATCACATAACAAAACACAAACTAAGATTACTTTTAAAATGATCGCGACTTACTGAGACTTTCGAGATATAGCCGACAAAGCTTAACGCATAATATAATTCATAAAAAATGTTTCGGGCTAGCTAAAAAATCAGCACGCTACAAGCTCTGCCTATGATTATGCTGATTATTGATTTCTATGGAACAAAATGTTACAAAAAAGTTTAAAATAGCTAACGAATCCTACTATGAGCGATTCACGAAGCGCAATTGACACATTTTTGCTTAAAAGATTGGACGCTTTCTGTTCAAGTTTGAATAAATATAATGATCTTTGATTTTATTTTACAAAAGATATCACAAAAAAAAAAATAGATATAAATATATAATAAATACCTACTACAAATATCTCATTAATTCGATTCCAACTGTCATCGAGAACCGATGGTAGTCGCTCCGAGGCTGGACCACTCGATGATGTCGTCGATGCATTGTCGTTCGAGTGACACTCACAAATGTTTGCCTCTTAACAAAAAGAAGATTGTACAATAAACACAGAGTTTATATTGTTTTTATTTTTTGTACGCCTTAAACTAGTTTGCTACTTTAATTAGTATTGACAGTTATCATCATCATCAGCAGCCAGAAGATGGCCTCAGCTGAACCCTTTCAAAATGAGTATTGACAGTGCTAACAGTTACTATGTAGTTCAAAATATTATGTAAGTAAATATTCAATATTTATGTTATATTCGACTTTCAGGGAATTGGACTTAAGGTGTCAGTCAGAGTAATTCGACGTAGACAATATAAATCAAATACGATAAGAAAGATAGAATAATTTAATGGAATTAACTTTTGTGCAAGTTCTTTTAACGGCAAATTACAAAGTTTCTTGCTTGTTTTGCCAATTACAGCTCAATTATCATGAGTTAAAAGGTCGTATTCAGCATCAGCCTTTTTTAAACACTCGGCCTACCCTCGAAGGGTGATTAGGCCATATCCACCACGCTGGCCTAGTGCGGGTTGATGGATTCACATACTCCATCGAATTTCTTGTCCGGAAATATGCAGGCTTCCTCACCAAACCTAACCTTAAACTAAAATATTAGGGTAAAAGTCAGTCTGTTAATTTGTAGCTAAATCAACGATACATAAGGTGCATCGTTTCACTCATCGCGCGAAATACAAATTTTCTTGCGTTTTTTGTCAATTACAGCTTAATTACTCATCGTGGATTTATTGAAACCAATTTTGCGACAATAAATAAGTTGTTTTAAGAATTTACAGGTAAAATCATTACCTAGATAACATTGGTTTAGCTACAAATTTCAATAAGCTGATTTTCGTCTTGGTTTTTGGTTTAGTGGGAAATGTACTTATACTAGCTTTCAACTTGAATTTTTGGTTGGTGTAATTTCTTGAAACAATATATTTATTATCGCAAAATTAGTTTTCATGAACTTACGATGAGTAATTAAGCTGTAATTGGCAAAAAACGCAAGAAAATTTGAATTTCGCGCGCTGAGCGAAACGTTGCACCTTAAGTGATAATTTCCACCGTAATTTGTTGATACAACCTACTTAATATCGCAAAATAGGTTTTCATGAAACCACGATGAGGGTAATTAGCAAAAAAGCGCATGAAAATGTGAATTTGGCTTGTTGAGCAAAACGTTCCACCTTAGATAGAACAGAATCCCAGACTTATGTAACGATATTGTGCTTCACAATGTTGTGTCGTGACACATTTATATTTCAACATTTCAATTTAAAACAATGCAATAAATCGCGACTGCTAAGAAACATTTTGCGGTTATGGTTAATATTACAACTGATTGTGATAGAATGTTAATACATTTTCGGAGACTGACAGGTATTGAAGCTGCTTACCAAGAGCTATCTGGGGTTTTTTTTTTTGCTTTTGCCTCCTAAGAGAATTTTGGCGTCGCACGTCTTATGCATTTGCCAGTGTCAAGTATACTTATATATTTTCAAGTTTTGTGAAATATTATCAAACAAGTCATAGCCACAGTCAAAGGCGAGCAAAGCAAGTCACGGTCAAGTTCAAGTCATGCCCCAGCAAAGTGGTGAGAACTTTACTAGAGCCTTCTAAGGAGTTTTGGAAACAACACGAAAATTCACGTTTCACGACATTATACCATTCACCAACACTCGTGCATGTTCACGAACACTTAACGGGTAAAAATTCACCGTTTCTACACATTAGCACTCGAAATAACACAAGTTTTGGAAAATAATAAAATGACGCGACATGAATTCTTCACGTTCCCGCCAAAACTCCCTATCTGGGGTTCATTGCCTGCAGTGTCTTCAATCCTATGGGCGTAAAATATCCCAAATGTGAAGTACATATCATGGTAATATTTAGTATTAAATTATCTGCAAATTATTTATTTTGAAAGACGTGTCTAATCGGCCAGTAAACCTTGTAAGCGAACGTTGTTTTTTTTTTATAAAATAAAAAAATATAATTGATCGTCGGAAGCGTGCTTAGCGATATTTGTTGCTTTTATATTAACTACAGAGCAACTACCATAACTATATAGAGCTAGATAAATGATGGAACTAAAATTTCATACGGGAGTCTTTAAGTATTGCTTAGCAAGTACGACGGTAGCTCCTCTGGCCGATTCTGCAAATAATTTGGTTCTTCGACTAGTAGAGTGGAACTGCTTGAGGACCCTGGTGTTTTTATGACACTCGTTCGCTTGAGGACTGTGAGTACCCTATTTACATTAAAGTGTCTGTAGACAAGGTGTTTACATACTTATTTTGCATTACACAGCTAAGAAGTCAGTTTCAGCAGCGTTATTGTTGGCTGAGATATTTACCGCGATCTGTACACCTCCCCAAAACACCCAGATATGGAGTCAGACAGTACCCTGCCTCGCGCCGTCTCGGCCAAATGTGCTCGAGTGACTCCTGATTGCTTAGCTTACATAGAAGTTATGTTATACTAGGTGTTCGTTTAGACGGCGGACAAGAATACTCGTCCTAGAATATCATTATGTAAAACAATTATTATGGGACCAAACCTGAAACCGTGACAAAAAAAAAGTTCCATAGAACAATGTAATTGGTCTCGACGAAATGTATGTATGGTTTTAGGAATTTCAGGATCGGGCCCATAGGAAAAGCTTTTGTTTTAAAATATTCCTATTCAGTGTCTAACTGAACACTTATTATAGATCAGTGGTGTTGCCAGAATAACTTCTTCACTGACTGGTATATATAATACGTTTCTAGGACGCAATTTGACAGGTGTATCTTCAAAAGTACATTTTTTACCATTGCCACTCGAAAAAGGGCATTTGATTCATCGACAACAGTAAATAAAACGCTCTTTTAATCACTAGAGAATAAAAACATTTTGAATTTGGAACAAACACGACATCTACGAATTATGTACTGAAAAAAACAACGTGCTGAACGTACCTACAGGTTGGCTGATTCGAGCTATGCCATTGAGCCAATTTCAATTAAGACAAAAACATCCCGCCAACTTTAGTTAGGTTCTATAATATTTATGTGCTCGCAGTGAATGGTAAAACGTAGAATAAAAAGTAATTTAATCTCGGTTCTACAAGCACCGAGAAAATAATGTTAATCTCGTTAAATAATGTTTCTCTCGGTCCGCTTTGGATTCGGTTCTAGAATTCTTCGCTGCTTAGTATTTACTTGTATAATCTAATAATAATAAGTCTGATGGCGACATAATTGTTGGTAGAAACAGCAACTAGGTGACCGTTTTGAATCTGTTTTGTTGATGAGTCATGTTGCTTAATCATTTTGCATGCTAACCCGTTACCTGCGGGTGGGGAACACTGAAAATCCAAAAAATAAAAAAGAATGTGCTGAAATATTTCATACTTTCGAGTTTTTGGTACAAATTGTATTAAAAATGTTCAATAATTCGAGAATACGAATAGTTCCGTGAGACTTTTAGGGAATACAAATTTATATTTTCTGAACAGTCATGATGTCCCCCATCCGCAGGTTATGTACCAAGCATGGCATAGATAAGTTTATCAATATTTAGGAAACATTTTAAATTGATAACACTGGTATAGAGGAGATAGGAGACAGGGTTCTATTTGAAATAACCTGTCCGTTTTCGCATTCACAAATGTATGTCAATAATTTCAGCTCTATTACAATCACAAAATGTATGTTACAGGTGTCCATAAGCGACGGTGATCGATCGCTTACCATCAGTCGACCCATCTGCATCCTTGATGTAAGGCCTATAAATAAGAAAACAAAGGTACAAGTAGTTCCAAACCGATTTCATATCGTTCGATAAACTTAACAAAAGTCATGTGTGGCACAGACATCGCATCATCTTCTACCGTCCAATATAAACACCATAATCACCAAAGTTATCTCAACTTACAATAACAAGAGTTAAACTTGACACGGGTGTCCTTCATGTCTTCTCCAAACTTTCTTACCGCCGCGCCGGTCTCAGTCACGGCGCGCGTGCTCCGACCACTTTTTACCGACCACTGGGTGCCGGCGCGGGCCAGATATTGAAATAATTGCTTTTCAACGCCACGCCGTGCAAATGACATTCGAAATGGAGGTCGTTTTTTTACACCAACGGCACGAGGAAAATTGCCTCTGACGAAATGTTTGTATGATAAAAATAATCATAGAACAGTTTGCGGGCGGATCATGACGTTTTACGAGACGTGACGTCATGTATAGATCCTGTTTTTTGGGTGTAAGATCTCGTTTTCATTGTCTAGTTGTAGTACAGAACAGACTGGACAACAGAACAGGATTATCCTACAAAGACCATTCTTAACATATACTATCCGTGGATACCGAAACATAAATTTGAATGGAGTTGCCTATGGCCAGGTGATATCACCCAGGTGACCGTAGTTGAAAAGACCGATAGCATAGTCGTAGGGCGGCTAGCTAATACCCTCAAGTTAAAAAACTATCGTCGAGCACCTAACTGGTTGCTAAGTACGTTAACCACCTTTGACCATACCGTCATGATTTTGGCGCGGCGGCTCATTCAGCGGAGCACGAGCATTTGCGGAGTAGAGACGTTGGGTCCTTGGGGATCAGGAGCTCATCTTATTTTCAAAAACTTATCAGAGCGCCTGGTTGACGCGACGCTGGCGCCAAAATGCTGGCGCTTATTTGGCTCAACGCATAAAATTGCCATTCAGCGTGGTAATACGGCCAGCATGCTGGGTAGGCTGCCAACTGGTAGTGGGCTTGAACATTTGAATTATCTATAGACCTTTAATGGTCTCGGGATAATCCAACTGTTATTTTTATGTAGTAGGCTAAGTAGTTTGGTTAGTTGTAGTTTGTTTGTATTTTGCTAAGTAAATAAAGGCGCTTGACCTTTAAAAAAAATTACATCATGTGAGTCAAAAGCCTAGCCTATCTATCACAAAAGAAAACCTTATCTGCGATTGTCTTATCATGCTTCGGAAAATGACCGCTCAATTAAAACGTGCATTCTTCTCCGATGACATGAGCTCATAAACAGGCTCGCCTATGCGTTTTCCGATAATTTGAGAAAACAGTAAAATGATTAGCGACAAGCCGGGACCACGCTTCTCTCTTGTCCGCGGTTTAATGAGAGCCGCGGTGGCAGCTCCGTGTTAAAAACCTAAATTGTTGTGTGAACTTTCACAGTTATTGGGCATCGGTTTTATAGCTAACGACGCGAAGTAAAATGGTCAAGAGCCGAAAGTGTTTGTTTTTTTCGTTGACTCGGGATAGCCACGATTCAATTCGAGATTGCTCTTCGATATCATAAAGCATTATGTGCGACGGCACGTGCTATCGTATCTTTGAATTGCTGTATGGTTGATTTGATTTTTATTGGTGTAAAGAGATAGAGGTATTTTCCTTGATTCGTATATTAACATTTCACTACAAATATTTTGGAATATTGTGGTTTCAATTCTGCACTCTGACTTTTTACTGCAATATTTTTATCAATTTTTCTAAGTTTTTCGAACTTCAGAGTTTTCGCAAACAAGTTTTTAAGAAACAAAAAAAAAGGGGGCTACGGTATTTTGTATCTTTTGTTGGTAAGTATACTACATGATAACATGAGCCTTGTAACATCCCATTGTTGGGATATCGGCCTACCCTCTACGGCTGATAGGATCATACTCATATTCACCACGCTGTCCCAGTGAGAGTTCGCGGATTCTTCCGCTACGCTATCGAATTTCTTCTCCGGAAATATGCAGAATTTCACTGAAAAGCCAAGCTGGTATATCCGTTAAGTTTCAAAGAACTCATAGAAATATAAGGTGAGCGTGTTCCCACTGAGTTCCCACCCGACTTCAATGAGCTACCACGACTTAACGATCGGTAAGTATATCTACTTGAAAAATTACGTATCAAACTTCTTTTTTATTTTTAAAGACATATTCACTGATACCCCATATGAGTATTCTATTGTTGACTTGTTTGACATTTTGTTTTTTTGTTTTTTTGTTTTTTGACAGTTTGTTTGACCCCATTTTCCTTGATTGGGAGCTGGTTGCCTTCTTGTACCTAATTTTTATGACGTCACTTATCCAGTGGCCATCTCTGAACTGAAGTGTCTGTTCAATACATAACTTAATTTTCTTGGAAAACTCATCATAAAGCGACCGAAACGTCTGTACCTATATACTTATCTGAAAGGCAAATGGCTGTGTGCTGTGGCGAAACAGAAATAGCAATAGGTACTTTACTGATTGATTATCGTGACATGAAATCGCGATGTCGCAGCCTTTGTCCTGTAATCGTTGCCGTTAAGTGTGCAAAAGTGATTTTTAACCGTCAGATTTTTGTCATAGTTTTCAACGTCGTAAGCGGTGTAAATGTTTCAAAATCGATTGGTGTGTCGGGCTATCGTGCCGTATCGTATCGCAGATGTCCGCTGCACTGGACGTACCACTCAGAGATTAACCGCGACGAATCGGCGAGACAATCCTCGCGAGACAAAGGCCCGGACCGTTTGTCACGCGTTGTAAATATTTTGGACGGGGTTTTACGGGGCCCGTAGTTTTATGAGGCTTTCTCGCTGACACCATTGTCTCACATCGTCCGCTGATTAGCTATGCCCCATGGCTCGAGTCAGGGACGATTCCACTATTCTTTTACTTTTTGCTGTCTCCTAGATCCGGACGGGACAATAGCTTTATGATACTTTTTTTGCCGTTTCTGACTACTTAATTTTGGACGATGACCATGTCCGTTATGACTGCGTTTATACTGATGTATTGCTTTATTGCTTTAGCGGTGCCATTACTAATTAGTGCAGCTTCATGGTGATGGTGTAAGAAATTATTTGAAAAATATTTTGGCGTCCCATTCTTAATTATGGCTGACAAGTTATGTTGTCCCAACAATACCTACGTAAAATGTTTTTGTCAACAACCTTCATATCCAAATGCCTTTTCGTACTAAATTCCACTGCCTTTTAAAAACAAACTGAGAAATATCAGTAACTAAAGCTGATAATCAGACCCCAATGTCCCGTTGCCCTGATTTCCAACGGTAATGCACGAGCATTAGCGTTTACAAAAGATATAAAAGAAGGAATCTGCTTACATAAAGTACACTATCTTGTTAGTTCGCAATTAGTCTCAAACCTGGTCATTTCTAACAATAGAGTTCCAGAGTGGAGGGGGGTGTGACGTCAAGGCGTGGGTGCCGACACGTCGCCGTCACGCTCCACAAACAGCGAGGTTACAGCAGCCTTGACGCCGTCGTCGGCCGCCCCACATTGCTCGCTGAACAGAACCGACGTTTTTTAAGTAAATACCACGTTTAAGACTATGATACGAATGGGTGCCTCTTCCTGCAGTGGTATGAAGTCCAAGGGTAATGTTATGCAAGTACCTAGTTAAGAATCATGAAAACTCTCATTGCTGTACTGATTTGGCGTCGTTCTAATACAACGCGATTACGCTTGTGCTAATTTTGATCAAAACCACACCAAACCCAAGATCAAATTGAGTTCGAATAGGTTTGCTAATTTACATTTCAGTCGCGCAATTACATCGCGCGAATGCCCATAGTCACAATTCGCTCGAACTAGCGAAGGCCCCATAATCACGTCCTAATGGACGACGTCTATAGCAACGGAGATCACAAAAAAAATGGTTATGGCCAGTTTAGGTTATTTTTAGCTTGTCAAACAAACTAACAAAAAAAGAAAAGGCCAAAATCTCCCCCTTAACATCTAGGTATGCCCTTTCTAAACTATTGACGAGTACATTTTGAGTTTGCACAAACTACAAAATGTACTATGAATTACAGAATAGGTTATAAGGTGGAATATTTGAGTTCCTACTCAAAGTTATATCAGAGTTCGGTTGAATTCGCAGTTGTGATTGAAAACTCCCTTGACCTCAGCACAAATCCTTTTGTGCTCAAGACAAGTGAATCACGTCATGTCACAAATGCGTCTCCAAAATTTTCGCAATAGTGATACCAATTTCCCAGATTTATTAATATCGCATCGTGTATAATATATGGTATATTCTGTAGACAGGCTGAGCGCGAAAAAAGCCTAGTGCCTCTCATCATTATGGAATTAAAGGTAAACAGGTGTGAAATTAAGCTTGCTTTTTGTGCAGCTAATAGATTGCGGCGCTTTTCCGTGCCCGCCACTTACGCAACCCGGACATTATGGGCAGAGAGCTGCCTCGTCATTCCCGGTAAGGAATTTGCGTATATTGAAAATGACGTATAAAAGGTGTAATCTTACTAAGCCACACATAGTTTGGGGATTATCTTATAACTTTTCAATTGTTCTGCACTGTTTTATTTACAAAATTAGTTTTTTTTTTAATAAGTAGATGTTTTTTTTTTCGTACTATGAATGTATTTGTATATTTTTTTAGGAAAAAGGTGATAAACTACATTCACTGATAAGTTCTTCAAATTTAGTAGATAGGATAGGATAGCTAGGATTGACCACTCAGCACGAACTGCCTCACTTCTTTTACAAATCTTAAGGATTTGTTTGATTCTTATGCTATCTTAGCTGCAGTGATCACTGCCTCTCAGCTCATAACAATCGTACGAACCTAAACACCGCGTTTAAAACGCTATAATTTTGCACTAAACAGCATGATTCGGAGGTTTCGTCTCGTTATAAATTTCTACTTTTGTTTTTTAACCGTCAATTATAGCGGCTTCACAAAGTGTTCTTTACGGCTGATTGATGGACGATTATTTTAGATTATTTTTGGGTTCGATTGGTCTCTTCCGAGTTGTTTTGTTAGGTGATACGGCTCGGCCACGCTCCGTTGTTCACATAACTTTGTTGTTCTATGTTTTTGTTAGAATCGTAACTGCGGGGAAGAATTATTGTGGATTTGTTTTTGTCATTTGCTGTTGGAGTATTTTTTGGTTATTGGGGCGATTCACAACTTACAAAACGTGGTTCAGACCACGGGGTGATCCGCCTTGCAATTAGCGATCTCATTGAATATTTTTAAGAAAGTTTAAAATTAAAAAAAAAAAAAAAAAACTTCAAATCAAGGGGTATTCAGTTGAATAGCAACAATTTTTGTTATTGGCTTAATATGCGTAGATTAAAAACAAAAACAAAAAAAAAACATTAGATATTTTTCAGAAATGTATGTTTGCTTTGTTCATCAGTGGACATATTCTGGCTGATGATAATGTAATGATGAGGGTTTTGGCGGGAACGTGAAGCAGTCATGTCACGTCATTGTATTAATTTCCAAAATTTGTAATAAATAATAATGTGTAAAAATGGCGGATTTTTATTCATTAAGTGTTCGTGAACGTGCACGAGTATGTTGAGAAACGTGACTCTTCAAGTTGTTTCCAAACTCCATAGAAACTTCTTGTAGTCTCCACCACTTTACTGGGGCGTGAAGTAGACTCGACTGTGACTTTTTACTTTGACTGAATTAGACTATGACTGAGACTAGTTCTAATTGTGAAATATTTGACTTCACTTGAAATATGACAATACTTTACACTGGCTAAATAAACAACGTGAGGAGCCAAAAAATAAAAGAAAAAATAAGTAAAAATTATAACATAACTTTTCGAGTTTTTATTCCTACTCCATCGTCAAAATAAAAAATTATAACATGAGCATTGCTTTCAAACATTGGCAATGGTATTCTTAAGATGTTCCGTGACCATTTTTTTTAATTTACTCTGTAATTTTATATTTAAAAAAAGGAATATATATAATATAATATATAATGTTGGAAAATTGCGAACGGGATAGCGAGAATGAGCCTAGCGAGGTGTTAAGCTGGCCCTTAACATCGAGTGAGCGACTTGCTCGTCTCGTCACCAAATTCCATAAAGAAAAGAAAAAAAAACTGCCCATTTGCTCCCAGTACACTTCGCTCGGTCAATTATCTATTTCATTGAACATGCGTTCACAGCTTCACACTGAATCTCCAGTGATTTCGATCCCATCAAGTTAAGTTTGTTTTGCTACGTTTCGTTTTACGCATTGAATTCGACTACTTTGATTACTGTGAAATTAATTACAGTAGATCGCTACATTGTATGTTAATAATTACAGATATACAGCAGACAACGATATTGCAACATAGCCATTACCTCGAGGTAAATAAATGAAATAGTTTAAAGCATGGTTAAGTCCTGACAACAAACATTAAATTATGTGTTCAAATCGCGAGAGTTTATAAGTACAGTAGCAAAGCCAAAATAACAGTAAATCTACTGTATAATTACATTGATTCGGAAGCATTGGAACCGAAGACACTGCGTGGATAACTATGAAGCTAAAGTTTTTCTTCTTCCATTTTTGCTCCTTTTCTTTAGACTTTCCTTTTTTTTCTTTTTTTTTTTAGATTTTTTCTTTGTTTTTTTTTTTCGATTTTGGTGCACTTACCCCCTTATCAATAAACGCGGATAAACCTTGGAGCAGTTACTCTGTCTTCTGTCTTATTCAATCGAGTTATAATTTTAAAGATTTTAAAGCGAAAAGGACTAAACACTTGGTAACTAATCCAAGGGCACTCCACGTTTATTAATACGGGGGTTAGTTTATAAATTACTGGCTGCGTTAATTATTTTTCCGGTATTAAAGCCGTTACAGAGTTGAACGGGAACAAACACACTAACATACTTACACAAAAACTTACGCATTCATAATATTAGTGTGATAACCACTGTAAAGTAAAACGCAATGTTCCACAGTAAGTACACAGTGTCTTTATGATGCAATCACACTAATATTATGAATGCGAAAGTTTGTGTGTAAGTATGTTAGTATGTAAGTAACTAAGTAAGTGTGTTTGTTCCCGTTCAACTCTGTAACGGTTGAACAATTTGAATGAAATTTGGTATGGAGGTAGCTTACACCCTGGATTAACACATAGGCTACTTTTAACCCGGTAAAATTGGAGTTTTGGCGAGAACGTGAAGAATTCGTGTCGCGTAATTTTATTATTTTCCATAATTTGTGTTATTTCGAGTGTTCATGTGTAAAATCGGTGATATTTTACCCGTTAAGTGTTCGTGAACATGCACGAGTGTTGGTGAATGGTATGATGTCGTGAAGAGTGAATTTTCGTGTTGTTTCCAAAACTCCATAGAAGGCTCTAGTAAAGTTTTCATCACTTTACTGGGGCATGACTTGGACGTGACCGTGACTTGCTTTGCTTGCCTTTGACCCGTGACTATGACTTGTTTGATAATATCTAGCAAAACTTGAGAATATATATAATATAAATTTATATTCTTGAGAATATATACTTGACACTGGCAAATGCATAAGACGTGCGACGCCAAAATCCTCTTAGGAGGAAGGAGAAGAAAAAAACCAGTAAATTATTCGCTTTTTGTATAATAGCGTGTGAAACCGCGGAGCGCAGCTAGTATAGTTTGGTGTAGTCTGTAGGAACTGTCACTTGGTGATTTCTCTGCTGAGTTTCGCTGCGAAGGCTGGGCACTCGCCGTATGCAAATAGAAATCGAACGACACTGCACCGCCACTTTCAGCATAACAAAACATAACATATCTAACAATACACAACTAGTAGGACCGAGCTTTTGCAACCATTTCACGGTGTTGCTAACATTCCGACCAAGACGAATCTGTTTGCTAACCGTTTGACCCGGCTTCACTTGCGCCCACTAACCTACTGTTCGATAAGAAAACTCACCGATCGACTTTCATGTCTATTAACAGCATCACAAAGTGCAATGTCCTGTGACAATGCCTATTCATCTCTTTGATGTAATGATGTGTAGCCAGTATCAACTGTTTATTTACTGTTCTTCGTGATGCCTTTTCTAGTCCCATTTGCTGTTTGTGTTTACACAAAACTCGATCTTATTGCATGGTATTATGATCGGGTTTAAGGTTATATCACGACGGCATATAAGGTATTTTAGCTCGTATTGGCGTGTGGATTGTATGACTGGCAGAAGAGTCTTCAGGACCGTTACTCGGGACCGTTCTATAAATTAATTTGGTAACTTGCGTTAGTACTAGTAGTAGGGATAAAGTTTGATTGCTTGTTTACTTACTTGTTTGTGTGGGAAGTGGAGGCAGCGATAGCGTTCGCTTAAAACTTCAGGTACTATTTTAGAAAACTACTTTGAAACTGTATCATCATTTCAATATCTGCCCGCCTGGCCGGGAATCGAATAGAGGACTTAATAAAAGACGCTCTTGAAGTGCAACGTTTCACACGGCGCGCCAAATTCAAATTTTCTTGCCTTTTTTAACATTCACACTGCCACAACCCATCGTGGGTTCATAAAACCAATTTTGTGCCAATAAATAGGTTGACAATCAGATATGACATTCTTAGGTGAACCAATATTATCTAGGTAACCATTTTAGCCGTAATTTATTGACACAACGTATTTATTGGCGCAAAAATGAGGCGTTTTCCAAAAAAAAAAACCTGGTAATAAAAGTACCCAATAGATAGCGTTAGATGTAACTTGAACTTTTTATGTCACTGTCAAGACATGAAAGACAAAAAAATTTGGTGCGCTGTGAATTTGGTGCGCTGAGCGATACGTTGCACCTTTACAAAGCTGAACGGTCGCCATAACTATTGCACTACATTAGGGTTTACTTGGTCTTACAATTACCTACCTACCGTACGTTTTATATTACAACAGGCACTTGCTCTATGAAAAAAATATGCTTTATTACTAGTAACATTTTTTATAACATTTTTCAGAATTCTGACACAGAAAATCTCTCTACATCAGCCTTTAAAAATCCCAATGCTGAGACATCGTCCTAGCCTCGAAGGGTGATTGGGCCATATCCACCACGCTGGCCTAGTGCGGGTTGGCGGATTCACATACGCCTCGAATGTCTTCCCCGGAAAATATGCAGGTTTGGTCGTTGTTTTCCTTCACCGAAATGCCAGTGGTATATCCGTACATACATTCCAAAAAACTCACTGGTACGGGCCCGCCCGACTTTGACGACCCCACGAATGTGAGGCGAAAGTACTCCCACTTACCACTCCCACTTAATAATAATTCATAAATTCTGTAATTTGGTGCTATTCTAAAAATAATTATTATTAAGAAAAGCGCATCAAAATTATTTCATCCGTTTAGAAGTTACGCCACGGGCCAGACAAGGGCTCACCGATCGAAAGACATAAGCTTTAATTAGCTCTTTAATTATAAATTTCAGTAAATACGTAGTAGGTATGCTAGTGCTATTTAAAAAACTTTCGTAGGAATCCATTCGCTGTTTTATTTTTATTATATTTTGCAATGTAGTAAAAATGAAACAGCGCTCCTGTCTGGTATAAATGGAAACTACAATTTTCATAAATTTTCCATCTAATATCTATTGAATGTTCTTTCGAAATCGAAATTATGGTAGGGATACAGAAAAGGGTTATTGGCCTCGATTCTGTTGTGCCAAAAACTAAAATTAAAATTATATGCAATACTTTAAATTTTTTAAAAAGATTAGAAAAAAATATTGAAATAATTAGAATAGATAGAATTAGATTAGTGAAAAGGATGGCGATAATTTCAGAGTTGACGAATTTAGTTTAGTTAAGAAAATGGTACAACAGAATCGACGTCATCGCTTACGTTTTTAGACAAAATGAACAGGGAGGAACTTTAAAGGTAAACACTGATTATCGCTTACTCACGCAGGTGAAACCAGCTTGTAGGCACGAAGCGGCGCCATCAAACGTTAATATCTAATGAATAAACAAGTTTTGTTTTATCATTTAGTAACGCGGAGGTTCTATGGGAATAAATTATTTATTAATTAACAGAACAAATAGGCGATGGGAACACGCCTTCTGGTATTTATTGAATAAATTATATTTTGTCATATGTATAGTGATTTTGATAAATATATAAACTATTTAACTTCTGGTATATTTATTTTTATTTTTATTTTATTTCCAAAAAAACAAATAGTAAGCTAACAGTATACCAAAACGCTTACTATCTTAAACAATGATTACAATGAGTACAAAACAACTTAAATTCTCTAATAATAATATTGATGTTATCACTAAATATCTTGATATGCTGGAACTTGTGCGCAAAATGATTGAGCACGGCCAAGGCTCTAGTTGTAGGTGCGTTGCTAGCGTGGATTTATTTATGGAATAAATTATATTTTGTCATGTTTCATTTAATTAAATAAGATTCCTGTTTGTCTTTTCATTTCAATATGTCAGAAAAGGATGGCAATAGTTATAGAGAGTCAAAGCTACAGAAGCTACACGACACTATAGCTACATCTACAGCGTACGCTATACGTAGACGCTATAGTGGGTTAAATTGGAAATACCTGTAACACCCCACTCGTAGTAAAGAAATATGCTATAATGTATATTGGCGTCGATTCTGTTCCATTTTCTAAATACAGAAGTTCAACCGTTCAACCGTTAGAGTGCTATAATATAATGGGGCAAGCCTTTTCCCGTATGGCAATAATATGGCGTATGGTAGTGGGGCAAATTGTTTTTTTTTTTTTTATAAAAGTTACAGAGAGAAAAAAAAAAACTTTATCCAATGTTTTATTGTAATTTTTATGTTATTATTTTTTATTTTAGTAAAGGAGAAGGGAAAAGCGTTATTTTTTCGAGATGTTTTCCCTCTTTTTCGCCAAAATAAAATGTAATACCGTGAACATTGGAAAAACATTGGGAATGGTATTCTAAAGATATTAATTTATAATTTTTTTTGGAAACTTGTGTACATGATTACAAAAATCAGGGAAACATGCCCTTAAGGTTAAGTTAATTATTTTAGGTACTCAAAAACAAATATAGAAAAAACCTGTCTATGTTTCTGTGTGTTTTACTTGTATACGAAAAACAAAAACACAATTTTTACCTTTTTACGTGTATGTCTGAAATGTTTGTGATACTGAGTTTCTGTCACAGTCACTATCTAGCTGTTTTATGGGATATTCTTAAAATATAGAATATAAAACAATTGTAAATAGATTAATATACAAATGTAAATTAGGGTATAAGTTATAATAAAATATAAATTTAAATAAGGTATTAGTGCAAATAGTATAACTATGGTTTTAGCTTGTTTGTTTAGATTATAATGTTTTAAGTTGTGTATATATATTTTACTAGCTGCACCCCACGGTTTCACCCGCTATTCTACAGAAACCGAACATGTTTAGCTACCTCCTTACCAGTTCAGCCATTACAGATTTGAACGGGAACAAACACACTTACATACTAACACACGCACACACAAACTTTCGCATTTAGTGTGATTTGCTAGAGACATACATTTTAATGCTATTTAAGTTATGGATATAAATGTAAGATTACAAATTTACTCAATATTAGTTTGAAAAATCCATTACCGTTCAAAAATAAGTGTTGACTTAATTAGAAACACTATAGATCAATTACAATTTTGTTTAAAAAAATAGGTATACAGGGTTATAAGGAAAGAGTATGCTAAGCTGAACAGGGCTCATAATACTCATGATTGTGAACAAATTTTACTATGGGACCAAACCTGATACAGAAAAAAAACAGCTGTTCCGTACATTTTGTCGAGTGTCCCTGACATTTTTCTATGGAACAGCTGTTTTTTTTCTCGTTTGCAGGGTTGGTCCCATAATAAAAGTTGTTCACAATCATGAGTATTTTGAGCCCTTTTCGGCTTAGTATACCCTTTCCTTATAACCCCGTATAAGCATTATTTTAACGGTATGAGAATTATCTCGTTAAATTAAGCCGGTTATTCCAACTACAGTTTAGATCACATCCGTGATCCGGTGAACTTTTTCAAGGATCGTTATAAGGAAAACGCGCGTGCGACCGCGTCTTACCTTGCTCTGATGGCCACGGATGTCCGGATATGATAAAAAATACAGTCGTAGTTACCGACTCAGTTTACCACGAGTGTTCCCGTAACGTTAAAATATAATGTGTCAAAACTACGTTAGTTTTCATAATAAAATTTTATAGGTTAAATCTTTAGCTTTTATCAACCCATACCCATTAACGTTCTTTTAAAAGCCGTGCAAGCCCACTTCCTAATACAAACTACTAAATAATTTTATAATGATCGTGTAGATCGCGGGATAACGCTATCCGTGGCGGGTATATTTGTTTTTAATTATTCAGGTCGGAGTCCGCCCCTGGTTAATGACTTTATCGCCGCGATTTATGGAGACCTTTTGTTTTTAGGGTTACGTAGTACAACAAGGAATCCTTAGAGCATTGTTGTATGTATCCGTCCGTCTGTCTGTACGGAATAGTCCGTATGTCACACAGCATCAAAGATTCTACATTTATGAACCAAATTGCACGAAGTTTGTTAGTGTGTTATTTTAAACATAGATCTCAAACGTAAAAGCCCATTTATAAGCTGTATTTAATTGACAACTGACAAGGCCATTTTAATAATATAGCCAATTAAAAATATAGGATGTACTAATAATTTGTACTAATGAAAAATTGTGTAATTGACGTAACCAAGTATTGTCCTATGATACGAAAAAATATATTGAAAAAGAATACCTGAATAAAAAAACTGGACATTTTAAGGGTACACATGCAATGTGGGAATTTATGGGAGATAATAAAAAATATAAGGAGAAAGATAATATAGTTTGGTAGAGCTTTAACTTTTTGAGTGTCAAGAAACCATATCATGTGTATTGTTCTTGAATAAGTGGCAGGACACCATATTATGGTGACAGTCATATGACAAAAAAAAACTACCACTTATTCAAAAACGGAAATGGCGATTGAATGAAAACTTAGAATAACTACATATTCTAAAAGTGAAGGTAGAGATTCGGACAATTTTTTAATTAAGTATTAATTTCCATTTCCGAAATATATTAAGTCAAAGTGGCATAACAGGTAAAACAAATACTACTACAAATAATACTTATACAAATTATTTCAAGTACGGTAGGACTGCACATTTTTAGGTTTTTGGAAAAAAAAATACAAAAAATAATAGTTGCCTAACTCCAAGAAAAACCTTAGAAAAAAAACTTATTCACAAACGTTTTTTTACGTTCTTCTGGTAGTGTCCTTTTACATTAAGTACAGTAGGTATATTATATACTGTGATGACACTCATCTTAAATTTGGCTAAGCCCAAAAAGCTTCATTCGGTTGTTTTGGGAACATGCTATGGAACCCTATCATTTAAGCGCGTCTCGACAAGATCTTGACAACTTTATTTCTTTACCTATTTGTAAGTGATTGAGGAGGTTAAAAGCGAAAAGATTGTATAGCTTGTGAAAGTTCTGTTGAGAATTAGATTTATAAATTATAGTGCACAATTTAGAACAGTATACACAAGTATACATATACTAACTGAGCAATTATACACTAGGAAAATATGAATACGAAACTTGTTACCCGGCTGCCTCAGAAGGAGGATAATATATTTATTTGTGTGTTTTTATGTTCCTATGTGACCTCTTACCACCTTAAAAGCTTGAACGACTTTAGATGGTTATTTAGTGACATTAAATTCGCCTTATGTGAGTGAGATGAGATGGATATTTTGCAGTCCGGTTTTATAATTTTCTTTTAATAAAATTACATGTACTTGTTGTTTTTTAGATGTCAATGTCTACGTGTCTACATGTCAGGGGCTACCAGACTGAAGAATGAAGTTAAAAATAAAGGGGAAGCGTGGTCTAAAAAGTGTATAGTGTGCTGTATAGTGTCGCCAGCTCCCCCTAAATTGGTAAAGGGATTTAAAAATATAATGACCACCTCATTTTTTTTAAGAGAGCGCGGCCTTAGTTCCTACTTATAGGTATAATATAATCATGCATCACCAAGCTTACAATGACTAGGAGCATGACTTCCGTTCTGTTGTACCATTTTATAAACTAAAGTACATCTGACAGCTCTATTATTAGCACCCTTTTTACACACATTGAAAAGAAAAGAGTCGCTGATAATTTTAGTCCTATCAGATTATTTTAGTTAATTAAATAGCACAACAGAATCGACGCCTATGGTATCGATTCCGCTTAAGCTCGCTAAACCAAACTTAGTGCTTTTGCTGTCTTTTACTAATAGAAACACAAGAAACAGATATGCATTTTAGTGCTGTCAAACGAGTTTACCGATAAGAAAAACGTACACTAGCGACACTTAAAATTTGTTTTTACTCGCCACTCGCTCCGGTGTCGTCTAAGCTTGTATGGAGAATTAATATCTGACTAATTTTACAGCAGTCATGCGATCGCTATCTTTTATTTCTAATTAGTAAAAGACAGCGATAAATTAAGTTCGTTTAGTGAGTGTACGGTGGAATTGCGGCCAGTAATCTGCAATTTTTAGGAGACTGGTAATTTCCAAAAACTGTATGCTGTGTCTGTCTATAAAGTATATTTTATAGAATCTTACGTTTTGATATCTTTGAATATACAGCAATATTACTTAATTATACACACTCAAGAAGATAAGTAGACCCTGATCAGACATGGTTACGGTGGAGGCACAGGGTTGCGTACCCACACCATCCATGAAGCTCAGGAATCGTCGTATGAGTCGGAGTCCTTCTTTTTTATATTAAGTGTTAGTTGACAAAAGGCACGAATCTTAAAGTCTGTGGAGCAAAGCTTAGAATAACACCTACACAAGATATTATAAATGGAAAACACACAAAAAAATAATAATAATAAAATGTCTGGAAGTATAAATACAGCATGAAAGGCCTTATCGCCTAAAGCGACTTCTACATATTATCTTAGGTTAGTAGTAAAAAAGTTTTTAATACGAACTACCTCTTTAATTGAAAAACTTTAATTCGGCGGTAGAGAGAAAAATATAGTTATTATTTTTTCTTTCAATATATGAAAACGGATGTTTCTTTAAAACATTTTTAATTTTATCATTATCAGGCAACCTATGCTTTTTGTTAATTAGCATTTAGGTATTTTTTTATATCTTCAACAATGTGGAAATTCGCGAGCGAGAATATTGTGGATGCTACTTTTAAACTCTCACGGTACTCACAATAGTAACAAAATCTACCGCTGCTAAAATTCCACGAATTGTAATCAGCGTGGAATAATAATTTGGAATTAGTTGAATCCTTTGCGGATCCCAGACGGTTTGTCATTATCACTGATGCCTGGAAGATAGTACACAGATAATAATAGTGACTAAGACAATGAAGGAAAGAATTTAGGAATTTAAAAAGCCTGCTGCGATGACATCACTCGTATTTTTTGTGCGGAATTCAGAATATCCAGGCATGCAACCGTCCATTTGATACAAAAGTATGTAGCTTATTTCAGATCCCTACAATAATTATAATCAGACTAGAATTATTACATAATCATAAAACCACCCAGCAACAATAAGATGCGACAGTGTTTTCTTACAAAAGTATTCTCTTGTTTCCTCACTGAATAATGACACAGAAATTAATTTAATGTTTGTTGTCAGGAGTTAACCAATAAATACTATTTCATTTATTTACCTAATAGTTGTTAGTGTGGTTAAGTTCTAACAACCAACATTATATTCTGTGTTCAAATTGCGAAAGTTAAAAAGTTGCACTGCCATGCTCTTATGTTTTTATTTTATTTTATTGAAAAAAAAAATAACATAAGAGAATGGCAGTGGTAAGATATTTAATTGCAAAAAATATTTTCTGTAGTGACATTATTCAAGGCGGAAACAGAAGAATATGTTTGTATGGAAAATAATGTCGTATAGTTTTAATGTTGTTGCTGTATGGTTTTATGATTTTTTAATTCTAGTCTTTGATTATAAATTTATTATTCTAGGGATCTGAGATAAGCTCGGGTAGTACGTACAGGTAAAATACTGTTGTTTCTTGAGGGCGCTGCGCGAGGCACACTCATTGCAACACGCGAGAAATCAAGATATCTCGACAGCGCACACTTTAATGAAAGTTGCATACAAACCTATGGATGAACATTACTCGCTGTTTATTTACACGTACATCATATGGAGCTGATCGCTCAGATTTGCGCACACTATGGCATGTATCTGAGCCGAGCGGAAACTAAGTATGACGGTCAAATTTTTACCCGACTGCTCAAGAAGGGCCATGTCATGCGGTGTTTGTGGCTATGTGTTTTTGTGTGTTCCTGTTACTTTCTGTATAGTCTAAGACCGGGATGAGTGGCGTACAAGAAGAGAGGTCTATGCTCAGTAGTGAGCGATTACGGGCTGAAAATGATGATGATGATAGTCTAAAAGGCTTGACCGATTTCGATTCAGAAGTCGTTGGATTCCTCTTTATCTCCGAAATGTGATACTTTCTATGGCAATAATTCTGTAATTATGGTTGACAATAAAGTGATGTTTACCAACATGTAAAATTGTTTTTCAAACCTTAGATCATATTTTATACTTTGGCAGATATCAATAACATTATACTTATGAAAACGTCAAATTCAGAATTTGTGACTATACATTCATTACTAACCTACTTCTGCTAATTAAAAGCTTATAAGCAGTCATGTGAGTAGTAATAAGTGCTAATAATAGTACATCCCTATCAAGCAAAATGTACTAACAGAAAAACTTGCCAAAATAACATTACCGTGATAATTATACTTAGTGCGATTTAACAGTTAAAATCTTACGAAGATATTATTTTAAACCAAATAATACTGTATTTACAGACGGGAATATTTAATTATTATATGACCGGCCGTGGTCGTTTCTACCCCTTTACGGCAATATAACTTTCTAAAAACATTTTTATTGCTCTGGTTCCTCTTTTTGAAATATACCGCTTTGTTGGGCTTGAATTATTATCAGAAAACAACCATGACTTTTTGTTTATTTCGTTTTATTTTTTTGGATGTTGCGTAGGTTGAAATAGTTTGACTTTTATTTCAGGTTAAAGAATTTATTCAAGTACTAGTACTTAACCTACATATGACAAATAATGTGCCTTCAAAATGATGTAACAACTAATGAATATTATATACACAAGTACACACATACATTTTATGTCTAGATAAACATGCTTTTAAACTCAACAAGTTAAAAAAAACTCTGTTTTTAGCATCGCGACCAACACGACTGTTCAAAATTTGTTGTCTCATTTTTATCACGAATCCTTAGTCTAGTATTTAAATCTATAATATGTCAAACATAAATAATAATAATATTGATTTATGTAATTATTATTTGACTAGCTAATAATTGGCTGTTCATCATCATCATCAGCCATAAGACGTCCACTGCTGAACATAGGCCTCTCCCTTAGAGCGCCACACCGAACGACAACGGCCCACTTGCATTCACCGGTTTGACCATTGAATGAATGTAATTTTACTTGTTTGCGTTTAGGTATATTAATTAATTAATGGTAAATAATATTGAATTTGTTATGGATTCCTAACTACTTACAGTAACTTGGTTGCTTATGAACAAATGGGTTTGAGTAAGAACTGTTATGGAGAATCCATAGACACATAAGGGTTAGTACATAAATCCAGACAAATCTTATTTACAGTAATTATGTCTGTAGCATAGTGTGACAAAAATGAAAAATAGCTGACTAAAACACGTACCTACCTACTTGTTGTACGGAGCCTACCTGAGGAAAAAGTACCGTTACCAACTAACGCTTCCAAGAAGGTCATGCGCAGTAAAGTTAAAATTCCACTTACTATGTTTTTTCTAAACGTCTCGACATTTGGCCACAATGGCTAGCTCAGGACGACGCAGAACATAATTATTATTATTTTCTTGATAAATCGCGATGGATAAGTACTCTTTTAATTTTAACGGAAAAGGGGAATGTATGTAAGTTAGAGAAAGAAATCCCCCAACTTAAGTTTTCTTTACAGTTACTTTACATTTAAAATAATTCAATTAATCATAAAATAATTCATAAAAACATTTTGCTGCTCATAAATAACAATTTATATTTAAATGTGGTGTAATACTCTGAAGTTAAATTTCATCGACTAATCCTCGTAGAAACATGCCTATGTTTCGTGGGTGTGTTCTATTTGTATATTTTTAGGTAATATATAACACAAACAAAGTTTAGAACTATGTCCCTATTTGTTTTTGAAATAATTTAGAGGTTTTCAATGATACGATGGCAGGATCTGTAATAAGAAAAGGTTCTAAGGTATCAGAAAAACGTCTGTTTGAACAAATCCCACACATCGACACCCACAAGCCGCCTCGTGTCGCCGACGAATCGCTTCAAACCACTTGATGACAAATGAGACTAAATATTGACACCATGCAACATAAAAACAAAGGGACCGCCGGGGGCGGGCGGTGTCAATCTCAAAAACAAATAGCGACATGTTTGACGAACGAATTAAATGACAACTTTAGTTCTGTTTGTTCCGATGTTTACAATCCTACCGCCCGGGAGGCTGCCGGCTTCCCAGCCGGCAAGACTTGGGAAATTGCGACACGGTTGAAAAAAATTCGGGGATTTTTGCTTTGAGGTTGGGGCCCAAATGTGTTGGCGGATGTACCTATGTAGGTAAGAAATGAGAGAAGGGTGGCAGCTGTGATTCTATGGCAGCCGTTTTGCAATTCGATATTTTGAATTTAACTGATAATTATCAAATTGTTGGTACGAGTAGTAAAATATTATTCGCGATTTGAATTTGAATGCCACAGAATATAAGTAGGAATGCTTTGAAACAACTAATAGGTATTTTTGTAAAAAGAAACATGCTCAAAAATTTATAGGTGATACCCAGATGTATATAATGTGAAAAATAATGTGTAAAAAAAGTCCTTTTAAATTAAAAGTATTTTCATATTAGATTATTTTTAAATTCAAGGACAAAGAAAGTATTTTCATATTAGATTATTTTTAAATTCAAGGACTTTCCTACTATTAGTACTCACGGGATATTAATAATAATTTATAATAATCGTGGTAAATATAGCACTAAAATATACCCGTGAGTACTAATGTTTGTTATGAATTTTAGGACTTGTGGTCGAATCTAACGACTTTTCGCATTTCAAAATCTGTCAAAACGTTTAGGCTACTGGAAATACAAATACATACACACATTCACTTGTTTTTTTTTTGTCTTTTTTTTACTTACTGTGTATTGCTGATTTGAATAAGATTTCGAAAAATTTAAAACTACGTTTGCATTAAAATACTCGGTGTCCGCGGCGCGCCGCTTACAACGAACATGCGATTTTCAATTTCTCTCGGTATTGAATTACTGTGGGCGAGATCGAAATGTGTTTGCAACGTTTTCTATCTTATAACATTTTAGATGTCCTGAACTAATTTTCAAGTTATTCCATAAAAAAAACCGTTAATTTAAATGAGCGCAAGATGCTTTCTTTATAAGATGTTCTGGAAAATATTCTTCGTTGTTAATTGTTACAAAGTAAACGTACTTTTGATTATTACACTCGTAAAATTATTATTTTTAAGCTTTGCGAGCAACAGGACGCGTATTGTAGCAGCCTTAAAGCCAAACTATCTCTATCACACATTTTTGGATAACAAAATCACTACAGCCAATAAAAAAAAAAAAAAAAAAACATTTAACCACCTTCAGAATACCATCAACAATGTTTTATATGAATTGTTATGTTATAATTATTTAATTTGGCTTGTTGAAACAAAACTAGATTTTTCCCGTCTTCTTGGTCAAAATACAACACTTTCAATGTCGGTTATTCGAAGAATAAATAAATAAATAATAAATCAACTTATTTACTGCGAAACAAATTTCTTGAAAAACCATGCTTTTTCAACTTACTTCGCGGAATTCAATTCAATTCAGTTATTCTCAAATATGGGTACACACAGTACACTTATGAATGTCAGTATAAGTACAAAATGTATATTATTAATAATAAAATAACATAAAATTAAAAATAATCAAAAATGTCAGCAAAATAAAAAAATATAATAATTATTTCAATAACAATAATAATAAACTTAGTAACTTACTTACTTTTATCATAGGCTGTATTACTTCTTCATGTTTATTTTATTTTTCCCCTTTATTGTTATAGCTCTCATAATTTCAATATATGTTACTTGAAATGTTTCATCATTACATTTAATTTATTTGTTTTCTTAGATATAATTTATTACTTATACTGGACTGTATCCTTCTGCCACTTGTGAAAACTGATGAGGCTTGTTTTTTCTTATTTAGTTGTTCTATTTGTGTCATAATTTATAGATGTTTGTTTTCAAGAAAAAAAAAAAAAAAAAAAAAAATATGAATTACTTTAAAATATTGGCATTGCTATTCTAAACAAAACTGACTGTTTTTTATTTGTTTATTTCCCATTCAATGTAATTTTTTCTTAACCTTGTTTTTTTTTTCGAACGAGACAGCCTATGGGCAAGCGGGCTCTTGCATGTTTTGTTCCTACATTGAACAGATGATTAAAAACCAAATGTCTAAGCAACCATAGTTACATGTCGCGAACCGTGAGAGAAAACAATAGCAGTACCGTGGGAACCGTGATTGGCCACCCCGGGTCCGGGGTCGCGGGTCGCGGGTTCGACTCCCGACCGCAGCCACGCCGCGTGACGGTGGGGTGCGAAACCAGGCTCGTTCACTGCATCCGGAATGACGATTTTTATGGAATTCTCTTGTAGTTGTTGTCTCTTTTGTAGGAGATATTCGTTTTATTAGCATACTAGCGACCCGCTCCGGCATCGCACGTATACCAAACTTCACAGGATCACCCGCTGAGAGCAGCGAATAATTGTGAAGAATTTTTCGAATAGAGATTCGAAAAATTCTCTGAGAATTTCATCAAAATCGGTCGAGCTGTTTTGGAGTGTATAGGGGACATACATACACAGTCTTTTATATATTAAAGATATATTTGCCTCAAATCTTTACCATTGCTAAGATCGAATGTTTGAAAGAGATTATTTACTTCAGACACATTTTGCTGGCTACATTTATGTACATATTTATTTTAATGTACACATTTACAAATAACACACTGGCATATGTTTGTTTTTTGGACCTGGATAAAGCAATACATGGGAGTTTAAAAAAAAAAACCGTTTCGTATCACACTAATATTATAAATGCAGTAAGTATGTAAGTGTGTTTGTTCCCGTTCAACTCTTTAACGGCTGAACGGATTTGAATGCAATTTGGTATGGAGGTAGCTTATACCCTAGAATAACACATAGGCTACTTTTTATCCCGTAAAAATATTCGGTTTCTGTAGATTAGCCGGTGATACCGCGGGGCACAGCTAGTTATTTTATAAAACTTATTGTTTGAGTGATAATGAAAAATAAAGGTGGTATTATCCATCAAATGTTTGTCAAGGTATAATATGGAGTGTAGGCGAACCGCAAATTGTGGACCGTGTGTTTTTCTGTTGTTTCCAAAACTGTATAGAAGCTTTATGTAAAGCTACCACCACTTTACTGTAGCATGACTTGGACTGTACAGTGACAAAAATTGTTGACTTAGACTATGACCGGACTTGTTTTCATTGTGAAATACTATGATTTACTTGAAAAATTACAAAAACTTAACACTGAATAAAGAAAATATGTATGGAGTGGAGCTTTTGTAAGGTAAGTTTTTCTGGAAAAAAAATATAATTTATACAAGCTTTTATAAAATCCGTTATTGGTACTGACAAAATGAGCCCAAACTCCATCAATCTACTGTTACTAACTGAGGCGTTCTGTTTTCCACCTTCGTATCCATCATCAGATCAGCTCATACTCAGAATATTGTAATGTCATCGAAATTTGACAGACATGCAAAATTTCATCTCAATTGAACAACGGGAACTGGTCTGAAATTGAGTTGCAAGATTTGATCTTATCATATACAAGGTTATAAGGAAAAGGATATGCTAAGCCGAAAGGAGCTCATAGTACTCATGATTGTGAACAACTTTTACTATTGGACCAACCCTGAAATTGCGAAAAATATATCAGTTGTTCCATACATTTTGTCGAGTGTCATTATCATTTTTCTATGAAACAGCAGTTTTTTTTTCTCGATTTCATGGTTGGTCCCATAGTAAAAGTTGTTCATAATGATGAGTACTATGAGCCCTTTTCGGCTTAGCATACCCTTTCCTTATAACCCTGTATATCGCAAATCCTTCCACTTCATATATCACGCTCTCCCCGAATAGGGCCGTAAGTGAAAATAGTTTAAAATCAACGCTTAAACATCGGGGCGGGCTGGGAGCTGGGATTAAGTCACTCCATTCCCCGGGGAGAAAAAGTGGCCGAATTCTAATCAAGTCGACGAAGGGATTTCATTAAATCTATATCGCCCCTACGTGTTGGCAGTAATTGATTGAAATGCCAGCTTTTTAGGGGTGTTTGACTTCATGCCAGACCGGTGGCATGCTGATTGTAGGTGTGCAGGTAGCTTTATTTTCAATTTCATTATAGGGTTGCATTTATAATTTCCATTTTAATTATGGCAACTGAAGTATTTTCGATCACATTTTTATTTTGTTCTGAAGGACTAAAAATGATAAAAATAATATGGACTCTTTTGTAAATATTAGTTGTGAAAAAACGTTAATTAGGTACCTTCCTATATTCCCTATATATATTATTTTAAATTCAAACTTTAAGACAAGTTTCTGTTATATTTATGAAAGAGGGTAATTGTTTTGTTTTAAATTTTTCGTTATTCATGTTAAAACAAGACAAGTTTTTATTATACTTTTATGAATGTAATTTTTATGAATCACCCATTACTATAATATATATTTATCGGTATTGGTTTATTAATGAGGAAGTATAAAAAAGTATTATGATATATATTATCTAAAATTTATGATAACAATTGAATAGTTTGAAAAATTAACAATTTACCTAAAAAAATTGTATTTTTAAATTCATCGAGTCATAAATAACTATAAAACCTGTATAATAAGAACCTAAATTTAAACGCTTAAAATTATAAATCACGCGTTGATGTCTTTTGTATCAACTATTTTTGCAACCTTATTCATTTTGTAGATTGCTGTTTTTACAATTTTCTTATTAACTTTTGTAAGAATTAAAATTATTTTCAAATATAAATATATTTTTTTTTTAAATAATCGGTTGTATAAATTTTGTAGGCCTAAAATGTAGCAATTTCAAGTCTGATGTTATTATCCGATTTTGTGAAGATAAATACCACGGTAATAGTTTCCGTGTTGATTTCTGTATATTTTTTGTTGCTATATATAATGACATTATTTAATGTGTATATAGTTTCCTATAGGTAGATACACCAGGGGTTGACGAACTTGGGAGTTGGAACAAAACATCAGGTACAATTTTAACGCGTCGTTTATTGATAACTTCATCTTTTTCTTCATATACTTTTGTGTCCACTGACTATATAACACTCACTGTACATTTTCGTATTACAATATTTTAGTCTTTCAAGGATTTATAACTTTTCGTTTCCATAACAATTATTTGTACAACGCACGTCGGTACGAGCGTCCGAGTGGTGTCGTGGCACGACTTATCTCTATCTACCTACACTTTACCGGCTAACTCCAACCTCAACTAACTTAACACTATATTTACAACTTGTTCAAATTTTTTTGGTATTCAAATTACCTCTCGCACTACATCGTCTCTCACGCGAACATCACTCCGAACCCTGACTTCCATCCGCACTACACAACTAAAAATACTTTAACTTAAACCATGAAAAAATTACAATAATCGTAATATAATACAAGATATCATCAACAACATTGATTCGAGCCCTCGTCCGGCGCCCGTCGGTCGGCGACGGACCGGCACCGGCGCGGGTGCTCGCTAAAGTAACAGTTCGCAACACTAACGGCGTCAGTACAATACAAAACAAATAAATGGACATACCTAGCAGTATGTACGGCCGGGAGATAACGATCACTGTCCTAACGCGAAAACCGATTCGCAACAAAGTCACTGTCAGCAAAGTCAGCCGCGGCGACTCGACCAGCTCAAAGCGGCGGGATGTCGATGTCGCACGCGAAAGGCGATTCTCAGATGAGCGGCATCGCGCGCTCGTTGGCCGCCGCGTACCGCTGCTCGTCGGGCACGTGGTACATGTTGATGATGTGGCTCAGGTCCTGCTGCCCGTACTCGCGCTTCATGGCGAGCTGCTCGTGCGGGTGCCCGTACTCGCGCTTTAGCTGCGGCGGGGGCTCGTGCGGCACGTACTCGCGCTTGAGGCCCGGTGGGCCAGGCGACACCGGCTCCGATTTGGCCGAAGAGCCGCTTGGCGAGTGTGAGGCGCACGAGGGCGGCAGCGCGTACCCGCCCGGCGAGCCAGGGCCCAGGCCGTACGCGGACGGCGACGGTGGCTGCGGAAGGTAAGGCGAGCCCTGCCCGCCACCGCCATAGTACCCGCCGCCGTACCCCGCCTGCTGCATCTGCGAGACGTCATAGCGCGGGTAGCCGTATGCCTGCTGCTGGTACGCACTCGGGTCGTGCATCATATAGCCGTTCGGCATGTAGCCATTGGGAGTCATCTGGTATACGTCGCGCGGTTGCTGCGCCGACGGCGCTGCGGATCTTTGCGAGTCGCCGCCACCCATCAGTGGTCCTCCGCCCAGAGGATATTTTTCTTGCTTTTTAGCGAGAGTCTTCGTCTTCCTTCGCGGCCTGTACTTATAATCAGGGTGCTCTTTCATATGAACTGCGCGAAGTCTCTTGGCCTCGTCGATGAACGGTCGTTTCTCAGACTCCGAGAGGTCTTTCCATTGTGCGCCGAGACGTTTTGATATTTCAGAGTTGTGCATTTTAGGGTTATCGGATGCCATCTTCCTGCGCTGGCCGCGTGACCACACCATGAATGCGTTCATAGGGCGCTTGACGCGATCTGCGTTTGAAGCCTTGGTGTTGTTGTTATTATTATTTGGTGGCTGGTGGTGCTGCTGCGGCGGTGGTTGGTGGTGCTGGGGCAGCTGCTGGTGGTGTTGGTGCTGGAGCGGTTGGTGCTGCGCGAGCGCTTGCTGCTGCGGCAGGGACATCATGCCGCCGAGCGCACCCAGCGACCCGTACCCGTGCTGTAGCGAGTGGTGCGGCGGCACGGTGGCATGCAGGCTGCCGCCCTTAAGGTCCGTCTCCATCGTCAGCATGTCGTCTTCCTGCGGCGCGTACAGCTTGCTGATCCTTCGTTCACCGTACACAACAAGAGAACCGTGCGTCGCTCACATGGACTCGCGACGATACGCGTCGGAATAACGTTCGCGGGACCGTACGGCGCGGAGGCTACGTGCGTTGTGAGGAGGCTTGCGCGCCGGGCGGCGGCGGTGACTGCGGGAGCCCCCCGCGCGCGTACCCCGGGCACCGCCCGCGGCCCGCGTTGAACCAATGGTTGATCGGGACGGGGCCCCGCCCCGCCCGCGCTCTCCCACCCGCGGCGCCCTGCATTTTTAATCGCCCGGTGAGCGAGGCGTACGCTCCGCTCGCTTGCCGTTACCACCGCCTCATGCAAATCTCAATTTTGTTTGCCGACGGGAGCACCTTCTCAGTTTATCTTGTAAACAGGCCCGTTTATAACTTTGCACTTTCTATGAATTAGATTCTTAACGTGCAATATCAATAGACACGCCATTTCAGTCATGTTTATTACCCCAGATTTTAATTCGTTCCCCTTTGAAGAAGCGAAGCGTTTAAATAAAAGTCATATGTTCAGTACAATACGAAAGGTTTGTTCATACTTACGTACACATTTTCCTATTTAAGTTTGCTCAGCTGTTGAGGCTGGGAGTTCAAGGTTCCGGTGACAATGTGGCATGAGTACGTACTCGTGGATGAAAGAAGACTGGTGTGAAAGAGATTGTTTCGAATGGGCAACTAGACGCCTTCATACGTGCTCTTTCAACTGCTCCATTGTTTGCAATTACATTGACATCATGATAACACTTTACGTAACTCAGCGTGATCTGTAATTAGGTTTAAGTAATTGTACGTCACCAACCATGTTGATATTTTGGCAACATAGTTGGTAACGTACAAGTACTTATGCCAACGGGGAATGGACCTTGTAGCGATGACAAGAATCTCAATACCTAATTACATGTACTAGGATCCTGCTATGCGACGATTTTTTTCCTTACAAGTGTATTCATATTTTGTAGTAAGTGTATATTTCCCTTCCCTGAACACGTACAGTTTTTTTTTTTTAATTTATGTCTACCGCTCCTATGTTTTATTTATTTCAATAAAGTTATTATTATAACGGTATAACTTTATTAAAAAAAAAAAAACTTAGAAACATATGGCAGTGATATAAATTTTATGGTAAAAATGTTATTTTGTAGTTTCATTATTCAGGGAGGAAACTGGAGAAAACGTTTGTACGGACTAAGTGGTCGCATAACGTGGTATTAATAACTAGCTGCGGCCCGTACTTTCACCCGCTTAGGGGTGAATATTTGAAAAGATAATTTCTTAATACGCCCATAGGAACCTTGTAAATTACACCTCTCTATGTCCTCTGGTTTCAGGCTGTGCGTTGATTGTCAGTTTTTATATTTAGATACCAATAATAACCTACCAATTAGACCGAAAGTTACTTACTTTATATTGTTCTGCAGCAAATCCAATAGCTTTTATGGAAACGGGTAGGTTTCTCTTTAATACTTAAGGTGCAACGTTTCGCTCATCACGCGTCAATTAAGCTGTAATTGACGTAAAACGCAAGAAAATTTGAATTTCGTGCGCTGAGCGAAACATTGCACCTTAAGGCGTTCTGTCGCGTTCACAGTTGCCTCACTCGCACATTCTTACATCATTGAACATAATCAATTAGTGCGAATTTTCAAAAGGTAGGTATAATGTTTTGTTTATTTATTAAACGATCAAAATATTGAAAGTTTCGTTTTAATTTGACAAGAAGATCCAAACAAAGAAAAATCAGTTTTTTTTTTGTAATTTTAAATAAATAATCCTTGACGGATTATTTATTTTTAATTATATATTAGAAGATGTTAAATTGAACATATCTTTATGATATTTCTGCGTAGTTTATATATTTCTTTATGTTCTAAATTCGGCTTACTCCAGAAATCCCCTTAGACAGTCCATAATCCACAGACTCAGAGCGACCGGCGCTCACTTGAAAGCCTTCAAAATTTTCTTAAGGTGCCTATTCATGGCCTGACCAGACGTCGTGTGAAAGAATTGGCTACATATAAGTTTCTGGGGAGCGAAAAGGACACGCTATAGGCTTAATAGTTTGTTTCTTTTACTCCCGTGAAATTCAAGTCTAGCTGTCCCTTTCGCATGATGTCAGGTCAGGCCATGTATCAGGCCCGTCCATTTATTTTACTGTGGTCGAAGGCCACGGCTATAAAAATTTTGAAACACCTTTTCATCAAAATATCTGATCCTAATTGATCCCATATACATATAAAAAATGATGTCTTAACCTAAATACCTTTTTTAACGGCTACCTAAGTAATAAGTCTTATTTATTTCCACAGATCACCCCAGATATGAATTATAATCTGGGTTAAGTTCTAATTTTTTATTCTTGGAATATCCATTGTTTTTAAATTTAGAAACCCTACTCAAGACAAGCCTGTTATCTTTTCTAAGAATAGGTTATTGTATTACTTATTTTGGTAATCTATTAATATTTACGACTACTGGTTTTACCGCTAGAGGTTTTTGGAGTCTTTCACTTTTGGGAAAAGGGAATGGGTAAAAAACAAAATATACGCTGCTTTTGGAAAACTTTTTTATTATCTGTATGTCTCTAGGTAATCTTTATGGTAATTAATTAGATGTAACACAAAATAGACCAATATAGAAACTAACCTATGCTTATATTGTAAACATGTAACAAATACGCTTTAAATAAATTAAATATATATTATATACATATAAATACATATAATATGTAATATATATATATATTATATTATTAGAAGGATACAGTCCAGTATAAGTAGTAAATAAAATCTAAGAAAAAAAAATGTAATGAAACATATTATAATATGTAATATATATATATTACATATAATTTTTTTTTTCTTAGATTTTATTTACTACTTATACTGGACTGTATCCTTCTGCCACTTGTGAAAACTGATAAAGCTTGTTATTTCTTATTTAGTTGTTCTATTTTTGTATATAAAGCTGTTTGTTTTCCAAAAATAAATAAATGCCCTTTTGTATTTAACAACATTAGCTTATTCACACTCTACTACGTATACTTTTAAAGATATATATATATATATTTTTTTATAGTTTTTTTTTATTTTTAAGTCGTTGACTGTAAAACTCGCTTCTTAATATCATGTAGTCTGCACCTATAATTGTGGCGACGTTTAGCCTGTTTCCATTGCTTGCCTCCTTCTTTGTTACAACGACGTACATCATATTGGTGTCTATTGAATAAATAAATAAACAAATATATTCATCTGCATAATCCCCTTACCTCTTCCATACAAATCCTCTCCATGCTAAGGTTGCCTGGAAGAGATCGCTTTAAGCGATAAGGCCGTTTTTTAAGTTAAGTTGTTTTTTGGTCATTTCTATGTTATTTCTGGTGTGAACAATAAAGAGTTATCTATCTATCTATCCTTTATTTACTTAGTCTAACTTATAAAACGAACCAAGTCGGTCAATTCGAGATCTACACTCTTTGTCTTCATCATCCTGGCTGTAAATGACGGAGAGAGAAGATCTCGAATGGAATCCTTTCCAACTGGTCCAGAAAACAATGGCACTATTCTTGTATCGCTCATAGAATTTCGCACGAAAATATCACGCGAAATCAAATATTATCTTCTATTAATAGAAAGTAAAATTCGAATGGTTCAATTCAAACCATTCGTTGCGTTAGCGAGTGGTATCTAATTCTAATTATGATTGTTTAAAGTTTGTTTTTTGTTTGAGATTTCGTTCGAAAGTCAGTTATTTCGAATGATACAAGTGCTATCATACGAGCGAAATATCAAACGAGCGATTCAAGAAATGGAGCCCCTGACTTGTGGTCTAGTTTGTATCCCCTATATTTTGGCCTTTCACTGCGAGCTCTTGTCTTATGATGCAGAGTAATGGTATTAATAAAGTTACTTAGACTAAAAACTATAACTTCTAAAAAATTAATTTAATATATACAACAGCTATCATCTTCATCATCATCATCATCGTCAGCGAGAAGACGTCCACTGCTGAACATGGGCCTCCCCTTTAAAGCGCCACACCGACCGAAAACGTGCCACTTGCATCCACCGGTTGCTCGAAACTTTCACAATGTCGTCGATCCACCTAGTGGGAGGCCTACCTACGCTGCGTCTTCCGGTTCGTGGTCGCCACTTAAGAACCTTTCTTCCCCACCGGTTATTGCTTCCTTGAGTGATGTGGCCTGCCCATTGCCACTTCAACTTACACACCTCTGAAAGCTATATCGGTGACTTTGGTTCTTCAACGAATATCCTCGTTCCGGATTTTATCGCGTAAAGAAACTACGAGCATAGCTCTCTCCATTGCCCACTGCGCTTCTCTGAGTTTCTCCAAAAGGCCTGTGGCCAAGTACCATTTTTCAATTCCATATGTCAACACAGGCAACACACATTGGTTGAAGACCTTTGTCTCCAGGCATTGCAACAGCTTTATACAAACTTAAATCTTTGTAAATCAATTGCCACGAAGCATCACTTGAGAACGGCAGGAACGATTAGAATAATTTATTTTTTGTTGTGTACGAACACAAGCTGTCAAGGCAAAGTTTAAGTCAAGCATTACCTTGTTATAAATAAAAATAAATACCTAGGTACAATGGTAGGTAAATATCAATGCTAAGTTTTTGCCCTAAATAGGCACCAAGGCACAAGCATTTTTGTTTCCACCAAACGTTTGGTCTCAGTTATTTTTAATTTATTCTACCATGACAGATGACAGAGCACGGGAATGAAACAAAGCGAACAAATAAAGCAGATAGGTCAGATTTAGACTTAAACCGAATTCAGACAAACAAAACTGTCAGAGCGTGAAAATAGTTGCGCTAGTTCGCACCGACGCCATTTTGTTCCAGTTTCAATTTAATGAATCCAGTTAGAGCCTGTGGCGGAAATTATGCGGGATTTCCTTATCACACTTATTTCCTAGTTTGCAATTTGGAAATAAATTACACCTGGCAACACTTGGTGATTGCCGCCTACTATTTGTCAGCTTTACGCTTGAGTTTAAAAAGTTGGTTGAGCCTCTACCTTTTTTTTTCCTCTTAAATATTGGTTTCACACATGGTGTATTTAGCTAGTGTCATGTTTTATAATATTGTATAACTGTATGACAATAATAATAATGTATAGTAATAATTGAACAATAAATCTGTATGTTGCTGCGATTTCTACCCCAAGCAATGCTTTAATTGTCATACCAGCCTTAAACACTATCGCCTCCCGTCAAGCATCAATAAAATCCTTCAACACTCCGATACAAAAACCGCCACTACTATCATAACGCGTGGGAGTCATTCAATAATTGCCGGAGTAACGCTTGTGCTAAATAAAAAAGTAAAAAGTGCTCATCAAACTCTGTGAGCGTCCTAATTGGCGGGAGGTGTCACTAATGACAGTCGCGAGAGGCGCGAGTGCAGCGACACTCAGTGCAAATTAATAATTATCGCGCATGGAAACACTGAGCTGTGGCGTGGCAATATGGCGGCCGCCATTGTTATTTACTCGTCTTAATTTTTGATTATTATTTTGGTGAGACGAAAAAGGAAATTAATAAGACTAATGTACCCTACCTATAGTTCTGAATTTTAAACTCGATGGCGCTTTTGTATCTTTTGAATAGCAACAAACAACATTATGAGGATAGTTCCTCTGACTCCTCGTATCGCCATACCTACAATAATTAGCAGCATGCATTCTTAAAATAATAACCTTTTCTACCAAAATTGACTGCTTTTGACTCGATTTGATATAAACTTTGCTTACATAAGCTTATATTTATTTTCTTATATTTATGTTGGCGACTGGCCGAATTAATGCTTTGTTCTTTTTTATTTCAAAAAATTGAGATTGTTCTTCAAACTTGTCAGTTTGGCAGAATCCTTTGGAAATTTGTGCTACAGAATTTTCCATATAATTGTGCTTTGTTTAAATTTCTGAAATTATACCTCTTTTCACCACTATCGTGCTTCTTCATCCTAAACCTCATATATTATAGTCCACCGTTCGCTTAGTAAGCTTAAAAATAACAGAATACAATAAAACGTAGTCTCCTATTAAGATACAGAATGACCTATGTCTTGTAACAAACAACACATGAGTCACAGATTTGTAGGACATTTGTAAAAATAGGTATTTAATTACTTAAAGCCTAAAAGCCTCAATTTTCACTGTAGTCTAAGTAACTCTTTGAATACCATTACTCTGCACCGAAAGACGAGAGCTCGCATTGAAAGGCCATGATATAGGGGATACAAAATAGACCACAAGCCAGGGGCTCTATTTTTGAATCGCTCGTATGATATCATGGTTTTCGCATTCGCATAGCATCATACGAATTTCGAGACAAGATAGCGCTGTAAACGTTCGCGCGAAGATGAAAAGAGATCTTAAGCGCGTGCTAGTCAAAAAACCAGATAATTGCATATTACATCTAAACCAGGAAATCAATCGAAATTCTGTGCCATGCAAATCTAGATATTATTATTACCTCACATCAGCATAGATTAAATATTTATTACCTATAATAATCACTTGAATATATACTAGGGGTTATATTTACGAAAAATGTGTGTAAATCGAGTTCTCTTTTCAATTACTTTTTTTTATCGATAAATGTAATAATAGATAGAGAACCAAAAAAACATATATCCCAAAATAAGATTTTTAATTTACAATGAGGGGCACTAAACAGAAAACTCACATTTTTATTAAAGTTGGCCGTTAATAAAAATATATTTTTTTGATAGCATATCTATAATTACTACATACTGTTTTAAATGGGTACTTAGTAAGTACAAATTTCTAAATACGCCACAAAGAATAATATCACTAAACAGTAACATTTTGTTGTAGAGAGAGACTCAGTTGAATAGGCCTAGTACCTCGGCAGGGAGGCGGGTGACCCAGGCCCTCCCTGCAGGGCCCCTTCCGGCCGCTGTCTCCGTCTCATCAGGCCTATCTTGGAACCGAGCTGCCCGCAAATTAAATAGTAACGTGCGACGGTCCGTCCGTCCGTATGTACCCCGCTTATGTACTGCGGTGCGCATGTAGGTCGCCCTATTGATTTTACAAGATGTAAACGTAAAGCACCTGTCTTTCCCTCTCTCATTATTTTGATGTAATACTTAAAATCGTTTTAAAATTGTAAAGTACTTTAAAAAGAAGCAGATATATATATATATTCGACATTAGCCACAAGACGTCCACTGCTGGCCATAATCCTCATTTCACAAGAAGTAGGTAAACGTAAATCACCTGTCTTTGTTTTTATCATTGATATGAGGTATCAAACGTAAAAAAAAAGTAGTAGTTTAAAAAAAGAACATAAACATTAAAATGTTTGTAAAGTACATTATACTTAAGCAGAAATGTATATATTTCTTTGCATTTTGTCAGCATCATCATCATCATCATCATCAACCAGAAGACGTCACTGCTGAACTGAACGACAATCTGCCACTCACACATAGACAATCTAAAAACTGCCCCCACCACCAGCCCTTTGGTGCAGGGGAAAGGTTGGCAGTTACATAACATTAGTTAATATACATTACATTTGATAGTCCCTTCACATTACTTCCATTATACCAAAAAAGTTTTTTAATCTTGATCTAAAAATAGTACCCATTAAAATCTATAATCGAAAACAAAATAAACATCAATCAATGTACGGGATCAATATCGTATATTATTTTAATGTAAAACTAATTGAACGGCGAATAAATATTATAGAAAGTTATATTAGTTCACGTCATGGGCAGACCTTTGACACTGGCAATTACATACATTGTTGAATGGAAGGAAATTACATATTGCTTATACGAGGTACGAGCTCAAACATCTTTATTTGTTGATGTTTAATGAGTGAGTTGCTGAGTCATACGCAATATTTGGCATTGCGAGATACAATCATTTACACATACGATGATATGACTTGTAATTATAATAATTGCCAACTAAAATACTTAAAAGACTAGCATGTTCCCGTTAAGTTTCAGTTACAGTTTGATGTTTTTTTTATATGTTATCTACACCGTGAAAAACTACGCTACTTTTTTTTAAATTTCGCAGTATCTTCGTTGTTATAGGAACTTAAATTGATAATTTTTTGCGTCCAAGATACGACGAAGAAAACTAGCTGTTGTTAGAATACCATAAACACTTTTTGAAAAAACAAAAGCTTGCGGCATACATTATACCCATTGATATCAAGAACAAAAGATAACAGACCGCCAAAACGCTGATTTCATCAAAAATTTAGGAAAAATGACTATGTTTCTCTGTCGCACGCACGAGAAACTGAGCGATTTTAAATATCGTATGCGCCAAAAACTCGCGAAAGGAAGTAAAAGTATTTTTAGTATTTTTTATTATATATTTTTTGTTAGTTCTATTGTACCATTTAAGATACATATATATACAAAAAATGTATTCATAGAGTAATCTTACACATTAGCAGGTTCCTGTTAAGTTTCAATTTGGAGCCACAGGCAAAACTAATCTCAGATGGCGCTCATCGCTGGTGCTTGTCATTAGTCTGATTGCTTGCACTTGTATGAGCACTTCGAACTTCATATCTCAGCTGCCTCCTTGATTTTGGACTTTCTAGCTATGAATATGAGAAAAGCGAAGGTAATGCGGCTTTTTCACAGATCACACCCTAGGTTCTGCATTCAGGACGCTCGAAGCGCACCACGTATCAGTCTAAATGCACTTATAAGAAATTACTCTGATTACTCGATTTTCAGGCGCGAGTAGGCATAGCCTTGAGATAGAAGAATGAGAACGCTTGGTCGCACTCCCCGCGACCCGCACCTTTCTCAAACTTTGGTGGCTTTTTATAGGAACAACGAATCTCGTAATGCGGTATCTAGTGTGATCTGTGGTATTTTTACAAGTTTTTACGTTGATGTATCAATCCTAGAAACAGTTCGTTTTTTTATTAAATAAGGTATAGTAAGTTAAGGTACTAACTGTTATTATATTAAATAATAATAAATAAATAAATATCTGGGACATTATTGCACACACGGTCATCTGACCCCAAACTAGGCAAAGCTTGTAATATGGCTGCCAGAGACTGATATATGTACATATATATTTTTTAAATACATACTTATATAGATATTAACACCCAGATACAGAACAAACACAAATATTCATCACATAAATGTTTGTCCTAGATGGGAATCGAACCCACGCCCCCAAGCACAGAACGTAGTTTCACTACCAACTGAGCCACCGGGGCAATATTATACGTGTTAATTAATGAACTAAGTAATAACCAGACTATATTTATTGTTTATTTACTAACACTATCTATTGTGTTTTGACACTTTTCAAAGTAAAACAACATCAGCGATAATGCGTCACCTAGCGCGATAAACAAGCAGTGTGTCTTCCCATTGCAGTGTGAGTATTCTTAGCAAAATTAAAGAGTTATGGCGTCAGTTCTGTTGTACCATTTTAGATATAATTACAATAATTGTGATTCATGGAGAAACCTCACAGATTAGTAGGTTCCTTTCAAGTTTCAATTGCAGCGCGAGAGTATTCTTAGCAAAAAAGAGTCACCGTCAGTGCTGTTGTACCATTTTAGATATAATTACAATAATTGCGTTTCACATAAAAAATCTTACAAATTAATGGGTTCCTGTTCAATTTAATTGGAACTTGTGAGTATTCTTAGCAAATTTAAGAATTTAATGGTTTTATTTCTATTGTACCATTTTAGATATATAGAATTACAATAATTGCGTTTCACAAAAAAATCTTACAAATTAATGGATTCCTTTTCAGTTTCAATTGCAGCTTGTGAGTATTCTTAGCAAATTTAAGAATTTAATGGTTTTATTTCTGTTGTACCATTTTAGATATATAGAATTACAATAATTGCGTTTCACATAAAAATCTTAAAGTTTAATGGGTTCGTTTCAATTGCAGCATGTGAGTATTCTTAGCAAATGTATGAATTTTATCTGCGATTCATAGAGAAACCTATCAGACTAGTACGTTCCTGTGAAGTTTTAATAGAAATGTATGAATACATTGTAGCAAATTTAATAATTGTATGGCATCAGACCAGTTGGATCATAATACATAGAATTACAATAATTTAGATTCATACATAAACCTAACAGATTAGTATGTTCCGGTTAGTTATAATTGCAATGTGTGAGTATTCTTGGCAAGTTAAAGAGATGTATGGCTAGTTCTGCTATACCAAATAGATAAAAAAACCTTTAGTTTGCACACCAGAAATTACAATTACAAAACAGCACTTTTAAATTTGTTTAAAATTGTTGTCATCCTTTTCAATATACTGTCAAGAAAAGAGATTCGGATGATTTTAGTTCTGTTACATTAATTCTTATTTTTACTTAGGGTTTAGTTCAATTTACTTATTATATACCTAATGTTATTTAAGTTATGGAAATAAAGAAGATCTAGTATTCGTTCCGTTAAATTAGTAGATAAGAGAGCAGTAAAACAGAATCAAAATCATAAAAAAAAAGCTGAAAAGAAGTACACAACATATATTAATTTTAAAGAAAAACAAACCCGGCTGCATACTGTAAATGCAGACATTAAAAAAATCCAAAAACACCTCACTCGTCAAAATGGGTCAAGCCACTTAGTCTACTAGAGGTAATATAGAAACACACAAACATACATACAACCCAAAATCATTACTCGCCTCCTTGGTTGAAAGAGCATTACATTTATTCTGGGAACGCGTTTATGTCTTTTGCTTGTCACTATTTGAAAAAATGCATTGTAGATATACAATCGTAAATATTTCCATTATCTTGAAGTTGTAAAACAATGATGTGAAAGTTGTTTATTAAAAAAAAAGCCGAGCTGCTAACTGTATATACTGTACTAGTTGTAACTAGCGACATCGTTCGCGTGGACCAAAAAATATGTCGTATGTAAAAAAGTAGCAGAGTCCATCCGTCCGCTTACCACACCTTTGCTTGTTATTCAACGGCCAAGCAGTAGTGTGCAAGTATTACTGTGTTCCTGATTTAAGAGCAACGTTTTCAGCGTAATTACTGGGCACATAGAGTTAACATCTAATATCTCAGGGTGACGAGCGCCACGCAGGGTTTTGAACTGTTGAAGTTCAAATTTTGATGACTCTGCGCTTTTATGCGCACGCTTAACTATGGTGAGCGACTTGGTCGCCTCGTTATACAGTTACATAAAAAAGAAAGACAAAATAAATTACATATTTACATGCTTACAAACACCCGAAAAACATTACTCTTCTTTTGGGCAGTCGGGGAAAAACACTGTCAATAAATATTTATAAGCAGTTTTAAAGCCGTTTGTTATTTCTAATTGGATATCCGATTGCTAGTTAGATAAGTTGAGGTAAAATCAAATAAGTAGTCATCCTACGTATAATTATGTTTAATAATACAATATTGCAATTTAAAGCATTAAGATTTATCGCAGCATAAAGTCAAAAACTTTATTTACTGACAACATTTAATAACTTTATCCAATAAATATTTACACTCCTGATAACGTTAAATCAACTAATTAAACCACTAACATGTGTACAGATCGCTGTACGAAATATTACAAGTACTATTCAACCGTTATATAAACTTTCATGCACTAAAACATAAGTAGAACTTATCACAAACACAAGCACTATAGTTCACGTAGCGTCACTAAGCGATGTTCTATAGGTACGCTATGTAATACGTAGGCGTAGGTATGGGTATGTAGACGCAGTCAGCTGACTGGCTCCGCCGCCGGATCTCGCGAGACGAGCTGTCAGTCAAACGACAATGCGCGCGCAAATAATACCACATCAAAAATCCACGAATGTGACTAAATTTCCGCGAGGAAAACACTCGTTTTCCGCGAATAACGTGCGAGCGTCGCGCTCCCAGTGGCCAGACTAAACGCGAGACGTGAAAAAGCACCGCCACAACGCCGACCGACAATGGAAAGCGGTAAAGAATCATAATAATAACAATGACAACAATGTGAGATGCTATAATAAAGAGCGGCGGCATTGTGCGGCGGTCGGCGTTCAGTCGAAGGGTCGCGGTAGATCGATACGCGGCGGATTGTCTACGGTCGGCTACGGTCGTGCGTGAGCCTTTGTCGATCCGCGACGCCCTCTCGCCGCTCGCCGGCATCACCGCGTCGCGCCTCGTGCCCGCTAATCAGCCGCGATTCACTCGAAACTCTATTCAGTCGCAGCCCGACCTTGTGCCTCCTATCCTCCAAACGTACAATACACTGCTACATTCACGTGCAACTTCACTGTGCACATTTACAAGAATACGTTAACCCGTAGAGCCCGGTTTTTCCAAACTTACAAGTACAAGTTTCGAAGTACATCTCTACAAATCACGCTTCAGGGGTCAAGAGCGAACATTAAAAAAAAATCAGAGCGCCTGGTCAAAATGCTGGCGTTTATTTGGCGCAATGCATAAGCATTGTTATTCTACGTGGTAATGCCGCCAGCATGCTGGATGTGCTGCCAACTGGTAGTGGGTTTGAACATTTGAATGACCTTTAAACCTTCAATGGTCTCTGGGTAATCCGTTTTTTTATGTTGTAGTCATAGTAGATTAGTTGTAGTTTTAGTTTGCATTCGTATAGTTTAGTTATAAAGGCACCTGCGATAAAAAAAGTATTATATTAACAAAAGTAAATACGCATTGAATCTCAATTTGGTAATGGATTGGAATATACATATACATGTTACTACATGTATATTCGCATTTCACACGAAAGAGCCTCTAAATTCAACATCATCATCACCTAATCTATAAAATTCAGTCTGAAAAATATCGCAGAAGATTTTTTTAGAGCATAGTAACATACTCATAGTAAGTTATAACTAATATACCAGTGTTATTTCGATAACCTAAAAGATTATGTTCGTGACGCAACTGCAATTCGCCAGTCGTGTAGGTGTGAACTCGATGGAACAGTCGGGTTTAACGTAATAATCCATCGATCGCCGTTATCATTAGTCCGATCGAGCACACCTCCCGCCGGCCCGCAGATTGCTTCGAGTTTTTCGTGCTCTTACTGTGGATACACTCGTACTTTAGTTCTCTATTTTATTATCTTAGCTAGCCTTCCCCTTACAAAGGGGGGTTACTAGGTGTTCACACCATCTTCGCGACCTATTTAAAAAACTAAATCTAATATACAGCTTTCTAATATACTATGTCAACTAAACCCACATTTCAAACTCGCGCCATTCGCGCAGCAATCATTCATCCATTCATTCACTCAATCACTCACTTTCTTCACTTCATTAATCAAACTACACACCAATTTATTACATGCTAAAGAATTTATGAAAAATATAAGCAGATTCCAAGCAAAATCTGTGTTTCTTTGTTCGTATTGAACACTAGGGGTGCCATAATCCCCACACTTGAAAGCAGGCTTAGGAATCGCAGAACGCTCACTATTTAGTATTTATCCGTTTACTAAGAGGATGCTCCTTTAAGTCCTCCATTGGTTCTGGTAGGAGTTAAAGAACATACTCAGGTCCATCTTAGCTAGCCTAAAACATATTCATGTAACATTTTTGGTTAGATTCCTAACTAATATTATAAATGCGAAAGTAGCAATATCGATACCCTCGCTATAAATCCTGCAGGAGCGGTTCGAATGCGGCAGCACCTCTCTTTTCAGAGCGACAACCTCCAATGTAAAAATTGTCTTGATGTGTCCAACCTCCCTAAAAACGGGATTTAAAAGAGAAGAACTCGAAGTTTGGCTTTACATTTGTATGTTAGTAGAAATAGAAATAGATGTTTGGCGTGTCTTCGATTTCATAATATCGTAAGGATTACGGTAATATGGGCAATCAACTGATGACAGTTTGACAGTTAAATGTTGTCAATATAAAGAAATTTAAAAAGATTGCCTAGTACACAATCTTTAACTATAAGATTAAACTAAGCATGATTGTTTTTGTAATACTCATAGTAATAAACAGTTTACATTTTATTTTTTATTTTTTTAACGAGACCTAAAAAAAAAAACTCAATTATCTGCTTTCATTTCTCGAAACCTCAAACAAGTCGTATCCAGGCTATGGGCTCGCTTTAGTACGACGGCGGCGCGGCGCGCGCGCAGAGAGTGCGCCCCGCGGCGCTGTCGATCACCTCTGGCCGATGCTCGCGCGCACCAATTATAACCTATCGCAACATCGCCTAATCTAATTACGCAACCACCGCACTTGTCTTTGACTGATCAATTTATAAATTAAAACTGTTTTGTCCTCTTTGCAAATAAGTAAATTATTTTGATACGATCTGCGTTTCCACACAGGTATTGTGCGAAATATTCCTTGTTAAATGCCACCAAGAGTCCTATGACGATAAAGTAAAAGCTCATCTACACCTAATTACCTATCTAATACAGATGCAATTCATTTATGCTGCGGGTCGGTATACAACTATTAGTAATATATGAAATGTATGAAGGGCGTGGAGTATGTACTACAACTGTCCCGGTGGCTCAGTTGGTAGTGAACCTACCTACTGTGCTTGGGGGCGTGGGTTCGATTCCCATCTAGGACAAACATTAATGTGATGAATATTTGTGTTTGTTCTATGTCTGGGTGTTAATATCTATATAAGTATGTATTTAAAAAATATCTATGTACGTATATCAGTCTCTGGCAGCCATATTACAAGCTTTGCTTAGTTTGGGGTCAGGTGACGATGTGTGCAAAAATGTCCCAGATATTTATTTATTATTTATTTAACTAGATTTGGTGTGGCCAGTCTTTGAGCCTTTCCTTCCCTTCCTTTTCCTAAAGCGTTTGTAGAGCATCTTACTCAAAAAAAACAATGTTCCTGATCAATGGGTTATAAAACTAAAGGTGGGTTTATTTTACGGTATCTAGCAAACTTAAGCCAAGAAAGCAGCCTAAATGCCCCTTACTCCCTCTTGGCTCTCCACTTAGCGTTTTTGAAATTAACTTTTTCTCCTGCGATATTGGAATCATACGAGTATCTAAGTCATATAATAACTGGCACATATAGGTAACAATTAACAAAAGCTATGTTTAAAAACCTAAGTAACGAAATAAAAACTTGTATTGTTTGTCATTTATTGGAATAAAATAGATGCCTGCTTATTTTGTTGTCTAAGATAATGTACTAATTTATAAATTGACTATTTTTTTAATTTTTTTTTTTAAGTGTGTCAGTTCTCACATTTTTTTAATGTTATTGTGTTTTATGTGGCAGCACGCTGCGAATGTGGATACCGCGACAAACTTACTGTAGTTTTGCGGTGCTCCATTTCTTAAAAATAAAATGTAATGAATAATAAATTAAAAAATTTAAAAAAAATGGAAAATATTAAGGATGTCAAAAGTGCCAAGGGCAATTTCAACTTACAAAATCTTATACAAAAATTGCAAACCGAGGCGATGCAATTAATATGAGTTTGATTGACTTCCCACGAATGGATTTGTCAACACTAAAATGTCAGCTATAGTGCTGCGCATCTCCATTTCTAATACGAACTTTTGACAATATTTTTTTAATAAGAAGAATGTGGAGTCTGTCTTCTTAATATATGCCTTGATTTAATACTTATCCACTAATCATTTTTTTGAAAGAGAGGAGAAAGAGGAGAAGAGAAAGAGAGGGAGGGGGAGAGATGGAGAAAGAGATAGAGGGGAGGAAGAGAGAGATAGAGTAAGAGGGGGAGGGAGAGGTAGAGGGAGAGGGAGAGAGAAATATATCTATTTATATAAATAGATACGATATAGATACGTATATACGTAACCTCATTAGTAATATTATTATAAGGGATAGAAAATACCGACTGCAAAATGTAACCTGTCACTTAGGACGCAAAAGGGAACCTAACGACACCAGACTGGTCAAAATCGGTTGAGCTGTTTATCGGTTTAGCAGTGTCCAATGACTACTCCGGCAATTCACGGAGTTTGTCGGATGTTTGCCGGTAAGGTGTCTCTTGCTACCTGCATTCCTCATCAATTGACGCATTTCAGATAAATTACAGCACAAAACTGTCATTGCCGTATTTACAAGAACATCATTAATACCAACCAGCTTGCCATAAGCCAGTTTAAATGTCAATGTAATTTATAGCCTCTCTTGATTGATGATTAAAAATAACGCAACACTAATTGTCGGCGTATTAAACTCGTGTCTACTCGATGCTTAGCGACGTGTTGCAACATTACAATGGTCATTACAAATGCACGATCAAAGTATTAATGATAAGAGGCTCCAAATTTGAAATGATAACCGTTAATTTATCCCGCCGTTTTTAATTAAACGCGATGACTATGAGCGGACGTCGCCATCTCTCCGTCTGTTATTAATTATTACTTTGATCGATCACGCTCCGTCTTATTTCATTAGGGACCAAGTTTTTCTAAAATTATTGATTGCAACTGGCAGTATCTGGCAGTTTTGAAATTCAATTCGTTGGTATATTCCTTTTGTAAAGTCTTTAGTTTTTATATTCAGTTATACTTGATAAAAATTATTGTAAAATTTGTTAAAAGGCAAGGACCCTGGAGCCATATTGCAATAAAAAAATAAAATAAACCAATTTAGAAATGTCGTAGCTTTTCTATGCATTTTGGTTATTATGGTTACTTATTAATACATTCTAACTAATATTATAAATGCGAAAGTAGCTCTGTCTCTCGTTGTCATGGCTAAACGGCTGAACGGATTAACCTGAATTTTGCATAGATATAGCTTAAGGGTCGGAGCAGGATATAAGTAACTTTTTTTGGTCCACGCAAACGTCTCAGGTAACAGCTAGTTTATTATAGAAGGTTCATAGTTACATTAATATCAAATTTCAAGTAGTTACTTACTGAAATTATATTCAATACAATACATCAATTACAATTAAAACCATCAATACCATGTTAAAAATTGTTATGATTGAGTGATAGCACGACGTGCATTTAAAGTGATAACAAGACGTGAATTTAATTACTAAAAATGGAGCAAGCGATTTTTTTTATTGTGTCATGTATTTTGTCAAGAATAGATAATATTACAAAGGTTGATCTCGAAAATAAACAAGAAAAACTTACATTAAACAGAACTCTGTATAGCATGTATGTAGGTAAGAACGGTAGATGTTTTTCCATTAAGTGTTCGTGAACACTTAGTGGAAAGTGGTGTAAAAAAATTACAGACTCGCTACATTACGACTAGTTTTAATTGTGAAATATGTTACTTCACTCCCAATATTACAAGGAGTCAAAACAAAAGAATAAATAACTTGTTAATAGCATGTCGAATTATTCTTTCAAAATTGTTAACTTTAAAAGATCAGTTCAGCGACATCCCACATGATGGAGTACAGCTCAATATTTGTTTTCATCCCCTCTTTACATTTATGGAAGCTACCCTTATTATATAAAAAAGGTATTTTAATTTTAAATCTAAAAACGTATTTTGAATTTTGAATAAGTCTAAGACTGTCGTTTTTCAAAATTTCATGAATGTACGTTTATAACTTTGATAGTTAAAAGGCTGTAAAGGATTCAGACAGACAGGCGGACAAGACGAACTTATAAGGGTTTCTTAAAAGTACGGATCCCTAAAAGTAGGTAAGTACGAGGATACCGCGCACTCAGGTAATTTTTTCTCAGATTACCGAATCCGAGATTGTGATTTTTCTGCCGAAACGAAGTGAGTTTATCCCTCAACGAGTAATTTGTTCCCGGTCCGTAAGGAACATTATCCTCTCGCTTCGACGATTTTTCGCAGAAATCAATAATCTTTTTTAAGCCTCACTACAGAAACAAATATTTAGTCAAAGAAGCCGCGGATTAACAGAATAGTTTTTTCGTTGTGTAAAATTTGAAACGTTTCCCGATTAACGAGTGGTTTAGCGCGTTCCGATATTTTGGAACTTTGGGAGGTTATTCTAACAAAGGGCTTCCGGGGATAGTCGCTCTCAATGTTATTGCGTTTGGGGCTCAACTCGGATCAAGTTCTGCCTCACAATTATTGTGTTTCGCTCTTATCTTAGTTTTAGTTACGGAATCACACCAGAAGCTTATTTAGTGTCTAGCACCACTTGGGGTGATAAAAGGTAGGGATCTTATGTTTTCGTTGTATTTCATTATTCAAAGGAACGAAAAAGACTTTTTTTAGCTAGAAAGTGTTTGTTTTCCACACTGTTAACGATCGGGAAAAAAAATATGATTTCGCAACGCAACGAGCAAGGTGTGAGTGTTGCCATTAAGCGTGGTTATGCCGCTAGCATGCCACGCAGGCTGCTAACTGGAAGTGCACTTGAAAATTTGGACTTACTTTAGACCTTCAATTGTCTATGTTCGTTTTGTATAGAAGGCTTAGTAGCTTAGGCACTTGCCTGGTAATAAGAGATTATGATTTCCATCTCATCGTGCAGTGGTCGCTCATTTCGATACCGTCATTAAAATACCGTAGCAGAAGGTGTATTCTGTAAATCGATAACTAACACCTACGTGACGTCAGCACATTTGCGGGGCGATCGCGGTATGATACCGAAGACGCATCGATCGTATCTCGATGACGATGCGATATTAAACTGTCCGGACGAAAGGGAATGCCTTGTATCAAACGTGTCATTATTTGGTTTATTTTTTCGATTAAATATTTGGGCGGTGGTATCAGTTGGTCGAAATTAAAGTGTAGCGCCTGAGTGTCTAGGAGTATCGTGAGGTAGGTACCTACCTAGGTATAGTTTGGTTTACTTGGGTTGATGATATCAGCTATTTTATGAAACTTCACTGATCAACGCGATGGAGCCAGGTTCCTGGCTCAGGCATCGCGTCTGTTTTGTACTCGCGAACCGGGAGGTCCCGGGTTCGATTTCCGACTGGGCAGGTGTTTTAATTACGGATTTAAATATCCGCTCTGGCCCTGGTCATACTTAGTTGTCCGTATCTTTGTACGTCCATGGCAATGTCGATACAAGGAATTATATGTGAATTTTTTTCTTAGAACCTTAATTTTAATGCAAGTTTGGGATGTAGTGTAATAGTATAGTACGTACCGTGTGGCGTACCTACTCAAAGATGTGTGAAAGAATAAACCCGAAAATTTAAAGTTCCACAGGACTCAGGTTTATTATAAGGTCTCACCCTTGGCTTCGATCGGTAGGTCGGCACTCCGTGAAGTAAATGCTCTTTGTTCTGAAAGACATGATAAACTCACTAGGATTTAAATAAACAGGCTATATCAAAAATGGTAAATATGACGTAAAACTCCACACTAACCCCCCTAATGAAAAGATTTACAGTATAGTTGATTGCTGTAGATTTTATTGAAAAACAACAAGCTCGCTAAATAGCGTAGAAGATAATTTTGGAAGCAATAAGTCAAACATTTTATTTATCATTTTACCCGAATTTTTCATCATTATATAATAAAAAGATAAAAACAATATTCGTATCCAGAACTAAATAATATTACGATATTATTTACTTTAATGAGGTACAAAAATAAATACATAAATAATTGTGGTGATGGATGGAGCGCCACCTCTTGACGCTTCGAGACAACACTGATCGGTTTCATAGTATTCATTCAAGAGTTCCGTAACCTACGTTCTAGCTCTATCATAAGAGCAGCTCAATTGGATCATATACATCATTATTGCATTGTAATCGGAACTTGATAAACGGAATGTTAACCATTAACCTGAGAAAGGGTAGCAGAGTCCTGAAAAGTGAGCGTTCTGTGGCACCGAAGCCAACTGCCAAACGTGGAGATTAAGGCACGCCCCTCTCTTTTATTTATTTATTATTGTTTTATTAGCGGTTATTCCGATTATAGTTTCGATCACATTCGGTGACCTTTATCAAGGAATGCTAAGCGAGACACGCGCACGACCTCGTCTTGCCTTGCACTTCCTTGATAAAGGTCACCGAATGTGATCGAAACTACAGTCGGAATAACCGACTCAATTTAACGTGAGTATTCCCGTTTTATTAAAACATCATGTATCAAAACCACGTCAGTTTTCATAGTAATAAGATTAGGAGAATTGTTCTTTTCCCGTTTCCCCCTCTCTTTTTCTTTCCTTTTGTTCTGCAGTTGACGTCTTCTGGCAGATGATGATGATGAACTACGCACATATGCATAGATGCGACAGTTACAAATTCTTAAATATTTGACAACTTATTATTATACTACCAGCGCCCCGCGACCTCGCCCCCTGTGATATGATCACCGGGGTCGATGGAACTTTTCCGGGCCGCCGGGCCAGATGGGACTAATCCCATCCTACTCACTGCTCCTACTATCCTACAGAAACCGTGTATTATTTTCGAGATAAAAAGTAGTCTATTTGCTAATTCATGTTAAGAGTTACCTCCTTGCCAATTTTCATCCAAATCCGTCGAGCCGTTACATTTTTGACTGGGCACAAACAAACTTAAGAAAATACTTATATACAAACTTTCGATTTTATAATGTTAGAGTGATTTTTTACACACACATTTTAATTTCGCCAAAATAAAAATTGATTTTTTCACAACAAACTGAAAATAATAATTTTACCGCTAATGTATATAATTATGTATATATACATAATTAATAAAAGTATTATTAATAAAAATAGTAAATATTAATAAAAATAATTAAAAGAACAAGCCTTTTTATCTAGGAATCAACGCACAGACCAAACCAGCGTTCAATTTGGACCCAACATTTCTCAAAAATCTAGGACGGTGACGAATATAAACAGATTTTGGGAAATTCCATTTGTAAAGGGGTAAAATGGACCCCCAAATTGAAATTTGTTTTGTGCTACCCCAACTAAACTAGGTTGGTGTACAAAACATAAATAAATAAAGAAAAAGATGTCTCAGGATTTTTCGAAAATCTACCCCGAGTGAGTGAATGAATGAATCAGTGAAGGAATGAATCGTATATGAAGTATTTCAAATGCGAAGTCGTGCGAGCAAGCTAGTTTTTCATAAGTATTAACATAATGCACAAGCATATTATACTGCAATAGACTCATAGTAGATCCAAATCGCCAATCATCAAAGCACCCCAATAGGAAAGCCGAAGTATTCCAAGTATTTGCGGCGATATTGCCTCTTCGTATTATTAGAAGCTACCTGCCAGCTTCGGGAACTCAATGGTCATCAATTTCAGCGTAATTTATTAAAGTGTGTGAGAATCGAAATCTTCGCCTTTGATTGTTGTACTATCAAACCTACTTATAGTCCTTGTCTTGCACTTATTGATTGAAAAACTATTTTAATTAACTAAATTGTTGAGATCAGCGCACGTTATGAAAACAATTGAGTTATTATGTACTACGTACTACAGTAGACAGCGCAGCACATTGAGATATACGTGCAATCCTTTTGGGCCATTAAATTGTGGTTACTTAGCTCGCTCAGCCACTCACTAGAATCGCTCTGTGATCTCGCATAAATGGGATCTGAATATTGATATGAATAAATTATTTTTTTCTAACCAGTGACCTAGTGAAATATGGGACTAGTGCCACAATTAAACGGGACACCGCAATATAGTGCGGATTACATATTATCTAATAGCTCAATGCTAAAGAACAGGCTTATATCTAGCAGTAGATCGATATGGCATGAAATAATAAAGATGGCTGAGTAAATGACAGGAAATAAATTTGAGATTCGAATGATTTGAAATCATCTCACTATCTGAGGGCATCGGTTACCCAAAAGGCTGGCGATGTTACCTCGTTGAATAGCAATATTATCTTCCTGGCGTTTGGTAATTTGTTTGTTTTTCGGTGTAGGTAGTAAATAAATTGGAAATTCGAATGATTTAAAATGATCTAATTTCCTGCTTCTCCATATCAGCGTACCAAACAATAACATTTGAGTAATTAAGTGAGTAAATAAATAAGTAAGTACGAGCACATAACGATTCCTTTGCCACCTAGCCGAAAAACCATTACCGCTTAGGTACCCTTCTAAATCACAGTGACAGGTAAGCAAATAGAACAAAACTCGTCCTTCTTCTAGGAATCTCAAAAGTCCTCGCCCATAAATCACCGCAGACCTGACAAATGGATTCTACGGCTTTTTTCCCGCCACTCATTTATTAATAGGGCAGAGAATGTTTCGGAAAACCAATAAAATGTGCCCCGTCATATACCTGTCCACCGGTAGACAGCGCGGCATTGTACCTTTAGCATCACCCAGATTTTTTATAAAAAATTTAAACCGTTCGATTATGAAACGTTTTGAAAAACTAAAGTCATGTTAGGTACTATCATTATCGGTATTTAATGATATCGAGTGTAGTTAATACTAATAATAACAGATTCTTTGTCCATTCTCTAGATGTTCGAAATTTAATAACGGGTATTATAAAGCGTCGATTATAAATGAAATGATTTTGATTAACACCTATTTATATGATCTTCGGTATCTATTGAATTCAGTGATTTATATTCATTAGTTTAACGACAGGCAGTTATCATGGTGATAATAGTTTCACACTTGGTAGTTTATTATATATCTATGAAGTGGCTCCCGAAAAACAGTTGGCTTTGAAAAATGCATTCGAATAATCAAATTATCGAATGAATAATATTCATTTATTGTGAAAAGGTGAATCTACTTTTATTAGTAAACCAAAAGTCCTAGAATATTTTACGTAAGGCAAAGGAACCCGTCAAAGTTATAATTTAAACCATGCCTTTTGATACGTGTACTGAAAAATGTGACGTCACTTGAAGGAATTCCAAAGTAAAGGTATTCATATTAATATTTAAGTATTTTGTAAATTAAAAATATTTTTATTCGCCTCTAATTGCTTTACAACAGACAGTTGCAGTAGTTCACTGTATAAAACAAAAGATTCGAAGTACTCTCAGTAATAAAATCTTATTTGATGCAACTGTTTTTCTTTTCCATCTAATGACTGTTTATTTTAACAATGATATAATATTATCTGTTATCATTAAAATGAAGTATACCTGCTAAGTGTAAATATAGTTTTACAATGTCAGTAATTCACATCATTTCTTGTCAGTTAAATGCACCAGAATCATGTCGAAATCATATCGAACAAAATTCGCTAACCCATATTAGTGAATGGCGGTTTTTTGTCTCGATATGTCGTGTCCGCACAAAGGGCTTCGTGTGAAAGACGAGCCATTCCACTCTCAAGCATCAGACCAAAAATAATTGTCATTTCCTGCGGGCAGAATGACATAAAAACCGTGTAATATTGTTATTCGCGAGACAAGCGGTTCATTTTTTCATTTTAACCATTGTTTCGATACTTATACCGAATTACGTTAATAGATGTTAATGAGTGCGCTCGAGGTGTCAGCGTTTTGAAGGCTGCCATTGTCGAATATTTCAGATAATACGCTTGCAGGGACGTTTTGATTATGTTAAAGAACCCTAAATGGCTTACGCATGATGTTGACGATATTATTATGCGTAAAAAGTGCAACCACATATTATCAATATCTTACGAGCACAATTTTCTATAACAATATATATATTTTTTTAATTACGCAAGAATATCCTACAAGATTTCATTATTGGGTAATATCATCATTCGTCATCATCAACATCAGCCAGAAGACTTCTACAGCTGAAGGACTCCACCTTAGTTGGGGCGTAATCCTCATGCTTGGCAGGTGGTTTGGGAATCGCAAAACGATTACCATTTACTTAGACGTCACTGCTGCCCGTCCTCCAGTAGATTTGGTCGCTGTTTTAGGACATGTAATGTGTATGTATGCAAGTTGAAAATAACCCACTTTGCAAAAACTCGCTTCTCAAACACCGCAAAGCCATCCACCGGCCTTTCAACCCCAGGATATTGAGTGAACCGAGCTTTTATAAAAATGACGTAATAATGGTACATAGGTCACAAGGAACTAAGTGGTTAATAGGTTAAACATGGCAAATAGTAAAGAAAAGTAAGATCTTCATTGTTTTCTAGTAAATTTAAAATAAGTTCTAATGTTCTAATAATTATATCAGAACGTAAGGACTTTTTCTATAATTTGATTTTATTAAATACTAGCTGCACCCCGCTGTTTTACACGCGTAATAGTAGCATATGTGTTAATCCAGGGTGTAAGCTACCTCCATACCAAATTTCAATCAAATTCGTTCGGCCGTTACAGAGTTGAACGAGAACAAACACACTTACATACTTATATACCTACCTTATATACACTTACACACAAACTTTCGCATTTATAATGTGTGATATTAGAATCGTATCATTTCAAGTAGTCCCCTTTTGACAAAACCAAAACACCATTACCGATATCTACGTATATGTAGCAATGCTGAAATTGACACTCACTAATAACAACCAATGTCGCCTGTCAGAGTGTATCAAACATGCTTCCCGAAGACGCGAGTAATCACGGGGCAAATGAGAAGTTTTGGGTCAACGCACGCTTGCAAACTTATTTACATCGTCGAGAAACTTCTCGTTCCTGTACATCACACTTTATTTACGAGGATTTATCGTCGTGAAGGTGGCAAATGCACGGCGTTCAGGTGCAAAGATAAGTTGGCGCGGCGCCAAGACGCTAAGAGTAAGTTTGAGGGGGTAAGTTAGACGGAGGTTACAACACTAATGGCTGACAGTGACAGGTAACGCGAGATGAAGCAAAGTGCATCAGAAATGACGTCATAATATGTATCTCAGATGGAGGTTAATGGTGTAGAGATACGAGTACTCCTTTTGTATCAACCTTGTCCTATAGAAAAACAGGACAAGTGCGAGTCTGACTCGCGCACCGACGCTTCCGTACAAACTTAACTTTGTAATTAAAATATCTTCTTTCCATATTATATAAGTCACGGTCAATAAATGGTTAAGGGGATTTCTAGACCTTTTGTCTAATAATCCCCTTCCGTAAAATAAAATAAAAGGCTCAGGGGATTTCTGGATTTTTGGTCAATAATCCCCTTCACCTCACATGCTCTGATGGTAAGGGGATTTTTTGTCAAAAATTCCAAAAATACCCTTCGCAGGGGATTGTCAAGGGGATTTCTGGAGTAAGCCATTTTCCAACTACAACTTTTAGTTTATAATCGCTTTTTAAATGCGATAATTTATAAGCATAAATCAGTAAATTTCAGGTTTATTCCTGTATTCCTGCTGTAAGACCTTGCGTCTTGGTAAATTTCATGGTTTTAGGGCAACGGGAAGTACCCTTTTACCCTGATTTACTTGCAACTATCAAAATATGCAGCAATGAAGCAGCATAAATGTCATATTGCGTTGATTTCACAGCTATTTCATATTAATTTCAACTTGATACCTCCAAACTCCACGCGTTCCTGTGAAAAAAGGGGCTTGACAGACAGACGGACAGACATACATACGGACAGACGGACAACGAAGTGATCATAAAATACAAATTTCTTTATTTCCAACATTGACCTTTAAAATATCTGATCTAAGCTAAAGCTTGTATTTCAGAGATTCGTGCTCTTATGATGACTAGAAATAAATAATAAAAGGTTTTCTTTTACCCTTTTGAGGTACAGAACCCTAAAAATAGACGTACATAAGATAGGAAATAAATCAATTTGCAGATATTCATGACAATCATATCATGATGTTATTTTGATAAACTTAATTACAAACGGAAATTCCTGGACTCGTTTTAGATTTGAAAGGCAATATTTTGTTGTTAACAAATACAAACCTCTTTCATACATCGATCGCCTTTTTTCCGTGCAACATGAACGTCGGCGGGACACCTGTGTAATCCTTTCAACACACATAATATGCCCTTAATTCTCTTGATAAGGCATGACATCTAACGCCTTTGTGTTCTAAGGCCCATTGGACGTTTTTCCCCTCAATTAAGAACGCCTTTTGTCTTCTGACGGGAGATGACACACTTCTTCACCCCGTTTTTAGGGAGATTTTTTCTAAGATGCGGGAGTCAGTGTTTTGAATGGTAGCATGATTTAGTGCCTTGCTTTATTTTATTTTGACTGTTTATTGGAGACATGGCGTATTGTGTTTTGGATGACGGTGGTGAGATTTTGATAAAAAGTTCATAAATATTTATTTGAAATTCATAATATCATTCCTATTATTTTTAAGTTTTTTTTAATTGTCTGTTTTTTAAGTTGTACATAATAAATATTGAACCATTCCTATGTATCATATACTCATGCAAAATCTACGAATGTGCGTTTTTAAACTGAAATTAGAAAAATTGGTTGACATAACGGCGTCGATCCCCGCTAAACCAAACTTAGTGCTATTGTTGTCTTTTACTAATAGAAACAAGAAAAAGATAGCATGCATTTTAGTTCTTTCAAACGAGTTTACGGATTAAAGCCGCGAAGAAAAAAGTACACTTTAAATCGGCACCCGCTACGGTCTCGTCTAAGTTTGTATGGAGAACTAAGATTTGACTAATTTGACAGCACTATAATTCATGCCATCTCTATCTTGTGTTTCTATTTAGTAAAAGACAGCGATAGCTTAATTGCGTTTAGTGAGTGCACGGTGGGATTGCGGCCATTACTTACTACCATTACTTATTTGTTTGACTAGATACGAAAATAAATTCTTCATTTTACTAGTTACTGTATCCCTAAGTAAATGAATAATCTGATAGATAACCCGTTTGTGGATAATAATCTATGAAATTGACTTCTGCCGAAAGGTTTTTTTTGGACATAAAAACTTTTTTGTTTTTTCTCACAACTTTCTTATTGAGTATGAAAAAAACTGTCAATTGTAATAATTATAAAGTTGTGTTAGGAAAAGCTAAAGCATTTTTTCCATTCTCTTTTCTCATTAATTTAGTTGGGTTGGAAACCGGCGTTCTATGGGTACTAAGAAGAAGCAATTACATTTACCCGTTGCATCGAGCCCGACTCCCAGCTGAAGTTATTTTTGTGAGGATCAAAGCGATCGCGGCGGCACGTCAGTGACGTCACTTCCGGCAAGATGGCGGCGGTGGCGCGATTGTTTGATGTGCGAGTAATGAAGTGTGCCACCTCTCCCTGCTTCCTGACTGCCGGGTGTCAAGATACGGGCAATGATGACTTCTCTTTGCATATCTCTCAGATAGAATACTTTGTGAGTTAGAACGCTTACAGTGAATTGTTTTGATTTTGAGTTGTAGGGCTTTTTACGCGACTGCCCATGAAGGAGGGTAATGTTTTTGGGGTGTGTAAGTATGTGATACGTGACAAGCAACTCCAGGAATCAAAGGATTTATAGAAGAGGTAAACGACAGTGAGTGACGGTGTATTTCTTTGTGTGCAGCTTTTATTGTGAAATGTCTATGTGTGTACAACTCACCCCCTCTTACAGACCCTAGAAATTGAAGATTCTCGAATTAACTCGAGTTTAGTGTGTCGGATTCATAACTATATAGGTAACCAAAAAGTCAAGATGACTACCTAAAGTTAAATAAGTTTTTTTTGTAAGAATTAGATAAATCAAAACTTCTGATTAGACAAATGATGATCTTATACATATTTTCGCAGTAGTCGTTTTATTATGTAGCACAATGGTTATCGACACGAGCTTGCACAAAAACAGGTGTCCTAAGAAAAAAATCTTTCAACATCTAGACGAAATAATATAACATTGTGGCGGTTTCAGCAATGTGTGATGACATCTCTCATTGTTTATCGTCAACCGCCAATGTAGCTGCGTGTTTTATTTAATTTTTTATTTTACTTGGTGACGAGACGAGCAAGTCGCTCACGTGATGTTAAGCGTCACGCTTGCCCATAACAGTTCAGTTGAATTTCAACAGTTCAAAACTATGCGCGGCAATGCACTGCGCTCGTCACTCTGAGATGTTAGATGTTAAATCTCTGTATGCCCAGTATTTACGCTGGGAACATTGCCCTTCAATCCGGAACACAGTAATGTTTGCACAATACTGTTTGGCGGTTGAATAACTGGCAAAGGTGTGGTACTTCCCCAGGCGGACTCTGCAAGAGAGCCCTACCACTACAAAATCCTCCAGACTACCGGTTCTCCAGTTCTCCTGACTACCGGGATTATATGTAATGAAAGTCTGGGCTCCGGTGATCACCATGTTATTTCAGTTATACACAATACATATTTAATATATAAAAATCTACAATTACTACAACGACTACATTTTGAGAGCGGGTGCACACTAGCGCGGCTATGGGACAACTGTCGACTCTCTGGTCGCCGGTCGTAAGTGCACCATCAGTTAAACTTATGTAATGACCTATGTCCCTACAACATTTTCATTTGCCTCAGTGTTGGTGCAAATCAACTGCCCGACAGATGTGCACTCGTACCTATAGGCACAAACGAGTAGTTATTTACACCGGTGTCATCAACACGGACGGATTTAAATCCAATTTCATATCGGGGCCGTCATATTGAGTTGTTACATAGAACATAATCGCGTTACCCAGTCCACTAGTGGAGATTACTCGCTTTTTAATAAAGTTGCGCGCCGGTAGGGGGCGACAGTGGGGACATTTTTACACAAAGAGGATTACTTCGGCCACGTTTATCTGAACCTTACAGCTCGGCTTAACCTCCTAAATGCGCTCACAGTGGATGCGCGCGTTTTACGTGTCTATTACATGCAGTGTCTTCGTGGTAAGTCGCTTTTTCGAGATGAAGTAGTTAGTAATGAGAAAAGCTATAAAACCTTTCCATTGCAAGAAAGCTAGTTAAAAAAAAAAGTGAAATAATTGACGGCCTTTTAATTCTTAACCGACTTCCAAAAATAAAAGAGGAGGTTCTCAAGTCGACAATTTTTTTAAACTGTCTTTAACTAGCTTTTATCCATACCTACAAAAAAAAAGTAGCCTATGTCTGGCTTTATTATCTATGCAATAAATCAGCTCGATCCGTTCAGCCGCTTAGCCGTGATAACACGACAAATACCCAGACAGAAAGACAGATGGACAGATAGAGAGACAGAGTTACTTTCGAATTTATAATATTAGGTATACGCAGTTACTTCCAAATAAAATATTGCTAACTTGTTAAGGGTCTGTACTAAAATGGTGATGGTATTGTATTCAAATTTATAAAACCTTAATTTATAACTGAAGTTTGCAGGAAAAAAATCTGAAATAATGCAGGCAAGGTTACAGGAAAAATTAAACAAACCAGTTGGCAGCGTAATAGGCAAGTTGGCCGCATTACCTCGCTGACCTAAATTCGCTGAAATTCTAAATTCTAAATTAATGTTTACTCACCTTAAATTTAACCTTATTTTGTTTTGGCATACTTTTGTAGTAAATAGGAGAGGCCATTGGCTCCCGACACACAGTCTATGACTATAGTTTGGGAAACTCTGGGATCAACAATTTAGTTGTAATTTTTGTAATGCCCAAATAAATTTGATTTGATTGATTTTGACCTCGATGGGCCTGGACAGACGCCACCATTTTGGTCACGCATTGTTTCCAACCAGGCACTCTGACAGTTTTTTATAAAATGAGATGAGCTCTCGGCCCTTATGGACCTGACTTAGGGACATGGAGATAGAATTCTTATTAGATTTGTGTCAACCTAACATGACTCCAACAAGGAAATCTGTCCCCAAATATCAATCTACCTCACCAACTTCGTAGAATCCATCAGGCGACCGATTAGCCTCAATCTGACGAAACAAGGAGTCATCCGCGCAGCCGCTGAATTGGATAACGAGGGTGGAACGACACCAACAATGCGCTGGCCGCGACTCTCCAATTACCAATTGCCGTGCGGTGCGTGCGCCGATGAGAACCGGGGTACGTCTTCCGGGGGGATGATGACCTTAAGACGTACCTTGGTAAGATCTTCGACTGTTTTTTTTATACCTTAAGTGGCAAACAAGCAGACAAACCGCAATATGGTAAGCGATGACCATCGCCGAAATCTCTAATAAAATTATAATCTACCCTCAAGCAGGCTAAAGTAATTTAAACCTTACTTATTTATGCTTTTAGGCAATTAATGTAATTAAGGTGTTAATGTTAATGTCCCTTATTTCGAAAACTCTATGTTCATGTGTTTTTAGTAATACAATCGAATATATATATAATAAAATATAATGTCAATTTGTAATATAATCGTAGTGTATATAGTGCTGCTTGCACTATATATTCTACTATATTACTAATATGTTCACTACGATTATATTACACTACTAGTGGCTACTACTATTACTACTACTATTATTACTGTTAGTAGTAATTACTATTAGTCGTGGGCAACCGGTGGATGCAAGTGGCACGTCTGTCGGTGTGGCGCTCTAAGCGGGAGGCCTATGTGCAGCAGTGGGCGTCTTCTGGATGATGATGATAATGATATTACACTAACTCGAATGGTTTTGTTCTTTTGAGCCTTCTTACTATTTCCGTGTGGTCGAGGAGCTGGATAGTCTCGACGTTCACGTGGTGGTAAAGACTGTTGTCGTGAGCTTCTGTGTATGTTTGTATTATTTTATCCATGAACTGTCTGATATTTGAAAACTATAAACGAAAGATCAGCGCCGTTTGCTAAACAGCATTATGCTTCAGGCCATGTTTGTGATACGTAATTTTTTTTTTTTTTTTTATTAATTTCTTCACAGTTTAAATCTTAATTAAATTTTATAACTACCAATAAACCACAGTAGGTTTGTCCTGGTAGTTACTTACATTCACATACATTACATTACATTGATACATTGATTAGCTATAGTTATACGATATTTCTCACCTGCCTCCCCTTTAATTAATGTTACCGTTGTTGCAAAATAACATAATTTTTTTCTTTATAAAATAATTATATACATATGTATATATTTTTTTAATTAATTGTCAATAAAAGTAGGAGGGAGTATAAACACTTTATTTTTCTGTTCATGAAATTTTGAACTTAATCTGAAAACGTTATAACTAATGAAATGATACAAAGGATTTTTGAAAATGTATCCCCTATAAGATAGTTAAATAGGGGATCAAATTTTGTATGGAACTTCGTTGCCTTTACTTTGTTGGCCGAGGCTGAGTTTCGCCTAGACCTCTAAAACCGTGTACGAAGTCGCGGGCATCAGCTACTGGGTATATATTTAAAAACCCCCAAAATCATATTGGTTTAGTTCAGTGAGTGGGATAACAAAATCGACGCCATTATCCACTCAAGCTTATGTATCTACTGTGTCTGGTTGCCTTCAGAATGATACAACATAGTACTACCGTCAGAAAACGTAACCAAATTGCAAATAATGACAGCAATTATTCCGGTATTCATCTCTACTTAACATAAACAGTTCCAAATGAAAAAGATAAACATCAACAAGCCCACGGTGGTCCCATATGAATATCAATTTGTTTGCCTCCACGACAACGTCATTAAATTAGCGTCCAAATTGAATCACAACTGCGACAACCTCGCCGGTGCGACGTCCCGCGAAACTTTTCCTCCTATTAATTCACAAAGCATCTCCTGCCATAAACTATATTCCAAAATGACGCTTATCTTCCAACTCCCAAGATTCATCTTTCTCTACTAGGAACCTAAGTTTGTTCATTATTTTTACATGTCATTGTGCAAGTGACGTGGTAGAGTACAGCTCAAAAATAAACCCTATACGGTGTTATTAAGCTCGCTATTCAGTTTAATACGTTACGAGGGTTGTATCTGGTGAAATTATGATGCAGTCTTTATTCGTGAGCCGTCGGGAGCGGTTGCAGTAATCACCGCGTATCTCCATCCAAGGGTGGGCCATGAATGGAGCCCTAATGAACTGGATTTAGGAGTTTTTGTGCCGACGACTCGTCAGCTCTGAGGTGCAGGCGAGCAATTATGACGGACTAAACAAACGTGCCTTGGATCGTACACGACCTTTCAATTACTGACTCAACTACTTTGCTATAAGCTTCAGTTCTTTACATCGTAGAGGCAGACAGATCATTGCCTATGTAAGCAATGCAATGATCATGGCTTTTATTCACGCTCTCAATAAAATTTGTTGTTCATCGAATTATGTCATTTCTATGAAATAATAGTTGCTACTAAATGCTGTTTTAGACATTCGAATAAAATCTAAAATCGTGGTAAATATGCCGTGAGTAGGTACTAATTTAAGTGCTATCAAAGAACATTTTATCTATGGTGCTATTCATAAATGCATCTTAAATAATCTAGACGTTATATTTACCATGTTTATATTCCATTTTCATCGAAAGCTAAGCAATATTTATACTAATTTAGCAAAAATAAACTAACTACAAAACAATGTCGCCGAGGTCGTCACCACACCATGTCCGAGAACCTGGTAGCATCTGTTGCTATTAAATTTCGATCAAAATACATAATTGTGTTTTTCACATGCATGTAAGTACAGTCAAATAGCGACTAGCTTTACCTCAATCTCAGAAATCTAAACAAATGTTGGGTGTTTGTTGGTAAGTTTCAAGAAATACTCTGAACTATTTTCTCCTTTCCTCAAAATACACAGCAACAATATTGAAACCAAGCGGCTTCTCTAAAAGGTCAGCGATCGATGGCTCGCCTGATGGGCATCTCTAAGCCGTACCTTGCCATTATGTGAAAAGCTGAGGACCTTCTTGGAACATCCAATCGCTGCTAATCTTCTTAGAGCGAAGCGAGCGGAATTATTTGGAATCTAAGCACCTAATATGCTTAGATAATAAAAGGTTTCCCAATTGTAAGAGATTTGTTGTCTGTCTCTTCGACCGACGAATTCTTTTTTTATTGGGACAGTTAAGATTAGCTCGGATATGCGTGCTTAAGTAAATGAAATCTGCCAATACTGAGTAGATAGTTATTGGAAAAACCAAAAATTGCCATTCCCGTTTCGGGGTAGGCGTGTTTATCATCTTTGACCCCATACCGTCACTGGGACAGCCTGGGTTGTCAATGAAATTGGTCTCTACTAGATCTTCTTCGAAAATTATATTCTCATAGATTTCTCATTGTAATCCAATAAATTTTCAAAAAAAAAAATTCCAATTTTTCAAGTACTTTTAACCACATTGGGCCCAGTGTACAAGCATTGTAGTCACAGACAAAAATGGCTGCCATTAGAACCATTAGAATGGCTGTCAAGGCAATTTTGTATGGAAATCCGTTGTAGCCTAGTCTCCACCGCTTTTCTAAGGTTGTTGCTGCGTTTTTAATGAATGTCCGCAGTGGACATCTTCCGGCTGATGATGATGTACATATCAATCGCATTGAGCTTGGGTCCCGGTTCTTTTTTTTCGTTCGTTTGCGAACGACTCGTCTCTATGTTCAGTCATATGCTTTGCCATCAAAACATGTTTTTTTTTTAACTTGGTGACGAGATGAGCAGGTCGCTCACCTGATGTTAATTTGAATACAGGTTTACCGATGATAGGATATTCCTTTGTTTTAATTAACGTCTTTGCTAGATAGGCGACAGGTATTTATAGCGCAAGACGACATCCTAAGTAATATTATTAATTCGAAAGTAACTCTGTCTGTGTGTCTTTCAATCTATCTGTTTCTCTGTTTGGGTGTTTGTCGCGTTATCACGGCTAAGCGACCGACCTGCATTTTTGCATAGATATAGCTTAAGGGTCGGAGACGGACATGGGCTACTTTTTTTTGTAGGTCTACGCGAACAAAATGGCGGATTACACAACTAGTTTTGAATAAATCCGATAGATCAGCTTACTCCTTCGAAATCAGTTGAAGACACAAGCGGAATTCGGTATCTTGACATCAATAAGAGCGTTTACTCGTATGACTGGCTACAATGCCAAGCTTACTTTTTAATCTATATCTTTCTGTTTTCTGTGGTTGTAATAGCTTAGGCCTTACGAGGATAATATAGGTATGGATTTTGTAATGTCAACTGAATTCTACTTACCTACGAGTACTGACTCGTAGGTAAGTAGAATAACTTAACCTGTTTGAGATACGTGATCTGACTTCGACAGACACGGGTAACGCAGTTATTTATATCCTATACCATCCTCCTATTATCTACACGCATCTAAAACATATGCACAGTTACCTACACTCGCTAACAACGCACTTTGGTGTCAAGAAGAACCAAGTCTTTAAATTGCTGCGTTTAATAACAGTCTTTCCGGATCTCACGATAAGGTGCTATTTTGGCTGTGTGCATGGAAATCGGCTGTAAAAGATGAGTCTGTTCTTATTTATTTACGGCGGTGCGGCGAGCGAAGTGGAGCGAAGATGATATGAATGATAAATGACCCTCTGAACGCGCCCTGCCTCTCTTTGCCCCTTCAGGCCCCGCTCACACGTGAACTGACGACGCGACGGCGAAGTACCTACCTATTCCCATTCTGGTGAGTAGACCTTGCCTGACTGAACTTTGGTAAACTTCTTTTACCTACGTACATCCAAAGACAGCATAGTTCCAAAATTTAAACTTACTTTTAATAATGATAATGCGATGACTTTTGTTTTAATTGTTATTAGAACTACATACTTAACTACTCTGAATTGAACTCTCTATTTGTTTTGCATGTCGACATTGTATATTTTTATAAAGGCTAAATAAAGCTTAGCTTATAATAATAAACCTAAGACAACACTTACAAACATATCACTTACACATTGCTTGTTTATTGAAGACATTGGGGAAAAATAAGAGTCAGAAAGAAAAACAACTACCCTTGAAAGCTAATATTTTACCTAACAGTACCTAGGTATCCTAACTGACTGGTATACTCTGGAATCCACGTATAGAAAATAATCCTACAAGTTTATTGTGTAAATAAGCACAGTAAATAGCCAAGCGTCTCATCGCATCAATCTCAACGTCTAGCCGGGAGTCATCGGAGCTAAACAGATTTTTTTCAAGCCAATAGCCGCGCATCAACACGCGTGACGCGCCGAGCGATTGGCCAACACTTTTTGTTCCATTTTTGAATCCTTTGTTTTTATTGGTTGACACTTAGCTAAGACAAAGGGGCGATGCTTTGTGTGAGTGTGATTTAGTTGGAGTGTGCACGGCGTTCGTCTGTGTGCGTTAAGGAGTTGGGGGTTTCCTGTAGGTATGTAAGGCGGGTAGTGGTGCGGGCAGGTCATGTGTATGCTACGTGTTCGGGCTCCTGATTTTGATGTAGGTAAGGCGTTTCGTCCTATATGTGAGATGGAACGGACTTATTTTCATTTGGTCGATGTTCACAAACACGTAGACTTTGATACTAGCTACTTATAGAACAAATAAGCGTTGGTTAGCTTTTGGTAGGAGGTAGAGGTACTTACTGAACAACAGTAACTTGTAGTCTTCTAAGCTTATTATTATAATACATAAAGGTGGAAATGTAAAACCTATATAATTGTTTTGTATTGAAGCTCATTACTATCATGTGGAAGGCGCAAATTTGTTTATGAACTTGTGTATTTGTGAGAATTACATATACACAACTTACCTCTCGAATTAACAAACTTATATTCAAAATTATTTTAGTCATATAGAAAGCAACACGGCATCCCGAGAAACGAAAGCATACTATATACATTAGCAGATTAGCACACATACCTACTTTCTGTTTACTGCACAAGTAAAACCGCAGCCAAATGAAAGTGTAAGATAAAGTACAAGAATTGGTTATATTGTCTTAAATCAATGGTTCGACCCCAAAATTACAGACATTACCGAACTATCTTTAACCTAGGGTTTTCTTAGGTTTTTTTTAGAAAAGAGCTGATTTAGAAGTAAGGCGTTTCCTAAAAAAAGTCAAGAATTGTCAAGTTCACTTGACAATTCAAAATAATTGAAAATTTTATCGTGGGTCTCAAGAACTCGAAAGAAAAAATATTTTCAAAAAAAATACAGAACTGACTTTGTTTTTGTTTTTCTCGGATATTTCTTGAAGTCGCAAGAACGAGAGAAAATAATATATGTTCACCTCAGGTAGGGTTCTATGATTAATGACTGGAATTATTCAATTAAAGGCTCGCCAGGTGGCGGAAGGAACTTGAGGTGACCATGTGTTTGAACATTTACTTCAGACATTCGAACTGCCTGCAACTATCAGTTGGCTAAGTCTGTTCCTATTTTCAAGAACCTCGTGTATAAACATTATCTTTCTTGCTATCTATAGTATTTATATACTATTATTTTGTGTATTTATTGTATGTACTATATCATATTTATTGTATTTATTTATACTTATTATGTACCTAGTAATTTAGCAGATATTTACATGAATTTATGTACACCACCGACCGTATTTCTGTTCTAAATTTCTGTCCATACCAAGGTTGCCTGGGAGAAATCGCTTTAGGCGATAAGGCCGCCCATTATACTGCCGGATATTTCGATATTGTTTATTTTAACTTTAATAGTATTTTCGGTGTCTAATAAAGTTATATTGTATTGTATTTAGCAGCAGAGTTCTTAGATCTGGGCACGTACCGTGAGGTGCTTATTGCGACGATTGTTAGGTTCTGCCGACGACGCTGCGCGACCACGAACCGAATCTTCGCAGGATAAGGTGTATGGTCGCGCAGCGTTGTTGGCTGAACCTAACAATCATCGCAATAAGCACCTCAAAACAAAGAATAAGTACAATTTTCTTGTTACTTGCTCTCTGTTAGTCGTAATATCTTGTAATATCTAGTCTGTGAAGCAATTATGACAGAAAAACAAACCTTAATATGAGTCGATAGATGTATGTAAAAAAATTAAATTTATCTACTGGAAAATACGTCAGAAGTAAAACTAACTAAAACGAACAACGAAGTTGACGTAATGGTTAACTAGATGGCATGAGTAGATTGTTCTTATAGACATTATTATCAATGTAACAGACTTAGCAAAGTTTATCTGAAGACTCAGAACTAAAGTCTCGTGTTTTGTATGATATTAGAAAATTGATTTTTATCATTTTCCAAACACAAACTCGTTACTTAGTTACCAAAAGTTTTGCGGGACTGATTAATTTAAACAAATTTTATACTTTTTATACTATATGTCCGAGGTTAATCACTTAAATGGTATCCATAATGAAGGGGACTGTACCTATCTAGATATAGAGTGGTTACCAAGCGGTCGATTAGCTTTGCTAGGTTTCCAGTTTGGACTACTCGTGTATTTGTCTTTTTCAAGTCTACGAATTTCACGCAGAATAAAATGCAGTTACATTTTCAAATTAGGAAATCTTTTTTTTTTGTTGTTCCGCCTGTTTTTGTATATATATATTTTTACCTTTTTGTCGTTTCATTGATATTTTTTATTCGTTTGTTTTTGTTATTTTACGTTCTACTAATTTACTAGATATGCCGCGGTTTTAATTTTTCCCTAGGACAATACGTACTTTTATAGGAAAAACGGGACATATGAGTATTAGCTACTTATATCTTATTACTTACTAGTTGTTACCAACGATTTCGTTCGCGTGGATATAAAAAAAATATCATATCTCCGTCTTTGTCATATACAGTAACTCCTTGTCAAATTTTATCAAGATCCGTTCAGCCTTTTAACAGCCAAACGAACCATGACAACGCGACAAACATCCAGACAGAGAGAAAAAGCTACTTCCTATAGTTCGCTAGATGGCGTAGATCCATTTTTGTGCATTATTGTATGGACTGACAGTTGTAATGTAGGAAGTTCTGAATCGCACAAGCGAAGTTTATTCCTCGAGACAAACGTGTTCATTTTCATACCTCAAAGCTTCGGTCCTGATACGACTGTGGCTACATTCTTCAGAATTGTAATATTAGTTAGGAAGTTAGAATTTAGGCGTACCACACACAAAAGACACATAGGCATGCTGTAATATATTTGTGTTGGCTGAGAATGGTGTGTTGTCTATTAGCGCACTCGTATTTAAATGTAGGTCTACAATAAATGTGTTGTTTGATATACAACATTTGTAGTATTGGTATGTGGGGCACCTAAGACCTAAAATCTTGTATGATGTTCAACGCGACTGCAAAATGTAGCCTATGGAATCCGACGACACCTCACCAAACTAAATCTTAAAACCAGTCAAGCCGTTTAGACTACAGAAGCCACACACTAACTATCATAAATACTGACATACTCGTATACTTACATACAAACATACACCCAAAAACATTACCCTCCTTTTTGAACAGTTGGGTGAAAAACCTTGAAATGGGTACGATACATACGTCATATACATGGCCATTGGCCATCATATAAAAAAAATACGTATAGTATTTATGCCAGTAGGTATGAATGAAGCGCTTGGCATGAACGTGCTCCGATGGCCCTCGAGGAGTTCAAGTGGCTGTGAGGGCCATCTGTCGCGGAGGGCCAGAGACGTGTCAATGTCGCCGCTGCTGTAATAATCAATAATAGCAATTATCTATACGTTTTTGTTTTAGTCACCTGAGTCAGAATATTCTTCTAAGTGTAGGTTTGTATGATAGATTTATTTCACTATGATGGTAATCATTTAGGAGTTAAATCACAGTTCACCTTTTGTTAAGATAAGAAAGTTACGCCATTTTGATGCAGAATTCGAAAGTAATTATTAATGTCGTGGAAGAATGGTTGATAAGTATCATCTAGGGAAACTCCCTCCGAGATTTTGCGTTATTTCAAAAGCACGTTGTATAATCTTACCAAATTTAAACAACGCGCGCTTCGAGCTCTGCCTCTGAATGAGAATGTCGACTTTCTTAAATCGACAGGTGACATTACTTGTTAGTCTTCACCAATCGCCCAAAAGAATTCATACCAATTTTAGGTATCCGAAATGCCCAGTCAATTTTGAGTTTAACCTGGAAGTAACTATCAACAGGTTTTTTTTTCTTTCCATAATTGAACCAATAATAACCTCTCATATTAATATACAATAATTCAATAAAATTCGTATCCGAAACAGCCTCAAATTATACATTTTGCATAACGTTGCTATTTGCGCTACGTTAGAGTCTATTTCAGACGACGATCGTAAGCACGGCAGAGAATCGGTCGATCAGTCGGCGACAATAATGTTTTATGGCTTAAGCATAAATGCTTATTCATGTTCCGTACCTCCAGACTGTTTAATTTAATATCAATTCTACATCAGCAAGTTATATGTAGCAAACACAATTTTATATTTATGTTATGAATTATGTCCGGGTCCTCCATACTAAGTCCTGTAATTTGGCTGGGCTATTTATTATACATTATTTCGAACAGACTTTCATTCTTGTACGATTCGAGCATGGAGCGCGGGACTTTGAAAGCGTTGATAAAATTAATTATTTTTGTTCACTGTTCGAAATTGTGGTATCTAGTCACCCCGTTGGGTCAACGTACGACCTTTTCTGGGAATCATGAATATTCCTCGTATACGTATGTTCTTACTAACATGTAGGTACTTTAATAAATTTTTAAGCTGTAGTAGAAGTAAGGAGTTCGTAAATTGGTGGAGACTTTACTAGAGGTTTCTATAGAGTTTTGGAAACAACTTGAAGTTCACGTTTCACAACATTTTACTATTCACCAACACTCGTTCACGAACACTCAATGGATAAAAATCCACCATTTTTATACATTAACACACGTTATAACACATGTTTTGGAAAATAATAGACATGACTCCTTCTCGTTCCCGCTAAAACTCCTCCTGGACCCCTATTCGGAGAAATGACATTTTTATCTCTCTCTCACTCACTCCCATTAAATTTTAAATTAGAGAGACAGTCACCGAGATAATCTCGAGCGCACAGGAATAGGGTCCCTGGTCTGTTGTTAATAGAATACAATAAATATTAAAAAAAAAAAAAATGCCGCATAGATTATAATTTTATCCAAGCTCAATGACACCAAAAACAAAAGTTTTAGTTAAGATTTAGGAGGTGATAACAGACTACCACCAAAACGCTAATTTCATCAAAAACTCAGAAAAACTCTCTCTATTGCACGCACGACAAACAGAGCGACTGCTATGTAATTTCAATGCGAATGCTCCAAAACCTCGCGGAAGGAATATCCTCCATCCTTGACAAAAAAAAACAAATATTAACCGGTTCATAGCATGCCCATAAAATACGAGCGCTGAAAAATTACTCCCTTCCCAAAGGTTTAACCAAAAATCGTTAGACTGGTTAAAAAAATGTTTTTCAAACAAAACGTCCATTACGAACTCTCAACCCCATCCCCTCGGTATTATAATAAATGGCGCAATAATGGCACAATATAATAATAACACAAAGTTAAACGCGTTTTTATTTTCCCGCTGAAACTTCAGTGCCGCTCCGGTGAACAAACACGACACCATACTTTCATTTTTCTGGGGCATTCAAAAATGGCGAAAGCTATGATACAAAATTGCATTATATTTATCAAATGCTTCCGTTTATGTTAGGGGTGATGAGATAGCGAAGCTACTGATTTTAATACTTAAACTTCATGATGTAACAAAGGATTAAATTGAACAACATAGTTTAATTACAATGTAATTAATGCATATCGCGAACGCGAATCAGGGTTGAATTCCGAACCTCAGAAAATTATTGTCTATGGAAATTAAAATTATACTACGTTTCGTTTTTCTTTTGAATTGTGATAACATTGCATTGGTAGGTAACATTTTGTCTTATTATTTACTAAAAAATATTCACAAAATCCTTTGATATTGAACTAATTACACCCCCCCTAGGTCCTCTAGGGCGTACATACATTCAGAAATTTGTTATATATTGTAGGGTAAACATTGACCTCATCGTATTAAAATTTTAAGCCCACGGAAGCTTTGTCATCCTGGAAACGCGGTAATCAGTGGCTTCGTCCTGCCGCGAGGTTTTGGAGCAGTAGGTATTTGAAATTTGGATTGAAATCGCGCTGTTTCCCTAGCGTGCGATATAGAGAGAGAGAGAGAGAGAGAGAGAGAGAGAGAGAGGGGGGGGGGGGAGAGAGAGAGATACATAGAGAGTTGGTGAATGTACCTAATTTTTTTATGAAATTATCGTTTTAGGGGGACAGCTGCTATCACCCCTAAATCTTATCAAAATCTTTTGTTTTTGGTTTCGTTGACTTTGAATCTACGCCGATACATTTTTTTAAGTATTTTTAGTATTCTAATAATAACTACATTTCTTCGTCATAATTTCAACGCAAAAAATTCGTCATATTAGGTGCATATAACTACAAAGATATAGCGATAATTTAAAATAAACTATTACTATATTAAGCATAGTTTTTCACAAAAAAAAAACATCGAAACAGCATTACATCTATTCTATGGGTGGGAAACAGTTGGCGCTTTTTGTATGGACAAGTAGGCGGTATACTCTAATCCAAATTCATACATTCGGTTAAACTGCCATTCAAAACTATCCGACTCAAAAACCAACATCCTTATCGATTATTCATATCGAATATTTTACAATACAATACTTGGCTAATGAATTGATCGCGTGCAGGGGTGGCGCGGTGACCTCCGGGTGCATTCGGATGCATTAGCAGCGCTTCCGGCTGTGCCACCCCTGACTTTTTATGATTTCTTTCTATATTTGCTGGAGTGAAATCTCAGTTTTATGCAGTGTGATTTCTTTTATAGAATATTTAATTCAGAAACTGCATAAATTACTGCACGTAGGTAGAAAACTTATCTTACGCGATTTCACTATTGTGAATTTATGTCTTCATTTGTAGTAGACCAAAACTTCTGTACTAACCTAGTTTGAGGCCATTGATCAGAAATGGGATCATTATCACTTCGGCCAGAAGAAATTGCTGAACATAGGCCTCTAAGTGGGAACCGCCTCCGCCCGTTTCTAAAGACTTATTATACAAGTTTGGTCACAAAACCGAAGATACAAGATACAAACTGAATAATGATAACTTATAGCACCTGAGCATAATAACGTTAGTTTTTTTTGTCTTTGGTTCATCATCATCATTAGACAGAAGACGTCCACATCTGAACATAGACCAGCACACGCGTCTTCCGGTTCGTGGTCGCCGCTCAAGAACCTTTCTTCCTCATCGGTTATGGGTTCTTCGAGCGATGTCATTGGTTAATTGAAACCAATACATTATGTTCCACTCCCGAAAATATATTTTACTGCATTTAATTTCAGCACATTTCAATAGGTATGCAATTAAAACTTATAAAAAAAAATACCATCAAATTATTAAAACTTTTCATTAATCCCAAGGCGAGAAATACTTCGGTGCGGCAACGAGTGACGTGGGTAGACCCTAGCGATAGAAGGGTATTTCCTCTTCCTGCGGGGCCGGGAAAGGGGGGGGAGGGAATAGAGGGCCGGTCCTCTTTGTGTTGCGATAACCGGAAGCCAAGGGTTCGGGAGGGTAATGTCAACTGAGGTATTTTTGAGCTTCTTCGGGATGCAGTGTTGATTATTATGATGAATATTTTTTTCTGAAAAAATCAGTATTAGTTTCAACATACATAGTTAATAGATTAAAAATTTACTTAACGGCCTAATTTACAGATTTATGTTTTTTTGGTTTTATCGTTTTAATATCAAGAAGGAAATCATGATTACATGACATTTTTACGATAAAAAAAAACATTGTAAAGACCTCGACTTAAACATTTTTCTCTGGCGCTCGGCTCCCTATTGTAGTTTATTAATCAAGTGATTATTACACTAATAGTGATGTAAAAATAATATCTAGGATAGCATCGAACATAATTTAGATTGGTTTCCTGGTTTAGTTATACTGGTTGTAGATATTTTAGTCTTGACTGTATTTCAAATTGTATTCTATAACCAAATATAGTAAATGATCACTAAATCTCTAATTTTTGGATATGATTTTCACAAAATTGAATTTTAATTTTGATGCTCATTTACTATTTTTGGCAGTGTAAAGTATTTTTTTGACGTTACATTTTACTAGATCTGGTCGTAAGCCAAACATAAGCCATAAAAAAATATCTGATTTTTTACTACTACGTTTCTCGAAATAGTCTAAATTGAAACAAAAAAATGTTATCTGCAGGCAGACGTGGTGTTCATCCAGGAATATTGTACAGCGAAGTCCTTTTTTTGCACAATGAAACGATAACGATGACGATAACTAAAGCATGTTTTTTATTTGCTTAGCGAGCAGCAAATCGCTCTCCTCTTGCCCATAACAGTTCAATGCAACCCAAATTTTGAACTTCAACAGTTCCAAATTCTGCGCGGTACTGCACTGCGTTCGTCACCTCGAGATATTAGATGTTAAATCTCCCCTATGCCCAGTAATTTTGCTAGAAGCATTGCCCATCAATCCGAAACACAGTAATGCTTCAACGCTACTGCTTGGCGGTTGAATATTTGGCAACGGTGTGGTACTTCCCCAGACGGACCCTTGCAAAGGAGTCCTACCATTAGGTACAAATTTTTGTCATGGTGCGCATGATATGTCTATACTATGTTTTGCAAAATCTTTCAACAAGTCAAAGTAAGCACAATCAATAGACAAATAGTTAGGTTACTCCAATGACCTCACACAGTTTCAAACACACATAATAAAAGCGATGAATGTAAAAACGTAGAACCGACCAATTCGCTGCAATCGCGAACTAAATGGCTACTTTTAGTTCGAACAATAATAATTTTAGTTGGAACGAGTGCGCCGATAATGGCTACAATTTCCGACTATTAGTCGGGCGATTTTAGTCGGCGAAGGATTTTGCAGGACACTTGGTAAGTGGTGATAATGACTGGACTTGAGGTAATAACGGGAGATCTTTTCTTTTGCTTCTGTGCTATGTGAGTGCTGGTAAAAAGAATAAAGAACAGGACTGGACATGAGTGGTTATGTATGTTTTGTTATGGTGTAGCTGTCTGTGTATGTCTATCAAATTTGAATTCAGTTGGTGGATTGAGACAGTGCGCTAGTGAGTTTTGTCGAAAACTTGTTAAATTTTAACTTGTTCAAACTCTGTCAAATATAACCAATATGTAGTGTCTTTCCGCTGCAACGTTGCGTCCAGTACAATATAAATAATGAACAATTGTTTGTTTTTATCCTATATTTATTTCTCGTATTAACAATTTTAGCTTGTTGTTTAAAATAAATAATATTACAAGTTATTTTTCTAGAAAAATCTTTGTTTAATTTTACTGAAAGGTTTTGATAGCAATACGAATTCTTGGCGCAGTTAATGCAACTCTATGCCAAGGAATATTGTTTTTAAAATCAGGATATTGCTTATGATACGAAACCTTCCAGTATTTTTGACAAAAACGACAGATACGGAACCCTCGACAAGCGAATTTTTGGTTTTTGGTGGATTTATAAATAGATAGATAGAAACTCTTTATTGTGTACACCAAAATAATAATAACACACGTACAGAACTATCTTCTAAGCTAGTGCCACAAGTGGTGGCCTTATCGCTAAAAGCGATCTCTTCCAGGCAACCATTGCATGGAAAGAAATTCACATGTACAGGTGTCCACCTGTACATGTGAATTTCTCGATAACTAAAATATGACGAACACTTTTAATAATACAAATTGATAAATACTATATAATACATATAAATATATATGTGTGTATAATATAAATAATATATTAATCTATAGAGTACCCTCACATTATGCCAGCAACTATACTATAAATTATTAAATATTTATTTTACATCTTGAAGTAATTCTGACTTGTATTCCAATCCTCTCAGCATCACTCATGTACACTTATTATTTGTATGGATTTTTCGTTTAAATTTGATAATTCAATTATTAAATTAAATCTTTTCTTAGTGCATTATTTATCAGTTAAGTATGCAAATTTTGCTACCCCTTGGTCGTGTCGTTTGAAGGCTATCGGAACCATGCCCACATCGGAAGCTGGCTCTCTTGCAACACGACTTATCCATTTGTATCGTAACCTCTCATCCGACAGCAGAAAGGGGTGAGGCTTAGTTACTCTGTAAAGCTTTGATGTTGTTTTGGTTTTAAATAAATTGTTGAAAAGGTTGGTCGCCTTTTTTTTTGCATTGTGTGTGCCTACATACGGTACCTTAACAATATGGGCGCTTATTGAATGTTATTTTCAGCTCGGTCATATGTACCACTAGCTGGCAGTAGTTTGTCGCGTTATCTCCATTATTTATTATCTCATGTTATCTCCATCACCATCTCAATTTAGTCTAGTAGAACTTCCATTGCATGACGCGGTCTCCTGTAATTGGGGGAGCTTAACGCCTATGTTTCTAAATGTAAATGTAAAAATAAATAAATCTATGTCAGTCTGCACCCAGTATTTTATAATTCTCTTTATAAGTCTTGTTCCATCCTAAGGTCGAAGGTAGAAGAGGTTGCTTTCAGCGATAAAGTTATCAGTTTTTTTTTTCCAAAGTATGTAATATCTGAAGCAAATAGTAAATAGATTTTCTATTTATCTTATACCATAATTATGTTTATGTAATTTTCTTCAATGATATATGCCACTTACCTAAACTTAAACTTCAAAATACCTAGAAAAAATAATATTTATATATTTTTATATATAAAACGCTATGTATGTCTGTTCCTTATAGACTACAAAACGGCTGTACCGATTTTGATTTTCGGACCATCTTCAGATTAGCCCAGAGGGTGTTCCTGTGAAGTGTGCTACCCGTGCGAAGCTGGGCGGTATATATTAGATATATATGTACAACGTATAAAGTTAAACTACCTTAAAATAAATATCTAAAAATATCTAAACTTATTCGTAAACCTAATCTACTAGCCCCTTGGTGGATTGAAGGGTGGCTAGAACGCTGGTAGTATTGCACGCTGGATGGCAATGCTGCCAGTCAAAATAATACGTTAATTTTTAATTGGGATTTATGCAGTACTCCATCCATCATCGTTTCCAGAGCCAAACTCAAATTTTGTGACGTTTTCGGAAATCCAAATTTACCTGTTCAAAAGTGCCACCGTAGCACTCATCGTTAATTTCCATCGTTCCCGTAACGAACTGCCTTCATCTATCATTTGCCCTCTAAAAGGGTGGACCGGTCTGACGTCGATTGAAGCCTTTCTTATTTATTTCTTTATGCCCCGTTTGCGCTAAAAAAGACGCTGTGCGATGTGACCTTTCAGGAGTATGGCTTACGATGACCGATACGCGATGGTAATGGATTTAAGTGTGCGACATGTTGAGGTGCGAAGCCAACTTTATATAAACTACGTAGAAGTTTTTCTAGTCAGTATTTTATAGCAGCTTGGTGGGACAAAAAAATACGATTATTTTCATACAATTACTAAATAGTATTCTCGCTAGCTTTTCGATCGACTGACATAATAGTAGCTCGCGCCGAACTGAGAGCTCGTGACTTAACTTTACATTTTCCACAACCAATTTTACTCATATTCGATTTATTTAAATTGAAATGAACTACTTGCCTACCGAATTTCACGAAGAGTGGATCAATGGTTCGGATTTTATCTTCGAACAAATAATACAACCAACGCCAATGTGTTATGAGTAGAAACAAAACTATAAGGACTTCGCTTCGCTCTGTCAATAAATAACATTGAGGATAATATCAAACTTTTTTCCGAATTTGACAGAGTACGGATCTATTTACTACCCCTATATCAACCCGTTCTAAAGTCGACAAAAATAATATTTATTTACTGAAACTTCTACGTAGTCACAAATCGTTGATTTCAGGTCCATAGGTGGTTATTTACTGCACTTATTCGTATAGCTACAAGTACAAACAGCAATACGAGCGGTCCAGTGCCGCTATAACCGTATATCTTGTCTTTGTCCGCTACTATTTATGGCGTCCCCTTATTTTTATTTTAATGCTGATGCGGACGGTGCCGCTGTGTCTCGGGTACTAGATAATCCTTTGACACCCTGTTAGTGCGGTGTTTGTTTTAAAAAAAAGTTAGTACTAAATTGTTTACAATTTATTCCGTATTGAATATAGCAAGTTGTGAAAATTTGTGGAAAATGTTAGCCTGGCCCAGATTTTCTCAGAACAGGGAGGATTGGTACTAGAAGCAGGAATCGTAGGCCTTGTAGTGCAGACACAAACAGCTGATGATGTTGAAGGCATGGAACTCACGTACTCGAGTAAGTCGTATGCTTTTGTTTGTCTTGTAGCTATAAAAAAAAAAACACGATATTTTTATCAATAGAATATAAAATTAGCGGGCGCTTCTTTCCCCATATCAAAAATTAAAAATAAGTTCGAACGTCTTGAAGTTGCACCCTTCAATCCAACCATATTTCACGGTTATAAGTTTCCGATACATGAATTTTATTAACTTTCGCTCCCCCGTGACGGATGAAGTGTCGGTATGTTTGTTTTACGCGCCATAAATATGCCAACTACAGAAATTGTTAGGGTTATGTTATAACACGAATTGTTGGAGTTGTAGCGAAAATTCGTGGGGTTGAAACATCAATGTTCGATGTGATTCAATTATGTATGCGGTTGTGCGTGAGGTGGATTTCATTATGTAAAGCGTTCGTTATTTAATTACTTGCTGTTATTTGCGACTTCGTTCGCATGGACCTACAAAAAAAGTAGCCTATGTCCGTTTCCGATCCTTAAGCTTTATCTATGCAAAAATTTAGCTCGATCTGCTCAGCCGTTTAGCCGTGTTAACGTGACAAACACCCATACAGAGAGATGGAGAGACAGAGGGACAGATAGACAGATAGACAGAGTAACTTTCGCATTTATAATATTAGTTAGCATTAGAATCTATAAATAAAACTAGATTACTTGGTGATCTTCGTACTACCTATACAAAATATAGGTACAAACCCACCAATTTCGATTTATTTCGATTTTTCGGCTGTTGAGTTTAACTTAATTTTCGTTTTTCGTATAATACCTACTGTATTTTGTACCAGTTTTTAAGACAACAAAAAAAATATTTTTATGCCATTTTCGATTTTTTGAGACTTCAATTGATTTTTATAAATATAGAAGAAAAGAAGATAGAAAATATATTTTACATAATTATTTATGTAAAATATATATTTTCAGAAACATCAATTTGTTTTGCAAAAAACAGTGAATATATCTTCGAAGCCCGCAAATTATTCTGCTCAATAAGATCTAAAAACAAAATTAATATAAATCTAATCCGCCGAACAACGCTCGCTCAAGGGTGACTGGAAGATTTCAAACTTCCCCAAGAGAAATTGGCTAAAAAATTCCTTAGCAAAATAAATCGAAGAGCAGCATCCGAAAGTTATCGAAGTTTTCCAACAATCCATTACACCGAGTTCGCAAAAAATTGACTGTGCGAGACTTGGAACTTATTATTTTGAGTGAAATCTCGAAGTTTCGTCGCCGGCCGCAACTTTGGCATCCACCCGCTTACGCTCGATAAACTTGCGCCACTTTAAACAAATTTCATTTTAGTGACTTTTTAGTTTAAGACACTTCAGATAGTCGTAAAAACATGTTTTATGGACTCAGAAATTCTTATTACTGTGTCTATTGAATCTTGCTTGCGAAAAAGATTGTAACACCGAAATTAAAAAAACATAAAAAAACTATACTTCGTAACTATCCGTTAGCGAACGAGAGTTGAGCAATATTGACCTTCGAACAATCGTAAGAACGACCGTTGTTTGTAATGCCGTTCACCTAACGATGCCGCTAGAGCGGCGCTATCTGCCGTTACTACAGGTCGAAGTAAAGTTACGGGCACTAAAATCGCCACTTTCAGCGGCTAGCGAGTACTAAACAGCAAACAAAGCAGCCGACGGCGGCTAGCGGCGTCCGGTCTCATCACAAAGGCTTTGTGCCCGCCACGCTGACACGCTTTTTGCGTCGCGACCGTATCGCCCGATGACGTCCCACTAGATCGATAAGAGCCTCCCACTCGATGGGAATGCTCCATTGTATTACTGACACCTAGCTGTCTGAGATGTGGAAAATCGTAGCCCTAAAATAGGAACAGGTATGGATTCAGGCTTTGGGGTCACAGAAACTGGAGCAAGTATGACAAGCGAGAAATTGTTGAATTATAGTGATATAAATGTTTTTTTTTGTGCTACTCAGTGAAGACGAACAAGCAAGCAAGCAACAACAAGCACAAGAACGGTAAGCTTCACGTTTGTCCATATCAGTTTGGTGCCACCCCGAATTTGGAACTTTAACAGTTCAAAACCATGCGCGGCAATGCACTGCGTTCAACACCCTGGTTTTATATTAACAATCTTTACGCTCAAGTTACTGGACACATTGCCCTTCAATCCGAAATACAGTAATATTTGCACACTACTGCTTGCATGCTTGCTCGCTTGATCACATTTTACGGATCACTAAAACGTACGATAATAGAAACATCTACCACATTTTTCCTCACCACCTCCATCTACCTTGAGAACTTTCTCTCTGCGTTATATCATGATTGAGCAACGACACAGTCACAGTTCAAACTTGAGTGCCTGAAAGTTTTAGTGTAAAAAAAACATATAAAACAATGTAAATACCCCTTTACATGGGGTGTAATCGTGATTTATGATGTGTAGTATCGTAGTAACGCAGTAACCGCGTTATGTTAGTGGCGTGATCCATTGTCAGAATACTTGTTCTGCTTGTGTCCCCCCGACGTCTTGTCCAGTCCTGTCAATCAAAATGTGAATATTCTCTGAATTGTTGTAATATAAACAACTGCTGAGTAATATCTTTACTGGCGACTACGAGCCAGAAGACGCAGTGTAGGTTGGCCCCACGGTGGTGGCCGACGATATTGCGAACGTCGCCGGCAATGGGTGGATGCAAATGACAGATTGTCGTTCAGGGTAGCGTTCTAAGGAGGCCTTTGTTCAGCAATGGACGTCTTCTGGCTGATGACGATTACACAAGTGTTTATTAATTGATTTCTTGGTTTTAAGAAAAAAAATAGTAAGATTGCTCAGCACACGGTTCGAAAAGATGAAAAGATTAAGTAACTTAAGTTTTGAAAAAAACACGAAGAAATAAAAACCATACTTTCAGTATTTACACGACTTTACAGTTGGCTAAGAGTGAAATTATTTAATTTCATTAAATTAAAAAAACTTCTTGCAGATTTCTTCCCTGTATACCTGTATACTACATCATACTTTTGTTCCATGGCTTTTTACCAAAGTTTACTTGCACCCGGGTATGTCCTAAAGATACGACTAGAACCACTAGGGCAGCAGCGTCTTCTTAGTAAAATGAACATTTTGTGATTTCCAAGCCTCCTGCCAAGCGTTTGGGGGAGGATGCTTTGTCCATCAGCTGATACAAAGAATATATTTTTTATTATTTCCAGGAATTCTATCACTGGGATTTTCTAGGTTCGAAGATTATAGAAATTTAGCAGCAAATAGAGGCTACGTTTAAAATATATCCTCTCGACGTGACAGCGTCGACCAAACCTAACTAAGAACGTGTTTTACATACTTATGCACGGCTCGGCGAGGTATTAACATAAATTAGTTACAAGTCGCGCGTGAAGAGTGTGACTCAGTAAAGAACAGGGCAGGACCTAGGAAGTTGCAATAATGTATCGCTTCTTATCTACAGGATCTTATCTTCTTATCTTATATTCTAGGATGTACTTGTACTCGTCATTTTGAAAACTTTGAAACCAAACCAAAAATCGTGAAAAATACCATGTGTTCCATACATTTTCAGTCTAGTGTCATTGTCACCCTGTGACATATATAAATAACCCCCTACATTGAATTTTCACACCCCCTCCCCATTGCAATGCTATTTGCAGGGCAGCAAACTTTATACCGTTAGTTTAAGTTTCCGAGTGGCTCTTAAATAATTTTCTACTGGGTAGTATTACGATAACTGGCTATATCGGCATTAATTTATAATACAATCATCATCATCAGCCAGAAGAAGTCCAGTGGTGAACCTAGGCCTCCCCCTTAGAGTGCAACACCGACCGACAACGTGCCACTTGCGTCCATCGGTTGCCCGCGACTTTCATAATGTCGTCGGTCCAAGTAGTTCAAGGCCTGCCTACGCAGCGTCTTCCGCTTCGTCGTCGCCACTCAAGAACCATTCTTCCTCATCTGTAATCGGTTCTTCGAGTGATGTGGCCTGCCCATTGCTACTTTAGCTTGCAAACTCTGAAAGCTATTTCGCTGACTTTGGTTCTTCGGCGAATATCCTCGTTCCGGATTTTATCGTGCAAAGAAACTCCGGGCATAGTTCTCCCCATTGCCCGCTGTGTGACTCTGTGTTTCTACAAAAGGCCAGTAGTCAAGAACCACATTATAATACAGTATAAAAATAAAAGAGTGTTAGAGACCATCATAGATATTTCGAAAACCCAGTCGTGTTCTAAAAAAAACTTTTATAATAAGCCCTGACTCCTTCCCTGAACTCGATCTGTATGCGTGGACGACATCTCACGAATAGCACGGTATTTATCGACGGCGTGTAGCGGGCATGATGGCGCATAACGTACCTAGCTCGGCAATCAACGTTGGTAATTAGGGGCGACAGGTAAAGACCGCCCAAGACATATACCTCCATAAGCATAGACCAATTTGGCATACATTAAGTATGCCAAAATTATGATTTTATTTATTAAGTTTGACATGTAAATTGGCTTTACGAATTAAATTACTATGACTGTGACCAGGGATTCCATTTTTGAGTCACTTGTATATTTCTCACGATAATAGCATGTGTAATGACGGATCGTTAATGACTTCTGAAAGAAATCCCATACAAAAATCATATTACTCGCTATCTCAACGAGTGGTTTGAACCATCCAAATTTGCTTCTATCAATAGAAAACCTTGTAGTGGTAGCATCGGGTGAGTGATTTGCTCGCCTCGCATAGAGTAAAAAAAAACAGTTCGCATGATATTTTCGTGCGAAGCGATTAGAAAATGGCGCCCAGATAAAAAACATTTCTAGAGCCTCTCTTTTCCTGAATTTCACTCTCTAAATCAAATCACATTACCTACAAAGTGTTTCAACTGTCGTAAGTACGGTTCGACCGTGTTCAATTTGCAGACACATTGGTATGCGAGCTGCGAGTTGAGGATACATCGCAGGCTTACTCGATCCCGGCACACGTGACGGTCGGACGAACTTGTCTATACGAACAAGAACAGAAAGGTGTCCAATGCCCGTCTTTGCCTTACGTAGCTATAATATAGCATCGAGCACGTCTTCACTTGAGATACGGACGATATACAGGGTTATTGTTAATGTACACGCAGCTTTCCTAACTAACCCAGTCAATTAAGCGTTTGACCCGGAAGTAACTAACGACAGGTTTTTTTTCTGCACGTAATTGTAGAACCTCCCTCATATTAATCCTAATTAACCTACGTTCTGTGCTTGGGGGCGTGGGTTCGATTCCCATCTAGGACAAACATTTATGTGATGAATATTTGTGTTTGTTCTATGTCTGGGTGTTAATATCTATATAAGTATGTATTTAAAAAATATCTATGTACGTATATCAGTCTCTGGCAGCCATATTACAAGCTTTGCTTAGTTTGGGGTCAGATGACCGTGTGTGCAATAATGTCCCAGATATTTATTTATTTCACGGTTAAACGGCTGGACAGATCGACTTGAATGTTATCATACATATAGCTTAAGGGTCGGAGACGGACATAGGCTACTTTTTTTAGGTTAGGACCACGCTAACAAAGTCGCGGGTACCAGCTAGTTATTTATAGATACGAATATATACGCCACGCTAAAAACAAAACGGTAATTTAACATAGCGGCGCCCTCTGACACGCCCATTCTCTTTTTGAACAGACTATAACAACTTTTGTTCCATGTCTTTTAATATAGTTTAGATTTTTTTCTTTCCAAACAGTTGTAGTGTAGGGAGTTCTGAATCGCGCAATCGAAGTTTTTTCCTTGAGACGAACGTATTCATTTTTACACCTCGAAGCTTTATTGGTCCTGACACCTGATACGGCTGCAGCTATATTCCTCGGTAAGATTAGGATATAATTACAAATCTTAACATTAGTTCACTTTTTGGCCACGACCACTCTTTTTCTGAATAGACTCTACGTATTATATTATATAAGGAAGCTGCATATTAGAGGTTTTCTGCTACATTGAAAATAACCCTGTTTACCTTTTAGCTTGATATGGATGTTCGAGAGGCGACGTAGCCATAAGCTTGCAGAATGCCCCGGCTTGAGACAGATTGATCGGGATTTACTGAACTGGACACACAATATGCAGTGATAGTACTGCAACTTAATGGAATTGGAATTTCCAACGTCTCTTGTAATTAAGTACTCTGAGAAGATTGAGTACCGAATCTATTTATATAAACACTTTTATTTATGGTATATCAATGTATGTGACCATCTGCGGACAGGCAGTAGCCTCCTCGTAGTAAACGGTGAACGATCTGCAATCCCTAAGCCGCCTGCCAAACGTTGGGATTATGGCAACCACTATTCAATACATTTATTCTCAAATATGGGTGCACAGTGTATAATTTTGAATGTCAAGTAGATAGATACAAAATGTATGTTATAAATAATAATACCACTCTTAAAGGGGAGGTCTTTATTCTGCAGTGGACGTCTTCTCGCTAAGCAATCATCGTAAGCGATGGAAATTTGCGGTTTAAAATACATATTTTTCATACAAGAAACTAGGTCAGCTTACGAAATTTATCAAATCGATTGGATATTGGTTGGGTACCAACACCAAATTGTCCAACCCCCCTCAACATCCGTCCGTTTTTCAGCCCCCTTAATAATGTAAAATGACATCGGCCCAGTGAAAACTACTCAAATGTGATCTGTTCTCAATCCAATGCATTTTAGGAAATTATTTCTCCATCACATTAGGACGTATTGGTGTGCCGCCGAGCGCGCCCTCTGGCCGTGCGTGAGTGAATTCGGAAACGTATCCCGAAGGGTGAGCTGAGGGTACGAATAGTGTCACTCATCTTGAGTGGCTCGGATAGATTTCCCTGACACAGGAAGCAAGGCTGCTTGGAAGATAGTCCTTGGAGCTGTAGATTGTGGAGACCTTTGTAGCACTCGCAGATAAATGTAGGTACTGAAACCAATATTTTTATCTGACTTCAAAAAAGAGGAACGTTCTCAACACTCTTTTTTAACGAATTTATCTGATGACTTCATTCTTTTGATAGATTTATTTCCAGGCTTGGTAGGTAGAGTCTTATGACCAGGAGGCCCCGGATTTGCTTCCTGGCCGGTCAGATATTTGAATAAATAATTTAAATATCTGTACTAGGTTTGTCCATAGCAACGGTAAAATCTGTATTGCAGAGCTTTGAGTTTGAAGTGTTATTTATTAATCATTTATTTTATTTAAGACGAAATGTCTGCCAAAACAGAAAAAGTAAGGCTAAAATAATGTGTTTACCTTTGATAATTTTAACCACCCAAATACCAAGTATCTTACCATCACAATAAAATTAGCCATTCTACCATTAATCTGTAGTATATACCCATAGTTTTATTTAAGTCCACGTTGTCTTCATCATGTCTGTAAAGTTAAGAGTACCATGCATGTACGATACGTATAAACTCACAGCCCTACTCACAGCCGTTTGAGTTTCATTGTAAGCAGAATCCCAGCAATATTGCAACTTGAATGCCGAGATTGCTTCCACAGTCTCTCGAACCGGCTTATCTAAGCAATAAAAATAGCAAAAACATGATAAGAGAGGGCGTCGACAGAACAGAAGGAAGTCTTTGGTTGAGTAATCTTGAGACATTTGTGTTCGTAATGACTGTATGGAAAAATGTACACACAATATATATATATATATTGGACACACACATTGGTGGACGTTGTTCACACACAGCGCCATCTAGCCCCAAACTAAGCAAGCTTGTACTATGGGAAACACATAACTGATAGAATACATAAATACTTTTTTTGTACATACATAGAAACACCCAGACAAGGAACAAACATTCATGTTGATCTTGATTAATTGACTTGATTGACTCTCATTCACAATGAGAGAGATTCCAATAGGTGGACCGACGACATTGTGAAAGTCGCGGGCAATCGGTGGATGCAAGTGGCACGTTGTCGGTCGGTATGGCGCTCTAAGGGGGAGGCCTATGTTCAGTAGTGGACGTCTCCTGGCTGATGATGATGATGAGAATTGAAGTTACATCCTGCTTAATATTAAGCAACGATCTATTGTTTTGCATACTTTGTTTTAACGGAACTGTTTAAGGTAATTAAGTGAAGATGCGTTATCAAAATGCCTTCGTTTATCTGCTGCAACGCATAAGTATTTTAAATTCCAGCTTGCTGGGTACGCTGCCAGCTGCCAACTTAAGCATTTGGATTAACTTAAGACCATTAATGGTTTACAAAAAATTGTTCGTTTTGTGTAGCAGGATAAGTAGTTTATAAAGTTTGTTTTAGTTTGTATGTATTTTGTTTCGTAAATAAAGGAATATTTTTTAATCAAGTGTTGCAATTAGCCAAAGTTATAGCATCTAAACTATACCGCAAGTGTGATAATAGTAAGGCCTGTTATTATTTTTGTGAAAATTACGAGAAGATCGATCTAAGTATTTTTAAAAAGTTTTCGCTCATATGGACACCAACAATCGGGCGACTTTGTGTAGAGAAAATGGAAATAACTACTTAGGAACACATCAAAATAATGTATTCGTACTTACTGAAATGCTTTCTCTCATAGCCCGTTGAAATGGGCGGAGGCTTCATCTATGAAACAGGGACACGTGACAAACATCATCTATCTAAGCAATCATTTTGGTCCGGCAGAAGCAAGGACAGATATTTTAAAAGACTGCTTATTATGGTGAAATTGGAACTGTTTAAATACACATTGTTTTCAGATAAATAAAGATGAGTTTTTTGAAAGCTATACGTGCTACTAAAAGGTGTGGCAATATTGAAATATGTATGTACTCATCATTATGAACAAATTTTTCTATGGGACCAATCCTGAAATCGCGAAAAAAAATCAGCTACTCCATACATTTTGTCGAGTGTCATTGCATTTTTCTATGCCATTCCGATTTTTTTCGCTATATCAGGATTGGTCCCATAGTAAAAGTTGGTCACAATGATGATTACATATATACATTTCAATATTGCCACTCCTTTCAGTAACAACTTCTATACATTTTCTTGACTTTAAAAAGTATTTTTTTTATCTTGTGTTTGGGCTTCAAAGTGCGTATTTAGGCAGTGTCAAGTTTTGTAATTTCTCAAACAAAACATAATATTTCCCAGTAAAAGTAAGTCTCAGTCATAGTTTATATGAATAATTTCAGTCACTACCCAGTCTGACTTGGACTGGACAGTGACTGAAATTGTTGAGCATGACTTATGCTTTAGTAAAGATTCATGATTCAAGAGTAATTTATTTATTAGTGGTGGAAGCTTTAGTGGATATTTATGCTTTAGTAAAATGGGTGGTGGAAGCTTTAGTAGATGCTTCTACGGAGTTATGGAGGCAAAACACGTGTCACGTGACACGTGTCACGTGTCCCTAAAACACGATTCACCATTTTACTACGAGTTGCCTACATTCAAATACAATGTCGAACACTTCTGCATCAGTCTTTAAACATCCCACCGCTGGGATATCGGCCTATCCTAGAAGGGTGATTAGTCCATATCCCCCAAGTTGGCCCAGTACCGGGTTGGATTATATTAACGTCTTATGGCTGATGATGATGATGATTCACAAAATACACTATTTACATTATGCAAATAATAGAAGCCATCAACTTACATTAATTGAAACCTCGAGGTAAAAAGGGTTGGCATCAATCAAGTATTAAGAAGCCTCTTGAAATTCGCAATGACACATGTAACATTTTTGGTAAAACTTTTGTAGCAGTTGACAATATAACTACATAATTAAATTGTTGAGAGAATTTAAAGATGAAACAAAAATAACTTAAATAAAGATATCATTGAGCAAAAAAATTGCTTTTGTAGTAGTTGACAAATTTATTATGACAAAATTGTTGGAAAAAATTAAAAATGAAATAAAAACATTTCAAATTAGGTCATAATTTTGGCGAAAAAAATTAAAAAAAACAACTTTTAGATGATATTTGAACATAATGCGTATGTGTGTATCCCGAACTTACATAACTACACGTCCTAGTAGTAAAGTATATCAAAGCGGTAATAGAGACTAGTATTCAATTCCGTAGTGTCTCTTTCATTATTTTGCACATTGAAAAGCCATTGTAATAGCGTTCAAAAGTTGTCATCAACAGAAATCCAATACAGCAGCTCAGCAAAAGAAATTCTGAAATAAATTCCATAACTCATTTCCAATCGCCGGCGCCGACATCACTCGACACGCAAACTCTCCGACGACGCACGCAAAACGAACATTTTCCCTCTCGACGCAAAACTCTATAAAACTTCGAAAAAAAATAACAGTAGCATGGCGTATAATGACAGCTGGTCCACTTGAGAACAAAAGGGGAGAGCCGAGCCTCGTCGAGAAAAAATACATAAAGAGTAAAAACAACTGCGCGTATGAGTACATATGCCCGCCCCAGCCGCGCCGTCCGCACGCGCTAATAAATTTGCAATCGCGTTCGATTCCACGTCCACAATCGCGACGCTTACCCCACTCGCGACGAGTGGACTGGAGCGATACCAAACACTACATAGCTATTAAGCTACACTACCCTCGACCTGAAATTAGGTAGCAGCGCTGAGAAAACTCGTTACGAATATTGCAATACGTCTCGGGGAGAATAGAGCCGCATTCGAGTTTAAAATGCGAATAATAATCGCGGCATTCATAAAAATCCCGTGCGCGGAATGCAAGGAGAGGCCGTGTTTTACACGTTATAATTTTGCGCCGAAAGCAGGGCTGGGAGCGAGACGGGCTGTTTTGTGCCGAGTGTAGGCTCGGTTCAAATGCCGCACACGGACCATTAGTTGATGAGCACACGTGCCCGCCCTACGCTCGCAAAAACCGTTACAATTTTCAGCTGAAATATGAAAATGTTTTGTAGCTTTCAGTTGAAAATATGTTTCGGTAAAACTACCGCTTTCACGCACAATGAGTTTTCGTTGAGAACTTTGACCACGAGGAAGCAAATCGGCGTGATCGAGTGAGTAAACAGGATGGAAACTTGTTGGATAATTCCCCAATATAGTTAGAAGTATTAAAAAATAAAGAGTCAGTTCCGAGTAAACATACACAACATACCAGTTGCAGCAGGAGAAACTCGAAATCGGATCTTCACGAGCACTGTGTGTGTTTTATATGAATTAATTCCTCGGCTGACGGGATTCAAAAGCGTTTTACTTACGGGCCAGATGGCGCTCGGACAGATCAATTTGATGATTGCAAAAAATGAACGGATTGGACTTTCTGATGTCGGCAGAGGGCGCGACAAGAGCGCCCGCTAACCGTAATGCTTTCGCAAGGGAGTTGAAAATACGTGCTTTTGTGTGTTTGACCTCAGTTACTTTCTAGTCCAATTCTGATAGCTTAAAACTATAGCATTTATTATTTCAAAATAGCGTAGCGCTCGTAGCTACGCTTCGCCTAGGTGCTTCTAACCGATCACCGAAGAACGATACCATCAGTCTGTCTGATGGGTGACAGCGAGGGGCTTTTACCCGACTGCCCAAGAAGGACTTTTTTGGGTACTTTTTGGGGTGTATGCTTAGATGTATCTTCCTATATTACCTGCTGAAGTCTAAACGGCTTGACCGATTTTGACGAGCGAGGTATTGTATTTGATTTCTTTTAACACTTATTTCTTTGACGACGAGCTCTGCAGAGCAAAGATAATTGTTAAATTTGCTTTTTCTACATTTCTACAAACACATTTTATCCATGTTGACATTATCACTTTACTTGTACATGTTTAACATTTAACAAACAAGGGTCACGAAATTCGGTCATTTTTCCATTTGCCCCCCAACTGTGATTAAGGGTAGATAGTGTCAGATGGCTGACGTGCTTAAACGTTTATCTTGTCTTGTCGACATTTCTGACAAACTTAACTTTGCCGTCATGTTCTTTATTTTTGATCAATTTCCATTACAGTAATAAAGATCGGGACGTATACCTAAGTTTGTTAAATGGGGATAAGTTGTACTTCGTTTGCGGGACGACAAAATCATGACATATCATGTTTATCTACTATAAAGCCGCGTCCCGACTAGGGTCACGAGGTTTCATGAGGCCGAGACGCATGGATAACGTGTATGTGTATGTGTAAGTGATTTTGCCGCGCGGCCCTATTGCGGACGCGTCTTAAGTCTACCTGTCAAGCTTTTTAGTGGTTCTCAAAGTAAGTAAGTCTTAAGTATCGTGATGTATGAATTGGTTTACGTTGTTACTTGTACTCAATGTACAAGTAACAAGAATGTACAAACAACAAGTACTGCGAGAGGGTTTGCGTCGGTTACCAGTAACCCTGTATATCTTATTTAGGTTATTAATTACCGCAAAATTACAAAGCACAGGACAAACACCTAGTGTGAGAGTTTTGGCGGGAACGTGAAGAAGCCATGTCACGTTATTGTATTATTTTCCAAAACTTGTGTTATTTCGAGCGTTAATGTGTAAAAATGGTGAATTTTTATCCATAAGTGTTCGTGAGCGTGCACGAGTGTTGGTGAATAGTATTAATGTTGTGAAACGTGACTCTTCGTGCTGTTTCCAAAATTCCATAGAAACCACCATTTCACTGGGGCATGACGTGGAATTGACCGTGGCTAACTTTACTTGACTTAGACTACGACTGAGACTTATTTTATTTGTGAAATATTCGACTTCTCTTACAATATTACAATACTTGATACTTGCCATATACACAACTTGTGGAGCCAAAAAATAAGATGAAAAAAAAACCTGTGTATCTTATTACGTTATTCAATACCGCAAAATTACAAAGAATAGAACAAACATCTAGTGTTTAATATTGCGCGGCCCCCAACCCAAGATCTGATATGAGACGTCTCGACGTGCCTCGAATTAATCCCTCTATATGACATCACAATACACACACATTTGTGCAATAGTGTGGGTGAGCTTACAAATGTGTTTGTATAAGTTCACCCCATTCCCACAGTTCCATCATTTTTCAAACAGTACTTTTTGCGAAGTCATATCTGACCAATGACCATGTCTGTGTACGTTTGTAGCAATGATAGCTCAGTGGCTAGCCTACTTATATTATAAATGTAATAGTATATTTCTTTGTTCTACTATCAGACACAGCAACAGAGCAATGAATAGACCTGAATTTTTGCATGAATATTAAATTAGGAGAGTCTTAGGCTACTTTTAAAAAAAATGCACGGTTACCAAGGAATTTTGCACGGTGATGAATCCGCGGGGCGTATTAAGAACGTTAAAAACCCGTTCGTGAAATAATTGAAACGCACGTTCCTCACATCGAGTTATTCCACCCAATTATGTAGTAGCTGCGATAAGTTCAATAGAAACCAAAAACAATAGCTTAGGTAAACTATTAGTTACTATCGTCAATGAAAGCTAAGTTAGTTGCTCTCAAAATAGCTCACAAAATTGACTTTGAACTTCACAAGTCACCGTCAGCCTTTGAAGGTATGAATTACCAGAATATTTACTAGGACTTCAAGTACATGCAAGTTAAATAAGGAGATACGTAACTAGGTGTAAATGACTCTATGACTTTTAATGGACCGTTTTACATACAGGTTATTTTAAATAGTAGTATTTGTGGAATATATAGAAATATACTTTAGTAAGTTATAAATGTATGATATTATTATTGTAGCTTTCTAGGCCACAGTTATTATAATACCTAGATATTGCATGTCGGATAGGATAAACTGTTGTGCCTAAATTAATATTTTGTAACACCTATGTACACAGTTCTGAGCAATTATCTTATCTTATAAACGACTGATTAAGTGTTGAGTGCGGCTGTTTAGTATTTTGTGGAAAAAAAACAAGTGCGAGTCGGACTCAACCAAGGATTTCACTAGCCTAGCGGCTCAGTGGGAGGATTTCCGCCTTCTGAGCTGTAGGTTGTGGGTTCGATTCCCACCCAGGACATACATTTGTGTGATGGATGTTAGTTCATTGTCTGGGTATTTCTATGTATTCTATGTATGAATAAAAAAAATATGTTTTCTATCAGTTATCTGGTACCCATAGTACAAGCCTTGCGTAGTTTGAGGCTGGGTGACGCTGTGTGTGAAAAACGTCCACAAACGTCCACAAATATTTGTATTTATCCACAAATATTGAAGGGTTTCGTACCAAAATTATCAAAAAAATATGTTTCCATATTTCATTTTGGGACTGATTCACACTTAACCGATTCTTAATATTAGTTATTATTAATCTATAAAGCTTGCACTATAATCATACCAAGTTTGACGCTTGTGTGTCACTGGCCTTATGATAGAAGACAAACAAGTGATGAGAAAGATAATAAGTATTAAAAAAAAAAATACTTTTGTACTTTTTATTATTTGTCAGTTAGACTATTTCAAGTTTAGAAGAGCCTTTTGAAGGTAGGACGGATGGACGGACGGATAGACAGCGTTTGCTTAGAATAAGGTTCCCGTTGTCAGCCGTCGGGTACTGAATCTTAAGAACTGATTGCTATGCTACGAATACATATTGTTTATTCTCTTTATTCGGACACCTCTTTGTATCCCTTCGCACTTATCTTCCTTCTGAATGTATAAAACAGGTGTACTTTATTCAAGTTTCAAAAATAATATTTACGTTCTTACAACTTATTACTAACTAAACTAACAAATATATATAATTACTAGCTGCGCTCCGCGGTTTCGCCCGCTATTCTGCAGAAACCGAATGTATTTTTCCGAGGTAAAAAGTAGCTTATGTATTACTCCAGGGTGTAAGCTACCTCCATACCATATTTCATTCAAATCCGTTTAGCCGTTACAGAGTTGAACCGGAACAAACACACTTACATACCTACTTACACACGAACTTTCGCATTTATAATATTAGTGTGATTTATAGATAACTATAAATTACAACATACTTCAACTAAACTAATATTACAGACCGCTACCAGTCGGAATTGTTTACAAAATGCTGGCCCCATTACCACGTTGGAATATAAGTATAGGTTACAGAAAAAGAGAATACGTCTTCGTCAAATAAATCTAAAGAACGATAACGAACGTCATAGAATAAATGTTTCACAAGAGCCCCCTCTGCGGCACTGTCCGCGCCCCGATGAAAGTCGCTAAAAGACACGATAACATCGTTCTAGAGACGATAGCATGCGACCGCTGCCCGTATCGCCCCCATCGACTCGCCAATAATGAGCCTACAAATCGTGACGGAAATTGAAAGAAAAAAACTTCCCAAACGGCAGATCTTATCAACCGTCCTAAACGCTCTCGTAAAAATATTAATAAAACATAACTTTTTCACCCAAACCCACATTAACTCCGATCCCGTAGAAATTTATTGACAATTACGCGTCAATAAGCGGCAATAAAAGCACAAAGCGCCAATGTCCACAGATTTGAATGTCAATTGTATACAATTGTGTAATTCCGTTTTCGTGGAGGCTCATTTTGATTGTGACTGTAGTGATACAGTCACAAGTTGGCTTGCGCTCGATTTCTTTGTCGCGTTTATTATCATGATAAACAGGCCTCCGGCTATTGTATGTCAATTTAAACCATAAAACTGTTTCCGTTATCGTTTTCAAATTATGGACATTTTCGGTTGATTTATGTGGGCGATTAATTAAAATATTCATAACACATTGCATCGGGCTATGCATGAAGTCTATGCCATAATAATATGATATATAATTTAATCGGTAAGTAAGTAAGTTCGTAAAGGCCGAGTGGCTATCCCTGATGTCAGAGATTTTAGGCTGCTGAGCTTTTGTTGTAATAAGACAAACAACCGGGACCTAAACATTCAACGTATCGTCCGACATCATGCCACTCGCGGTTACCCATCCATAGACTGACCGTATCGTCCACTGCTTAACATTGGTGATCGGTTCAGAACACCTAGTACAGCAGTAAAGGTTATAGGAGCGCTACAGTCGGTAATCAAGCAGTAGAAAGAAACGATGCAGAAAGTAACAATAAATTAAAATGAGGCTGCAAATGTCGCGTACACACCACTAACAAGGAGAGCACGCTTAACCTTATCTCCGATCGAGGAAGTCTAAAAAACGGATGAGGGGCTCGCGAGGGAGTGAGGGGAGAGGGGCCAAGAACAAGAGCCGTCAGTGAAATAGAGATAGATGAACAGTGGGAAATGAAATTCTTTGTGGCATCGCGGTCCCGCAAAAAATGCACAGATTAGATTTTTCCCCTCAGCGAGGGCCGAGGGTAGGTGGAGGCAATGATTTTTTACAACGTTCTCCGGGATATATATAGGAGTTTTAGTGCCGGGATTTGTTGTAACTGCCCTCTCTTTGAGAATTTTAATTTCCTTGAGGCTGTTGTTACGCGAATATCGGAGCTAATCAGCGGGTATTGAGTTACGACGTCTCTGGCTTCCGCTGTTTATTCAAATCTCTCTAAAAATAGAATGAACTGAAATTCGTGACGTTTTTGTTTTTACAACAGCGAAGATAGGTTCAAGGTTCACTTATTAACTCTATTAAAATAATTGTATTATTTTTCAGAAGTGTATAATTATTTTTTTAGGGTTCCGTAGGACTACAAGGAACTTATTAGTTCGTCAGGTTCTTTCTGTCTATCTGAATCTTTTGCAGCCTAACCTACTACCTCACGAGCACAAAAAGTTCGATGTCCCGAACTGAGAACTCACGATCTGATGTCTTGTCAATCTCTTGACCGATTTTGCTCATCAAAATTCTTGTTTCGAATTGAGGTCCCAAACGTTTCTGCCAAATTATCAAAAATCGTCGAACAAAAAAAAAACTATAAAATTGTACAACCTCTTGTGCCTTAAAAAAAACGACATCCCGGGTTCGATTCCCGGCCGGCGAATGTTGCAATGATGAAATTAAATATCTGCTCTAGGTTTCGGTGCTAGTAACTTTGTGTGTATTCTATGGCACTGACACCAAGAATCAGTGGGGAGGTACGAGTGTGAAGTGTTAAAATTATTTCATCATCATCATCAGCCAAGCGCAGTCTACTGCTGAACAAAGGCCTCCTTAGAAAAGAGGAGAGGGATGCAGGCGGCTTGGGGCCGCAGAACGCTCACCGTTTACTAAAAAGACGCTGCGGCCCGTCCTCCGATGGTTCTGGTCGCAGTTTCAGAATATACCGTGGTCCCACAATAAAATTTATTTAAAGATAGATATTATATTTGAATCTCTCCAAAAAAATGTTTTCACCTTATTTTAAAACCAGACATTAAACACTGTACCTACTTTTACAAATCCCAAAGACACATTAAGTCAGCAGGACCGTAATCTCGCAAACACGGGGTCGAAATTACTTCGCATTAGAGGCACGATACCTCACTCGGATTACCCGACCCTCGGTAAAAAACAGAGGGCAGTATCAATAGACAAGTGACATTTGCGTTGATTCGGTGCTTGAGCATCTGTGCGGTAGAATTACTCAGTTTCAATCATGTCTGTTCATAGCGTATTACAAAAAGTATCCAGTTATATAGTAGGAGAAAATTCTTCATATATCTATAATTACTTTTTAGCAAAAGGACAAATATTTGCGCAAATATTTCACACAGCGGGCAAGAGAGCTATCCTCGGAGTTTCTTTGCGCGATAAAATCCGAAACAAGGATAGTCGCCGAAGAACCAATGTAAATTTCACCGATATAGCTTTCAGAGCTTGCAAGCTGAAGATAAGCGTAAGCAGGCCTCCCACTAGGTGGACCGACGACATTGTGAAAGTCGCGGGCAACCGGTGGATGCAAGTGGCACTTTGTCGGTCGGTGTGGCGCTCTAAGGGGGAGGCCTATGTTCAGCAGTGGACGTCTTCTGGCTGATGATGTAATGAAAAGAAAAATAAAAGGTTATACGTGATCACACTAATATTATAAATTACTTTAAGTTACACGCGACTTCCTTCGCGTGGACGTAAAAAAATATCCTATGTCCGTTTTTATGATATAATGATATATTATGATATCATAATATATTATGATATATGTTTATAGTAACCTCTTCCTAAATTTTATCAAGATCAGTTCAGCCGCTTAGCCGTTATAACGCGACAAACATCCAGACAGAGAGACAAAGCTACTTTCTATAGTTCGCTAGGTGGCTTTGATCCATTTTTGTGCATTTTTATGAATGTACGCTTTGTAAGGACTGACCACAGAAGAGAGAAGTAAAAAAAAAAACCTCTTCTGTGGGACTGACAGTTGTAATGTAGGGAGTTCTGAATCGAATTTTTATACCTCGACGCCTTATTGCTTTACGACTGCAGCTATATTCCTCTGAATTATAATATTAGTTAGGATTTGCAAAACACGCAAATTTCTCCAGAGATGGCGTTGACAAACATAATTTGTGTAAAAATATTTTTTTATGTTGTATATTGCAATCTAATTTAGACTAAACCTTGAATTGCGGACATACATACTAATACTATGTTTATATATTAACCATATTTTCACCGGCTTTTATAGCGGTTTGAATATTATAATTATAGCTGACTAAGTATGTAAGCGCCATCTAGTTTTACGCAGTTTTTTCGGGGGAAAACAATAGGTACAATAGACCCATACAAAAGATTGTCCTTCTTGTTTTATTTTTCTATAATAATATTAATGCATAAAATAAATAAATATCAGGGACATTTTTGCACACACGGTCATCTGACCCCAAACTAAGCAAAGCTTGTAATATGGCTGCCAGAGACTGATATACGTACATAGATATTTTTAAATACATACTTATATAGATATTAACACCCAGACATAGAACCAACACAAATATTCATCACATGAATGTTTGTCCTAGATGGGAATCGAACCCACGCCCCCAAACACACAAGGTAGGATCACTACCAACTGAGCCATCGGGGCAAGTTTAAATATTGCCTCCGTACTGCTTTGTGTCCACGCTTTATAGAATTCAACTTCTGTTTACTCAGTACATCGTTCGTAGCCACATCGTTCGGACAAATACGTTCGAAGCTCTTCGAGAACGTGTATGTCATTTGGGGAAAATAAAGCTTCTCTCGAAGCCCGCCAAGTGCCTCGCCAATTTGTTTGGCCACTTCAAAAGCTGTTTTGTATTCGCACTACACCTACGAATGAATAAGGTTTCGTGGAAACGGGAAAATATCCCTTATTTTGAATAGAAAAATTAGTCTGTAAGTTCGGGAGAATTTCTGTATCACACATGTGTGTATTTGTGTTCACATGTTTGTTGTTTTTGACCTAGTGAAGGTCACAGTTTCAGGAACAACGTGTACTGCGTTTGTTTGTATGTTTGTTTGTTTCAATCTTCCTAAACTTTTGCAGGAAGAACGTATCATGCAAATACAATATTTAAGTTCAAATACAGACAAAATAACTCCAGGAGCTGTTAAGATACAAGGATCGCTCAGTCACAGTTTGGGGCGAATTACTAGATATACATCAGTTTGTCTTATGAAAATATTGCAAAAACATTTCACAATTTCAGTCATGTTTATTAAAAATCAACCTAAAATAATCACTTTGGGAACGTTGCCTGAAATGTGCTATCGTTTACCAGAATAATGTATAATAATATTAATAAATAGTTTTGCAACAAAGACCTTTATATTATAATGATTTCAACGATCTCTAATTCGAATTTAGAGTTAGTAGAATAGTTTACTAGTTTTAGTTTAAAAATCTTTTGTAGGCTTGCTTATTGTAACAAAATACCATTTGCTAAAATAAAGCTAAAACTGACTGCACCCGAAACGCTTTGACTATAAATTATCTAATTAACCATAGACAAGTTGACTGCACAGAAGGAGGAAACGGAAGAGAAAGATCGTTTCCCGAAACTAATTACCAAACACGATGATTAAAAAAACAGATTCCTCCAAGGAGCGGAGGAAATAAAGAAAATGCAAAGTGTCCACCCCGCCGTATTTCCATGACAAAAAAAGCGTTTTTCGTATCGCCAAAAAATATCTATTGTCTCGTGCGCGTTTTGTCCGTATTTTTTTCTTTGACGTGTCTCATTTTCATTTTTATCTCTGACGTCTGGGGTTTTAATAAGATATGCAAATTTTCGTGACGCGGCCCGCCCTGATCGCCAACTTAGTGGGTGATAAGAGGACAATTGTCATGTCTTATTCGTCACTGAAAACATAAAATATTCCTACTGAGACGTTAGAAAAGTGAAGTTAAATAATGCCTGGAACCTTCTCAAAATAATTAGTATGTTCTAGGCACTGGTTTATTCAAATTAAATGCTGAAGTAATGAACCCGGGTATGTGACCAGAACCACCGGAGCTCGGGCAGCAGCGTACTCTTACGACTTCAGATATTTTTTCTCTCAATAGAATTCAAATTCGCTTAAATGAGAAAATACATGTTTTCTTAACTATGGTACTTATAAATTGCAAGACTTAAAAAGCTAGATAATAACAATTATTACAAAAGAAAGACAAAAAAATAATCTTTTTTTCTTTTTTTTTCGACGTAAACAATTAACCAGTCCAGTAAGATAATGAATAGTGCCAATGTAACTGTGTGCGTTGAGTAGTAAACATGAGTTTCTATTACGTGTCGACGTTGATAGAAAGCGTGATGGAAATCAACAAAGTTGGAATAATTATTTTTGTATGAAAGATTCACTGATTAGTTATTAGAATAACTTTTGTACTTTGTTTTTGTTCTTGTTCTTTTGCTTCCGTTCTTAAATTAATAATTGGTAAGCACTCTACGATCCCCAAGCCAAGCCTAGTTGGAGTTATGGCAACATGGATAACGGCAAGTTCTCTAGAAATCAATACTAATAGCAGAAAGAGGTTAAATTTTGTAATTTTGTTTGTGTCTTTGTAGAAAGCAATGTCTGGAACTATTTAATTGTTTCTGAAAACATTGGTAGAAAGCTACAATATCTCCGAGTATGCCCAAGTAGTCCCGAAAGCTCACAGAATGGGTGAATCCAAAAAGTTAGTAAGTATTTTACATTATTATAATTTTTAATTGGTTATTAATTAATCATTATTAGTTAATAAATAATCAAGTAGCTTTTCACAATGATGCTATTCATATTTGTCTAATGTAGAGTTTAAAAGAAGCCGTGGCAAAAGCCGTGGTTGCTTTAGTGGGGGCACGCTCGCCTCACATTCTTGGGGTCGTGGGTTCGAACCTGGGCTGGCCCGTACCAATTAGTTCAGTGGAACTTACGTATGGATATATGTACCACTGGCTTTTTAGTGAAGGAAAACATCGTAAAGAAACCTGCATAATTATTTCCGGAGAAGAAATTCTATGGTGTATGTGAATCCGCTAACCAGCACTGTGCCAACGTGGTAGATATGGCCCAATCACCCTTCGAGGGTAGGCTCAGCAGTGGGATGTTTAAAGGCTGAAGCAGAAGCAGAAGAGTTTAAAAACGAATTCTATAGACGTGATATAATTGTACTCTAAAAACCTCAGCTTTGCCTACATTTTTCTCAAAAAGGCGACCAATCAATACCCCTCTGCTCACGTGGTTCAGCCTTGAGTCCCTCTCGACGCAAGTGGACCGCTGCTTGTGACAGACTATAGTTATGATGTTTTAATTAATTTTATGGCCACAGCATTCCAGAATTGGTACTTACCTATTTTTGATTTGCGTTGAGTTTTTAAGGTAATGGAGTACGTAGCTTCGCGATGACCTGTCAAAATAACGAGCATCATAACTTATTCGCATTTGCAAATAAATCTTATATTTTCAAATTAAAATCACACATCCAATCGCTCCGACCACTAAACTCGTATTAAAAGTCAAACCCTATACGGGGTGGGTACATAAATAAATAAGTAGCCCGAATTTCGCTGGAGCATAATAACAGAAGGCAAACAGCATCCGAAGCCGTGAGATAAAATCGTATTGCGTTGTCAAAAATAAATGAATCCGGGGATTAGCGCGGGACACGGCGCTCGCAATATTGGCGCCCAACGTGGGGCAGTAAGCTGTGTAGCGCGGTCCCCGTGCGGGCGCCACATGTTTTACCAAACGTTAATTGAAATTTAAACAACTAAGTATATAATTATTATTATATTGAATTTAATGCACTTAACTTATATTTTATTACTAACATTTTAATGTGGATCATTGAGGCGCCGACGCTTTCTTGCCAAGTAAGTTTGAACGACGAAATTTTATTTCAATGTAATATTGCATAATCTGCTTAGATTAGACTTCTATTAGGTTTTACGAATAAGAAAATAGATTTGTAATAGAAAAGGGACTGGGATTTCTGTTTTGATGCAGATAAGATCTCATTTAAATGTCATAACGTACCTAGCGTTTATCTGACTGATCTCCAGATTTATCATACAAGATTCCTTTGTGAACCGGCAGTGGTATCGACGAAAGGGGTGAGATAAACTACTCCGCGCGATTTTGCAGTAAAGAGAGGGCTCAACGAACGAGCTCTATCGCGTTCGAGTTTTATTCCGAACGAGTTTACCTTCCTCTTAAAAATATACCAGCTTTATGCTATCCATTCAACCATGCGGATTAAAAAATAGATATTAGATATCCATTAAAATCAATTGCAAATAGAATGCCGAACGAAGTTGGATAAATTAGTTTGTCCGTTTGAGTGATTCGATTAAGTTTGCGACATCAAGAGTTATTCAAAATTACCTCTATGAATAAAAAGTGAACATAATCGACGCAAAAGATAATATAAAAGCATGAAAAGGTAGCAATTTATCAATGGCATCAAACAGTCGATCGGTCGGGTGTCATTTTTATCGTATTTTGCGTATAAATAGTGCCGGCGGAGCTCCGAGCCGCCGCTAATGACACGGAAAATGACATCTTATTTCGTCGCGCAAATCGAAGAAAAAACCGCTCATCTCTCGCCCGTCTACATGAATATTTTATAGGCGCGTCAACAGCGAAATGGCAGGTTTTATCGTTTGAAAATTCGTCGAAAATTGCGCGAAATGACGCGTCGATATTTTTTATTTAGTGAGAACATCCTTCCGCCAATCAGGCGCGCTCATTGTGGCTCCACAATAAGACTTCTCCCTCGGGACGTTTCTCCAGTAATTTTTATTTAACTGACGGGAGCAACAGTTTATTTGACAATGTTTCAGCTTTCGTAAAGTTTTTATTGAAAACTGAGTTCTCTGTACGTTAGGAATTGGAAATGAGTTTAAAACATTGTAACAGTCAGGTTTACCCTCGCAATGCTTTAAGCTGTTTTTTTTCCTTATTAAAATTTAACCTGAAATAAATGATTTTGAATTTGAATTTACCTACATAAACGAAAGAGGTTTCAATGAAATTTAAAAACCATACCAAAACAAAATAGTCATGGTTATGTCTTCCTCATGAAATTAATTTATTGTCTTTTTATACATAGAGAGACTATTTCATAAAGCAATCTCATCACAATTAATGTAAGCCGATTATTACACCAAGAATTATTCGATACAGCAAACAATCGAATTCTCAGTGTTACAAACACGAACAATGACTTCGAATCGATTCTGCGTGGAGCTTCGCAAGATCAAAGCTTTATTGGAATCGAATATCGAATAGATGAATAGCACGAGTAAATTGGAATGACGTAAATATATTTATTAATCTGTTTAATTGGTTATTAGCGTTTAGGAGCCTGCGGAGTGTATTAATGAGGAGGGTATATAGTGGTGTGTTTGTGGCTTTTGATCAGGGGTGCGTGACGTTTGACGTGTGTAGTACGCACTTGAACAAAATCTTACACGACGTCAACACGACGCTGAACATGTTAGGGTAAGAAATTTTGCTAGCGTTGGTTTAACCCCGCCCGAGCGTTCAATGTAACTGCAGATAAGGTACAAGGATGATGAGATAAGGCTTACTTGAATGATAAGAACTGTGCACATAAAGATGTTACAAGATAATTTAGATAAAGCATTTATCCTACAGGACTTGCAATATTTGATATTTTTTAGTGTGGTCTAAATTACTACAGGATAAACTTGTTTAATCATTCAGTCTTTTATTATGAGAGCAAAATTTAATATATATTAATTTTAATCTTGACATGTTTTTTTGTTTGTTTTGGTTAGCTATTTGGAGCTGTCGCCAATCTAATTTTTTGTTTGAAAAGGTTTCTGTGCTTTTATCACGATATCAACCTCAAATTTATACACATAAATTTTATTTCCGTATGTAAAAGTTAAGAAACCTATTTCGTACGGTCTTGTGTTCCATCCTGGTAATATAATTAAAAATTGTATTAAAGCATAGGTAATGTAATAAGGTAATGTGATAAAAAATCTATTATGCGTGGTCTTGTATTCCGTTCCGGTAATCTTGTTAAAAAAAAACAATTGCGTGTGGTCTCGTTTTCCATCCCGTTAATCTAATTAAGAAATCTATTACCTTTTCGTCTTCTATTCCAATTACTTAGCTTAAATACGACTGTAGGCAACGTAATAAAGTATTTCTAGAAAAATCCAGCATTTAGTAACCTCAAGCAGAGCAATACAAACAGATAGTCGGCACCATTACGGCGTGATCCTCTAAGTCGCGACATATTTCGTAAATTTGTTCGCGAGGGACGGAACACCTGCCGTAAAGATAAGCTTCTGATGCCTCGTAATATTCCCCTAAAATAACTTCTTACAGCCTCCGGTGCTAGGCAACGGCGACGGTGCTACCCTCCCTTCTCGACGCTATGTGCCGCTTATGTAGCCTTGAGGATCATGAAATTAGTGTGAAGTTAAATATAACACTAATATTATAAATGCAAAGTTTGTATGTAAGTAAGTATATTAGTATATAAGTGTATTTATTCCTGTTCAACTCTGTAACGGCTGAACGGATTTGAATGGAATTTGGTATAGAGGTACCTCATAGACTGGACCAAAACAAATGCTACTTTTTATCCTGAAAAAAATTACGGTTCCTCTAAGATAGCGGGTGAAACCGCGGGGTGCAGCTAGTTACGCTATAAAGCTTTTTTTGGGAGCTAAATAGAAATAAAATGAATTTGATTTTACAAATGGTATTTAAAAACATGCAGGTATAAACACAACCTTATTTCTTGTTTGTATATAGACAACAAAACTATAACGGATTTTACTACATCCATTATAGTAAAATGCATGTAGTAAGCCACGAACTATGTAGTTTTAAAATAGAAAACTATGCAAATAGTTATATTAATATAGTTTTCTAAATTGTTTGACACCAAAATGCAATCACTTCCATCATAACTTTATCGAAAGGCGTAAAGCAAACGTGATTCACTTTCCAACTAACCCACACATTCGCGCTCAAGATGGCAGCGCGGCGCGACAATATTGCGAATTAATTAAGGAAGTCATTACGCTCCGATAACGTATTAGCCCCACGCATGAAGGAAATTGCTGACACAAAGATATTTCCTGCGTTTTCCCCGATTTAAAGCAATTCACGGATTTTGATTAAGCTCCCGCTGCGAGATTATTCCCCTTTCAATGGAAAGAATGGTTTATTTCAGACACCGTGAAAGTGAATTGTATTTCCTTATGCTATTGATTTTAGGCGAGTACATTTACGTATTTATGTGAAAGTGAAACTGGGGTACGCTTGTTACCAGCACACAATATAAAATCAAGTATCGCTGAAAATAAATGAAATTGTATTAAGGCGACATGTCATTACTTACAAGCCAGCAAAGCTGAAACACTTATGCCCGTCTGCACTAAACTTTGTAACCTCCTAAGTTCGTAATTGACTCTCTATGACGTACCTAACAGTGAAAAATGCGTTGCACCAAACTTAGGAGGCTGCCTAAATGCGTAAGACATGTTGTAACTTTAAGACACCTATTTTGCACGTCTTAGGGCTAAGCAAACGCTTAACAAGTGTCAGTGTCAAACAAAACTGTCTGTCATTAGTACCGAAGAAATGTATCATTCTTTCATTAATTTTCTTCAAATGTCAGTTGTAGGAGTCACTAAACTAAACTGATTGTTGCAGAGAAAGTTGATGCCTAAGACTTAGACTAAGACTTAGTTTAGGTGATACTTAGCTAAGTTTTTTCTATGTTGACTTTAGTGCAGACGAGCTAAGTGTGTGTTCACACTCGACGCGCGTCGGTCGGATGCGTCGATTTTGTATGGAAATCCGTACGACGCGCGTCGAGTGTGAAACGCACTTAAGGTTAATTTTAAAAGAGAAAAAACAGACTGTATTTAGTTGCAGGTTGACTAGAAAACATAAATAAAGCGGCGAATAAGAACAAACTTGTACTAACAGATACGGGATCACAAAGACGGTGGCCAATAGAAACTGTTTCATTGAATATCTTCTAAGGAAGCGTTGAGTTTCCCGCATCGCAAACGGCAACTTTAGATTGCGGCAATAATTATTTATTCCGCTCACTTGCCACCCGACTCGGAAACTATTCAGTGAAGAAACGCTATTTCCCGCTGGTCAGATAAGACGTTTGATTTCCCCCATTTTCGCCCGGACTTTAATTATGGCCTCTGGTTTTGTGTAAAATAGTTGGCGGAGTAATTTAATCCTGATATCAGTATTCGAGGTGGCGCGCGCCGACGAGAGACGCGAGCCAATGAGCTTGCCTCAGTGCGCTCACAAGAAATTGTTATGTACAGAACGCTGTTTGTTCGAACTCACTTGATTTTATGCCAACTATGGCCAATAAAACCTAACTAGGCAAAGAATAACTCAACTTATGTTTCCCTCTACGAGCCAAATTCAAATTTTGTTTTTGTTTTTGTCAGCTTAGGTAATTACTAATCGTGGGATTTATTGAACCCATTTTGCGTTTTTGCGTTATTAAAGTGGATGTATCAAGATATTACGGCTACAATGACCACCTCGATAACATTGGTTCAGCTACAAATATGGCAATAAGCTGATTTACGTCTTAGTTTTTGGTTTTGGGACAAATTTAGGTACATATATATTAAATTTCACCTTGTTTTTTTTGTTTAATTGCTTGTTACACCGAACCAATGCTTGAACCAATTTACTAGCGCAAAATTAGTTTTCATGAACCCACGGTGAGCAATTGAGCTGTAGGTAATTGACAAAAAACCACGCGAGAAAATTTGAATTTGGCGCGCTACGCTGAACTTTGCACCGTAAGCTCTCTGCTTAAAATAATGTCCCACGATCTCGCCGCTATAACGATATCACTGAATCAAAACTGAAAACTTGTTCTATTTCTCCCTCTTTACTATCCTCTTATTTCTTCAGTCGTTGAACTGTATAAGTATAAGAGAGCTCACGAAACACAATATAGCTCCGTAAAAAATAAGCGCACATCAGACTCGAGCATGTAATTCTAGCGCACTCTTCCGGCCCGAACAAAGGAGAGAGGGTAAGAACACGAGTTACTCGACACCATGTACCTTACGCAGATTTGTTTCTCGGCGTCTCGACACTCCTCGAACTAAAACAAACCTTTTGAAACCAACTTAGGCCCCATTTTGCCGCTTAAGATCCCCGTGTCATCATACGTTTCAGAGTTGGAGGAATGCAGGAAATTCACGATAGTCAAATTGTAGTCTTACAGAGTGTACGTTACCGTCAAATTATTACATTTGCTACTGTGTTACCGACGTATAAGGCACTATTTACATTAAATAAGCTAAAAAGGGTCCGCCGGATAAGGCAAGTACGTCACATGAGGACTGCAAAAGAAAAATGTACTTTTAACGAATACGTGAGGATTCTGAGAGTCGAGAGAAGAAAATAAGCCGTAACAGGATGTCATTCAGGATAATACCTCTTTTCGTTTTATTTCCCCTCATGAAAATTTAAATAAATGCTTAAATAATACCGCTTTGCAGAACATAACGGAGCGATACCAAATTGCATCTCGGTACGACTCAAGAAGATGAGCGAACTAAGTCGAAGTCTTTACCGGTGCGGCGACGTCAAAGAACGCATATTTTTTCATTGTGCCCTACCTAGACTGCCTTCATTCATAGCTGTTAGCGTAGTCACAAAGGACGCGCGACGCGAGAGCGCTCAAAGCCGATATATTCCAGCCATTACTCCCGCGACTTGCGCAAACTTTGCCAAGTGATCACCGGCTAGACACTAGACGCCACACAAACAAACACTACGCCCACAAAAACTCGTCCACAGGTAAAAATTCAACTCAACTGTGTGCGGACTGCCCATGTGTGAGAATACAATTCTACTTATAGCCGAGGGTCGACTGTAGCTACTCGTAGGTAAGTAGCTATCGCGACTCCTTTGTTCTAGCAGCTGATTGGAGCCGGGGCCGGAAATGCGTGTCACCTCACCCCCTCATTGGTCCGTTTCATTTTCTTAGCGTGAGAGAGACGCAGCTATGCTGAAGTGTGTAGTTAAGGATAACGATCTCTGTGTGCAAAACGTAGGTAGGTGTCACGACTTGCTTGTTTTGCTCGTTCACTATGTTTGTACGCCGCTCGTCTAGATAAACTATTTTGGTGAGTTTCTCGGAGAGTTTGCAAATTGTTCCGCTCCAAGTTAAGCGTTCGGAACTTCGATTTTATTAATTAGATTTCCTCGGACATTACAGTAGTCAGCAACATTGTTAAGAATTTCACTGTGACTTTCGAGTGGAGTCGCTTGTTTTTGTTCTAGATTTTCGGCAAACAGATATTCAACACATATTGTTAATCATGGACGGTAGAGAAAATAAGAGTAAAATATGTTTTTTCTCTCGAGACGACGGTCGACTCCAAACAAGATGTTAAGTGTTATCACAGTGACCCCCGAATACTGAAACGTTTGTTAACTTTGACGACAGATTAAGTTTGTTGCTGCCTTTGTCATTTGCTTAGTGCCAGACGAAGGCACCATTAGAATTAATGGGTTGTCAAAGTTAACAAGCGTTTCAGTATTCGGGGGTAAGAGAATCTAATATATGCTATGTGCTATTTTTAAATAGGTTCTCTAATTTATTTGTGTTTAGTAAAGCCAACCGGGCTGGGTCGGAGTGGCGAGGCAGCGACAGGCTGGTCGCCACTTTATCGCAGTCCTGTCACCCACAGTAATCAATTCACGATGCTGTTTATGTTGCGTACCTACATCTAGTGAAATCTATTAAAGTTAAATCTGGAGGGCTAAAATAGAATTATTAAATTTTACAGAAATTATTTTCAACCGACTACAAAAAAGAAAAAATTATAAGCGCAGCGTAGGACGTCCACCCACAAGGTGGACAAACGACCAGGGACCCTATTCCTGTGCGCTCGAGATTATCTCGGTGACTGTCTCTCTAATTTAAAATTTAATGGGAGTGAGTGAGAGAGAGATAAAAATGTCATTTCTCCGAATAGGGGCCCTGATAAAAACCGCAGGAACGTGCTGGATGCGAGCCGCTTCCATCCGCTCTTCGTGGAAATCTAAGGGGGAGGCCTATGTCTAGCAGTGGACGTCCTGTGGCTGAGATGATGATGATGATGATGACAAAAAATACATTTTTGTGTCGATTGATCGGCAAATTGATCCAACATTGTGTTCTGAAATCATTCTTCAGTTTAGATATTGTCGTACATGACACTTGGAAAACTAAGTTGTATGAATACGGCTACGTTATTTTGTGTGTAAAAATAATTATTCAGGAAGACAGAGCTAAGATATTTTTAATAGCGAAAAATGCTGTAACAATTTGGAAGGTTCATCGAAAGCTGTAGCTGTAGCTTATATGCTTCTAGAATAATGCTTTAGTTTTTTTTTTTTAAGGGGCTAATGCTTTTATTAACTAAGCAAAATACACACAAACTAAAACTACCTAAATTACTTACTTACTATTGTAGGTGGTATGTTCGTCCCAGCGATGCCGATGAGACAGCGGAGTGGCCCGGAGTGCGGCGTGACAGGCAGCGGGTGGCCCACCGCACTCTGTCACGCGTCACTCGCAGTCGGACCGGCACGTGCTGGTGAGCGTGCTACTTACCACCAGAGCTGGATTTCGTACTATAATTAAAATGTTTGCAGTATACTTTGCCGCTTCGTACTCGTACTATCCTAATCAAAGGATAATACGTGAAAATACTTTAATATTTTTTCTTATGGCCGTTACTACGTACTTTATATACTGAATAACTCCATGAATTACACGAAATACTAAAAAATCCTCCAGCCGTCTTGATTCATGGGGGGGCAACATCAGGATAAAAGTTGTTATCTGACTGGCGTACTAACTTTTTTAAATACTATCCTGTCCACATCCCATTTTTATGGCGCCCGAATCCAACCCTGCTTACCACATCGATAATTGCCAACCAATTAAAAGGTTACTACTATCGGAGGTGTAGTCAAATACAAACCCGATACTGCATAAATAGATTTAACATCATATATCAAAGAGCGACGAGCGCAGTGCATTGGCGCGCGAGTTTTTGAGCTGTGGAAGTTCAACATTTTGGGAGGCGCTGTACTGTTATGGGCAAGAGTAACGCTTACTATCAGGCTTACGCCGTGCTTAAGTTATATTCAACATAATATATGTATCGGTATAATAACTTAAAAAACATTAAATAACTTTAAAAAATGAAATAAACCACAAGTAAAAATAAATCATAAATAAACTAAAACTAACAGTAATATAATAAGCCGCTACCAGCAGGCATCGTGCCCAAAATGCTGGCCGAATTGCCGCGTTGTATTGCGATGGCAATCGTTTGAGCAAGGTAGAGGCCAGGATTTTGGTCACGAGATGCTTCGTCCAGACGCTTTGATAAATCTTTATACATTTTCTTTGCACTTGATCCCGACGGTCCTAATATATCCGTATTATTACGCGTGTGGTATTTAGGTGCAGTGAGCGATCATAATAAGAGTCACATAAGAATCTAAATCAAATAAAATATTACAATTATACCACACAAATAAAAACCAGTTGAAACAAAACAAAAGAAACCCTCAATAACCTCTGTAATTACGTTTAAAGGATCATGTAAACAATTATAATTGACGGAACTTGGATGAAATTAGGCAAGAAGTTTAAAAATATTTCGGGTGCGTACTGGTTAGTTACCAGAATAACTTTTCTGTGGAAAATCTCCAAACCTTGTCCTCCTCGTCGTGAAAAAGAAGTTAGGACTATGACATCATAGCCATGAAACCGTACAAAATGAAAACACCCGTGATAAGAATGTTCCAAATAAATGTTATTAAAATAATTATAAACGAAAACTGTGATGTAACTCACGTGAATAACTCGAAAACATTTTCATCTTTTTATTGTTTTAATTTTAACTCGATGTACAAGTATATTTTGAGTTACATTACAATAAACTTAAAACCGTAACAAAAATTGCGAATCGAGGAAACGCGAAACCATTAAGTAAGTAATCGTTCGCAATAAGTGTGATAATAACTTGTCGGAGATCTAATATATAAAAGGCATGTATAGTATGTTCCCAATAGATTCCAAAATGGCTTGACCAATTTCAATGAAATTTTCAGCGAATCTTCAGATTAGCTCAGCAAGTGATGTTGTGAAGTTTGGCACCCGTGAGAAGCGGAGGCGGGTAGCGAATTTTAAATGAATATCGACAATCTGTTCTTTGCGTACAACTATGTTTGTTTTTGTTTTTATGAAGATACTTGCTTACTTTGTCAAGTTTGCAAGGTTGTTTTTTGGTTCCTTTCCTAATTTTCGTGATTTCATTCACGGTGCTGCTGGGCTTTTTGCCTCGCAGGTTTACGGAAACCTGCGAGCCTCCGAGCTGAGTTAGGCTCGGGCTAACCTAACCTAACCTAACAATTTTTTGGAAATTGAATAAATAACTAAAAAAAAAAAACTACCTACGCGTTGTATGAGGATTTTGTAGATCCGATTGCGTAGACGTCAGTCAGTTGTTAGATTTTTAATGATGTACAAGGTTCGCGATTTCAGGGTTGGCCCCATATTAAAAGTTGTTTATAATGATGAGTACATACACACTTTTCAGTATTACTACACCTTTAGTAAACACCTTGTTTATTATATAGATAGATTTTAATAGATGTTAGAATAATAAGATCAGTGGCCGATTACAAAAGTAATAGAATTTAAGTTCGGACATTTTAAATTTGCCCTTGAAATGTAACAGCAAACTATGACCATAATTATGATGATATGCCTCCGCGGCAGCTCTATCTATCGTCACATCACAACACGGGAGGTCCTTGTGACGATCGATAAAGATGTACAATACATCGATATCGAATGATTATCGATAATAATGCTCGATTGTATCCCCACAATAGAGGCTGAGACTCATTGAATTAAAAAACAGGTGTCGTATGAAAAACTACTTTGAAAAAAGTGCTTTTGATATGTTTATCAACCCTTGCACGGGGGCGGGTAGGGAAACGAACAATCGGTAGTTCTGAATAGGTTTACGATGATTATCATTGAAAAGCTCGAGGTTACTGACAGGTGAGATGTCAACCGCATGAAAGAGATGACGCTGACTCGCCGTGGCTTCAATCTTCGCTTCAATAGTACGGCAACTTGACCCGATAAGAACGCTTGTTTGTTTGATTTTCAAAGGCTTACAGGTAGACTTTTGATCTTGCTTTTGTGTTGTGGTTTGGTACAAATACTGTACGTTATTTTAGGAGTTACGTCACTCTTTACATGACGTGGGTTTAGCTTTTTATGCATTTACAGCTTCGATATTTTTTTTGAGTATATCTTTCTCCAATTTCAGCACATGCTGAGAAAAGTAAAGATGGAAACACAAGCCACTTGCTCTGGTCCAAATTATGTTTCATAATGTTGTTCTTAAATTTTGTTTAACGATCGTTGACTGCAAATATGTAATAGGCACCTATATATTTATATATGTATGCGGTGAAAAGGTTAGCTTATACATCGTACTTAGCAGTGTTGTAATTTGTATAGTAAAATACAAATATACAATGTATAGTACAATGTATATAGTGTTCTATAGTAATTATATAATACTAGTTGTTACCCACGTCTTCGCTCACGTGGACTTAAAAGAAGTATCCTATGTCTCTCTTTGTGGTACTCAGTAACTCCTTATCAAATTTTATCAAGATCCATTCAGCCGTTTAGCCGTGATAACGCGACAAACATCCAGACAGAGAGACAAAGTTACTTCCTATAGTTCGCTAGATGGCGCTGATCATTTTTTGTGCATTTTTTTGATGTTTTGTATGAACTGACAGTAGGGAATGTTCTGAATCGTGCAAGCAAAGTTTTTTCCTCGAGACTAACGTATTCATTTTCATACCTCGAAGCTCTATTGGTCCTTAAACGACTGTGGCTATACCTGTAGTCTCAACTTAACGACTTGACAAATTTTGACAGGTGAGGTGCCGTTGGATTCCTTTTTTACGTCCGGAGTGACTTGCTACATTTTGCGCTTAAGTTTCTGACGCGAATTTGATGAACGTCTAATCGGTATGGTTCATATCAGAAATGAAATTAAGACAAAATTGATGTACTTTAGAAATGTTATAGCACGGAGGCTATTTGTGTTACAAATAGTGCTTATATCGCCGAATTGGGCATATCGGCGCCAGCATAAATATACTAGATCGATGACCATGACAACTGGTGGTGAAATGGGGGGCACGCGCAACGCAGTACTGATATTCTCTGTCCGAGTTTGATGTTGGAGTGTCGTTTCGTCATAGAATTCACGTCAATAACTAGCGGTAGAAGCCAGACTTCCGTACACCACATTTTATTTTTAGTTAGTTGTTGACCTGTTCATTTTGTTCATACTAAAACATTGCTTAAAATGTTTCTCTAAAGTCTCTTTAGCTCCTAAACACCTTAAAATATAACCTTTTGCAAAAAGAACAAATTTAGTTCCTGAATATTCACAGAGCTCCAGCATTTCAAACTACATTTGCTGCAGTTAAAAAACACTAGCGCAACAACAGTATTGCGAAAATCTGAAGTAACTTTAGTATTAAAACAACCGAGGCCTACAAAAGCGATACTCTAAAAAATGCACTGGAATATACATAGCTAGAAGTTCTGTTGAAAGTGAGGTAACGCACGGAGCGTTGCAACTAACCAACCGTGGAGCTAAGGAAGCGGTGAAGGCTATAGGATTACAGCGATTATAAACTGACTACTAGAAGACAGATTGCTCTAGGTAATGCAAATTTCAGTGGTCTGATTAGGTCAGTTTTTGCGTGCATATAGTGCAGTTTTTGAAGCGTGTAAATCAACCGAATTATACAGGTTGTTCTGGAACGAACCGCAAGGGTTGTCCGAACCGCAAGGATGTTAGAGCTACCCCCAAGTCCAACGCCACACGGCCCTGATCTGATTTATGTGAAGAGGATAGCTAGACATAAATTTCACAGGAGTAAATGAAACAAACTACAAGTTATAAGTTATTTATTTATTTCACTTCCGTGAGGTTAGCAATCGCTGTAGTTAATACGCCTCGCTAATTGATAAAGTCGCGTGATTTTATTTAGCTTTTATGTAACTAGGTTGCCGTAGGTTTGAACTTTATTTTTGTAGTTGATTTGTTATTTAACTTTAAAGTTATACATTTTCATAGGACAAGAACGATAACGTAACGTAAGAGTACGCATTTCGACTCGTAATTATGTATACAAGCAAAATAAATTGTAAGTTTATGAACCCATAACAAATATTATAATTAATTTTCTCGCAAAGTTTAATGTGAGCACAAAAACTTTGGACGATCCTAAAAATACTTTTAAAATCGCGTGATTCCTGACAAAAACGAGTTGTAGTATTATATAAATTCTGGTGTTGAAAAATTGTGTAACCTAATTACCGTTTTTATTTTAACGAAAGCGCTTTCAGAACGGGAAACCTAAAGTTTGGTCAAATAATACTTTCATAATACTACTACTACTTTACTTTCATTATTTAATTA